>CM059874.1:34040728-34723228 GCA_030490815.1 Acer saccharum | reverse complement strand
AAAATTGATTAAAAATAAGAGGGAACCAGGTTTCATACTTGGAAAAGGGGTTGAGAAAGATAACTTAATTCATTAGGGGGAGTAGGGAATTAAGTTCCCTTTCCACCCACAATTTAATTGCTAATTATCGTAATTTGAGTTGCAAGTACACAATGTTACTACAAATCAGTAATTAAATTCTTTTTTATCTTATTAGGATGAGTAATACTATACAACATTACAACACAAAAAATTAATCCAAAATTCAACCCAAATAATGTGGCAAATGAGTTGTTATCCCCATACAAATTATGGGGTGATGTAGTGAATGATATGGTAATGACAAATCACTTGCAACATCATTTGGGTTGGTTTTGGGCTAAATTTCCAGATTGACTAGCTAGCATTAATGTATTAGGATTCACGATTAATAAACGGTACATGCCATAATAAAAAATCTCCTAAAGTAACTAAATTATGTGTTTAAGATTGAGATCTCTTCTTGTTTATCAACTATCAGTATTTTTTGAATCCTCAAGTTTATTCATATATAGTCACAAAATAATATGAGCATATATATATAGCACTGTGTGCTCAATCATAATCCAAATGACAATGCACTCATGCAATGCAGACGATTAATTAATGATCACTCCTTTTTTGGGCTTGGAAAGCAAAGTTTATTAAAGCTTAAAAAAGCACCCACTCTATCTCTCTCTCACATATAAAAAAAAGGAAGAAAAGAAATTTAAAAGTGAAAGCTTAGCTACCTATTTTTTTTTCATAAGAGTAGGTAGGGACCATCCATTTCAAGTAGAAAGAAAGAGAGCAAATAATGCCCAAAACATATAATTATATATTCAAGTTATTGATATTCAAAGCACATTAAGTCGCCATCAGATTTGTGAGCTCTCAAAGTTTCCACCAAGAAGATATAACAATCGTCGACCAATGTTAATGATTGATATATAAATATTCGAAGTTGGCAAATTAGATAGGGAGAAGATATATGTCGGATTTGATTTGATTTATTTATGTTTTTACGGATTTATTGATTATCTTATATGATAATCTGCTACAAATCTGATACCGTGAATCCGTATGAAAAAAATTGACTTGATTAAGAATTATTATTATTATAATAATATAGAAAAGACAAATACTTATTCAAACTCTCTTGAGTCTTGGCTAAACAAGTTAACATCAAACATTTATATTCAAAAAAGCAGGCCAATACATGTATATATCTTCCACTCGGTTTGTCAATTGTCACTAGCTATAGAATGGCTAGCTAAAGTAGAAAATCAATTAAAAAAGCAAATATTTTATTGCAAGATTGATAAAAAGTGATCTTTGTTATCTACCATAGTGCCCAAATTGATGGTGATCTCAATTAAAAAAAATAGAGACCATTATTGATATATATAATTTGTATAGTACAAGCAAAGGGAGATATTTACAACAATATCGTCATGATGTTATTTTTTTGAAACAGCAAACACAATTTTATTCAACGAAAGTACGAAACACAAGAAACAGATAGAAAACAACCAAGCCAGCCCAGCCAAGAAAACAACAGACCAAAAACCCACCCAAAAAGCCCCAACGAAGGCAACCAGAGCTGGCAAAACAGGACGCCACAACAACAACACAAGAAACAACACCAAAACAGCCAAAAACAACCCAAACAAAACAGGAGAAGGGCAAAAAACGAGACAGCACTCAGCTACACACAATTCTCATTCCAGAAGATTCTTTCACCCTCCATCGATAAACCCTTCTTGACCAAACCATCCGCAAAGGTGTTGGAAGCTCTTGAAGCCTAGGAGATAGAAGTATTGTCTAAAGAACAAATCATAGAGCGAATATCGAAAATCGTATTCACTAAAGAGAGGTTTCCAAAACCTTCGTCATTTATCCACAAAACAATAGTTCAATAGTTCAAATACACTCCAGATTTGGAGTACTAAACAATAGTTCAAGTTAAGCAAGACAATTTTGTTAACTAATAATTTCGTTAATATATATCACTGGTGGCATGCCAGTATCTTGAATGCGCGATATTGTCAAGCTGAATGATCATTTTTTACTATTAAGTCATATTGAGTGGTGTGTGATCTAAAAATTGTTTGGTCTTAGAAGATTGATTTTAAAATTTTACAACATCGAGACTGTTTATCATCTTGTAGGGTTGATAATAAGTTATAAAAGAGCAATTTATTGATCAAATTTAGAGTTTTTGAATGTGGATAATATTGGTGAAAGAAAAAAAAAATGTATGAAATAAATTAATTTAATTTGTTACTAAATTATAAGTCTTTAATTTTAAGTACACATACTCATATATTGATCACCAAAAACTTTCATGCCAGTCTTATTTTTGTAATGTCTGTTCATTCAAATTCAAGGCTTTTCAATGGTGTCTCTTGCATACCAATTTTATGGCTTAACACATCATATTCCTCACATGAGAACCAGGAATCATGTGAATATGAATAACATCGATTAACTGTTAATTTCATGAGGACGTTGTGTCTAAATAGAGCTTTGACATCTTTGGGAAGAGAAAAAAAAAATTAATTAGTTAAATATGCATATATTTAGAATATCATTAAAAAAAGAAAAAGAAAACAATTTATTCAAAAAAAATACTTGGTCCCGAATTAGTAGATATTGTCAAAAAGAAAACAATTTATTTATCAAACGGATCATTATAAGGAAACTACGAAACTTATTGGATGTCTCCTCTCTCTTACCTTAAGTGATGTGTGCACCTCATTTTCCATGTTTATGGTAGGGGTTCAAGTCTCACCATGTGCATTACCAATATTGGAAAGATTTCTTCTCAATGTTGTATAAATATATATTTGAACCGCACATGTATTAGTGATTGATCTTGGCATGTCCCGACAGAACCCTAACTCGTTCGATGTCACATTTTTTTATTTTTTAAAAAAAGGATAGCCCTCTATTTATGGATGAAATTTTTCTTGAAGAGAGAAGTATTCTTCATATGTCATTCCTCAAAAACATTTAACAGCTCCAATGTTAAGGCTTGTGCATTGCTGCTACATACCCATTGCATGGTAATTTCAATTAAGTATTTAAGTGCCTGCATTAAGAATAAAAATCAATAGCTAGCCAGCTTTGCAATTAAGGAAGCCTTATTTTATTAATGCAAATTTGTGAACAGTTGATATAACATAACGTTAACACCCTTACGTACTTTAAAAAAAAAATGCAAATTAGGCGTACAAATTTGTCAAAGAATATATCAAACATTAGTACATTACCAAATTGAATGATTGCAACCTTTACCATCAAGTTACATGGGAGGATTGTTGATACATCAAATTGACTAATTGAGTTAATATGTCAATTAAGAGAATGTGTATTTAAGGAAGCCTATGAAAGTTTGATAATGGTTGACTAAGAAAGATGTGACCACTCAAAGAAGAAATAGTGAAATGGGATGGACCAGTTGTTCGTTCGCAATTTTCTTTTGGTTCACACCAAAATTCCTTTTCAACTTCTCGTCTATTTCGATTTGCTTTGGGAATAATAAATTAAAAAAGGAATATGAATACAATCTTGCGTGATCAATCGATAAATGATAATAGAACATCAACCATTTTTATTTGTAAGGAAAGAATATCTACAAAGTTGAACTTGTGTGATACAAAGGTTGTCAATACTCAAGAGGGACCAACTAGAAAAGTTGGGTGCATGTAAAAATAGGACTTTCAAGATCCTATGGTTTTCATTTAATCAAGACGAATTTTCAAATTCTCCTAAAGTCTACTATTGCCTTGTGTGATACAAAGGTTGTCAAGACTCAAGAGGGACCAACTAGAAAAGTTGGGTGTATGTAAAAATAGGCCTTTCAAGATCCTATGGTTTTCATTTAATCAAGACGAATTTTCAAATTCTTCAAAAGTCTACTATTGCCTTATCAACAGGACTTACCCATGTAAACCATCAAGGAGGTTTTTTAGAAAATTATAAAATCTTGCTTTTATAGAAACAGGATCTCTACTAAGTACTTTTATAATTTTAAATGCAACAAAAACTTTTCAAAGAAATATAAGGACGAGTTACTCTAGAAATTTAATATCTAGATGATCCGACCTAATTCAGTCAGAATGAAATTTGAAATTCAGTTTGATCCCATTCGATTATTAGATTTTTCAAGTTCTTAATTCTATTGGGCCAAGCCCAAATAATGTTTGGACTAAAATCTGACATGGTCCGAACAGTGACCAAGCCAAAAAAATTCCAAGACGGTCAGGTCCTAACTGATTGACACCTCTTATATAAATTATTTTATGGATTTGTTGACGTGTCTGACTGTATAATGATTATTGATGTGGGACACTTTCGGAAGCCTGTTAGAGGGGTAAACAATCTCCATTTTGGGCTCATAATATATCATTGGAACCATATCAACGAGCCATACAGAAATTACCAGGGATTAAAATAATTAATGCATCGTCATTTTCCTAAAAAATACCGTTTTGACCTCCGTTTTTCTATTTTTCTGTTTTAGGTGTGATTTATGAGTTTTATTAGTTTAGAAAGTTTTCTTTCTTTAACTTTGTTTAAGAATAAATGCTTAGGTTTTAGAAATAACTCAAAATTACCTTTTTCTAGGTAAGTTTTGAGCTTTTCCTATTTTAATCAATTTAGGAATCAATTTGTTTTTTTCTATTTAAGCAAGAGTCAGAAAAGTTTTCTATAAAATTCTTTCTTTTAAACAAAATTTTCCCGAGGTGAAACCAGGAAATATTTTCTTCGTGAAGTAATATATATATATATATATATATATATATATATATTTAAAAAAAAATAGCTTATAAAAAGTAGAAAAGGATTTTAGCAAATTACTCTTCCAGAGGGGTCGAATTACAAATATACAGATTATAAAATTGGTAAACGAGCGGCGTGCCCCTAAATGACTTAAATGCCCTTAATGAAATCACACAACACACGGAAGGAGAAAACCCCAAAATTCAAATTCTATACCCTAACCACCAGAAGCCATCCCGAATTCGCCGTCGCCGAATGTCGTCAGCAACCGGCTACCGTCGCGACGGATCGCACCGCACCGCACGCCTACACCGCGGAGGTGACCTGAAACCCATCCTGAAAGCCACCTAACCCGAAGCCATCATTGTAGCTGCCATCGCCCGCACTTCCTATTAGCAAAAATCTTGGCTTCACTTGTCAAGTTGTCATTCTTCTGGTAAGTTAAATGATACTCTCTCTCTCTATCTCTTTGTTTCACTGATTCTTGGAATTTACTTGTCCATGTGTTTATGCTGTTGTTGTGTTTGGTCTGGTTAACATGCAAACAAAGAGTCAATGAATTTTAGTTTCTTTTATTGCTTTATTAATTGGGTCTGTTGTGTAATTGTTGGATTGTATTTGTTGCCTGGGTTTATGGGTTTATGCATCTGTTTTTTTTTTAATTTTTTAATTTTTTTAATCTTAGTTATTCTCAAATAATGGATACTCTGTATTATTTGGCCGAAATTGGAAGAGATGGGGTGGTGTTAATAGCTATAAATACTTTGTTTAAGAGGAATTCAAGGTGATAAATTTCTGTATGTCAAAAAAAAAAAAAAAAAAAAACAGTGATGAGTTTCAACCCCTGAATGCCTGAAGCATGAAAATTGTGCTTCGGGTCAGGGGTGACGATAAAGATTTGGTGAAAGCTATCTAAAATAGTATCGTTTTGGATGTGTTTAAGGAAAGACTTTATATACATTAATCCTGACCTTCTGTTTATTTAATTGCCACATGACTCAGATCAGCACAGGATCTGAATCCATTACTGTGACCTTAGCAAACTTGCAGCGGAGGCTTTTCTACCTTCTCTGTTTTCCCAGTTTATCCAAGTGAGAGGCAAATTAGCTCAGGGCAATCGAATTCAGGTATGAACTCTGATTATCTCTATCTCCTGCCCATTTTTAAAAAAAATATTTCCCTAAAGCTCCCGTTGAGTGAAGCTTTTTTTTTTTTCCAAAAGTTTAGAATATAAAGTTTCACTTAAGATTTGAAATTTATAATTCTCATTTGACCGTTTACATACAAAAATGGATAATAAATCTCAATTTAATCAATTTAGATACTTTTCTGGCTCTTTTTCATGCCAGTTTAGTGTTTTCTTCATGTGTGTTCATTTTGTATATATATATATATTTGTAAGGTTTTAATAGGGTTTTAGACTGCCCTAAATAGCATTATATGTGTTTTTATTCTTTTCAAATCTAAAGATGGGAAAATTGGCACAGGTGTTTTGTGCTTAATGCAAAGTTTTAATTATACAAATTGTTTGTAATTCTTAGTCTTCCATATTGCAGGGGTGGTGATTTAAATTCTAAATAATTGTGCTAGGATATTTTAAGTTTTTATTTGTAATGGATGCCAAGGCACTGGCAAAGTCAAAGAGAGCTCACTCTCTAAACCATAAAAATAAGTCTTATCCTAATCAGAAATCAAAAGTTCCATCAGTTGCCTCCGACAGTGCTGGACGCACAACGAAGCCATTGGGGAAACAAGTTGGGGAGAAAACCCGTCAGTCTCAGCGAATAGCTAAACTCCCATCAAACTTGGATCGTTATGAAGATGAATTTGATTCGGATTTGGAAAATCCATCAGGGGATAGCACGAGTCAAGCCTCAGACATTATTGTGCCAAAGAGTAAAGGGGCAGACTATCATCACCTGATTGCTGAGGCTCAATCTCAGGCTCAGCCTCTGCCTCAGTCACAGGCTCTGTCACAGTCATATTCTTATTCAGATAGCCTTCATTATATGGACGATATATTGTCTGGTATGTTGTAGTTCTTTATTGGTGATGTTAATTGGGTCTACCTGTCCATATTATTAATATACTTTTGGCTGATTATTTTGATGCTAATATGTACCCGCATATTTGATCCCTGTTAATTGATAGTTTTAGATTATTTCTTATGGAGTGGTTGGTCTGCCATATAATTCTCCACCCATAATTCTAACACAATTGTTGAGATGTCATAAGACATTGCCATTGACATACGTGTAAAGAATTTGAGTAAAGATGATGGGAGGTGGAATTTTTAAAATATGTTGTGTACCGTGTTAGGGATTGTATTCATAAGTGTTTCAATGCTTACCCTTGATTGGATGAACCATAGAAACTTGTTTGGTACTATGATACTATCTTAGATCTCACTTGTCTATTTGCTTAGATAAAGTTTTTCAGGTTATTGGTATCTATTTAAGTATTCAACAGTGCAACATAGATTTGATTTGAAATTTTGATTGTGAAGTTCTACTATGAGTTAAGTTTCTCTAAGACTTTAAAGCTTTTTGAGAATTTAATGAGTGTATTCCGATTATTTGCTTAACAAATTTTTATGACAAGTCCTTTATGATAGATGAAAAATGTCCTAGGCATGGAGGTGCAGCTTTTTAACGATTAAATTTATTCTATCTATTTTTAAAAAAAAAATAGTTTCTTATTGAAAGTGGACATTTCCTTCCATTTCCACTAGAAATTATGTTTCATCTTCTGAACATCCTGTGTTCTTGGAGAAAAATCTTTTAAAGTATATTATTAGTTGGTGACATTTGATTGCTTTCATGAAACAAGTAGTTTATGAGATTTTAAATGGACTGTAAATAATAAAATGTTGCTGTAATTACTTTATGCAGACACTAGTTCCTTTTGCATTGTTATCACAAGAAATTTGTAAACATTGTAATTTTTAATGCTTGATTTGAAACCATTTCATGGGATTATAACAGGAGGCTTTATTCGGGGAGTTAGTTCAATGCTTTCAGTCAGGGGAGAGCGCATTTTATCTTGGGCTGGTGATGATAATTTTGTTGTGGAGGATAAGACAACTGCAATGCAAGAGGTATGTACTCTTACATCCTTGATCATCATAGTTATTGAAGAGACATCCTTAAGCTTCTTAACAAACACTTTAAACTTAAAGGATCTAACATGTAACAAATATGGCCATATTAATCAGTATCTACTCTATCTTTTTGTTAAAAAAACTACAAGGGGAAGGAAATTGTAAGTATCCCATACAACCAGTAATTCAGTTGCATCCATTTTATTAAGCAATGTGCTAGTTCATATCCCTGCAATAAATTGTCTGTGCTATCAGTCAGTTTACAGGGTGACGTTTGGCTTAATGACTTGATATCCTATAGCTTCTTGGCTAGCTGGTAATTCTTAACAGAGAAGAATAAAAAAGGAAGATTTGATTGAGTAGATTTGTTAAACTGGAATGTTTGTCTTGCAGGCGTCTTTCTTGTCCCTAAATTTGAATGCACTTGCGGAACAGCTGGCAAATGTAGACTTATCGCAGAGGCTCTTTGTTGAAGCAGATTTATTATCATCAGAGCAGGTAATTTTACTTGTCCTGTTTCAGTATTTATTATGTTGTTGCAAAGCTTGAGTGTGTCTTTTAAGCTTGATGCCTCAGAGGGACTCAAGTTACATTTGTCAAGACTTATATGGATAAAGTTGCCTGAATATGTAAATTATGCTTTCATCTTTCAAGTATATGTATGTCTGTATATATAGGAGCAGGTGGGTTTCATGTCCCTCCCATACACCTGCCATCCCTTTGCACCAAGTGCATTGATGTTGAGAATTGAGATTGTTTGGTTCATTACAATTTACAAGTACATACCTTGTGTTCAGATGAACTCGAAGAACAACATTTTGGGGTAGATTTGGGTGATCTTACCATGATTTGCTTAAATTTGGAGCAAGAAATAATATTTTTTTTCTCCCACATATGTTTGGATTTGGGTTTCCAGTTTCATTTTTGTACTTCTTACTTGGACTTTCTATTTTTGGTTTCATTTTTCTCTTGGTAATGTCAATTCATACATTTTTACACTGGTCAATGGTATTATTCTGAATGGTACATGTAATGTGGTTCACATGACAGGGTTTAGAGGGATCAAGGGCAAGCAGCAATCAGGAATCTGACCAGATTCAAACAACACATGAAAGTGACTCAGTCGCAAATACATCTGAAGATATAGCTTCAAATGAATTTTCTGTGAAGGTCGAAGTTGTGGATACCGAGTTTACTTCTGAGCAAAGCAGAGCGCAGATTAAACTTCCAAAATTTGAGGCAGCAGTTGCAGAAGCAGAACTAGATACACTTCTAGATTCATTTAGTGAGACCAAGTTTTTCGATTCCTCTAACAACAATTCCAGCAACACCTTCACTTATTCCCAACAAGCAGGTTCTACGGCTCTGCCACAGGTTTCAAAAAGAGGTCCAGATTTACCGAAAACTGCCCCCGCTACTGCCAGTTTCGATGATGTACTGGATGATTTATTACAGGAAACCTCCACTCTGATGAACCAGAATAGTTTATCTCAGCCTTCGGATGTAACGGCTGCTTCTCATGCTCAATCTTCATCTTCACACACTGTTACAATGTCTAAAGAGTTAGAAGATTTTGATTCATGGTTGGACTCATTTTAACTATTGAATTGCTCAAGCTAAAATTACTCTCATTTAACATTGCTTGTTGTCTTAATAGCTCTTCAAGGATAGAGAACAAAATGTGGATTCATTGTTATGATGTCCAGTGCTCCTTTACCAATTAAAGGGGAAAAAAAAATAGAAAGATGAATTGAAATATGCACACTATTTTATCTTCACTATCTGTCTTTATCTTTTATCTATTGGTGTGGAAAGGAAGAAAAATATAGTTAAGATAGGGATAGAGATTTAAATAAGATAATTATAAAGTTGATAATTTTGGATATGATTAAACATCCTACGTATCCCTTACAGAGTTTGAGAGAATTGAAATTTGAGACTGAAAAAAGGAATTCGTGGAAGGCCAGGACATTTATAAAAATCCCTAAAATTAAAAGGGTGGGTTTTTTTTTATTTGTTTTATTTTTTATTATTTATTTATTTTTAAATGGTTTTGAATTTGATTTTAGTCATATGAAGCTCAAATCAAAATCAGCATTATTAAATTTTAATATAAGATATTGTTCAAATCAAATTGTCACTTGAGATTCTGTACATCAATAACAAGGTTCAAGTATTATTATTATTATAAGTAAAATTTTGTTTATATATATATACACGGATGTGACTCCTACTGGGACATTGTCGCATTTGGCAGGTGATTAAAAAAAAAAAATTCAATCCACTCCGATCCATATTATTGTATATTTGTGAACAATATTGTTTAGTTTATTTAGTTTTGAATGCTTTATTGGAAGAATTATTTTAATTTTAAATCTAAACTTCAACATCCAAACGTCAATTTAATCTAAAGAACATGGGTTTTGAATGGGCCTTATTGGGCTGAGCCCATAGGCCTATTATCTTCGTCTTCAGCCCTAAGAAATTAGTCCTCTGTGTCTCTCTTTTATTTACGCTTTTAAACCCTTATTTTTTCTATATTCATAAACCCTAAACCTCTCCTCTCCTTTCTCGCTCCATAGAACACACCAGATTGTAAGGTATGCGCTCCTCTTCTCTGACTCTCTCTCTCTCTATGCTGTTTGATCCTCATTGTTTGATCTTCTCGATTACGTTTTGTTTTTGTTCGGTGGCTGCGAAAATTTTGGGGAAAAAGCGAATAATTTAACAATCTGGGTATGGATCTCACTTTAATGTAGCTTTGGTCGAATTGGGTTTTTCTCATACTGGGGAAATCGTAACTGGGAATTTGGTAGCGACCACACTGAAGTCGTTTATATGTGTAAATATTTTTTGCGATTTCACTTGTTATTTATGTTATATACTTGTGAAATTGTGTAAAACTGTGAACCACCGTTTAAAAGATGTGCGCATATGCTTATTTGATTCGATTGTTTTGTGTGTGCTTGGAATATTTTGAAATTTATTGTAAAATTTATTAATTTTTATGGGCAATGCATTATTTGGACTTAGTCTGCGGATAATAGTTAATTTTTTTTTTTAAAAAAGCGATAAATTCTTTTCTAAATCGTCTCTATTATCATGTAGTCTGCAAGTCATTGATATGCAAACCATGTACTACATTACGTTTCGTTTTTAACTGCTCTTTAGCTGCCTGTCTTGGAATTGCCTCTTCACTATCTGTCCTTAAGCATGCTTTATTCTAAGCTTGCTAATTTATTAGTACTCTTTTAGTTTACAGTTGAAGTTAATGTTTAAATTTGTAGGAACATGAATTTCAACAATGTCAAAGTTCCCAAGGTGCCGGGAGGTGGTGCAATTTCTGCCTTAATTAAGGTGGGAGTTATCGGTGGGCTTGGTTTGTATGCTGCCACTAACAGTCTCTACAATGTTGAGGGTGGGCATCGAGCCATTATGTTCAACCGTGTCACTGGTGTCAAAGAAAAGGTTGTTACTTTGCCTAAATATCTTTGTTATTTACTTGAAATGGACTTCCTTTCCTCTTTTGGAGAACTTTAGAACTCGTAATTACATTTTCCTTTCTTTTCTTCTATAACTTCTCCTGGGTGTTTCAACTTTCAATAGATTGTTGTATTTATCACCTTCAGTTCCTTCTAATTCAAACTCTCGTATTTTCGTAACTGGTCCAGTTCGTTATTTAATTGTTTCAAAGGCACATGTTTCTGCTAGCATTTCATTTGAAGATGATAAGTCCTCTATAACCACTACATGGTATAGCGGTGTTCTAGTAGGTGCTAGGTGCTAGTTGGGCAGTGGCCCGGCGCCTAGCACCTAGGGTGCCGCAGCTGCTGCCTTTTAGTGGAGAATAAGTTGTGGGGAAGACGAAGAGAGGAGAAAAGAAAACAAGGGTTGGCGGCTAGGTTTTTATTTTTTGGAAAAAGAATAAACCCTAAATGACATGTTTTGGGCTTCTTCTTTTTTTAAAAAAAAAAAAAAAAACCGTCGCCTAGCGTTTTTTTGGTTCCGCCTAGGCTGGCCGATTTGGCCAAAATCGCAGCGGCCAGGGCTGCATAAGGCCTAGGCGGCCGCCTAGAGTGATTTTTTAAACACTGTGATATAGTATCATCCTAATTTAACATGCTTCTTTGCTGTATATCAAGGTTTTTTTTTGGAGGGATTGTTAGATATGTAGATCATCAATAGATTTTTGGGGGAAAAATAAAAATAAAAATCTGCTGAATTGAAGCATCATTCCCTATGCCTTCATGATCATACAATTTTAAAGAGGCTTTTGGATTTGTATTTTCTTGGTAGGATAATAACTTGTTCTTTCTTATGTGTGTGTAGCTGACTATAGATTTTATTTCTCTTTTCATTAATGAATTGTTTTAAGGGCACTTCTAAAATTTTGAGATGTTTCTTTGATCTGTAATTTTTGGATTGTTGAATATACCATTGTTGGGTTATTGGTATGCAGGTTTATCCTGAGGGAACGCATTTTATGGTACCATGGTTTGAGAGGCCTGTTATCTATGATGTCCGTGCACGACCCCATCTAGTGGAGAGTACTTCTGGTAGCCGTGATCTCCAGATGGTAAAGCTTTTTCCTCATCTTGTTGGAAAATGGAAATTGCTTCGGTTGTTTCTAATTCAATGGATTTACTTAAAGCTCTGTTTTGATATAATTTTGGGAATCTTTTCTGAACCACTTTTAGTATTACTTTTCCTTTGTTTTGTTTTTAATATTCTTTAAATTTAGAAAGAATAAAATGATCACGGAATGATTTTGCATGTGTTTCCAATTTTATCTATCTCACTCTATTTTTTGAGCGAATTACTCTTTTCCCTTGGAGGTTTCTTTTCTGGAGGCAGCTTTCATGCTCCCCACACCTTCCCACTGCCCACAAGAAAGTAAAAGTTCCAAGATAGCTTTCACAACCCTTGCTTAGTGACCATTGGATAATATTGATTGATTTATTACCATTATTGTGTTTTCATTGCTCTCCAGGTTTGTTGTTTGTGCTAATTGTATACTTTTATAAATATCTTCGGTAGTTAAGATTTCTTTCATATAATGTGGAGGGATGCTCAATAAGGGGTGTGGATATTGACTATCTACTTTTGAGAATTGCAATAGAAATGTCAGGCTCATAGGACTACTCTCTTTCCTATACTCAAAGAAGTTAATGATCTGTTTTTTTTTTTTTTTCTTATTAGATCACTTGTTTCAACATCTCAGTATGAAATTGTTCTTTTTTAATATTCTTTCTAGTTATTTATAGATATGGGAATGCTATCCCCAGGTTACTGTTGTAATATTATTATTATTATTTTGTATTCAAATACAACAGTGGTGACTATTAGTTGCAATATTCCTGTTATTAAAATCTTATGATATTCCGTCTCTTTCTTTTATATTCCCTTGATTTTAAAACCTCTCCCTCTTTATCTGTAAATCTGTAATTACTTGGCATCAATCCCTTATGTTTGTGGTTCAACATATTTGGTGTTGAAGTACTACTCTTAAACCGATAACTGCACTTACTTCTGAGTCATCTCCCTCTCTTCCTTGCTATTATATGCATGTCAGATTTGTAGCTCGTCATGTATATAATAAGTGACTGAGAACCATTTTTATTGAATTTTGTTTTGGGGCAGTAATCAGTATTTCCTTTTTAGGAAAGTGTGAGTACATTTCAGTAGGTCATCTTATGGTCCCAGATCTGATATTCCTATGAATTATTTGGATTCTTATTAACCATAATTATATGTATAAATGTATCACTATGTTGCTGTGCAGGTAAAGATTGGGCTTCGAGTTCTCACTCGTCCCGTGGCAGACCAGTTGCCTACTGTTTATCGAACTCTTGGTGAGAATTATAATGAAAGGGTCCTTCCTTCAATTATTCATGAAACTTTGAAAGCTGTGGTTGCTCAGTACAATGCCAGCCAGCTCATCACACAGAGAGAGGTAAAGCATCAAGGCCTAATCTTTTCCACTGGTGATTGCAATATATGATCAAGTATACTGTATGTTCAGATATATAATCTCTTGTTCTTTTAGGCTGTTAGTAGGGAAATTCGGAAGATTTTGACAGAGAGGGCAGCCAATTTTAACATTGCATTGGATGACGTCTCCATTACTGGCCTTACTTTTGGGAAGGAATTTACGGCTGCAATTGAGGCTAAACAGGTGGCTGCACAAGAGGCTGAGAGAGCCAAATTTATTGTGGAAAAGGCTGAACAGGACAAGAAAAGTGCTATTATACGAGCACAGGTGAGACAAAATGAATGCTCAATTATTAGTTGTGATCACCACTCTAGGTGTTATTGCAATTTTCAATATTATCTTTGTGATTTCATCTACTTTGACTCTTTATTAGCCATACTGAAATAAAAAAATAATATCTGTCATGAAGGAGGAAATTTCTTTTGCATTTAATCCTTGAACAGTTTCTTAGGAAGACCTAGACAACTATATTCAATGGGTTTGATGTTGACGGGTTTTAGCTTTATTAAGCATTTGGCCAAATAATTTCCCTGTAGTTGATAACCCTCTTGTTGCTGGTGTCCAGGGAGAAGCCACTAGTGCTCAGCTCATTGGTCAAGCCATTGCTAACAATCCAGCATTTATCACGTTGAGGAAGATTGAAGCTGCAAGAGAAATTGCCCAGACCATAGCAAATTCAGCCAACAAGGTTTTCTTGAATTCGGAGGATCTTTTGCTGAACCTTCAGGACATGAAGTTAGAGAGCGCCGTGAAGAAATAGGCGAAACTTACCAGTATTTACTAAACTCTTTTACTTAAATTGTTCAAATGGTTCAACTGTGGAAAAGTGATATCCTAAAAACCCGAGCAGTGAAGAAAGTAAATGGATTATATTTGCGTTTTCAAGGACAGTTTTAGTTTAAGAATTACGTTGAATAGAGGGAACTTGTTTTGAACTGATAAAATTGAGAAGTGAAAGCTGTCGGATAATTAACTGCTCAACATATATTTTGATCTCTTTTGTGCTTTTGCTTTGCATAGTTTCTCATCTTTTAGAGGGTTGGTTGGTTCATTTGGCTTTTAATGGACTGCAATCGATAGCTAACTGTTGATTTGTTACTTTTTAAGCCTAACATAGTCACTGTTTTCGTTCTTTCGTGAAAGGAATGGCGATTGAGTACTGTGTTTCCGAGTGTGATAAGACTTTTTTTGGGTGGCCGTAGCTGGTTCCAGCTAAATCTTATGTAACCTGTACCAGGAAAATCTAGAGTATCTTGAAACTTAATTTTCTTATTGACATGGTAGCACACGAAATATGCATCATTCACGTTTAACTCAAAACTAATAAAAATGAGATTAATTACACTATTTTGTGATGTAAGAATTTGAATTTGATGCACCTACTTTGACTTCTTCAGCGTCTTTAAAGACTTTAACTACATTATCTCATATTTAACTATTTTATTATTCAATACAGTGATGTAACTCCTATGTCCTAGGGACATAACTCAGTTGGTAGATGGACGAGCTTGGGGTTTCGGTAAAAAAATATATATATATACAGTGATGTAGTTTACTTGTTGCAATTAAACTTCTAACTTTATTTCATCATTCAATATGACAACTTATAAAAAATAATTATTTTTAAAAACTAGGTCACATACGGACATCAAAGCTAAAATAAATAAATTAGATACGATTCAATCCAATCTGATTTTATAATGATTTGGATATATGAACCGGATCAGATCTTATTTTCATGTTTGTAAATCTAATCCGATCCACATCCCTTTAAGATCCGATTCGACATCTGCACTTATTTTGATCAATCCGGTCTATCTTGACATCCCTAACCTATTACCCTTACCTATCCAAATATATATGTTTTAACTCGAGAGACTGAGGATTTGATCCTATGATGTCTAATTTAGTTGAAAACTTCATTAATCATGCTTTCGGTTTAAATCATATTTCATTAACAAATAATTAATTTTTAGAGTAATTGGCACAAATCCCCCCTCAAGTGTATATAAATTTGCATGTTGCCCCCCAAACTTTTTTTTTAGGCATGTTGCCCCCTGAACTATCACTTTATTGGCAGAACAAGAGTAAAAATGCTCCCTCAGGGGGAAAAAAAACCAAAGGATTGCCAATAAAGTGATAGTTCAGGGGGCAAAATGCCTAAAAATAAAGTTTAGGGGGCAACATGCAAATTTATATACACTCGAGGGGAGATTTGTGCCAATTACTCTAATTTTTATTATAATCTTTACTTTATTTTTGGTGGTATAAAAATTATAATAATAAAATCCTTGGTTTTAGAATTTGGCATGAAACAGCTAAGTATGACGGCATGCTACAGTAATGATGTGGGAAGCTTATCGACTTATGGAGCGGTGACGTGGCAGTCAAAATACAGGTCACTGTCGATATGGCTGGCCGGACGTGGTATGAAGTATGAAGTATGAAGTCATTGAATAATTGGCGCCATGTGGCGGGCCAGGGTGTGACATCACACACGGTTTAATGGTTGATTGATGTACATATTAACATAGCTATAAAACAGTTCAATGAAAACATATCACGTGATATTTTAAAAATATTTCTATTGTAAACCATACATTTTTATTAAAAAGTCTCATCACATTCTATGCAAATGACGTCATGGACACGTGTCCCAGACCCAGAGGCCAGAACGCTCTTTTGTCTTCTCTTAAGTATAAATAGCGGGCGAGCGACTCACACAACTCACAAGCATCTTTTATTATGCTGATGTTTGTGTTGATGTCATCGGTAGATCCAATTTAATATTTTTAATTAATTTTAATTGTATTATATTATTTTTAATTGTTTGAGATAAGATTAGTATAGAAAAAGACCCTTTACCCATGACGGTGAGTCCTATATATTATAATTGATATAGTTAGGCATCATCTGTTATTTTAGGTTTACTGTAGTAGAGGTTTAAATCCTACCGAACGTAATGTATAGATATATATATATATATATATATATAACGTATGAGGTGTTTGATTTCGACAAATTATGGTATTAGAAATCACCTTTTATGTTATCAACTAAAATAATTGATATCTATATATGTACACTTTTAAGCAACACGAAGTTGACCAAAAAAAAAAAAGGCAAAGCCATGTTATCAAATGGTGGCATCCAACTTATTATTTTTAATGCAAAGACCGAGTTTGATAAATTGATACACCGCGTAAGCTTACGCAATCAATTATGGAACTATTAGTCTGGGTCCTTCTTCCACGTACGTACACTTTTTTTTATTTTTTATTTTCTGGCAAACGTCACACCATACTTGTTGGTCACTATTCTATTCTGTCACATTTAATTTTCACGAGAAAGTATCTAAATAAATGTGAACATGATATTGGCCAATTTAGACCAATGAAAGCAATAGCTTACTACAATTTTAAATTTTCTTAGGTACGTGTATGATGTATATCATGTGACCTACCTGTGCTTGTGCTTGTGCAAATTGGCAAACTAAAATATCCTTCTTCCAAATTTATCCCTTCTTTTCCGTTAAATTACGTAAATTAACTAATAGTAGAAACTTAAACCACCATTTGAGTAATTAAAAAAAAAAAAAACAATAAATGATGAATGTGAATTGAGTTGAATTTTTTTTTTTTTGAATGTATATAATTTCATATTTTTTTTTTTAACAATTACAATTAATTCAGAGTTTGAGAGTGGTGGAGGACTCGAACTCAATGTAAGTATGAAAGGCATACCAATATACCATCGAACCAACCTCATATTGTCTTGAAAGTAATTTCACTAATTTTGAATGTTTTAATTCATACATGTAATTTAGGATAGTGACTTTAAATGCTACACTTAACTCCTAATTAATATAAAAGAAAATTTAAAATGTTTAGAAACACATAATCAACCCTTAATTTAATTAAATATTTTACTCCTTAAATCGTAAAGCGTAAGATACAATTAAACTATGGACGGGAATCGGATTTCAAGAAAGAAAGAAATAAATATATATATAATTTACACCGGCAATTGTGGAGAGCTAGTTGATCACGTACGTAGCCAAATATGGGCAATTACGTAACACATGTACATAATGTTAGAAAATGATAAAAACATTATAACAAAGAATGACAAAATTGAAACGTCATGCACAACCAAGACAGAAGATGAGCCTAACTGCCGTTGACGTCTGACCTTTTCAAAATTGAAGTCACCTAGCTCCTTCTCTTCTCTCACCACCACCACCACCTCCACCATTTATAAATAAATCACATACACTGATGATATGATACACACAACACAAATTCACAAACCTCATCATCTTCCTCATCACTCGATCTGGTTTAATTTGATTTGATCACAGTCCCATATACACACAAACCATCATCACGTATATACGTACACAATGCAACAAGCAATCCCTTACAAGTCATGCTCATGGCATCAACAACTTTACACCACCAAAACCACCGCCACCACCAGTACTTCTACTCTACTAAACCCACCGTCTCTTATCATCAAAGAATCCAACGACAACAACAACATACAAAGCATGGTTTCAGAGAATGCAGTGATAGTGTTTGCTAGGCGAGGTTGCTGCATGAGCCATGTAGTGAGGCGTTTGCTTCTGGGTCTTGGGGTGAACCCAGCTGTTCATGAAGTTGATGAAGAGGACGAAGTTGGTGTTTTGGATGAATTGGAGATCATCAACAAACCCAATACTGGAATTGATCTTGATCATCATCAAAAGGTCCAGTTTCCGGCTGTTTTCATTGGAGGGACCTTGTTTGGTGGGTTGGATAGAATCATGGCCACTCATATTACTGGAGATTTGATTCCTGTGTTGAAACAAGCCAAGGCCTTGTGGCTCTAGTAACTAGTCTCATATTTACATGAAGTCGAGTTTTCATTTTAATTTGTAGCTGATTTAATTTCTTGATTGAATTTTAATTCTAGACAAGTTGTTCATTCTTTTTCTTCGGTTTTTGAATTGGGAATGTAATCTAATTTTATTATACAGAAAGAAGAAGAAGAAGATTTTATTTATAGATTGATTAAATTAAAACCTTCTTTCTTTTTCTCTCTCTCTCTCTTTTTGGACTTTTTGACTTTCACTGTTTATGATCAATTAAGATTCATAGCTTGTTTCCGGTTATATATCATAGTAATATTAGATGTCTTAATTTTTTTTTTTCTCAAATTATATCCCAAATAATGTTGCACATGACTACGTGAGGTATCAACATCATATCAGTTACCATATAATTTTATGATTTATAAGATGCTGACATCTCACGTGCCACATCATTTGGTTTGGAACGTCTAGCATTACTCTATATATTATATGCATGAATTCATTTAAATATTGCTCTCTATTTTGTATCACGTGTAGCGCTTTTTTTTTTTTTTTTTTTTTTTTTTGAGCCGCTGATTTAGGAGTCATTTACCCAAACCCCAAATTTGTCCATCTACCAACTAAGCTATGCTTTTGGAGACTAAGTGTAAATGCTTTTACAAGTCTATCTTCTGTGTGACAAACGTCACCAACCACCTAACATATTTGGACTAGTTAGCAAAGCACATCACATGTCATGCTAATTTTATCAGGAAAAAAAAAAAAAAGAGAAGAAATTGTTTTATATATCATTTTTTAATACATCAAAATGGAGAAGAAGGTTTCTTTTTTAATTTTAACTTTCGGCGACACCATGATGATCTACAACTTCATTAACGTTGAAAGTACGTATATATCAAAGAGAGTTTGAATGGAATGTTTATTCGGCCGGTCAATTATTCAAGTTCAAGTCCTAGAACTGCGGTGGTATATACATATAGTTTTTCTCTCTTAATGACCGAACTGAACTATTAAGATTATGATAAAATTTGTGAGTTATTGATTAAGTTTAAGAAGACTTTGACTAAACTGAATTATATGAATCTAATGGTTAATAGTTGTGTAATCGATATAAATAAAATCGGTTCGTCCTAATGTGAAAAATCTTATATATATATATAAAGATTTTTACTATTTTTTACAAACTGAAATCATGATTTATTAATCCTAACAGGAAGTGGAGTCCCAACAATATTCTGGATCTCATGAAATCATACAAATATACAAATTTGGTAATCCAAATAGCAATGTCGGCCCATCGGAAGACCCAATCCAATATTGGTTAATTCGAAGCCCTTTATTAACTTCCATTTTTTAGACTAAAATCATTATCTATGACTAATTTCATTTTTTTCTTGAATTGCAAACTAAAGAATAGTTTTGATATATTTATATAGAGTAATGTTAGAGGTCTCAATTTTTTTCCCAAATTCTGTCTCAAATGATGTGGCACATGAGGTGTCAACATCATATCAGTTACCATATAATCTCATGATTTATAAGATGCTGACACTTCACGTACCACATCATTTGGAACATAATTTGAGAAAAAAAATTGGGACGTCTAGCATTACTTATATACAGTCTTTCTATTATCAGTTCGAACTGATATAAAATATATCAGTTCCTTGTATGTGGGTTATTGGATTTAAAAGATGCTTTGACAAGTGCATGCAGCAAAGTCAAAGTATTTAAATCCAATGGCTCACATACAAGGAACTGATATATCTTTTGTCAGTTCGAACTGATAATAGAAAAATTGTACTTTTATATATATATATATATATATATATATATAGCATTGTAGACTTGTAGTGACCGTATACGTATATATCAAATTATCAACTATCATTTATTTGGCAACTCCAAAATTTCAGCCCATGAACTTGGCTTTTATATATACTAAACACTAATACAAGCAACATGAGATTTAAAAAAATGGTCATAATTCTCTGTACACTTTGTGATTTTATAATAAATGTGGGACTCGAAAATCAAACCTCTATTATAAAAATTAAGGGAAAGTACACAACTATAGATATGTATATGAATATTTACATTTTTAACGATAATAGTTTTATTTATTTATTAAATAAACAATAATAATTTTTAAATGCTTCAATGAAGCTATTATTTGTCTTGGTGGTAATTGGAGTCTTTAAAATAGAGTTCCGCCATCAGAATTCGAACCGACAACATTGTAGATCCTTGATCTTGACAATTAAAGTCCCAACAGTCAATTAAACGGGTCAGATAAAACTTATAGTGAGATTGGATCCATTACTTTTTAAATTCAAGTAACTTCTTCTACTTAAACTCTAGAAAATGGGGTGTGTACATCACGTTAATTAGCTTCAACTAAACCAGTATTATATATCACATAATCATCAAGTTGTAATTAATTTTATATTATTCTAGCTAGTTATCACATTCAAATTCAACTGCCTGCCATCTCATCTGCATGTGATATTCTTATACTAGATCTAAACATTTTATATGTTTTATTAGATCAAACTCAAAACTGTATACATACTAATTACTAAATCAAAATTTTTAATTATTTATCATGTTTGTGTCAAAAGTTCAAGAACTTCTCTCGGTCTTTGATTATTTCTAAAAACAGTGAAGAAATTATTATCAAATATACGTACTGGGACCAAATTCTGATTTAAATGGAGGTTAAAACAAAACATGAAGACAATATTATAAGGTTGTCTCAATGTCTCAATGTCCCATTGCCCCTTACAATTAAACCATTGAAATAGTGAGTTCGATTATAATAGCTCAAAAAAAAAAAAAAAAAAAAAAAAAAAAAAAAACGAAACTCATTTTACAATACAATCAAACAATGCATAATCATGAAAGGAAAAAAAAAATAGAAAGAGAAATGTTACAAATAATTAACATGAATAAGTACATGTGGAAAACCCCAAACAGCCGAGTAACATTATCCTTTTGAAGAGAAAAAAATAAATAACGAATAAAAAGCAAGGAATTAAATACCAGCAGCTCTATTTTTTAAGATAGAATTCCCATGCAAAGCAATACAAGCCCAGCAACGATACCCAAACCGGAGTTGATCCTCCCACCGGCATTGGTACCATCCGCCGCAGTTGGCTCCTTAGCACCCGAATCCGACTTCGATCCGTCGTTCGATGTTTTGGTCGTTGGTGATGTAGATGGTGATTGAGACTTTGTCCCCAAAAGCTCACTAGACAATAAAACTTCGTCCACTTGGTAGACAGCGAGTGGCATCACCTGCGTTAGAGCATTGTTGACCTGTGTCTCGACCTGGTCCGTCGAGACGTTGACCTGCTGGTTACCGAGACTCGTGAAGTTGAGACCGTACGCTCCACCGTCTTGGCCGGTGGCCTGGGTCCGGACAGGGTTGCTGACCAGTGGAAAATCGCTCAACTTGTAGAATTTAGGCAGGACGTGAGAGAGAACAAGCTCAACTTGTTTCTGGGCACTGAGGCTGTTCAATGTTCCCGGTTTGAGGTTGTTGAAGGCATTGTCGGTGGGTGCGAAGAGGGTCATGCCTTGGTCGGAGTTGTTGAGCTGGTTTACGATTTGGTTTCCCACTCCGGTGCTGTTTAAGAGCCTCATGAGTGTGGTGTATTGGCCAGCTTTGTCTAGAAGTCCGGTGAGGTTGAAGGGACCGGCGGGGCCTGGGGCGGGGGCGGCAGGGCCTTGGGCTTGAGCTGGTGGAGCAAGGAGGAGGACAAGGAGGAGGAGAGGGGAGAAGAGAGTGATGAGAGAAGCGGATGCCATGGTGGTGGTGGTGGTTTGTTGTGTTGTTAGTTGTGAGGATGTGTAGTGGAGTGAATCGGAGAGGATTATTTATGTGATAAGATGTGGGGTTGTGACTTTGTTGGAATTAGCTGGCCTTCTAGACTTGCATCAACACAATCTCTTTTCACTACTTGGAATATTTTATAAACAAATATTGTACATGCGATCCATACTTGAAATTTCTTACAAGAAATGTAAAACGTTTTTTTTACTTCTTCAGTTCTTCTTCTAATTAGGTTGCTTTTTATTTTATTTTATTTTAATTTTTTATTTTATATATATATCGATTTTCAGTAATTGGATGTTATAAAAATTTGTCCAAATTATATGGAAATATGATTTGTAGCAATCATATCGACAAATCGTATTGATTAGAGATGATATATTGGTAATGTAATGTAACAAATCGGCTTATTTCAAAAGATTTGCGAAGATTTTCTTTAATTAGTTAATACTATTTGGTATAGAGGGTGTTGTACACGTATTGTTAGATAGGTATCGTATGGTAGCCTTTCGATCTCATCAGAGAATACAAAAATGGAAACATGTCCATTCCAACTACTCTGTTGTGCTCAATTTTTATTCTATTTAAAGTATGGTTTGATTTGGCTGATTAGAGTGTTGGGTTCCTCTAAGTGTGGTTAAGCTATCATTAATGCGATACATTTTGTTTGTATAGTCAAACATGACTAATATGTGGTTTTAATTAGCAAATGCAAGGCACCTAGAGAGAATAAAGTGGACTAATTAATCAAACATTTCAATTTTCAACCAACGCTAGCTGTCTTTCAATTTTCAAATCATCAAATAAGTATTGCTCGATTGGACCAACCACAGCATATTTAAATATTATTGCAATAAAACCTGTCTAAGTAATCATTTGTCTCTTGTGATTTTCACATTTATTTGAGAACTTATTTGTAAACCAATATTTCTTTTTTCATTTTTTGTTGTTGTTAATTATCTAATTAGATAAAATTTTGTTAATTGTCTCAAGTAAAGTAAGAGGAAATACCTCTTTTTAGTCAAAAAAAAAAAAAAATTAGGACGATTATTGTTTTTACCCAATATTAATATTTTTATTGTTTCTAACCATTAATTGGCTGTGAAGACCTAAATGTCCCTCATTTTTCCATTTTTTAATTCCTCTCCTCTCTCTCCTCTCATCAGATTCTTTTTCTTTCCTCTCCCTCTCTCTCTCCTCTGTATTCTCTCTTTCTCTCCTCTCTTCTCTCCAAAATCAGATTTGAGGGTGGTTGTGTTTTATGAATGGTGGGAGTTGTGTTTGGGTTTGGGTTTTGTTAAACAAAATTTTCAGATTTCATTTTTTCAAACAAAATTTCCAAATTTGAGGGTGGTTGTTGTTTTTATAAATGGTGGGAATTGTGTTTGGGTTTGGGTTTTATTAAACAAAATTTTCAAAATTTTTTTTTTTTTTTTTTATCAGATTTCGTTTTTTTAAAACAAAATTTCCATTGTTTCAAAGATTTTTTAATTTTTTTTGGTATGAGCAAATCTGGAAAATTTCCAAATCTATTCAAATTTGGAAATTTTTTCAAATTTCTTTAAACACACCTAACCACCAATTAAACACACCACGGCAACCTAATTAAACATACAATGACATACCAATTAAACACATAAGGTGTAAACCAATTAAACACACCAGAGCAGACTAATTAAACACACAAAGATAGACTAATTAAACACACTAAGTGTAAATTAATTAAACACACTAGGACAACTCAGTTAAACATATCAAGGCAGACCAATTAAATACACCAGGATAACTCAATTAAATACACCATGGAAAATCAATTAAACACACTAGGGCAAGACCAAATTAAACACACCAAGTCTAACACAATTAAACACATTTGGGAAGAAGACGAATAAGATGGAGGTCTGGGAAGAAGAAGAAAAAAAAATAGAGTTTTTATTTTTTATAAAGAAGGGCAATTTTGTCCCAAAAGTGGATATTTTGATAGAAACAATAAAAATACTAATTATGGGTAAAAATAATAAACCCACTAATTTTATGATTACTTGTAAAGTTCTCCCCTCAATGCATTAACTTAAATCATTTAATAACCTATCCAACATCCACGTCTTATACAATAAATACCATCTTACTCTTTTCAAAATCATTCCATAATTTATACGATAATTACTAGCAAGGGTGGTGAACTTAATCGAACAAGCCAACCAAAGTTTGTACTATCTATATATCATTTTGAGATTATAATAAAAAAAAGGAATTTTGAATGAATAATTAAAGGTATACATCCTGAGTTTGGCAGGCTGGATGCCATAACAGGGCATGTGGGTGTTAGGATACTTCCAACAACTACTCGATGAGTTTTTAAAGGGAAATTATTATTCTCTCCCCTGTAGTTTGCCGTATTCTCCAATCTCCCCCCTATAGTTTCAAAATTATCCAATTTCCCTTCTCCCATGTCTATTTTTATATGGTGATATTGGTTATATACTTGTATTTGTGCATGGGAGGGGGGAAATTGGAGAATTTTGAAACTAGAGGGGGGAGACTAGAGAATACGGCAAACTACAGGGGAAAGAATAACAATTTCCCTTTTTTTTAACAAAATATTGTATATATCCTGATGTGTAGGATTGCCGACACCATATACATCAAACGTACGCCCTCATTTTCTTGAGTAATCATAATGAAGAAGACCAGTTAACAGTAAGATCAGATGGATTATTCTGTTGGCCTATCTTCTTCCATTTAAATAGACAGAAGGAAGATGACCACAAGTCACAACTTTCATGGTTTCCAGAATTATCTAGGGTACCAAGCCTTAATTTGTAGTATACTTTATAATTAGCATGCAAAACAAAAGATTAATTTTGAATCTATCTCCCACTGTGATTTGGCTTGATTACAAATAGATTTTTAGTTATAGTTTAAAAAATAGACAGAAATAACTTTGACATAGTTGATTAAAGGAAGTTACCACAGGTCCATCATCCAATGTGACTTGGTGTTAAATGATGTTCATTTAACCTAACAACCGCTACAAAGAAAGTGACATATAGTGACAAAAAATACTTGTGACAAAAAAAATGTCATTAACAATTTGTCACTTTTACCCCGTCACTAAAAGTATTTGTGACAGTTTTTTGGTACTTATCACAAATCATAACTTTTAGTGACATATTATCACTCAACATTAGTTAGTGACAAAATAAAAATTGTGTCACTAAATTTATATATAGTGACAATTAACTGTTTGAAGATTTTGTCACTATATATCTTCTTAATGACAATTTATTGTTTTAAAATTGTATCATTATTCACAAATTTAGTGACAATTAACTATGTCAAAATTGTGTCAATATACATAACCTTATCAATAATTAATTATTTAAATATTGTGTCACTATACATAACCTTATCAATAATTAATTATTTAAATATTGTCACTATACACAACCTTATCAATAATTAATTATTTAAATATTGTCACTATACACAACCTAGTGACATATAACCATATGAAAATTATGTTTGTTTTACACAAATTTAGTGACAATTAACAAGAAGATAACAAGTTACAAATTCAATTAAAGTTAATATAATGGCCCATTCAATTATTATTAAGTACAAGAAAACTTAAATACAAAAAGTACAATAAGAAATTGATAATCAGAACACAAGAAAGAAAAGAAAAAGAAAAAAGAAAGTGAAAAGAAATATATTACAAAATTGTTAGTGTACATACACCAATTTGTTACAAATTTTGAGATAAATGCATTACATCAATTATATCCGGATAACCATGATGAAGATTCTTCAAACCTCAATACTAGAACACATTTGTAAATGAAAAGATCGGAATAAACTTTTCGCCTAGATATAAACTGTAATAGATGAAAGTATATTATTAACACCTCAATAAGATATAATTTTTTTTTTTCAATACTACATCAAACAATTGATTGGTTGTTCCATAAGAATCATTTAATTAAATAGTTAGTATGCACATCAACCGATAAATATCATGTATTGTGGAAATATAAGAACAAACAACTATAAATCATGAAATAATAATTATGGGTTCCTGAAAAAAATTAAAGTTAAGAATCATTCCTAAACACACATATATAATTATATATATAACATACCTTGTTAAAAGAAACTTTCAATATATGAAACTCTAATTTGAGATTCTGACCCTGAAAAACAAGTATAAAAAAAAAACCAAAAAAATAAAAATAAATAAATAAATCAAGAGAAGCTTACCTTTTCTATCAAGACCAAATTTTCTCTATGGTCTTGGTGACTTCTAAAGATGAAACACAGTTTCAAACCTAAAAAGTGTTTTTAAGGATATGAAAAACTAAAGAGAAAAAAATAAAATAAAAAAATTAAAATTAAGAAAAATCCCTAAACATGAGGGACGGTTCAGGAAGGGTAGCAGGTCTCTTCTCTGTTTTTATAGGAATCCAGGATGCTTTAACTACTGAGATTCTAGCAATCCACAAAGCGGTTTCTTTTTGTTCTCATTCCCAGTCTTTAATTGGTAAGGAAATCGACATCGTCAGCGATTCTAAGGTGGTTGTCTCTTGGATAAATTCTGAAGGTATGGGAAGTCTGAATCATGTCAACACCATTTACGATATCCGGAATAATTTGCTTTTGCTGGGTAACACTTGCGTCCTTTTCAATCAGAGGGCTAGCAACTTTTTTGCTGATGAGTTAGCCAAAAAGGGGGCTGCTATGGAGGGCGACAGAGAAATCTGGGGGTTTAATTAATTTGTTATTGGTTTTGTTTCTGTCCTTGTCGTTGTTTTTCCTTGTGTAGCTTTCTGTGCTTTTGGTCTGTGCCTGTGTTCTTTTTTTGGTTTGGCTTTTCGTTTGCTGTTTGCTCTGTTGTTACTGGTGTTTTTCTTTGGCCTCTTTCTGGCCTTCAATAATTTGGCAGTTCAAATATATATATATATATATATATATATATATATATATATATATATATAATTCTACATAAAAAAATATATCTTATTCAAAGAAACTTTTTATTTTATGAAACTTGAATTTGAAATTCCGACCTTGAAAAACAAGTAAAAGATAACAAACCCTAAAAAAAAAATCAAATCAATAGAAGCTTACCTTTTTCTATCAAGGCAGAATTTTCTCTACAATCCTAATGACTTCTATAGATGAATCACAATTTCAAACCTAAAAAGTGTGTTTAAGGAAAAGAGAAAATCTAAATATGACAATGATAAAGGGAGAACCAAGAGACATGTGAAGATAGAATAAGGAAAAAAATAACAACACCACGATTGTGGCATTTTTTTCTTTCTTCCAAATAAAATAAAATTTATTGATTATGATGCCTTTTAAAAACCTAATTATTTATAAAATAAAATCTTTCCTTTTTTATAGGGTAATTTTGTGACAAATTATATTATTTGTCACAAATTATCAAGTTTTTTTAAATAATTGTGAAAATTATTTTTTAAAAGTCTAAATTGAACAAAATATAATGACAAATAATATAATTTGTCACAAAGTAATACCTATCGTGATACATTTGAAATTTGTCACACAAAAATGTGTCACTGTAGGTCACTTTTTTTTGTAGTGAATGTTTCAAATTCGAGGGAAATTTATTATAATTTCTGAATTCTAAGAGAGGTTTAATTAACTTCAAAATTTACATAGTTTATTTGTATTTGTTAGAATATCCACATGTGAAGATAAAGATAAACTCATAAGATGAATATTATATCGAAATAATAAAAGTAAAGAGGAGAGTATTGAGATCAATGAATGCCATAATTAATCCAATGGTTGCTATATATCCATCAACACACCGCTTCTCATAAACACCATAAATATCACAACTACAAAAATCTAATGGTATTTTTGTTAAACCTCAAAGGAGAAAACCAACTTTAATTTGATAACATTGTCTAGAAATAAATTTGAATACAAGAAATCTATGTCAAGTGATTTTCCATATATATATATATATATAAATACAGTTGTACATTCAACAACAATCACCATGTTATATATATATATATATATATATATTAACTATTTTATCATTAGATAGCTGTGATTAAATTAATTAACTGGACCAAGTAAACGCTGACAACAACATATAGAGAATCATCTACTCTATCTAAAGAAAATGAAGGTGAAATCAAGCATATTGGAAGTGCTGCTGCAATCATTAATACACTTCAACAAGTTGTTAATTAATTAATAAACATATCGACCTAATGGAAATTAATTATTAATAAATACATAAAAGAGCATCCACAATGGTGGTACTATTCAAGACCCAAATGAAGAAGACCCACTTTGGATCCACTTTTAGTTCCACAGTGGTGTCAATTAAGACCCAAAATATGAGACCCAAATGTGGGGCCCACCCAAGTAGACCCAAATTGGGTTCCACATTTGGAACTCAATTTGGGTCTTGCCCAATGATTGGGTTGGGTTCCCAACACTTCCCAATCATTGGGTTGGGCCCCTAAATATATATATATATATATTTATTTATTTATTTATTTATATAATTTAAATTAAAATATATAACTATTAATTTTAATAATTATATATAATGAAAAAATATAAATAAATTTAATATATATATATATATATATATATTTCAATTATTTAAATTTAAATATATTATTATTAACTTCAATAATTATATATATAATGAAAAAAATATAAATAAATTTAATTTCAATTATAAAATTTTAGTTCAATGGAATTAAAATAATTTAAATGAAAACATTAATTTTTTGAAGGTTTGGAATCGGAACCAAACCTTTAAAATCGGAATCGAAACCGAACCTTCAAAACCGGAACCAAAACCGGTTTTGAAGGTTCGGTTTCGAAGGTTCGGTTTCAAAACCGGTCTGGAACTGAAACCGAAACCGAACAGTCAAAACATCCAGAACCGAACCAGAACCGAACCGGAACCGAGGAACCGGAATCTCTCCGAGGGAGGTTCCGATTTCAGTTTTGGTTTCGGTTTCGGTTTCGAAACCGCCACTTTCGAAACGGAACCGGAACCGGAACCGACGCCATGTCTAATCGTAGACAATATTTTGTTTTAATTATTTATTTTTATTGTTAATGAAAAAATATAAATAAATTTAATATATATATATATATATTTCAATTAATTAAATTTAAATATATTATTATTAACTTCAATAATTATATATTAATTATAATTTGTTAAATAATTATTGATAGTGTTGATATTTTAAATAAATTATATAATTTGAATAAAAACATTAATTTTTTGAAGGTCTAGAACCGAAACCGAACCTATGAAACCGAAACCGAAACCGAAACCGAAACCGAAACCGAAACCGAACCCGAACCATCGAAATCGAAATCGAAATCGAACCATCGAAACCGAAGCCGAAGCCGAAGCCGAAGCCGAAGCCGAAACCGAAACCGAAGCCGAAACCGAAACCGAAACCGAAACCGAAACCGAAACCGAAACCGAAACCGAAACCGAAACCCAAACCCAAACCCAAGTCTGGAACCGAAATTTGAAACCAAAACCGAAGCCGATGCCGGAATCGAAACCGAAATCGAAATCGGAATCGGAATCGGAATCAAAATCCAAATGGAAACCGGAACCGAACCGAACCGAACCATCGGAACCGAAACCGGACTGGAACCCAACCGAACTGAAACCGGTGCCATGTCTAATCTTATACAATATTTTGTTCTAAATATTTATTTTTATTGTTGATGTAATTTGGTTGTGAAAAAATTATTTTAAATTAATCATAATTTGTTAAATAATTATTGAATATATATATAATATTTTAAAGAAGAGTAATGATTGTTTGGAAAAAAGTTAAAAAAGTGGATCCACTTTTAGTTTTTCAATTGAACACCATTGTGGGAAAATGAGACCCAAATGAATGAGACCCAAATGAGAAGACCCATTTTTTACTATTCAAGAGCCATTTTTGGTGATGTGGCAATAAATGGGTCTTGAATAGTGCCACCACCATTGTGGATGCTCTAAGAAGCATCTTGATTCTTCCATTACAAATTTCAAGAACGTAACTGTAGCTCCTCCTCCAATAAGAGATCTGATCAATCTCACACTCACATATATGTGAACCTTCATGATCATCGGTTGATGTTTTTGGTGGATCAGATGATATAAAAGCCTGCTGATAATTAGGTCCAAACAGCTCCACAGGCAACAAAACCTCGTCCAATTGAAAAACAGCCAATGGAAACTCTTGTATTAAAGCGTTTTTAATCTGCGTCTCAACAATCCCAGTTGACACATGAACATGGTTGGCCTGGCCTGTAATTTTTAGCGTAAACAATCCACCAGCGTAGCCAGTGGCCTTGGATTTGGCTGTGTCGTGTGTTTGTTGGGTTATGGAAGGGATATATAAAGAAGACTTTTTGTTGGATAATTCGTGGGGGTGTTGACTTTGTTGGAATTAGCTGGCTAGAGACCTGCATGAATTTCATATATATATACAAAAATGGAAACTTTTAAAATCTCCACTACGAGTCTATTAGACTATTACTGAATATATGATATGATTTAACCAGTCCCGATCTGGTTAAAGCATCATGATATAACTTTATCAGGATATTGAATGTGATCCACTAGTTTTGACAAGTGCATACACACTTGAGTCAAAGTATGTAAAACGAGTGGCTCACATTCAATATTCTCACGAAGTTATATCAGGATATACTGACTTGAAAATTTCTGATGATTTAACATCAACTATAAATGAATATGACTACAAGGCTACAAGGGAATCTTAATATTCAGAAAGTCCGCAAAATCTTTCTATAAGGTTTTGTCATTTTTGCCGTTTTAATTGACTCAAAGGATGATTTCGTTCGGGGGAAGGGGTTAAATAGTAAATTTTTTATTTTTTATGAAATAAATATAAAAAATCTAGACAAAATATGAATATTAAAAAGAAATTTTCAAACGGTTGGAGGGGCCAGGCCAACCAATAGCTTCGTCCCTGCATCCTATTGTTCCAATTTGGAAGGCCCCTCAAACGGGTGGTAGATTAGTTTATTTTGGTGATTTCGATATTATTCATCTACTAGATTCATTTGCTTTCGTAGAAGTTTGTTTTATTTTTACTTTCTAGAGTTGCTACTATAGTGGTCCATTCTCTATCAAAATAGATGTTCTCTTTAAATTTTGAATCTGTTTGATTAGATAAATCTTTTTCGTGTGTGTGGAGCAGTTAGTTTTGATCGATAAATCGCCACAGATTTAATCCTTCTTTCTCTCATATATTTACCTTCCTTTTGAAAAAAAAAAAAAAAAAAAAAAAAAGTCGAGAGACTTTTACTTTTTCTTTTTCGATATAATTCTTTAAATAAACTATAGTTTGCTTAAGGGCAATTACCAATTAGGTTCTTGATTTTTTTTATTATTTTTTTTAATTCCAAGTTATTTGTGACTTTTACAAAAGTGACCAAATTGGTCCTCACATTTTTTCCAAGTGTCAAATTAGTCCCTCTCTTTTTAGAAATGACCAAATTGGTCTCTCTAACGGTTTAACGGTATTAAATATAACAGTTGACTTTAACAATTTTAGTTAAAGTATATAAATACCCTTTATTTGTTATATTAGAGTAAAATTGTTTTGTCTTTTATGCATTAAATTCACTATTATAATTACAACAAAATCCTAAAATATTATTAATGAAATACCATTTGTTCATTTTTAATTAAATTTTTCTAAAAAAATCTAAAAATATTTTAATAAGACAATGTCAATTATACCCTTATTTTATAAACAAATTACCATTAATTCCCAGTTTAGTCTTTTACCATTTTTATATAATTGGTTTTTTTGTTAATATTATGCAAGCCACAAATAAAATAAACAAAAATAAACATGTGTTAAAAAAAAAAAAAAAAAAAAAAAACTGTGCATATGTCATTATTATATTGTTTAGGAGCAAAGTACAATTTTATCCTTACACAGTTAAAGTTAACTGACGGAACTTAGTTAGAATGGTAATTGCCCATTTGCTTAATTTATAATGTATGAAAAGTTTGTCTCGTTATTATATTTAAATTTCACATTAATTATAAATATAGATTATTGACTTGTCACATAGGATAACGTTATTAATTGTTTTTAAAATTTAAAATAAATTTGTGGTATCAACAAGAGAGCTACAATTCGAACCCATAACATACTGTGAAGATATAATGAGTATATTGGTAGACCAATCTTAAAGCATGTTCAATACAAATATACATTTTTGAGTTTCTAAATAATGATATATCAGCATTTTTATTCATTATGGATCTACTTTAGCAAAAATTTATAGAGAAATACATATTCACATCTCCAATGCAATTATCTAAAATGAAATATACATATTTTTTTATAACCAATCACAATAAAACATTTATTTCACATCTCCAGTGGTGTAGCTCAACTGGTAGATAGAAGAGCTTGAGGCTTGGGCAAATAACTCCTAAGTCAAGAGGCTCGAATCCTATAAACGGTAAAAAACTTCAAAAAATAAAAATAAAAATACTTGTTCTAGATAGGTGGATAGATAGATACTGTCAAAAAAATAAAATAAAACATTTATTTCACTATTTCCTCTATTTTATTTTACAATTAAATGAGCTTTAATATTATTGATGGAAAGAGTTAGAAACCCTAGTTATCATTTCTATGAAAGTTTCTAGAATTAGAAACTAAGAGCATCTCCAATATAAAAGTAGCTTGTATACCGATAATCGTCGATATGACAACAATGTCAAGAGACTTGCTTTCAATGTGGCATAAAAATAGACTTGATAGACAATCAATTTAAAATTTGGTCTTCAATGCTTTTGTCTAAAACACAATTTTTTTAAAGATGTGTCCATTTTTATTTTCTGTTTTATTTTATATTTTATTTCCTTACCAACTATATATGAAAAATTAATGTCAGTTTTAAATATTTATTGAGCCAACCTAAAAAATAGCTATGCAACAGACCATCTGAAAGTAGACGATCGTGTTAACAATGTCTAATATTTTTTTTACCACGTCAACTTGAGGTTAAATATGCACAGTTGTATTGGAGATATAATTATTAACAGAACGTTTATTTATCCTACGTAACATCTTTTTTTATCACAAGTCACGCTTGTATTGTAGACACTCTAAACTTCATATTCTCTAACTTTTTTTTTTTGCCACATCACCTCTATATTAAAGTTAGATACAGTAATTGTATTGAAAAGAGTTTTTCTAACTTTTTATTTAAATATCCTATATGACTCTGAATTTTCTTCAAATACATATTTACATCGGAGATGTACTTATATCATGGACAACGCCTATTTAAAAAAAAAAAAAAAACTAGAATGCTCTAAAATTAATATACTCTTTTCTATTTTTTTTTTTTTAACAAAATATATTCATCCTCGTTAATTATTAAATTTAGCATCAAAATACCATTTATAAACTTTTTATATATTTTTTTGTTATCAATTTCATATGGATATATAAAGAATAAAATGTACTAAAATTGTTAATTAGAAATTTAGAAGGCGGTGAAATTAGAGGTGACAAAAAGCAGATAAGTTTGTGGAGGAAAAAACATTCGTAAGTTGAGTGTCCGATAAGATCTCTCCACGTCGGCACCTAGACCCGACCCCACCATCCATTTTCGAGATTCTGAAACTACCCATTTCTTCTCTGCTACAACAAAACAAACCGCCCACAGACGATATTTTTCAATCTCAACAAAATCAAAAACAAAAACAACATCATCTTCTCTTTCTCTCTCTCAGCTTCTTCTACTTGATCTCTCAAATCTCTCTCCCTCAAACTGAAAAAGTTCTTTTCCGGCGGTGGATGGCAAGAACCAATAAGTATGCCTCGATCAACTTCAATAACATCTTAGAAAAGAACCACCACCCCTCCTCCGCCACCGCCCACTCTGGTGCCTCCACAAAACCATCCTCTTCTTCCTCTTATTCTTCCATCACTTCTCATAATAATAATTATAATACTAACAACACTCTTTACAAAAGCCATGGCCGCATGCTTGTTCTGACCCGACCAACTCCCAAACCCTTACCCACCACCAACCCACCCTTAACACCATCTCCAAAGAGTCAGACCCAGCAACCGCAAACTCAAATCCCGGATCGTACCAGGCCTGGACCCGCTCCAGACCAGATTTCTCTGCGTCCTCTTGGTCATACTGGGACCGGGACCGGTCCGGAGCATTTCTCTCCAATTCCAGGTCAGGAGAGGGACAAGGAGGTCGTAGCGATTGTTGGGTCGCCCAAAACGGGCAAGTTCGTGCCGCCGCATCTGAGGCCTGGTTTTGCTGGGAGGGAGGAGAAGCCTGTACCTGAAGTTTCGCGGAGCAGGGAATCGGGTCAGAAGTATTTCGGATCTCCGGGTCGGTATGGAGAAGATGGACGCCCCAAGTCGGGTGGGTATGAGAGAATGGGGAGAGGCGGCGAATCGGATATGGGTTTGATGAACAGACCTAGATCGAGTGGGAATCGGCCCAGTTCTAGTGAATCATGGTATGCTTCCTCTTTGATCTGATTTTATTACTTTTAATATTTAGATAGATATTTACTATGTATATATTATCCATTTGATTTTGTTTAGATTGCCAAAATTTGTGATACTAGGTTATGATATGAGTAGTGATGTAATTTTCTTTGGAAGTATTCCTATGCATGGTAGTAGAACCAATAATTCGGTGCTTGAATATAATGGTGGTGAAAATCTAATTTTGGATCCTAGATTGCGGCCGTGATATGATTTTAGAGATTTTATAACTTTCATGTGGGACTTTAATGGTGAAATTGATTATCATTGTTCTTGATCCTGCAATCTCAGAAATTGGAGTGAATAGTTCTGGATGGAAAGTAAACCGTGCTTCAATTTAAAGCTATAAATCATGCATCAAGACATATGATTTACTTGGAAAAGAAATGGGACTCTATATGGGTAAAGATAGGCACTCTGAAGAATAGTTTGCTTGTTAGAGCAGACTTACCATCTAGAGTCTAGACTGTAACCTGTTGATTTATGCTAATTATCCATGGCAACAACATAGCCTCATTCCAAATCCAAATATATTAATATCTTATTTTCTATATTAATGTGAAATCAATTTTCTGGTCTTGATCTTTCTATTTACATTACAAATGAAATTGTGTGGGATTATACTTTCAATCTTCCATATATCATAATAAAATACAACGAACAAAGACTGAGACTTTTTATCTCAAGGTAATGATATTTTGGAGAACTCATTTGTGAGGTAAGTATTGCAATGGATATTTTAATCAGTTAGGATGCTTTAAACTAAGATTTCTAAGTTTACAATCCCAAGTGAGAAACTTGAGCATCTTGATTCTTGAGTCTAGGTTTTCAAATTTGGTGCTTTTATTTATGATTTTCTTAAGAGTCAAGGATTACTTCCATCTTCATTAATAACTCAGTTGTTGGTTTTAGACTTTGACTAAATCATGGTTTGGTATATATTAACTGTATATGCCAACATTCAAAATGTTCTAACAAAATGTACAAGGTGTGTTTGCCGTTGATCCGAAAAGAATAATAGCAGTTACCGCATGTTGGTGTCATGGTGTGACACTGTGACAATATGGTGAAAAGTAGCATTGGCATATTTTGAAGTTTTTATGGGAGGACCTTTTCGTCTTTATATATTTGACTCGTCAAGGTGTGACACTGTGACAATATGGTGAAAAGTAGCATTCTCATATTTTGAAGTTTTTATGGGAAGACCTTTTTGTGTTTATATATTTGACTCGTCAAGATGTCTATGATGTCAGTCTGCAAAATACTCATATTTGGAAATTGTAAGATTTAGGTTACTTGACGTTACTTATAGTAGGCATGGAGATATCAACTTGGTGTGTCATGCACTTGTGCTGAGCAATTCTAAGAATTTAGGCATAAGGAGCATTTTTGTATGTTTGTGTACTCATTTATGATTGATGTGTTTGTTTGTTGAAAAATCATATAAAATAAAATCATTACAATGCCTGTGGGTATCTGAATGTTTCATAAAAAAAATTTAATTGCACATTCAGCACATAACTGACTTATTTTAGGTGAATGAATGTGCCTTCTCCTTTCACATAGTAGTAATAACATGGGTGGATTAGTATCATGATTTGTGTCCGCAAATGTCCGACATGTCAAGTTTCCATTAGGAGTTTCTTATAAATGATAGTCATAAATTAACAAAAACAAAAGGGGGATATTGTTGTCACAATGAGGCTGACCTACAGTACTGCAGTGTCTTTTACAGCTTTGCTGCTATATTCCCATCTAGGAATTGCATGTTTGTACATAAAAAAATAATGACAATTATTTTTCTGGCAGTAGTGCCTGTGTTCTGGTTTCTTTATTGTGCTCAGTTGGAAATAGTTTGAGACCCATGATTTTTTGCTCTTGTTCTATACGGGAATATTGAGACGATGATCGAGTAGTTTTCTTACCTTTGGATTATCATATGCACTTCAGACACTGAATTTTCTGAGAAGTTTTTGTTGAATAGAATTTCAAATAGCATTGCCCAAAATAAATAGATCATTTACGTTTCCTTATCGCGTCATAAGGTTGCAAAGGCTCTTAAGGTAGTGGGATGGCTGGCTCTGATTATGTGCAGTAGATCATAAGAAGTTAAGAACTCAACTCTCTTTCAAACTTATTTCTTTCCTTTTTCCACCCATGGTTTTATGGTTGGAAAAGCTATTGTAAGCTATCTGTAAAATATTTAGGATTAGAAACAATTCATATAGGGAGCTTGCTGGGATGGAAAGGGCATTGTCATTGCAGTCAAAGCAAATTAAAAGCATTTAAACCATGTAGAACTTGAATTCTGTTTTACCCATTTTGTTTCGGAAAGTGCCTTTGTACTGTTATAGTAATTTTTCTCTGAATATGTATTTATCACTGTTAACAAATGCCTTTTTTTACAGAAATGCTAGTGATGTGGAACTCCTGCCTGAGAACGGAGGTGAAGTTTCTCGAGACGAAGGACGGATTACTGCGAGCAGCTGCTATCCTTTGATCCTTAGGGATGGCATTGGCTTTTGGAAGATCAGTTGAATTTCAATTCATGGAAAACCAGGTGTAACTTTTTGGGTTTCAAACTCCAAATGACAAGTAGATCAAAGTTATTGAAGTCTGTTGTGATGAAAGAGAGCGATCTGAAGACCCCTGCCCCATGTATTTGCTTTGTAATTGGCTCTTCTTTTATGCTGTAACTAGCGTTCAAAGAGACACCATGGTGCATCTTAAGGCACGATTTACTTGTGTGATTCTTCTTTTTATGTTTAATTGGTTTTACATTTCTGAAGGATATCATTATACTACTGTCTTGACTGTAATTCAAAGGTTTCTTCATATTATCAGTGGATTCAACAACTTTCTTTTCTTATCATCTTCTTTCTCGTGGTTTTCTTCAATCGCCCTTCTCTTTGTTTGGTATTGCTTCTTTGCACCGCTTTAATATCTTCATGCTCTCTTCGTCTCCCAAGTCGTGTATAATCCACTGCATTAATTTTATCATATGTATATACTTTATTTGTCAGCATTAACTGTTAGACTCGAAAGTTTAAGCTATCACTAAAGTGATGTTACCTTGAGTAAGACTGCATCAGCGGAAGGAATAGCTTCAAACATGTACCCTTCAAGAAAATCCAAGTTGTCATTCATAGATCCGGCCATAGCTCCCACCACCCACATCAACCTGCAAGGACTTCAACCCCTTGAACACCTCTTTACATTCTTTGATCACAACAATTGAAATCGATTCAGATTCTAAAATATGTTCTATAGCTTAGGCTGTTGAGCTACACAATCCCAAAATGGTTCCCCATCTGCAATAGTCTCGGTCATTATTTATTTTTATATACTATAAATATGTTAACTTCGGTTTCTTTTCATTATTATTTTATTTGTTTAAATTTTTTAATTCCGTAAACAAATTGTTTTGTATTTTTTATCAAGGACATTTTAGATAATTAACAAGTTATAATGGATATAACATAACAGATTGATTCAACACTAACAATATCTTATTCAAACTTCAGTATCTTATTGAAAGTGAAATAGAGTAATGGACATGACATTTGTGAGTAAATAGAATCTGCCAACAAAGCACCAGCAAGAATGATGTTACAGTTTCCTGTATTTTTTTTTTTCCTTCGCTAATCCTTCTCCCCAAATCGCTGGTCTTCTATCTGATGACTTTGTGGAGTCGTCCTATGCTAGGCTTGTTCCTAACCCTTAGTTCCTCTTTGTTTCTCTTGGGCTTTTAACCCTCCTTCTTAAAAAAAAAAAAAAAAAAATCTATTTAAGATTGGGATAGGAAATTGATGATGCTTCGTTGGATGAGAGGGTTACATTACATGCTAGTGTAACAGCTCGGTTTCACCTACTATATATTGTACGTTTTGGATTTCATACACGCGTTAGATTTGCTTTAGATTATGTAGTTAAGGAAACCAAAACTAATATAGAAGTCCCGATTCTCATTCACTAGTTATGTTGAATATGACTATTAGCAAAAGACTCTTATTGAAAATCCTCCAAAGAAAATATATATATAATTAGAATCTAAGATTTAAAGGTTTCATGTGAATCTTACTTTATTGAATAAAGTCATACTGTGATAATCACATATATTTTCGTGGGGTATAGAGAAATCTATGGATCAACCACTGCAATATAATATAAAATATGTTGGAAATAGTACAATTGATAATTAATTAAGGCATATAAGCACAATATTTTTGTGTTCTTTTAGCAATCTGATAAATTACTTGTGTTACTTCTCTTTCAAGAAACTCTAAAAATCGGAAGAAGCTAGGATCTTCCATCTAAAGAATCATAGGAACTATATTTTACTTCCTTCATAAAGCACCTCTCGTTACTAATGTAGTTCATTCAAATTTAACAATAAGCATTTTATCTTTCTTTTTTATATTTGCTGGTGGATATTTTGGCAATAAGCACAGACAACACAACTTGAGAAAGTGCCGGCCTTCTTAAATTATATATTATGTGAATTATTCAACCTAACAATATATTATATTCGAGTTGTGACATCTGATCGAGGTTGTATATAATAATAATAATAATAATAATAAATATTAATATGCATTCTAAGATTATATGATAGACAATTAATCAAAATTTCTATATGATCTCATTCATTCCATAAATTAATAATGAATTAAAATCATATGTCATAGTTTAGACCATATGAAAATCTATAAAATGCAATAATTAATGCTATTGTTAGATTCTTCTAATGATTCAAATCAAAAAAAGATCCTACTTTCCAGTTGTAAAAAAAATATAAACAAAAAGCCAAAGAACAAAACAAAAATTAGGTAATGACAAACTAACGTAAGACAAGAGCACATGGCCCTCAAGAGGAAATAGCACTTTCTAACCAAATAATTGGATTAGGATCCTCTGTTGAGCTTTTTCTCTTCTGAATTATGCTCAATTTTTCAGGATCTGCGTACATGTGGTAAGTGACAAAATCAATGGCTAATATTTACTTTTTTTTGTTATGTACATTTGTTCTCATCCATCTCAAACAAGATCGTTTTAGGTAAAATGAAACCCCAAACCTAATCAGTTTTGACACTTATATTTGCCATGTTTTTCTTATTTCTTCTCTGCCCATAACTTCCGGCGGCTGGAAGAAGAATTTTCATCTAATGGAAAAAAAAAAAAAAAAAAAAAAAAGACTATCTCAAGTTTCTCTAATTTTAAAATAAAAAATAAAAAACTGAAAACTCAATTTTAAAAAATCACGAAATCTTAAAGTTGATCTAAGACTATTTTACATATTTAGGCTTCAAACAAAATCAACCAACATGTTCTCTTGCCTCTAATCCTCAACGTTTGTCGATTTTCCGAGATTTTTTTATTTTTTCTCATCTAATTTTCTGATTTTGAAAAAAAAAAAATATGTTGCCGGAATTTATGGGAGAACCAACTACAAGGAAGATGAAAGAAAAATTTCAATCGCCTTAATTTATGGGATAAACAATTGGGGAGATAAGTTTTATTTTTTATTTTTACAAAGCAACCGGAGAGAAGATGAAAGAGCTCTATCTAATTTCAGTTTAAAATGACATTGAAAAAAAATGTAAAATAAATCTTGGCCATCCATTTTGTAATGGCCACATGTACAGAGAATCAGAGATTCTGAAAAGTTGAGCATAGTTGAGTAGAGGATCCTGATCCCAAATAATGAGTTCAGGGGTTCTATTTTTACCTAAAATTAGTGTTTTCATTGTTTTTTTTTTTACTAAACAATCCATTAAAAAGACAAATTTACCCCTACCTTTTCTATTTTATTTAATTTTTAAAAACTAATTTTCTTAAAAAAAAAAACTTTTTTTTTTTTTTTTTAAATTATTGGAGATCACATAGACCTCCATCAAAATGACCTCCAATGGAGGTCGCAACCTCTATTGGAGGTCACGTAGACCTACGATGGAGTTCGCAACTTATAACTATTTATCCAAATTTTGTTAAATATGAAGGCATCGGAAAATAGGTAAAATATAGGAAAATTTAAGAAAAATAGTTATACTATTTGAAAATTTTCAAATTTTGTTCATAGATAGATTTCAATGAACTCATCATCCACCAAAAATAAAAAAATAAAAAAATAAAAAAAATAAAAAAAATTCAGATTAAAATTCATTAAAATTGATATATTTTCATCAAGGTCTTTATCGAAATTAAAATAACATGATAGACCCACTATATATAAAAAAAATTGAATGTAAGATTTAAATGTTTCATGTGAATCTTCCTTTAATTGAATAAAGTCATATTGTAACAATCACATATATTTTCGTGGGTCAACCACCTGCAATATAAAATATGATGCAAATAGCACAATTGATAAAGAATCAAGGCATATAATATATAAGAACATTGTTTTTGTTTTCTTTCGGTAATCTGATTAATTACTCGTGTTACTCTAATTGGGCTGCTGGCAACAAATTAACTTTCAAGCTAGGAAGAGTTTTGTGGTTCCTGGCCGGTGGCCACTTTGAAGTTCAATCTTTTATGAAGTTTTCTTTCGAAAAAAAAATAAAAAAAAAATTGAGCAGTGCTTTCTTTTTTCTTTAAATAATTATTTAATTTTATATTCTTAAGGAGCTCTATCGCCACGATGCCATCCAAAAGAGTTCTTGCTACACCCATTTATTTACTACACCGATATTATAAAGTTTAAATCAATTTTTTGCTTTCTATATATACCCTTCAAAATATCAAACTGTCCTTAATTTTAATTAATGATAACTTTAAACATGCCATTTTTCTCATTAGTCATTACATTCATTTTACAGACTTTTTTTTCGCTCATTTTTTAGGAATCCATGCATATAGACAACTATTTGTCTTCGTGCACGTTCGGTGTTTGTATAAAAATAGTTTTTCTTTCAATTGAATCAGAATAGTTCTTACCTCAGAGTGCAGTCAGCCCAACCTATCCATCATAAGAAAAATAAAGAAATTAAATTCAACATGTCAAACAAGCCAATTCTCAACCTCATGAATGCCCCTTTGTTGTGTGATTTAATTACTTTGCCTTTCACATGCATAAATCATATTTTTAAGATGTTCTCGAGCCTTTTTTTTTTTTTTTGAACAAATATGAAAAACCTATTACATGTTAGATCATTTTATTAGGATCAACCTCAGTTTGAGTTATATATTATCAGCTATTAGCATAGCACCGCGTTTAATTAGCTATAATTAGCTATTCTATTTATTTTATTTTGGATTTGCAATTATACAATTATGTACCTTTAAGTAATTTTATGATATTTAATAAAAAAAATCCATTAAAATATTGTTGAGGTGAGAACTTATTTGGATAATAATAGAGCCGTCCTATTCTTACATTTAATAAAGTGTATTTGTTTTTTCTTGAAAAGATATATCTTACCTTTAATAATGTTGAAAGAAAATGGAGATATATATATAAGATATGGGACGTTTCAAAATAATTATATTCAATCAACTTGCTAAGTTAGCCAACTGACATCAAAAGATAAAGATTGTGCGCTTTTAATTAATTCTTCCCTGCATTGTTGTCAAGTGTCAACACCCATCATGGATTATATAATGAAAAACATACCATTAATGGCAAACATATAATTAGCATTTCTCAACTTTTATACATATAATATTTTAAAGATAAGCTTAAATTAGAAAAATAAAATAAAATCTTACCAAAAATAAAAAAAGAATAATAAAGATTTGATTTTGAAAACTTGATGTCTTGGAACTTGTGAATTTAATTATGATATACCGGTAGAATTTGGGGCTTGTGGGAGGTAGAAAATGAGACCGTTTAAGTGTCCGTTTGGAAGAGTTTATCTATTGGCTAAAATAGTTTTTTAATTAAAAAAAGCTCTTTTCAAATTTTTTGATGTCATTTAGTTGTTACTCAATAAAGTTTTTAGATGATTAAAAAAACTGTTTTACGTTTACTTGGAGAAACTTAAATTTTAAGATTTTCCAAGTAGATCTTTTTGAGATTTTTCAATAACACTAAAATATTTAATATAACCCTATCATTTAAAATAGTTTTTGAATATTTCGATAATCTTACAATTTAAAAAAGCTTTTTCTAATTAACAATCAAACTATCAACATCTTCTCATTAAAAACTCTATTTGTAAAAATGTCTATTTTAAAAGATCTATTCCTAAAAGATCTACTTGAAAAAGCTCTTCCAAATGGAAGAGTTTGCCTACCGACTAAAAAAAACTCTTTTCAATTATTTTTATGTCATTTGGTTATCACTCAATAGAACTTTTAGATGATTAAAAAAATTGTTTTACATCTAACAAGCCTAAATTTAAAGTTTTTCTAAGTAGATCTTTTGGAGTTTTTTTTTTTAATAACACTAAAATCTTCAATATAACCCTATAATGTAATATTTGGTTGAGTATTTTGGTAATTCTATTATTAAAAAAGTTCTTTTTTAATTGACAACTAAATGACCAATATCTTTCATTTAAAAGTTCTACTTCTAAAAGAACTACTGTAAAAAGATTTATTTAAGGAGCTCTCCCAAACGGACCATAAAGCCTTTTTTTCTCATTTTTCACATGCAGTAAACTAGAAGTTCAATAAATAATTCTTTTATAATTTCCTTATATAATCCCTCGATGGCTCTACAAGAAATTATTATGAGATTAATTACATCTATTTATCCATCAAACAATATAAAGTGAATGACAAGCTTTTGGTATTCAAATTTATATTAGCTAAGCTGAGTTGGAAATTAACCACCTTCGATCTCTACTTCACTGACCGATCATTACGTTATTTACACTGAAGCAGTCAGGGGCGGACCTAAGAAATATTTGCAGACCAGGCTAAATTATATACAAATAATTTTTTTTTTCTCAATACACACTAGTAGTATATAGTCAATTCATTAGCTATCAATTGTTGGATTTATCTATTTTTGTTTAGTCAATATATTCTAATACTTCCTTTCAATATATATATATATATATATATACACATAGTCTTTCTACTGTCAGTCCGTCCTGATATATTTTATATCAGTACGAAGAATGTGGATCATAGATTATGGAGAAGTTTTGACAAGTGCATAAACTTTGAGTCAAAGTATGTAAATCTAATTGTCCACATCTTTTGTCCTGATATATTTTATATCAAGACGAACTGATAGTAGAAAAACTGTATATATATATATATATATATATATATATTCTAATACTTAATTAGTGGCTCACAAACCCTCACATTGAATTGTTTAGTCAATATATTTGAATGCTTAATTAATAACTCACAAGCCCATACATTGATTTATTTATCAATATATATTTTATTTTTAAATAGATTCTACATATTATGGAAATTTACTATTAATGATCGGTTTTAATTGTTTAAACTAACAAGTAGAACAAAATGAAATCAATTTAAATTGTGCAATAAAAAAATTGAAATAAAAGCAAGGAAATATTATATGTAAAACAAGCATGAAATAATACTTTTGTCAATTGTGATTGATTGTTTGTAATTTTTATTATTGTCTTTTGATTTTAGGTTAGAATAAATAAATTATACTAATGGTAGGGGATGTTAGTGCAATTATAAATAAATTTTGCATATAAATACAATTAGATATAATATCAGGGGCATTTGTGCAATTAATCATAATATTAATATATATATCTATTCTTTTGAAATACAGCCCTCTCATGCATCCGCCACTAGAAGCAGTATCCTTAGAAGTTGTGAAAAATAGAATTAGATTGATGTTGAGATTAGAGATGCACATTTGGGGAATGATGATGGATATAGGTTCCCCCCCCCCCCCCCCCCCCCCCCCCCCCCCCGTATTTTCCTATTCGGGGAAAATGGGGATGAGGAATTTTTGGGAGAGGTATATCCATCCCCAACCCTAGTCCCCCATTTTCCCCGTTTCCCCCATTTTTTTTATTTCCCCATTTGACTAAAAATTACAAATTAAACTAAACAAACAAACATTTCATTACAAATCTTGAGAGGAGATTTTAGATTTAGGTTTTAGGTTTTGTTTTTAAAAAGAGTAAATGAGTATATATAGTTAGGGTTTTCAAAGAATAAAAAAAATTAAAAAATATATATATATATTATAATCAGTCCTTCTATTGTAAGTTTGAACTGATATAAAATATATCAGTTTCATGCATGTGGGCCATTGGATTTAAAAAATGCTTTGACAAGTGCATGCAGTCAAGTCAAAGCATTTAAATCTAATGGTCCACATACAAATAACTGATATATTTTATATCAGTTCGAACTGACAATAGAAAAACTGATATTATAATTATATTTATATATGTTTGGGGAAAATGGGGACATGAGGATAGGGATGGGGGACCTCCCCCCCATTTCAATATAATTGTGGGGAAAAATGGGGAAATGGGGATGGGGAGAGGTCCCCCCATTCCCCCCATTTCCTCATTTTCCAAAAAAAAAAATTCCCAAATGGGGGATAGGGATGTGGGAATTTTGGGATCCGAGGGAAAATATGTATCTCTAGTAGGGATCGAGCTTGAATCAAGTTTTGTTGTGCCATGTTAAAGTATCACAGGGTTGAGTTATGTTCTAGGGTTTTATTATTCAAACTCTTTGAAATTGAGACTCAACCCAAGAGTATGTCAACATTAATCTTGATGAATTCTATGAAATCAATGGTGATCTACATAAAATTTCACAGACACGAATTCAAAAACAATAGGAAAAAAAAAAAAAAAAAACTTTTTTTTTTGAAATATGCAAATTTTATTCATAACACCTTCCAAAGAGAGAGGTCGAGAAACAGAGCAGGGGCAAGAACCCCACCCACCAAAGGCCTAAAAGACCTGCCAGGTAAAAACATCCTGGGCCTAACACACTTACAACGAAAGAAAGCTAACACAGGCCTAGGCATAACACACTTACAACAGCACGCCCTAAGCAACAAACCCACAACCACATCAGCGCAAATAGAAACAGCACCAGCAAGCCTTTTTTCTTTTTCTTTTTTTTTTAATTTTTTTTTAACAAAAAAAAAAAACTTGGATGCCCAAATCAACCAATACTAAAAGAAATCAAGGGTAGAGCTCAATGAGAGACCTTAGACCCATCACAGGATTTATATTAAAGTGGGAAAATCCAGCCTCTAAGAAGAGCTTCTTCCATTCTTCCATACTCCTTTCTTTGCCGGTGTTGAACAACCCCATCATCATCATGTCAAAGCATAGCTGTCCCTCCATTTTCTCTTTATCATCTTCTTTCTTGTTTTCTTCAATTACTATGTCTATAATTATCACCTTCCCTCCCTTCTCTCTGCTTGGTATCGCTTCTTTGCACCGCTTTAATATCTTAACGCTCTCCTCGTCTCCCCAGTCGTGTATAATCCACTGTAATTTTGTCATGTTTATATAGATTGTCATTAATAAATCAGTAACCGCTAGACCCCAAAATTTAAGCTATCAGGAAAAAGAGATTGTAATACTACTTTTACGTACCTTAAGTAAGACTGCATCAGCAGAAGGAATAGCTTCAAACATGTCCCCTCCAAGAAACTCCAAGTTGTCAGTCGTCGTCGTCGTCCCCTGCAATTTATCAACCACAATATGTGGGAGATCAAAAACAGTGCATTTTATGTGGGGAAAAGCTGAGACAATGGCCTTGGCCACAGCGCCTGTGCCACCACCCACATCAACCAGGGACTTCAACCCCTTGAAAACCTCTTTACAATCTTTGATCACAACACTTGAAATCAACTCAGAGTCAGTGTTCATTGTATCATAAAATAAGTTGTTTAGCTTTGGTTGTTGAGCTACACAATCCCAAAATGTTTTCCCATTTGCAGTCTTGAACAATGTGGGCTCATCATTTTGGAACCAAGTGCTCAACAAATGAAAAGGGTCACTTATAATAGGGTCAAGTATGAAATTTATAAATGGAGCTGCCTTCAAAGGCTTGTCTTTAAGGAGGAGCTTGGAAGCTGGTGTAAGAAAATACTCTTCTTCTTGCTCATAATTTTCGCTGGTTATTTTTTGTGGAGCAAAGAAGCCAGAGTGAGCTAGAATGCGCATGAGGCGTCGAAGGGAATCGGCTTTGTTTGGGATGATGTTGAGGGCAGTGACTAGCTTGGAAAGGGTCATGGGTTGGCCATGGTTGTGGATGACATCTGGTATGCCTAGTTGAATTGCACATTTCAGTGCCATGGAGTTCAAGAAGTTGAATGTACAATTGTACACTTGAGCTTGAGCTTGAAGTAGCTCGCAGCTGCTACCACTATCTCCATTAACCATATCCATTTTTTTTTTTTTTTTGGTGATTCTTTAAACTTGATATGTCCTGTAAACCTCATAATAACTCTCTCTCTATATATAGTTGTTGATTGAGAAGAATTTGAGATTGTTTAATTTGGGTGAACATGTAATTAACATCTATGGGTGCTTTCCATGTTAATCGTTTAAAGCATTTTAATTTCCTCATCATTCACATATTAGATGCTTACGTACTAGTGTAATAACTTGGTTCCACCAAGTAGATATTGTCTGTTTTGAGTTTTTTTTGCACACGTTTAGACAAAGAACTAAAAATTCAAGTTTGGGGGGCCATTATATAAAAAAAAAATAAAAAAAATTGAGTGGGCCAAAGTGAAAAGTATTTAGAATTTAATAATATATACTTTAATTTTTTAAAAGAAATTTTAAGAAATATATATTGAGGGATGCCCCCTAAACGTACATGTTGTATTGCTTTGGATCACGAACTTCACCACAAACGTCCTTAACCGAGATCGAAAACGCATCTACTTAGTTAAGGGAAACCAAAACTTATATATATATATATATATATATATATATATATATATATATAATTGAGTATACCAGTGAGGTGAGATATGTGAGATGTAACAATTAACTAAGTAACAAGAGACTGTTATTGCAAATTGCTAAAAGAAACCTGTGGATCCCACATAGTAATAATTGAATAAAGTCATATTGTAATAATCACATATATTTTTGTGGGGTATTGAGAAAACTGTGGATCAACCACCTGCAATATAAAATACGATGCAAATAGTACAATTGATCATTAATTAAGGCATATATAAGCACGTTATTTTTGTGTTCTTTTGGAAATTTGATTAATTAATTACTTGTGTTACTTATCTTTCATGAAACTCTAAATTACTCTAAAAACTAGAAGATAAATAATTAGAACTCAGAAGGATCTTCAATCTAAAGAATCATAGGAATTATATTTTACTTTCTTCATATAGCACTTCTCGTTACTAATATAGTTCATTCAAATTTAACAATTGATTCTGGTAGATTTTCTTCTTAAATTTTTTTATTTTTTTTTATTTTGAAAGTTGCTGGTGTATAATCTGGCAAGTATACGCACAAGCAGCACAGCTTGAAAAGTGCTTTCTTTTTCTTTAAATAATTATTTTTATATTCTTACATTTAATAAAGTTTTTTGTTTCGTTGAAAGGATATATCTTACCTGTAATAATGTTTTTTTTTTTTTGTTTTGTTGCCAAGTTTACCTTTAATAATGTTAAGAGAAAATGAAAAAAAAATATATATATATATAAGACTAGTGGGAGGGGTACGTGCAAAATTTGTAGTACTGAACCGTAAATATGATATATATATATATGTACATATTTTTTTATATATGAATACAAACTTATTACAACATATTTACAAGCAAAGTGTGCCTAACAAATGTAGGATCCTAACACTTGCATCACTGAAGAAGACAGATGAATAGAAGTAGAATACACAAAAATCATCTAGTTACTCATGAAAAAATTATTACTGAGAATTTTCAAGTCCAAAAATCATCCTTGTTCTTTTTGCTTGGTTCCTCTGGTCTCTTGTAAGGGTCTGGGTCTTAGGCTGCCTTTTTACCTCCCCTGTTTTGTTTCTGTGTTTGGCTTGGCCTCTTCTTCGGCCTTTAATAAAATGATTGTTGTTTAAACCAAAAAAATGAAAAAAAAAGAGAGCAGTATGGGAGTTTCCGAACTCCAAGAACTATAAAGAGTTCAAGAAGAATAACAAACTCTGAATATTCAATTTAAGCATTGTTGTGATCCTCTTAGCCCATTGTTATTGGGAAAAGGAGTAGCAAATCAACGCTAACAACATTTTATTCTGCCAAGCAGGCATTAAAGAAATCTACAACAATTCCAAAAAATTTAACTCGATCACATGATTTCACAACCAATGTTGTAACAAGCTAACAAAAACCTTTATATAGCTAACAAAAAGTGGAAAGCAACACACAACAATATACAAGAAAGCCAATGGAACCATCAAACATAGCTTATGGTCGCCCATAATCAAACTTCACGTATTCTTCAGGAATTATTCTTAGGGTCCGCCACCCATGATCAACTATTTCAGGTGTTAGGGCTGCGGGCTGCCACCCATTATATATCTAATGACATCATATCAAGTCCTATAATGTGAAGCAGAAATGGTGATCGACAACTAAACTGAACTTTAAGTTTATACAATGACATAATAGTTAAATCATAAAAACAAATTTTTAGAGTGTCGAACAAATGTAGGATCCTAACACTTATGGAGTAAGTATTACTGTAGAAGATAGATAAGGTGCAAAGCATAAGACACAAGAGTCATCCTACTAATGAAGAAATTAGTACAGCATAATTTCCAAGTCGGATACAGATCATTATAGGAGTTCCCAAACGTCAAGAACTATAAAGAGTTCAAGAAAACTAACAAACTCCAAATTTTCGATTTAAGCATGTTATTGGGAAAGGGAGGAGTAAATCAATGCTAAAACTGAAATTCTATTATGTTAAGTGGATGTGAAACAAATCGTACGATTCCACAAATACAACCCAAATATCTGATCTCACAACCAAAGCTATAACAAAGAGCAAGACTGGTTAAAAAGCTATAACAACTAGCAAACAAAGAAGCACAACAATATAACAGAAATCCAAAGGAACTGTCAAACACAGTTTATGGTCAAACATAATCAACCTGTTCATATTTCTAGAGGGTATTATACTCAGAGACTACTTTCTAGAGGGTATCAACCTGTGCCACGCCATCCATGATCAATTACTTTGAAAATTTCACAAAATCAAATTAACTTAAATACAAAAACCAAATAATTTTCTGTTTTGTTTCTATTTGAAGTACAAAAAAGTAAACAAATTTCTCCAAATTTGATACAAAACAGCATGACTAATTAGGGTCAGTTTGGTATTGCTTTTGAGAAGTTAAAATCAGCTTATTTTATAATTTTGACGTAAAATGACGTTTGGTAAAATTTCCAAAAGTGATTAATTGATAATCTAGCAAGTTTTGACAGTGATTTTGAGAAATAGATGTTGGGTTACTTTTTGAAAGTGATTATGGAATAATCTATTTCAGCATTTAATAAATTTCTTAAAATATCATTATTATCCTTATGAAATCAAAAAACGGTAACAAGGGAAACCCCATGAACTCTGAAGAAAAAGGATTGAATCTCAACAGGAGGGTGATCCCAAAAAATGAACTCACAATCTGAAGATTGCAAACCCAAATTAGCCAAACAATCCGCAACCTGATTATCTTCATGAAAAGTGTGAGAAAACTTAACCTGCATGTTATGCAACCTGAATTTACAATCCATCCAACAAGAATAAAGCTCCCAATGAGGAAGAAAATCATCATTTTGAAAACAATTAATAGTTGAAAGAGAATCACTCTCAATCCAAACATTATTCCAACTCTTCTTTGAAACAATTTCTATAGCAAGGATAATAGCCATCAATTCAAAATAGAAAGCTGCCCGACAACCCAAAGGCAAATCAAAACAACCATGAAAAAAAAATATTGATTTAACTATTGATTTGATTTATAAAATCTTTTAAAAATATTTTTATTGTTCTTATGGAATTTTTTTTCTCTAATTTAAATATTTTTACTTAAATATTGATTTAATATATATAATTAATGAAAAAAAAAAATGAAATAAGGTACTAAAATCATGCCTATTTTAGTTATTGTAACTAATTTCAGCATTTTTGAAATAAAATTATCAAACATATCTATACTACTTTTGAGCTATACTACATTAACTTCACAGCTGATTATTTCTTCAGTACAGCTAACAATGATTATTATAAAAGTTACAGTAATACCAAATTGGCCCTTAGAACGATATGAGCATTGTTCATTTTCAGGGTGACATGTCCACCAACTGTAAAACATCACAGAATCTTGCTAACATGCATGTTCTAATGAATTATAAATTCTGTATAAAAGGAAGAGAGAAAACAAGTTCTAAGTCCAGGCTAAAACAGCAGAAAGGCAATTAATATCTCACATCCCTCTCTGGCCTGATCTTCATAATATGTTTAATGGCATCGTAACAAGACTTAATTATGTGAAGCAAAACTGGTGATCAATAACTAAACCGAACTCTAAGGTTATACAAATGACATGATAATTATGTTAAAATTTACAAAAATATTCTAGTGAAGAAGATAGATAAGTAGAAGCAGAATACAAAAAATTCATCCCAACTACTCATGACGAAATTATTACAGAAGATTTTTCAAGTTAGATAAAACATTATAGGAGTTCCCGAACTCCAAGAACTATAAAGAGTTCAAGAAAACTAACAACTCCAAAATTTCAATTTAAGCATGGTTATGGATCCACTTAGCCCATCGTTATTGGGAAAGGGAGGAGTAAATCAATGCTAAAACTGAAATTCTATATTGCCAAGCGGATGTGAAACAAATCATACGACGACTCCACAAACATAACCCAGATTTATAATCTCACAACCAAAGCTATAACTATGAGCAAACAAAGACAATGATCGGTTAAAAAGCTATTAACAACGAGCAAACAAAGAAACACAGAACAATATATAAGAAATCAAAAGGAACCGTCAAACACAGCTTATGGTCAAACATAATCAACTTGTGCGTATTTCTAGGTTATTATACTCGGACACTGCCACGCATCAACTATTTCTAAGTCGTTATACTCTGGATCAACCAACAACGATCAACCTACTGTTTCTGAAAAGCAAACGAAACCATCAAATTAGCTTATGGGAAATTCTAGAGCAAAAGCATGAGCTAAGGATAACTAAAATATAAGTAGAATTAGGAGTTACTGTTGGAAGCGAAGAGTTTTAAGGCTTAGGAACTTTTAGGAGGAGAAGATAAAACAAGGAGAATTTTAGTATAAAAGAACTCTTTTTATTATTTCTCAAATTTTGGCTTGATACAAAATGAGGAACCTTACCCCTATTTATACTAGTAGCACCTCCTTAACCAATGGCTAGGATTATGCCACCACACATTTAATCTAATGGTTACAATTAAGTGTCTAGAATACTCTTTTAAAATATCTATGACTCTAGAATATTCTTACACTCTAGAATACTCTTACAACTATCTAGATTTTTCTCAAATAATAATCTATAACAAACTTCTAGAAACTAGGCCTATTGGGCTTAATTAATTGGACATTTATTTTAAGCCCAATAGTTTTGGATCAAATCAAGTTTAATTATCCAACACCCCCCCTTAAACTTGATTTGTTATTCCAAGTAAACTTCTCAATTTGACAAAGTCTTCATGCTTGAGTGGCTTAGTGAAGATATCCGCTACTTGATCTTGAGATTTTACGTACTCCAATTGTACATCCTTTCTTGTGATGCACTCTCTTATGTAGTGATAGCGTGTATCAATGTGTTTGCTTCGATCATGGAAGACTGGATTTTTTGCTAGGGCTATGGCTGATTTTTTGTCAACCATTACTTCAGTTGGCTCCTCTTGTGTCATGCCCAACTCCTTTAAGAGGCTTCTCAATCAAATCGCATGACACACACATGATGTGGCAGCCACATATTCTGCTTCACAAGTAGATAGTGTGACTATCGGCTGCTTCTTTGACATCCAAGTAAATGCAGTGTCTCCCAGGAAGAACACAAATCCACTGGTGCTTTTTTGATCATCCAAGTCTCCAGTCCAATCACTGTCACTATATCCAAGAAGTCTATAATCATTAGATTGATAGTAAAATATCCCAAAGTTTATCGTACCTTTGATGTAGCGAAGTATTCTCTTAGCCGTCTTTAGATGAGTGGTTGTTGGAGCCTCCATGAAACGACTAACAAGTCCAACGGCATAAAGAATATCAGGTCTCGTACAAGTCAAGTAGCGCAAACTTCCAACCAAGCTCTTGAAGCTTGTTGCATCAACATGTTCTCCTTCATCATACTTGGATAACTTAGCTCCACATTCTATCGGTGTGCTTACAGGTTTGCAATCATTCATCTTGAACCTTTTAAGCAACTCCCTTGCATAGCCTTCTTGGGAAATGAACACACCCTCTTCCTTTTGCTTTACTTCTATGCCAAGATAGTATGTCATTAGCCCAATATCTGTCATCTCGAACTCTCTAGTCATTGCTTTCTTGAACTCTTCGAACATACTTGGATTATTCCCTGTGAGGATTAAGTCATCAACATACAAGCACGTTATCAAGACGTCTCCATCTTTAATCTTCACATAAAGTGCATGCTCATGTGGGCGTCTTGTGAAGTTGTGTTCTTGGAAGTACTTATCAATCCGGCTATTCCATGCCCTCGGTGCTTGCTTTAATCCATAGAGTGCCTTTTTCAACTTGAGAACTTTATCTTCTTGACCTTTCACCTTGTAGCCCAATGGTTGCTCAATGTAGACCTCTTCTTCAAGGACTCCATTCAAGAAAGCAGACTTGACATCCATTTGGTAGATTTTCCACCTGTTTTGAGCGGCTAGAGAAATAATTAATCTTATGGTTTCCAAGCGGGCAACAGGAGCAAATACCTCATCATAGTCGATTCCAGCCCTTTGACTATAGCCTTTTGCCACGAGTCTTGCTTTGTATCGCTCAATCTCTCCATTAGCATTTTTCTTTGCCTTGTACACCCATTTTACGCCAATTGCCTTCTGTCCATTTGGAAGTGATGCAAGCTCCCAAGTATTATTCTTCATAATTGCTTTGATCTCCTCATCCATTGCATCTCTCCACTTCTTATTTTGCACAGCTTCTTGAAAATTTACTGGTTCGCAATCGGTAAAAAGACAGAAGAGTGTGAGATCTTCTATCCTCTCGGTGTTCTCATAAATTTCTTGTAGGCTCCTTGTGCGCGACTTGCTTCTTTCATTCATAGATGGTGGCGAATCTCCAACAACTGTTATTGGTGAAGTACGTGGAGTGGCAGATTCTTGTTGATCTTCACTTGCTTGCTCCAAGCTTTGTTGCATGTCTTCTTCAATATATGGATTGAAGTTATAAGTTTCATCAGGTTTCCCAAATTCCCAATGGCCTTCTTCGTCGAACTCCACGTCTCGACTTATTACAGTCTTCTTAGTATTTGGGTTGTATAGCTTATAGCCTTTAGAGCTTGAGTCATACCCGATGAGGATGAACTTCTTACTTTTATCATCGAGCTTAGTTCTTGTCTCGTCAGGCACATGCACATAACCTATACTCCCAAATACTTTTAAATGAGAAATCCCAGGTTTTTTTCCACTCCATGCTTCTTGTGGCGTCTTTCCCCACACGCTTCTTGTTGGTGAGCGATTGGACAAGTAGACCGCACACGCCACAGCTTCTGCCCAAAACTCTTTTGGCATTCCTTTACTTTTGAGCATGCTTCGTGCCATATCAAGAATAGTTCTGTTCTTCCTTTCAGCCACACCGTTTTGTTGGGGGGATCTTGGAACTGTCAACGGTCGTCGAATGCCATGGGCTTCACAGAATTCTTGGAATTCGTGGGAAGTAAATTCACCTCCTCGATCGGATCTCATGGACTTGATCTCGCGTCCACTTTCTTTCTCCACAGCTTTTTTGAACTTCTTGAATGCTCCAAAGACTTCTGATTTTTGCTTCAAGAAATATACCCAAGTTTTTCTTGAAAAATCATCAATAAATAGAAGAAAATAGTTACTCTTACCGAGGGAACTTGGCTTGATTGGTCCACATACATCGGTATGTATGAGCTCAAGCGGCTTCTGGGCTCTTGAGTTTGACTCTTTTGGAAAACTCTTTCGGAATTGTTTTCCAAGTAAACATCCCTCGCAAAGTTGATCAGGGTGACTAATATGAGGCAGTCCTCTCACCATCTCCTTTTTGGATAACAAGTCTAATCCGCCAAAATTTAAGTGCCCAAACCGAAGATGCCATAGCCAAGATTTATCTTTGTAGCAAGCATTGAGACACATTGCTACATCGCTTTGAATATTCAACAAGAACATTCTATTTCTTGACATTGGCACCTTGGTTATCAAGTTACTTCTATCATCTCTTATAGAAAGACTATGATCTCTCATGTGAATATCATAGCCCTTTTCTAAGAGTTGTCCCAAGCTCAAAATATTATTTTTCATATTGGGCACATAGTAAACATTTGATATAAATTGATGTCTTCCATTTTTCAAGCGGATTAGGATCTTACCTTTGCCTTTCACTGGAATCTTGGACTTATCACCAAAGAAAACATTGCCGCTCACCGATTCATCGAGCTCCACGAACATGCTTCTTCTCCCACACATATGGTTGCTTGCTCCGGTGTCAAGGTACCAAGTGTTATCTTGCCTTCCATTATCATTGCATGCTAATAATAGAGTACTTTCTTCTTGGCCCTTTTCTTCTACATAATTAGCCTTTTCTTCAATTTTGGTCTTGGGAGCTCTACATTCTGAAGCATAGTGACCAAATCTTTGACAATTATAACACTTGATTTGTGACTTGTCATACCTTGACCTTGAGTTGCTCCTCCCACGACCATATGCTGAGTATTCCCTTTTGTCTTCATTATTGTTGTAGCCTCCTCGTCCACGTCCACGACCTCGACCTCGTCCTTGGCCACGACCTCTTCCATGTTGACCTCGCTCATTGCCAAAGCTTTCTTCCTTCTCCTTTGAATGGACTTGTATCTTGAGGAGTTGTTCCACAATATCGTGTTTCTTCTTATGCTTTTCTTCATATGCTTGCAATGACCCCAATAGTTGGTCAATAGTCATCTCCTCCAAGTTTTTTGTTTCTTCAATCGTTACAACGATGTGCTCGAATTTAGGATTCAACGAGCGTAGTATCTTTTCCATTATCCTCACATCTTCTAACTTTTCACCGTTTCTTTTCATTTGATTAGAAACGGCTAGGACTCTTGAGAAATAATCGGAGATAGACTCGGACTCTTTCATATGTAAAGATTCAAATTCACCTCTTAATGTTTGGAGACGTACCTTTTTGACTTGCTCCGATCCTTTGCAAGAGGTTTGAAGCTTTTCCCATGCTTCCTTAGCAGACGTTGCACTTGAAATCTTCTCGAAGCCATCATCATCCAAGGCTTGATAGATGAGGAAGAGAGCTTTCTTGTCTCTTTTTCTTGAATCTCTTAAACCGTCTTTTTCAGTTTGGGAAAGTGTAGCCTCATCTTTTGGCTCATGGTAGCCTTTTTCTACAATTTCCCAAACATCATGTGCACCCAAAAGGGCCTTCATCTTAATACTCCAATTATCGAAGTTGCTCTTGTTGAGCATAGGAACTTGGAAGGAAGCCATGCCGTTGCTAGACATATCTCTTAAAGGCTAGGAAGAAACTTGTGGCTCTGATACCACTTTGTTGGAAGCGAAGAGTTTTAAGGCTTAGGAACTTTTAGGAGGAGAAGATAAAACAAGGAGAATTTTAGTATAAAAGAACTCTTTTTATTATTTCTCAAATTTTGGCTTGATACAAAATGAGGAACCTTACCCCTATTTATACTAGTAGCACCTCCTTAACCAATGGCTAGGATTATGCCACCACACATTTAATCTAATGGTTACAATTAAGTGTCTAGAATACTCTTTTAAAATATCTATGACTCTAGAATATTCTTACACTCTAGAATACTCTTACAACTATCTAGATTTTTCTCAAATAATAATCTATAACAAACTTCTAGAAACTAGGCCTATTGGGCTTAATTAATTGGACATTTATTTTAAGCCCAATAGTTTTGGATCAAATCAAGTTTAATTATCCAACACCCCCCCTTAAACTTGATTTGTTATTCCAAGTAAACTTCTCAATTTGACAAAGTCTTCATGCTTGAGTGGCTTAGTGAAGATATCCGCTACTTGATCTTGAGATTTTACGTACTCCAATTGTACATCCTTTCTTGTGATGCACTCTCTTATGTAGTGATAGCGTGTATCAATGTGTTTGCTTCGATCATGGAAGACTGGATTTTTTGCTAGGGCTATGGCTGATTTTTTGTCAACCATTACTTCAGTTGGCTCCTCTTGTGTCATGCCCAACTCCTTTAAGAGGCTTCTCAATCAAATCGCATGACACACACATGATGTGGCAGCCACATATTCTGCTTCACAAGTAGATAGTGTGACTATCGGCTGCTTCTTTGACATCCAAGTAAATGCAGTGTCTCCCAGGAAGAACACAAATCCACTGGTGCTTTTTTGATCATCCAAGTCTCCAGCCCAATCACTGTCACTATATCCAAGAAGTCTATAATCATTAGATTGATAGTAAAATATCCCAAAGTTTATCGTACCTTTGATGTAGCGAAGTATTCTCTTAGCCGTCTTTAGATGAGTGGTTGTTGGAGCCTCCATGAAACGACTAACAAGTCCAACGGCATAAAGAATATCAGGTCTCGTACAAGTCAAGTAGCGCAAACTTCCAACCAAGCTCTTGAAGCTTGTTGCATCAACATGTTCTCCTTCATCATACTTGGATAACTTAGCTCCACATTCTATCGGTGTGCTTACAGGTTTGCAATCATTCATCTTGAACCTTTTAAGCAACTCCCTTGCATAGCCTTCTTGGGAAATGAACACACCCTCTTCCTTTTGCTTTACTTCTATGCCAAGATAGTATGTCATTAGCCCAATATCTGTCATCTCGAACTCTCTAGTCATTGCTTTCTTGAACTCTTCGAACATACTTGGATTATTCCCTGTGAGGATTAAGTCATCAACATACAAGCACGTTATCAAGACGTCTCCATCTTTAATCTTCACATAAAGTGCATGCTCATGTGGGCGTCTTGTGAAGTTGTGTTCTTGGAAGTACTTATCAATCCGGCTATTCCATGCCCTCGGTGCTTGCTTTAATCCATAGAGTGCCTTTTTCAACTTGAGAACTTTATCTTCTTGACCTTTCACCTTGTAGCCCAATGGTTGCTCAATGTAGACCTCTTCTTCAAGGACTCCATTCAAGAAAGCAGACTTGACATCCATTTGGTAGATTTTCCACCTGTTTTGAGCGGCTAGAGAAATAATTAATCTTATGGTTTCCAAGCGGGCAACAGGAGCAAATACCTCATCATAGTCGATTCCAGCCCTTTGACTATAGCCTTTTGCCACGAGTCTTGCTTTGTATCGCTCAATCTCTCCATTAGCATTTTTCTTTGCCTTGTACACCCATTTTACGCCAATTGCCTTCTGTCCATTTGGAAGTGATGCAAGCTCCCAAGTATTATTCTTCATAATTGCTTTGATCTCCTCATCCATTGCATCTCTCCACTTCTTATTTTGCACAGCTTCTTGAAAATTTACTGGTTCGCAATCGGTAAAAAGACAGAAGAGTGTGAGATCTTCTATCCTCTCGGTGTTCTCATAAATTTCTTGTAGGCTCCTTGTGCGCGACTTGCTTCTTTCATTCATAGATGGTGGCGAATCTCCAACAACTGTTATTGGTGAAGTACGTGGAGTGGCAGATTCTTGTTGATCTTCACTTGCTTGCTCCAAGCTTTGTTGCATGTCTTCTTCAATATATGGATTGAAGTTATAAGTTTCATCAGGTTTCCCAAATTCCCAATGGCCTTCTTCGTCGAACTCCACGTCTCGACTTATTACAGTCTTCTTAGTATTTGGGTTGTATAGCTTATAGCCTTTAGAGCTTGAGTCATACCCGATGAGGATGAACTTCTTACTTTTATCATCGAGCTTAGTTCTTGTCTCGTCAGGCACATGCACATAACCTATACTCCCAAATACTTTTAAATGAGAAATCCCAGGTTTTTTTCCACTCCATGCTTCTTGTGGCGTCTTTCCCCACACGCTTCTTGTTGGTGAGCGATTGGACAAGTAGACCGCACACGCCACAGCTTCTGCCCAAAACTCTTTTGGCATTCCTTTACTTTTGAGCATGCTTCGTGCCATATCAAGAATAGTTCTGTTCTTCCTTTCAGCCACACCGTTTTGTTGGGGGGATCTTGGAACTGTCAACGGTCGTCGAATGCCATGGGCTTCACAGAATTCTTGGAATTCGTGGGAAGTAAATTCACCTCCTCGATCGGATCTCATGGACTTGATCTCGCGTCCACTTTCTTTCTCCACAGCTTTTTTGAACTTCTTGAATGCTCCAAAGACTTCTGATTTTTGCTTCAAGAAATATACCCAAGTTTTTCTTGAAAAATCATCAATAAATAGAAGAAAATAGTTACTCTTACCGAGGGAACTTGGCTTGATTGGTCCACATACATCGGTATGTATGAGCTCAAGCGGCTTCTGGGCTCTTGAGTTTGACTCTTTTGGAAAACTCTTTCGGAATTGTTTTCCAAGTAAACATCCCTCGCAAAGTTGATCAGGGTGACTAATATGAGGCAGTCCTCTCACCATCTCCTTTTTGGATAACAAGTCTAATCCGCCAAAATTTAAGTGCCCAAACCGAAGATGCCATAGCCAAGATTTATCTTTGTAGCAAGCATTGAGACACATTGCTACATCGCTTTGAATATTCAACAAGAACATTCTATTTCTTGACATTGGCACCTTGGTTATCAAGTTACTTCTATCATCTCTTATAGAAAGACTATGATCTCTCATGTGAATATCATAGCCCTTTTCTAAGAGTTGTCCCAAGCTCAAAATATTATTTTTCATATTGGGCACATAGTAAACATTTGATATAAATTGATGTCTTCCATTTTTCAAGCGGATTAGGATCTTACCTTTGCCTTTCACTGGAATCTTGGACTTATCACCAAAGAAAACATTGCCGCTCACCGATTCATCGAGCTCCACGAACATGCTTCTTCTCCCACACATATGGTTGCTTGCTCCGGTGTCAAGGTACCAAGTGTTATCTTGCCTTCCATTATCATTGCATGCTAATAATAGAGTACTTTCTTCTTGGCCCTTTTCTTCTACATAATTAGCCTTTTCTTCAATTTTGGTCTTGGGAGCTCTACATTCTGAAGCATAGTGACCAAATCTTTGACAATTATAACACTTGATTTGTGACTTGTCATACCTTGACCTTGAGTTGCTCCTCCCACGACCATATGCTGAGTATTCCCTTTTGTCTTCATTATTGTTGTAGCCTCCTCGTCCACGTCCACGACCTCGACCTCGTCCTTGGCCACGACCTCTTCCATGTTGACCTCGCTCATTGCCAAAGCTTTCTTCCTTCTCCTTTGAATGGACTTGTATCTTGAGGAGTTGTTCCACAATATCGTGTTTCTTCTTATGCTTTTCTTCATATGCTTGCAATGACCCCAATAGTTGGTCAATAGTCATCTCCTCCAAGTTTTTTGTTTCTTCAATCGTTACAACGATGTGCTCGAATTTAGGATTCAACGAGCGTAGTATCTTTTCCATTATCCTCACATCTTCTAACTTTTCACCGTTTCTTTTCATTTGATTAGAAACGGCTAGGACTCTTGAGAAATAATCGGAGATAGACTCGGACTCTTTCATATGTAAAGATTCAAATTCACCTCTTAATGTTTGGAGACGTACCTTTTTGACTTGCTCCGATCCTTTGCAAGAGGTTTGAAGCTTTTCCCATGCTTCCTTAGCAGACGTTGCACTTGAAATCTTCTCGAAGCCATCATCATCCAAGGCTTGATAGATGAGGAAGAGAGCTTTCTTGTCTCTTTTTCTTGAATCTCTTAAACCGTCTTTTTCAGTTTGGGAAAGTGTAGCCTCATCTTTTGGCTCATGGTAGCCTTTTTCTACAATTTCCCAAACATCATGTGCACCCAAAAGGGCCTTCATCTTAATACTCCAATTATCGAAGTTGCTCTTGTTGAGCATAGGAACTTGGAAGGAAGCCATGCCGTTGCTAGACATATCTCTTAAAGGCTAGGAAGAAACTTGTGGCTCTGATACCACTTTGTTGGAAGCGAAGAGTTTTAAGGCTTAGGAACTTTTAGGAGGAGAAGATAAAACAAGGAGAATTTTAGTATAAAAGAACTCTTTTTATTATTTCTCAAATTTTGGCTTGATACAAAATGAGGAACCTTACCCCTATTTATACTAGTAGCACCTCCTTAACCAATGGCTAGGATTATGCCACCACACATTTAATCTAATGGTTACAATTAAGTGTCTAGAATACTCTTTTAAAATATCTATGACTCTAGAATATTCTTACACTCTAGAATACTCTTACAACTATCTAGATTTTTCTCAAATAATAATCTATAACAAACTTCTAGAAACTAGGCCTATTGGGCTTAATTAATTGGACATTTATTTTAAGCCCAATAGTTTTGGATCAAATCAAGTTTAATTATCCAACAGTTACAAAACTCCAAATGCATAAATCATAGCCATAGGATAGAGAACAGAAACTGGATCGATGTTAAGGATAATTAAAAATATTCAGAAGAATGATGCTCAACAAATTAATTAAATTCAACTTTGAAAATTTCACAAAATCAAATTTAACTTCAATACAGAAACCAAATAATTTTCTGTTATAGTTTCTAATTTAATTTTAAAAAAAAAAAAGTACGCATTTAAGAAGCTCCAAGAATAAAAATTTCAAGATCGAGCTATCTTTTCTAGTTATAAATACATAATAAACCAAGGTGATGATTTCTAAATAGGGACTTAAAAATTTCAAGAGCTGTTTTTGTGACAAAGGACAAAAATTGGTCTTCCCCAACTCAAAATTGAAAATGGAAAAAAAATAAAAATAATTCAATTTAATGATCTTCTGATATGCTAACCGAAACCATATTTTCCTATTTGAACCAATTTGATGTAATAAAGCACATAGTAAGTCCAGCAGAAATATTAGACAAGAAGATTACTAATTCACTACAGCATCAAACTCCTCAACTGACGAAACTGGGAGGAAATTGTTCACACACACTCAAAATAATAATAAAAAAAATTCTCTCTATAACTTTTCTTGATAAAAAAAACAATGAAACAAGAGAAAGAATAGAACCTTAAAACAAAACTCTTTTCTTTCCATAATTTGAACGTCAGCCACGTCATCATACATTGCGTTTTCTGCGGGGAGCGGAACTGCTGAGACGGAGAGAGACAAGATAGGGAGGCCAATCTGGCACTGCGAGTAGATTTCGTCAAGAGAGGAGCAGATCAGAGAGTCCATACTCGAGTATCTTGGAGAAAAAACGGTGGTGTTTGGATGGTGGGATCGTTGTTGAAGTAACTATATATTTTCTTAGTAAAAGTTTTAGACTTTTACTAAATCATGGTATTTATTAACTGTATATGCCAATGCCAACATTCAAAATTTTCTAACAAAAGGTACATGGTGTGTTTGCCGTTGATCTGAAAAGAATGACAGCAGTTACCGCATGTTGGTGTCATGGTGTGACAATATGGTGAAAAGTAGCATTGGCATATTTTGAAGTTTTTATGTGAAGACCTTTTGTCTTCATATATTTGACTCGCCAAGATATATTTGATGTCAGTCTGCAAAATATTCATATTTCGAAATTGTAAGATTTAGGTTACTTGACGTTACTTATATAGTAGGCATGGAGATATCAACTTGGCGTGTCATGGTACGTGGGCATAAGAAGCATTTTTGTATGTTTGTGTACTCATTTATGATTGATGTGTTTGTCTGTTGAAAAATCATATAAAATAAAATCATTACAAAGCTTGTGGGCATCTAAATGTTTCATAAAAAAAAAATTAATTGCACATTCAGCACATAACTAACTTATTTTAGGTGAATGAATGTGCTTTCTCCTTTCACATAGTAGTAATAACATGGGTGGATTAGTATCATGATTTGTGTCCGCAATGTCCGACATGTCAAGTTTCCATTAGGAGTTTCTTATAAATGATAGTCATAAATTAACAAAAACAAAAGGGGGATATGGTTGTCACAAGGAGGCTGACCTACAGTACTGCAGTGTCTTTTACAGCTTTGCAGCTATATTCCCATCTTGGAATTGCATGTTTTTAGATCAAAAAATAATGACAATTATTATTCTGGCAGTAGTGCCTGTGTTCTGGTTTCTTTATTGTGCTCAGTTGGAAATAGTTTGAGACCCATGATTTATTGCTCTTGTTCTATACGGGGAATACTGAGACGATGATTGAGTAGTTTTCTTTCCTTCGGATTATCATATGCACTTCAGACACTGAATTTTCTGAGAAGTTTTGGTTGAATAGAATTTCAAATAGCATTGCCCAAAATAAATAGATCATTTACGTTTCCTTATCGCGTCATAAGGTTGCATGGGATGGCTGGCTCTGATTATGTGCAGTAGATCATAAGAAGTTAAGAACTCAACTCTCTTTCAATACTTATTTCTTTCCTTTTTCCACCCATGCTTTTTTGGTTGGAAAAGCTATTGTAAGCTATCTGTAAAATATTTAGGATTAGAAACAATTCATGTAGAGAGCTTGCTGGGGTGGAAAGGGCATTGTCATTGCAGTCAAAGCAAATTAAAAGCATTTAAACCATGTAGAACTTGAATTCTGTTTTAGTTTCGGAAAGTGCCTTTGTACTGTTATAGTAATTTTTCTCTGAATATGTAATTATCACTGTTAACAAATGCCTTTTTACAGAAATGCTAGTGATTTGGAGCTCCTGCCCGAGAACGGAGGTGAAGTTTCTTGAGATGAAGGACGGATTACCGCGAGCAGCTGCTATCATTTGATCCTTAGGGATGGCAGTGGCTTTTGGAAGATCAGTTGAATTTCAATTCATGGAAAACCAGGTGTAACTATTTGGGTTTCAAACTCCAAATGACAAGTAGATCAAAGTTAATTGAAGTCTGTTGTGATGAAAGAGAGCGATCTGAAGACCCCTGCCCCATGTATTGCTTTGTAATTGGCTCTTCTTTTGTGCTGTAACTAGCGTTCAAAGAGACACCATGGTGCATCTTAAGGCACAATTTACTTGTGTGATTTTTCTTTTTATGTTTAATTGGTTTTACTTTTCTGAAGGATATCATTATACTACTGTCTTGACTGTAATTCAAAGGTTTCTTCATATTATCAGTGGATTCAACAACTTTCTTTTCTTATCATCTTCTTTCTCGTGGTTTTCTTCAATCGCCTTTCTCTTTGTTTGGTATTGCTTCTTTGCACCGCTTTAAAGTCTTCATGCTCTCTTCGTCTCCCAAGTCGTGTATAATCTACTGCATTAATTTTATCATATGTATATACTTTATTTGTCAGCATTAACTGTTAGACTCGAAAGTTTAAGCTATCACTAAAGTGATGTTGCCTTGAGTAAGACTGCATCAGCGGAAGGAATAGCTTCAAACATGTACCCTTCAAGAAAATCCAAGTTGTCATTCATAGATCCGGCCATAGCTCCCACCACCCACATCAACCTGCAAGGACTTAACCCCTTGAACACCTCTTTACATTCTTTGACCACAACAATTGAAATCGATTCAGAGTCTAAAATATGTTCTATAGCTTAGGCTGTTGAGCTACACAATCCCAAAATGGTTCCCCATCTGCAATAGTCTCGGTCATTATTTATTTTTATATACTATAAATATGTTAACTTCGGTTTCTTTTCATTATTATTTTATTTGTTTAAATTTTTTAATTCCGTAAACAAATTGTTTTGTATTTTTTATCAAGGACATTTTAGATAATTAACAAGTTATAATGGACATAACATAATAGATTGATTCAACACTAACAATATCTTATTCAAACTTCAGTATCTTATTGAAAGTGAAATAGAGTAATGGACATGACATTTGTGAGTAAATAGAATCTGCCAACAAAGCACCAGCAAGAATGATGTTACAGTTTCCTGTATTTTTTTTTTCTTCGCTAATCCTTCTCCCCAAATCGCTGGTCTTCTATCTGATGACTTTGTGGAGTCGTCCTATGCTAGGCTTGTTCCTAGCCCTTAGTTCCTCTTTGTTTCTCTTGGGCTTTTAGCCCTCCTTCTCACTAAAAAAAAAAAAAAAAAAAAAAAAATCTATTTAAGATTGGGATAGGAAATTGATGATGCTTCGTTGGATGAGAGGGTTACATTACATGCTAGTGTAACAGCTCGGTTTCACCTACTATATATTGTACGTTTTGGATTTCATACACGCGTTAGATTTGCTTTAGATTATGTAGTTAAGGAAACCAAAACTAATATAGAAGTCCCGATTCTCATTCACTAGTTATGTTGAATATGACTATTAGCAAAAGACTCTTATTGCAAATCCTCCAAAGAAAAAAATATATATATATATATATATATAATTAGAATCTAAGATTTAAAGGTTTCATGTGAATCTTACTTTATTGAATAAAGTCATACTGTGATAATCACATATATTTTCGTGGGGTATAGAGAAATCTATGGATCAACCACTGCAATATAATATAAAATATGTTGGAAATAGTACAATTGATAATTAATTAAGGCATATAAGCACAATATTTTTGTGTTCTTTTAGCAATCTGATAAATTACTTGTGTTACTTCTCTTTCAAGAAACTCTAGCCATTAGAACTCTAGAAATCGGAAGAAGCTAGGATCTTCCATCTAAAGAATCATAGGAACTATATTTTACTTCCTTCATAAAGCACCTCTCGTTACTGATGTAGTTCATTCAAATTTAACAATGGATTCTTGTTGATTTTCTTCTTAGAATTTTATCTTTCTTTTTTATATTTGCTGGTGGATGTTTTGGCAATAAGCACAGACAACACAACTTGAGAAAGTGCCGGCCTTCTTAAATTATATATTATGTGAATTATTCAACCTAACAATATATTATATTCGAGTTGTGACATCTGATCGAGGTTGTATATAATAATAATAATAATAATAAATATTAATATGCATTCTAAGATTATATGATAGACAATTAATCAAAATTTCTATATGATCTCATTCATTCCATAAATTAATAATGAATTAAAATCATATGTCATAGTTTAGACCATATGAAAATCTATAAAATGCAATAATTAATGCTATTGTTAGATTTTTCTAATGATTCAAATCAAGAAAAGATCCTACTTTCCAGTTGTAAAAAAAATATAAACAAAAAGCCAAAGAACAAAACAAAAATTAGGTAATGACAAACTAATGTAAGATAAGAGCACATGGCCCTCAAGAGGAAATAGCACTTTCAAACCAAATAATTGGATTAGGATCCTCTGTTGAGCTTTTTCTCTTCTGAATTATGCTCAATTTTTCAGGATCTGCGTACATGTGGTAAGTGACAAAATCAATGGCTAATATTTACTTTTTTTTGTTATGTACATTTGTTCTCATCCATCTCAAACAAGATCATTTTAGGTAAAATGAAACCCCAAACCTAATAACTTTTGACACTTATATTTGCCATGTTTTTCTTATTTCTTCTCTGCCCATAACTTCCGGCGGCTGGAAGAAGAATTTTCATCTAATGAAAAAAAAAAAAAAAAAAAAAAAACTATCTCAAGTTTCTCTAATTTTAAAATAAAAAATAAAAACCTGAAAACTCAATTTTAAAAAATCACGAAATCTTAAAGTTGATCTAAGACTATTTTACATATTTAGGCTTCAAACAAAATCAACCAACATATTCTCTTGCCTCTAATCCTCAACGTTTGTCAATTTTCCGAGATTTTTTATTTTTTCTCATCTAATTTTCTGATTTTGAAAAAAAAATTTATGTTGCCGGAATTTATGGGAGAACCAACTACAAGGAAGATGAAAGAAAAATTTCAATCGCCTTAATTTATGGGATAAACAATTGGGGAGATAAGTTTTATTTTTTATTTTTACAAAGCAACCGGAGAGAAGATGAAAGGGCTCTATCTAATTTCAGTTTAAAATGACATTGAAAAAAAAATGTAAAATAAATCTTGGCCATCCATTTTTGTAATGGCCACATGTACAGAGAATCAGAGATTCTGAAAAGTTGAGCATAGTTGAGTAGAGGATCCTGATCCCAAATAATGAGTTCAGGGGTTCTATTTTTACCTAAAATTAGTGTTTTCATTGTTTTTTTTACTAAACAATCCATTAAAAAGACAAATTTACCCCTACCTTTTCTATTTTATTTAATTTTTTAAAACTAATTTTCTTTAACATTTTTTTTTTTTTTTAATTATTGGAGGTCACATAGACCTCCATCAAAATGACCTCCAATGGAGGTCGCAACCTCTATTGGAGGTCACGTAGACCTACGATGGAGTTCGCAACTTATAACTATTTATCCAAATTTTGTTAAATATGAAGGCATTGGAAAATAGGTAAAATATAGGAAACTTTAAGAAAAATAGTTATACTATTTGAAAATTTTCAAATTTTGTTCATAGATAGATTTCAATGAACTCATCATCCACAAAAAAAAAAAAAAAAAAAAATCAGATTAAAATTCATTAAAATTGATATATTTTCATCTAGGTCCTTATCGAAATTAAAGTAATATGATAGACCCACTATATATAAAAAAAATTGAATGTAAGATTTAAATGTTTCATGTGAATCTTCCTTTAATTGAATAAAGTCATATTGTAACAATCACATATATTTTCGTGGGTCAACCACCTGCAATATAAAATATGATGCAAATAGCACAATTGATAAAGAATCAAGGCATATAATATATATAAGAACATTGTTTTTGTTTTCTTTCGGTAATCTGATTAATTACTCGTGTTATTCTAATTGGGCTGCTGGCAACAAATTAACTTTCAAGCTAGGAAGAGTTTTGTGGTTCCTGGCCGGTGGCCACTTTGAAGTTCAATCTTTTATGAAGTTTTCTTTCGAAAAAAAAATAAATAAAAATTGAGCAGTGCTTTCTTTTTTCTTTAAATAATTATTTAATTTTATATTGTTAAGGAACTCTATTGCCACGATGCCATCCAAAAGAGCTCTTGCTACACCCATTTATTTACTACACCGATATTATAAAGTTTAAATCAATTTTTTGCTTTCTATATATACCCTTCAAAATATCAAACTGTCCTTAATTTTAATTAATGATAACTTTAAACATGCCATTTTTCTCATTAGTCATTACATTCATTTTACAGACTTTTTTTTCGCTCATTTTTTAGGAATCCATGCATATAGACAACTATTTGTCTTCGTGCACGTTCGGTGTTTGTATAAAAATAGTTTTTCTTTCAATTGAATCAGAATAGTTCTTACCTCAGAGTGCAGTCAGCCCAACCTATCCATCATAAGAAAAATAAAGAAATTAAATTCAACATGTCAAACAAGCCAATTCTCAACCTCATGAATGCCCCTTTGTTGTGTGATTTAATTACTTTGCCTTTCACATGCATAAATCATATTTTTAAGATGTTCTCGAGCCTTTTTTTTTGAACAAATATGAAAAATCTATTACATGTTAGATCATTTTATTAGGATCAACCTCAGTTTGAGTTATATATTATCAGCTATTAGCATAGCACCGCGTTTAATTAGCTATAATTAGCTATTCTGAAATCGTTTTCCTCACCCAATATATCTTATCTTTCTGCTTGGTTTTTACTTAATTGTTGGGGTAACATTATTCTATACTTGTCTGGTGAATATTGAGGTAATAATGTTTGACGATCCCCGAAGACGTAAATTATTTTTATATATTTATTAGGGTTTATGATAGATTGGATGTACTACTTATGGATGTAAAAAGTAATTTTAGATTTGCAATTATACAGTTATGTACCTTTTAAGTAATTTTAAGATATTTAATACAAATTTCATTAAAATATTGTTGAGGTGAGAACTTATTTGGATAATAATAGAGCCGTCCTATTCTTACATTTAATAAAGTGTATTTGTTTTTTCTTGAAAAGATATATCTTACCTTTAATAATGTTGAAAGAAAATGGAGATATATATATATATGAGAAAATGTTGAAGAGTAATAGATCTAAACATTTAATGAGAAAGTATAGAAAATAATCTGGAGAGAATAATATTGCTTTTCATTTCATTTCTTGTTATTTTGATTGTACAGAGAGGCCTCATATTTATACTACAAGTCTAACAAACTCTCACGCCTCTTATTCTTATCAGCTGGATATTCTGATGATGCATCCTTAGTCATCAGATCAAATCACAGCTGTGATCTTCTAGAAGCTTTCCAGAATTAAGCGGGAAAGAGTTTTTCCCAAATCTGATTTTGGCGCCACACACTTTGTGTTGTCAAAACAGAATGCTGACTCAGCATAGTTTGTTATAACAACTTGCTGACTCAGCGTGGCACCAGATGTTGCTCTGTTGATCATTGAGCCTTCTTTACACTCCCCCTTAAACTTAGCTGAGGTAACTCTGTTAGTTTGAATTTCGTGCGAGAAAAATGATCATCTGATATAGCAACATCACCCCCTCTCAAGCAAAACTGATCTTTATCAGTGACCAGCTTGGATGCTAACATTTGAAACCGAGAGATGGCCAACGGCTTTGTGAATATATCAGCAGTCTGGACAGTTGTTGAAATATATCTTATATCCAACTTATCAGCAGCAACAAGATCTCGTAGAAAATGGAGATCGATCTCAATGTGTTTAGTTCGAGAATGAAATACCGGATTATGTGCCAAAGCCTTGGCACTGAGATTATCACACCAAAGAATTGGTGTACCAATCAACGGTATTTGAAGCTCATTAAATAGAGATTGAAACCAGATAACATCAGTAGCAGCAGCCGCAAGAGACCTGTATTCAGCCTCCGTGCTCGATCGAGCCACAACGCGCTGCTTCTTAGATGACTAGCTAACAAGATTGCCACCAAGATATAAGCAGTAGCCACCAGTGGACTTGCGATCATCCACACTTCCTGCCCAGTCAGCGTCAGCATAACACTCCAGAGTAAGTGACGCAGCAGGTCGAAAAACTAAACCAAGCTGCAATGTTCCTCTGATGTATCGAAGAATTCTCTTAACAGCTAGCCAATGAATTTGAGTTGGAGCTGACAGGAATTGGCGCAGTTTATTCACAGCAAAAGCTATGTCTGGCCGAGAAAGTGTGAGATATTGTAACGCCCCTATCGTACTCCTGTAAAGTGTGGCATCCTCAAAAGGCACACCATCAAATGCAGAAAGCTTGCAGCCTGGGGAGAGAGGAGTAGGACAGGGCTTGCATTCTGTCATGTTGGTCTTAAGTAAAAGGTCCCAAGCATATTTGGACTGAGACAATGTCAGACCACCAGAGTTCCTTATAGCCTCAAAGCCAAGAAAAAATTGAAGAGAACCCAATGACTTAAGAGAAAACCTGTCATTGAGATCCCGAATGAACTTAGAGATGAGAGCTTGATCAGTGCCAGTGAGTAAAATGTCATCCACATAGACTAGTAGCAATAGGAATGAGGTTGCACTTCTGTAAAAAAATAGTGAAGTATCAGATTTCGAGTTGTGGAAACCCCATTGCAGCAAGGCTGATCGAAGTTGAGCATACCAAGCCCGTGGGGCCTGTTTCAGACCATAAAGGGACTTGTGCAATTTGCAGACGAAAGATGGCTGAGAGGGATCAACGAACCCTTCCGGTTGAGCCATAAACACTGATTCATGAAGTTCTCCATTCAGAAACGCGTTATTAACATCGAGTTGCTGTATGTCCCATCCCATAGACACAGCAAGGCTCAAAACTATCCTGATGGTGGAACTCTTTACAACTGGACTGAACGTCTCAAAGAAATCCAGTCCAGGTGTCTGTGTAAACCCCTTCGCGACCAATCTTGCCTTGTACCTTTCGATTGACCCATCAGCCTTGTGTTTGATACGAAAAATCCATTTACATCCGACTACATTCATGTCCTTTTTCAGTGGAACTAAGCTCCAAGTGTGGTTTTTCTTCAGAGCATCAAATTCGGCTTTCATAGCCTCCCTCCAAACAGGAATTTGAACAGCTTCAGACACTTTTGATGGCGTAAAGTTCTGAGAGCAATTGACCTGAGTGATCTGAGACGCATGATACACCTTTGGTTTATGTATTCCATTTTTGCTTCTTGTAGTCATCCTGTGAGAATTAACTGGAATGGCACTAGAAGAAGAGGAGCCATACTGCCGAGACATTACTGACTGAGGAGTAACACCTTTAGCTGATACATTTGCACTATCATCTTTCAATGAGAAATTTGTATCAAACCAAGTAGCACTAGGAACCGTAGAAGTAGGTGTGGTATTCCATAGTGAAGAATATGGAAATTCATCTTCATTGAAGACCACATCTCTAGAACTATAAACTCTGCCATTTGAATGTAAGCACCTGTATCCTTTGGAGGATTCACAGTAACCAATAAACACACACTTAGCTGATCGAAACTGCAGTTTATGTGAGTTATAGGCTCTAATGTGAGGAAAGCAAGAACAACCAAATGTCCTTAATTCAGCATAATTCGGGTTTTTATTGAACAATCTATAATATGGTGTGTCTTGGTGTATGACTGGAGAAGGAAGCCTGTTTATCAGAAACATGGCTGTGTGGAAGGACTCCCACCAAAAAGACAATGGCAAAGCAGCCTGAGCAAGCAATGACAGACCAAGTTCAACAACATGTCTATGTTTTCGCTCAACAATGCCGTTTTGTTGAGGCGTATAAGGACATGACTTGTGATGAGCAATACCATGTTCAACAAGGTATGATGAGAGGGATATGAACTCTCCACCATTGTCACTTTGAAGACATTTAAGTTTTGTATTAAACTGAGTTTCAGCAAACTTGTGGAAGGAAATGAAGGTTTGCTTTACTTGGGATTTCAAGGTTAATGGAAATATCCAAGAGTACCTAGAGTAGGCATCAACGAAACTGACATAATATCGATGGCCTTGTGTGGATGGAAGAGGCGAAGGACCCCACACATCAGCACACACCATTTCTAGAGGATGATGATACACATGAGTGGATTTAGTATAAGGAAGGCGATGTGACTTGGCTAGTTTACACGCATCACAGCACATTTGCAAATCAAACTTTGAGACATTCACATTAAGACTTTTCAGTACAGAAGACAATACATGTGAATTAGGATGGCCAAGCTTGTTGTGCCAAACCTTAACAATTGACTGCCTAGGAGACGTTGATACTGCTGACATTACAGTAAACGAATTACACTGAGGAGCCTGACCATCATCTGTAACAGATGGTACAATAGTTTTATTGAAATCAAACAAACTAGACACAAAGCAATTAGACATGGGACTGATACTCTTCTGACTTTCTTGTGACTGATAACTTCTTCCAGCTCTAATGGACACAACTTGATACAATCCACCTCTAAGAACCCCTTGAAGCAAAGTTCTCTTCGTAGCCTTGTCCTTTATAAAGCAAGAATTGGCATTAAACTCAACATCAACAGAATTATCTTTGGTAAGTTGAGCAATGCTAAGCAAATTCTTTTTGATTTCAGGTACATATAGGATGTTTTTAAGAACAATATGGCAATAAGGTTTTGTACTAGAGATAATTGTTAAGTGACCAATATGTGAGATAGGAAGAGTATGACCATTACCAACGGCCAATTTCATAGTACCTTTGTATTCATGGCTGGTGGACAGGTTGTTCACATCTGGTGTAATGTGGTTAGTCGCACCACTGTCAAGATACCAGTTCGGGTCTGCTACTAAAGAAGCACTAGCTGTTGTTGCCTTCAGGCTGTTGTTGTTGACCTGATAGGAGTTATCATCAGCCTGAGCATATTCAACTGTATGAGCCACATTTCCTTGAGGTGGTGCAGCTTGCCTAGCTTGATTACCGGTGAAGGTTTGGTCAAACCTATGATAGCAAATATTGGCAGTGTGTCCAATTTTGCCACACACTTGACACATTGGCCTTGAGTTGTATGACCTGCCACCTCCTCTGCCTCTTGCTCGACCTCTGGCTCGTCCTTTTGACTGTCCACCTCTCTGAAAATTTGTTGCATCATTTCTCTGAGTTCTCACGTGCATATTTGCCATAGCATTTGACAGTTCTCCAGAGGAGGCAAATTCTTCTAATCTAGCTTCAAAACTCATCAAGAGAAACTGAGTTTCCTGCATAGTGACCTCACCAGTTTTAGCTGTGATAGTGACTACCACGGGATCATACTCCTGACCTAGACCTCCAAGCACATATGAGATTAGATCCTGCTCATTAACATCTTGACCTGCAGCTATTAACTCATCTGCAATACTTTTCTTCTTCATAACATAATCATTGATGCTTAAGGAGCCTTTCTTAGTCACTTGTAGCTGATTTCTCAGATGCATTTTCCTAGCCATTGAACTTTGTGAAAACAATTTGGTAATACATCTCCAGACCTCACAAGCTGTTATGCATTGTGTGACTTGAGCTAATACAGATTCACTCAATGTTGAGAAAATCCAGCCAACTAACAATTGATCTATTTTTTTCCAAGCCAGATACTCATCATTAATAGTTCGAATAGACTCACCAGTTTCTTCATCGCTTTCTACACCATATTTCTGTGGACACCTGATTGGTCCAAGTAAAAACTCCTCAAGATCAAATGCTCGAACTATTGGTAGTATCTGCGCCTTCCAGAAGATAAAATTGATTTGATTCAATTTTATAGGTAGATTGAAGTTCAGATTCTTCGAGATCAGACTTGACCTTGCCTCTCTTTGCTTTTTTGAAAGAACAGGTTCATCTTGATCATCGTGAGTCTGAATGGTGCTTTGTTGCGGATTAAATGGAGATTCCATGGCCTCCGATCTTCACTGCTCTGATACCATGAGAAAATGTTGAAGAGTAATAGATCTAAACATTTAATGAGAAAGTATAGAAAATAATCTGGAGAGAATAATATTGCTTTTCATTTCATTTCTTGTTATTTTGATTGTACAGAGAGGCCTCATATTTATACTACAAGTCTAACAAACTCTCACGCCTCTTATTCTTATCAGCTGGATATTCTGATGATGCATCCTTAGTCATCAGATCAAATCACAGCTGTGATCTTCTGGAAGCTTTCCAGAATTAAGCGGGAAAGAGTTTTTCCCAAATCTGATTTTGGCGCCACACACTTTGTGTTGTCAAAACAGAATGCTGACTCAGCATAGTTTGTTATAACAACTTGCTGACTCAGTGTGGCACCAGATGTTGCTCTGTTGATCATTGAGCCTTCTTTACAATATATATATCTATATAAGATATGGGACATTTCAAATTAATTATATTCAATCAACTAGCCAAGTTAGCCAACTGACATCAAAAGACAGATTGTGCGCTTTTAATTAATTCTTATCTGCATTGTTGTCAACACCCATCATGGATTATATAAAGAAAAACATACCATGAATGGCAAATATATAATTAGCATTTCTCAACTTTTATACATATAATATTTGAAAGATAATTATTTCAAAAAAAATAAAAAAATTTGAAAGATAAGCTTGAATTAGAAAAATAAAATCAAAGTCCTATCAAATCAAATCTTACCAAAAATAAAAAATGAAGAATAAAGATTTGATTTTGAAAACTTGATGTCTTCGAACTTGTGAATTTAATTATGATATACTGGTTGATTTGGGGCCTAGTGGGAGGTAGAAAATGAGATTGTTTAAGTGACTGTTGGAAAGAGCTAATAGACAAAAAGAGGTTTTTTTAAAAAAAATAAATTAAAAAAGCTTTTTTTAAATTTTTTAGTATCGTTTGGTTGTTACACAATAGAGTTTTTAAATGATTAAAAAAGTTGTTTTACGTCTACTTAGAGAAACTTAAATTTTAGGTTTCTTCAAGTAGATTTTTTTGAGTTTTTTTAATAACACTTAAATGTCTAATATAATCCTATCATTTAAAATAATTTTTGAATATTTTGGTAATCTTACAATTTAAAAAAAGTTTTTTTTAATTGACAATCAAACTACCAACATCTTCTCATTAAAAGCTCTACTTGTATAAAAGTTTATTTTAAAAGATCTACTCCTAAAAGATCTACTTAAGGAGCTCTTCCAAACGGAGTTTAAGTGCCCGTTTGGAAGAGCTTGTCTACCGGCTAAAAAAAGATCTTTTCAATTATTTTTGTGTCATTTAGTTATTACTTAGTAAAGCTTTTAGATGATTAAAAAAACTGTTTTACATCTATTAGGAGAAGCCCACATTTAAAGTTTTTCTAAGTAGATCTTTCCGAGTTTTTTTTTTAATAACACTAAAATCTTCAATATACCCTATAATGTAATATTTAGTTGAGTATTTTAGTAATTCTATCATTAAAATTTTTTTTTTTTTTTAATTGACAATTAAACGACCAACGGCTTTCATTTAAAAGATCTACTGCAAAAAGATCTATTTGAAAAGCTCTCCCAAACGGATCCTAAAGCCTTTTTTCCCATTTTTCACATGCAGTAAACTAGAAGTTCAATAAATAATTCTTTTATAATTTCCTTATATAATCCCCTCGATGGCTCTACAAGAAATTATTATGAGATTAATTACATCTATTTATAAAGTGAATGACAAGCTTTTGGTATTCAAATTTATATTAGCTAAGCTGAGTTGGAAATTAACCACCTTCGATCTCTACTTCACTGACCGATCATTACGTTATTTACACTGAAGCAGACAAGCAGTGTCCTTAGAAGTTGTGAAAAATAGAATTAGATTGATGTTGGGATCGAGCTTGAATCAAGTTTTGTCGTGCCATGCTAAAGTATCACAGGGTTGAGTTACGTTCTAGGGTTTTATTATTTAAACTCTTTGAAATTGAGATATGTCAACATTAATCTTGATGAAATCTATGAAATCAATGGTGATCTACATAAAATTTCACAGACACGAATTCAAAAACAACAGACAAAAAATAAAAAAAATATATAAAAAATTGAAATATGCAAATTTTATTCATAAGACCTTCCGAAGAGAGAGGTCGAGAAACAGAGAAGGGGCAAGAACCCCACCCACCAAAGGCCTAAATGACCTGAAACAGAACGACAACCAAACCGCCAGGTAAAAACATCCTGGGCCTAACACACTTACAACGAAAGAAAGCAGACACAGGCCTAGGCCTAACACACTTACAGCAGCACGCTCTAAGCAACAAACCCACCATCCCCCCACAAACACATCAGCGCAAATAGAAACAGCACCAGCAAGCTTTTTTTTTTTTTTTTTTTTTAAACAAAAAAGAAAAAAAAAAAAACTTGCATGCCCAAATCAACCAATACTAAAAGAAATCAAGGGTAGAGCTCAATGAGAGACCTTAGACCCAGCACAGGATTTATATTAAAGTGGGAAAATCCAGCCTCTAAGAAGAGCTTCTTCCATTCTTCCACACTCCTTTCTTTGCCGGTGTTGAACAACCCCATCATCATCATGTCAAAGCATAGCTGTCCCTCCATTTTCTCTTTATCATCTTCTTTCTTGTTTTCTTCAATTACTATGTCTATAAGTATCACCTTCCCTCCCTTCTCTCTGCTTGGTATCGCTTCTTTGCACCGCTTTAATATCTTAACGCTCTCCTCGTCTCCCCAGTCGTGTATAATCCACTGTAATTTTGTCATGTTTATATAGATTGTCATCAATAAGTCAGTAACCGCTAGACCCAAAAATTTAAACTATCAGGAAAAAGAGATTGTAATACTACTTGCGTACCTTAAGTAAGACTGCATCAGCAGAAGGAATAGCTTCAAACATGTCCCCTCCAAGAAACTCCAAGTTGTCAGTCGTCGTCGTCCCCTGCAATTTATCAACCACAATATGTGGGAGATCAAAAACAGTGCATTTTATGTGGGGAAAAGCAGAGGCAATGGCCTTGGCCACAGCGCCTGTGCCACCACCCACATCAACCAGGGACTTCAACCCCTTGAAAACCTCTTTACAATCTTTGATCACAACACTTGAAATCAACTCAGAGTCAGTGTTCATTGTATCATAAAATAAGTTGTTTAGCTTTGGTTGTTGAGCTACACAATCCCAAATTGGTTTCCCATTTGCAGTCTCGAACAATGCGGGATCATCATTTTGGAACCAAGTGCTCATCAAATGAAAAGGGTCACTTATAATTGGGTCAAGTATTAAATTCACAAATGGAGCTGCCTTCAAAGGCTTGTCTTTAAGGAGGAGCTTGGAAGCTGGTGTAAGAAAATACTCTTCATCTTGCTCATAATTTACGCTGGTTATTTTTTGTCGAGCAAAGAAACCAGAGTGAGCTAGAATGCGCATGAGGCGTCGAAGGGAATCGGCTTTGTTTGGGATGATGTTGAGGGCAGTGACTAGCTTGGAATGAGTCATGGGTTGGCCATGGTTGTGGATGACATCTGGTATGCCTAGTTGAATTGCACATTTCAGTGCCATGGAGTTCAAGAAGTTGAATGTACAGTTGTACACTTGAGCTTGAGCTTGAAGTAGCTCGCAGCTGCTACCACTATCTCCATTAACCTTATCCATTTTTTATTTTTTTGGTGATTCTTTAAACTTGATATGTCCTGTAAACCTCATAATAGCTCTATATATATAGTTGTTGATTGAGAAGAATTTGAGATTGTTTAATTGGGTGAACGTGTAATTAACATCTATGGATGCTTTCATGTTAATCGTTTAAAGCATTTTAATTTCCTCATCATTCACATGTCAGATACTTACATACAATAGCTCGGTTCCACTAAGTAGATATTGTCTGTTTTAAGTTTTTTTCACGCGTTTAGATCGGGAATTATAAATTCAAGTTTGGGGACCATTATATATATATAAAAAAAAAAAATTAAAATTTTTTTTGAGTGGGCCTAAGTGAAAAGTATTTAGAATTTAATAATATATTCTTTAATTTTTTTAAAAGAAATTTTAAGAAATATATATTGAGGGATGCCCCCTGAACGTACATGTTGTACTGCTTTGGATCACGAACTTCACCACAAACTCATTCATTGAGATCGAAAACGCGTCTACTTAGTTAAGAGAAACCAAAACTTATATATATAATTGAGTCTACTAGTGAGGTGAGATATGTGAGATGTAACAATTAACTAAGTAACAAGAGACTGTTATTGCAAAGTGCTAAAAGAAACCTATGGATCCCACATTGTAATAATTGAATAAAGTCATATCGTAATAATCACATATATTTTCGTGGGGTGTTGAGAAAACTGTGGATCAACCACCTGCCATATAAAATATGATGCAAATAGTACAATTGATCATTAATTAAGGCATATATAAGCACGTTATTTTTGTGTTCTTTTGGTAATTTGATTAATTAATTACTTGTGTTACTTATCTTTCATGAAACTCTAATGGCGCGTTTACTAATCAGGAATGGAGGGAATCGGAATCAAGTTCCATTGGAAAGGAAATGGAGAGGAATGAGAATTAAGTTACTAAATTCCATTCCAGTGTTTACTAACAATTTAGAAATCATAAATGGAATCAAATTTATTCCCTTTCTAGTGTTTACTTCAACTAAGGAATCGGAATTATATATAGTTGATTACAAAAATACCCTTGTGTATATAATATGTTGAAATATTATTTATTTATTATTATTATAAAAAACTATTTTTTATACTGCTCATATGTAACACTATAACTAGTAATTAACATCTTTATATTTCATAAAGTGTTATAATCAATAATTTTGACATTATTAATATATAAATTGTACCTACCTTAAACCACTTCCACTTTGGGTCCATAGAGTTGTTTGGTACTGGTTCAGGTGTCTTCCAAAATTCTTTTTGACATCTAATCACTGTTTTTAAACACTCATGGAAGTATTTGCTGATAGTTCTCCCAGACCTCTTAAAATTAAAACCCACCACACGATTCTTAACATGATGAGCAAGAACATGTAAAAATATTGCCACCATTTCCTCCACAGACATATTACGTGTCCTTTTTAGTTGGCCTCTTGTAGTGAGTAAATGACACAATTTATTAAAAGCTTGCCTATCCATACGTAGTTGTGCTACACATATCACATCACTCTCTAAAGTCATTCTATATAATTGTACTAATCGGTTAAAAACTATAACAGAACGTTGACTATTGAGTTATCTTTCATAATATAAGCTTGCATAAGCATAACCAGCAGCACAAACAGCTAATATAGTTCGAAGTATAATGACCAAAGTGTTCAACGTAACAAGCAATTTCTTCCTTCTTGATAAACTTAAGCGAGTCATTTGTCTATATCATATGTAAAATGAACATTAGATACAGATCTATTAAGATAACTTCATTAAAAATAAATAAACTAAAGTCACTGTAGTATATATATATATATATATATATATATGAACAACCAATATATTCAAAGGAAAAAACTACTAATATATATGAATATGAACAACTAATATAAAAAAAAACTTAAACAAAACAAAATATATATGCTTCACGTATATGCAAATAGCTTCATATGTATATATATATGCAAATAGCTTCACGTAAAAAAAAATAAAAATAAAAAAAAAATAAAAATAAAAATAAAAAAGACTTAAACAAACAGCATATATATATATATATATATTGAAAATTATACTTTATACTTTATATAAGCCAAACGAAACAGCGAGCACACAATAAAAGGGAGCACCTAGAAAAACAACAAAAGCAAGGGCCAACAAGGGAAAGACCCACCCAGAAAAACAACACCCTATAGGCCAAAAAACACAAACCCCACTCATCAGACAGCGGCAAAATATGAATATGTAGTACTGTGTTAGTGCGTTATACTGCTTCAGTAAAAAAAAAAAAACTTAAACAAAACAAAATATATACATATGAATATGCAAATAGCTTCACGTATAAAAAAAATATATATAAAATATATATATATATATAACTTAAACAAACAGCCATAGAAGATTTGACAAAAAGAGAAAAAAAAACACCACTAAGTCAAAGATTTCTATGTATATTCAACAAGTTTAAGATTAAAAAAAAGAAAAAGAAAGCATACCTGTAGCAAGATTCAAAGGAAAACAATGACCAAAAAAGAATGATAGAGAACAATCCCTAAAACAAAACGATAAAGTGGAAACTAGAAAGACAGCTTTTTTTTAATAATTATTACAAGTGAGGTTATTTTAGTAAAAATATATGAATTCATTTTTTTAATCAGGAAAGGGAACTTAATTCTTAGGGTGGGTGGGGGGAATCAAATTCCCTTTCCATCAGTAACTTAATTACTGATTTCAGAGTGGGGTCCACGTAACTTAATTTCCTAAAAAATTAGTAAACATTGGAATTCACAAATTAGTAACTTAATTCCCTTTCCTCAGTTTGATTACTGATTAGTAAACGTGCCATAAGTGTCTCTAACCATTACTCTAAAAACTAGAAGATAAATAATTAAAACTCAGAAGGATCTTTCATCTAAAGAATCACAGGAATTATATTTTACTTTCTTCATATAGCACTTCTCGTTACTAATATAGTTCATTCAAATTTAACAATGGATTCTGGTAGATTTTCTTCTTACATTTTTTTTTTTTTTTTTTTTTTTGAAAGTTGCTGGTGGATATTCTGGCAAGTACGCACAAGCAGCACAACTTGAAAAGTGCTTTCTTTTTCTTTAAATAAATATTTTTATATTCTTACATTTAAAAAAGTTTTTTGTTTCGTTGAAAGGATATATCTTACCTTTAATAATGTTTTTTTTTTTTTTTTTTTTTTTGTTTCCAAGCTTACCTTTAATAATGTTAAGAGAAAATGAAAAAATATATATAAGATTAGTGGGAGGGGCACGTGCAAAATTTGTAGTACTGAACCGTAAATATGATATACATGCATATATTTTTTTATATATGAATACAAACTTATTAAACATATTTACAAGCAAAGTGCCTAACAAATGTAGGATCCTAACACTTGCATCACTGATGAAGACAGATGAATAGAAGTAGAATACACAAAAATCATCCTAGTTACTCATGAAAAAATTATTACTGAGAATTTTCAAGTCCAAAATAGAGCAATATAGGAGTTTCCGAACTCCAAGAACTATAAAGAGTTCAAGAAGATTAACAAACTCCGAATATTCAATTTAAGCATTATTGTGATCATTTTAGCCCATTGTTATTGGGAAAAAGAGTAGCAAATCAACGCTAACAACATTCTATTCTAACAAGCAAGCATTAAAGAAATCTACAACAATTCCAAAAAGTTTAACTCGATCACATGATTTCACAACCAATGCAGTAACAAGCTAACAAAAACCTTTAAAAAGCTAACAAAAGGTGGAAAGCAACACAAAACAATATACAAGAAAGCCAATGGAACCATCAAACACAGCTTATGGTCGCCCATAATCAATCTTCACGTACTCTTCAGGAATTATTCTTAGGGTCCGCCACCCATGATCAACTATTTCAGGTATTAGGACTGCGGGCTGCCACCCATTATATATTGATCGCGCTCCAAATGTTCACATTTAGCACTCCCTTAGCTTTTGTAACCATTTTCCGAGCCCCTTTTGGTATTTAATATTGTAAATAAGTGTTTTTCAGGTATTTCAGCTCATCAGGGATATTTTAGACCAAACTGGAGAAAAGTAGCAAAATCAGGACAAAAGAGGGCAATTTCGTAATTATGGAGAATAAGGGGTCAAAGTGAAAATATCAAGAAATTATTGCAGATATGGTAATTAGTGAAGAGATGAGGGGTCCATTGTGTAATTCGCCAGCCAATGCACAGAAGGCTGCCACGTCACTTAAGTGGTACGACGCCGTTTTGGGGCTCTTGCAGCATGCGTCAGCATGACGTCACGCATCTTCTTCATGCAGACGGGGCAGCATTGACCCACGAACCCGACCCGGACCCGACTTTGACCCGACTCATTCTGACCCATTTTTGGCCGTTCTCTGCCCAGAAAGATGGTCGACGCCTCTCCGATCATGGCGGACCCATTTACAGCCTCCCATGCACGTGATTCTCTCTCCACCAACTCTCCCTCAAACCTTCAAACCTCTATGGCCGAGTTCAAGCTCCAAGCTCCTTCCAGCTGGTTTGTTCCAGCGAGAAACACATCCAAACCCGCGAAATCTTGGCGAGTTCATGCCGAGAGACATGTCCCACAAGGCAAAAAGTATGAACTCGCGGGAAACTTTTCGTTTTCACCGCGAGTTCACATCGGCGGGAATAAACCCGTGAGCCAGAGTGATCAAGCTCGCCGGGTCCTCTCCACTTGAAGGCAGCTCTTCCACTTGCTTCTCCTATCACCTAAGCTTGTTACACACACCTTACCACCATAAAATATCTTAGATAACTTACTTTAGACAAAATATCTTAGTTAGTAAGTTACTTAATATATTACACTACACACTTTGAGTTTTAACTATTACTAGATTTTTTAGTTTTAGTTAGTTTTAGTGATAGAATCCTAGAGAGAGAGGAACTCTCTCACTTGGTTTTAGTTATTAAACATTTTCCCATCACTTTCTAGGTTGCCAAACACCACTTTGAGTTACCTAGACTTGATCCTTTGGAGTTGCTCTAGAAGGATATTATGCTTGGATTGCAAAGTGAAGTCTTCTTGCGCAAGAAATGAATCCAGATGGGTTTTTTTAGCTCTTCTTTCGTATTTTCATGTTTATATACTTCTATGTGTAGCTAAACATTTTGTTAAGGGATTGATGCAACTCTCGTAATTAAACCTATGATTTAATCAATCCATTTGTTATTTCACTCTCTAAGGCTTTGTATGTGTGTATTATGAACTCTAATGATATGTTGATGATATGTCTTGCATAAACATATATTTGTACACACTTGGTAGTTGATTTCATACATAAAGTGTCACACTATGTGTATGAAGGTTTCAATATCCATTTCATAGAGATATCTCTAAGTAATTCATGATTGGGTTAATTAGAAAATCTCTACATCATTATTCCTAAAATTTTCTCTTGATCACTTGTCTATGATATTAGATTATGTGTAAGATGATGGATTTGGTGCTTAACATTGTTGATAAATGAAATACATGCCTTAGAATGTTGTGAATGTGCTTAATAAATGATTGATTAATGATATGGTTAATAAAAGAATCAATCCCCGAACATCTTTAATCTAGCTTAATCATCTTAATCTAGTTTAATCTTAGTTAATTGCAAGCTTAATATAATTAATCTAGATAACATTAATTAGTAAACTTGTTAGAAGTTAGAAATTGGTAAGTAATGATAACCTAGAACTCACTTAGCTAATCACCTCCTCGTGGGAACGACCACTCTTACTCGTTACCCTTTACTACTCACACGACTCGTACATTTGCGAAGGGTGAATTACCCACGCACCCCTTTAGAATAACCGTAATAGAATAGCGTAATTTAGTGTAGTTAATTCAGAACCGGTTTTGGCACGGTCATATATCTAATGACATCATATCAAGTCCTACAAATCTTTAAATTCAAACAAGGACGATCTTTTAAATCAAACAAGGGTCTACTTTATTGTTTTGTGTTTTTGGTATTTTTGTTGATTAAAAGTTTTGGATTGAGTTTTTACTTTTTCTTTATCTTTAGTAAATGAAACAAAATAATTATTTCAAAAAAAAAATTCGAAACAAAATGATTTTGTAGAATCTAAAAAAAAAAGATTTTGTTTTTTTAAAAAAGAAAAATAGGTTTTTATGATGCCTTTATTTTATTTTATTTATTTTATTTTTTAAGAAACGAGTGTTCTTAGAAAATTTTAAAATGTAAGTTTTAGGATGAAGTGTATTTAGAAAAGGTGTGTGAAAAGATAAAATTGAATTGTAAAGAGAAAATCTCTAATACTATGTTTGGTTTGATGGAAAAAAAAGGAAAGGAAATGATAAGTTAATGAGGAAAGGAAAAGAAAGGAAATGAGGAGAATAAAAATAAATAAATGAACAAATCTTATTCTATTTACGAAAATACCCTTCTTTCAACAATATGAATGATAGATATGTATTGTTTTATAAGGTTACTTTTGGGATATTGAAAAATCCTTTTCCTTTCCTTCCATTTCCTCTCAAATTTGGAAGGAAACCCAATTGGGTGAAACATGAAGAAATTATTATATCCCTTTCCTTTATTTTCCCTCATTTACCTTTCCTTTCCCTCTCATTTAACAATCCAAACAAGATATTTGAAATCTATTCAAATCTTTTCCTTTCCTTTTTCTCCAATTCCATCAAACCAAGCATAGTGTAAAAGAATATTGGCTTCTTGGAAGAGTTTCCCAATGTGGCTTTTGGCAAAATGGCTTTTAAATTGCGTAAGCTTTTTTAAAAATAATCCAAAGTCCAAACATACTTGAAAGCTGTTTTTACCTTTAAAAGAGCTTTTAACCTCTCCAAAACCTATATCAAACAGGCCCTAGCCCGCTAATCAGTATAAAGTAAATATAAAGTAAATAACAAAGCTTTTGGTATTCAAATCTATTTTAGATTGATGTTGGGGAGGTGAAGCCCTAGCCCGCTAATCAGTTTTGATGTGCCACGCTTAAGTATCACAGGGTTTAGCCGAGTTACGGGGGTTTTAATATTTAAAACTCTTTGAAACCGAAAGTCTACCCAAGAGTCAACATTAATCTTGATGAATTCAATGAAATCAAGAGTGATCAACATAAAATTTCACAGAATCAAATGCTTTCTTATGTCATTAAATTTCCCATTTCATGCATGCAAGACAATACGCACCATTATTTTCTTTCACAATTAACACGTACACCGGTGCTAGACACTCAACAGAAACCAGAAATTACAGCAACCAGAAGCTATCTTACTAATTAATTAAGGGTAAACTTCAATGAGAGATCTTAAACCTAAAATGGGTGTAATTTTATAGTCAGTGAAACCAGCCTCCTGAAAAAGCATGGCCCATTCTTTCTCGTCGCGCTCTTTGCCAGTGGCCAACACCATCATCAACATGTCGAAGAAGAGCTGTGTTTCGATGGACTCTTCATTTCCTTTTTTGTTCTCCATCATCATGTCTATTATAATCACTTTTCCTGTCTTGCCGCCGTTGCTCGTAATTGCTTCCTTGCATTTCTTTAGAATCTTCACGCATTCTTCATCATTCCAGTCGTGTAGTATCCACTGTTTTATTTTCACCACCAATATCATCAGATGAAGATTTTATCAAACGGGAAATTCATTTTAAGTAAAATTTTACATATCTTAAATTCTTAATAGGATATATATATATATATATATATATATATAGATTTTCTATTATCAGTTTATCCCGATAATAAATATATCAGGACGAAAAATGTGGACCACTAGATTTACATACTTTGACTCAAAGTGTATGCACTTGTCAAAACTTCTCCATAATTTGTGGTCCTCATTCTTCGTCCTGATATATTTATTGTCAGAACGAACTGACAATAAAAAGATTGTATATATATATATATATATATATATATGCGCTCTCAAGTACATGATCATGGATTGTAAGAAATTTCTGAGATCCCATCATAGCTGAATCAATCAAATGGCTAAAATGAATATCAATAAATAAATAAATAAATAAAAATGGGGCCCACTAGTCTCTTTTTCCACTGTCATAGGCCCACCGGTTATTAAAATCTCTTCTCTTTCATCTTTTTTTTTTTCCACTGCCGTGGCTCCACCGGTTACTAAAATCTCTTCTCTTTTCTCTATAGGTGGTAAGGAGGTGTTGTTGAAAGCAGTGATCCAAGCCATCCCTAATTATGCTATGAACCTGTTTCGTCTTCCGAAGGGGCTTGTTAAGGAGATTCATGGTCTTTGTAACCGTTTCTGGTGGGGTAGTTCGTCCACGAATAGGAAACTTCACTGGGGTTCTTGGAATAAACTGTGTGATAGCAAAGACAGGGGTGGTCTCGGGTTCCGGGATATTGCTGTGTTTAACCAGGCTATGTTGGCAAAACAATGTTGGAGAATGGTTAAGAATCCTAATTCTATGGTTTCGAAAGTCCTTAAAGGCAAATATTTTCCTACGTATAATTTTCTTCAGGACGGTATTTGTGAGTTGGGCTCGTATGTGTGGAAAAGTCTCCTTTGGGGGCGTGAATTGCTGCTTGCTGGGTCTAGATGGAGAGTGGGGGCTCGATCAGCTCTGTCTATTTATTCTGACCGATGGGTTCCGAAGCAATTCTCCTTTAAAATTCAGTCTCCGCCGGTTTTAGGTGTATCAGCTCAAGTGAGAACTTTGATTTCTAATTCGAGTCAGTGGAATTCCCAACTGATTTGTAATTCCTTTTTGACTGAAGACGCGGATAAAATTTTAAGCTTGCCTTTAGGGAGTACTAGCAAAGAGGACTCACTGGTTTGGCATTTTGAAAAATCTGGAATTTATTCGGTAAAAAGTGGCTATCATTTGGGTAGGTCGATCATTGGTCAGGATTTTCCTTCTGCTTCTAGTGTCAATGAATGGAGTTAATGTGTGTGGTTCTGGAAACTTTGTATCCCTCAAAAGGTGAAAATCTTCGTGTGGAAAGCCTGCCACAATTGGCTGCCGACAAGAGGAAATCTGGCTGATAGAGGGGTGAAGGTGGATATGGTGTGTCCTGTTTGTAACAAGACCAAGGAGACCTCTTTGCATGCGTTATGGGGGTACGACAGCATAAAATCCACTCGGAAATCATGTTACTTGTTGCAGGGTTTTAAGTGGAAAGATGAAATGCATATTTTGGATCTGTTGGCTTTCGGTAAGTGCACGCTGAGCAAAGGTGAAATGGAGTTAATGTGTGTGGTTCTATGGCGCTTATGGCACTGGCATAATCAGCATGCTTATTCTCTCCCCTGCTTTAGAAATGAGGATGTGTTTGCGTGGGCCTCAGATTATATTGGGGAGTTTCGCAAGGCTAATATGGTTGAGAGGGGTCCTGCTGGTCTGACCAGAACTGTTGATAGGGTCAAGTGGAGTAAACCTGACATTGGCTCCTTTAAAATCAATACGGATGTTGCGATTAAGGAAGCTAATAATCGGGTGGGTGTTGGTGCGATTATTAGAGATTCTGGAGGTAAGGTTCTCGTTGCTTCTGTGCAGAGATTGGATGCTTGCTACGATCCCTCGGTGGCAGAGGCTGTTGCGATTTTGTTTGGTCTGTGTGTGGCTGTTGAGAGAGGTTTGTTGCCTGTTGTTCTGGAGAGCGATGCTCAGAGTGTTGTGAATTTAATTTGCTCGGGCTCTGATATATGTGTTAATATTGGTGTTGTTCTTAGTGATATCAGGACTCTTGCTAGTCTGGTTGAGGTTCCGATTTCTTTTGTTTCTAGGAATGCCAATGGGGCTGCTCATGCCTTGGCTAAGTTAGCTTTTGTTTCCTCCGAAGATGTCTGGTGGCAGGACTCCTGTCCTTCTTACCTTGAGTTGATTATCAGGAGTGATTGTGTTGCCTAGTTTGTGTTTTATGAAATTTCTTTTCAAAAAATAATTTAAATTTACACTAGATGGCCACTTTCTTACCCGCCTTGGCTATGATATTGATACCCACCATGAAAATGGAAAGAAACCGGTTGCTGCACAATTCTTTTATATATATATAGAACTGTCAAAAAAGATTTCATGTAAAAAAAAAAAAAAAAAATTATAGAACAAGTGTTTAGTTTTGGAAATAGATTAAATTAGTAAGGATAGTTTTGGAAGTAAAACTTTACATTAAATTCCACTGGATTTGTGTTAAATGAAAAGTGAAAAAATTTCACTTTTCAAAACAAGTGGTTTTAGGAGTTCATTAAGTGATTTTAACACTTAAAAAATCAAACAAAATAACTGAATGAAACATATTAAGTGTTATTCAGTGTTAAGTGGAAAAATCAAACAGAGCCTTAGTGGCTAATGCGGATGTTTTTCTTTATTATTATTATTATTATTTAGGTCATCTTGATACAAGCCAACTAAAATTATCTATCTTTTTTTTTTTTTTTTAATCTATCAAGATAAAGGTAAGAATCGCTTTCAAAATAAATAAATAAAGATAAGAATCTAACTGATTAGTGAAAATGATTTATACACATAATTCATGTTTAAAATGTTCTAATTATGTCAATTAGATGATGTATACACATTGACTAGTCGTATGCTATTCCCTAAATCTTTACCACATCAAGCAAAAGAAAAGGTCCCAGTATATATTTAATTGTCCACGATTGATGTCGGGGTGTCGGCACACTTAAAAAATACTGCAAATTGGGGCACATTTTTTAAATGCAGATACTTCTCGTGCTGGTACCAAGTTGTTTGCTTTATTCGATGTCTGTATAGTTATTTGAAGTGTTAACTTGAAGTCTTGAAGCTTGGGCAGTTAATACTAAACTTTATATACCGTCCATAATTTAGCAGTGAACGAACTTTATTTATTCTATAAAGTTTCAGGTTCGAGTCATTGCGTCGTTGCCACCGTATTTAATATATATATATATATATATAATAAACCTTATACCTACATTACATTAATGAAATTGTATCACAATAAGTTCTTAATGAGTAACGTAAGTACGATTTGTTCAAACTAGGGTGGGTTTGAATCAAAAGCGATTTTTGTGTCCTTGTGTCCTTGTTCATTTTTTATTTGTTTATCAAATTTATTAACCATCTTTGATAATCAATGTCCGATGTTTATATGATTTTGTAATGTTAAATAGCATTCATTCACAATAATAACCACTAAGTCTTTTACTAAGATTTTAAGTATGTTCTATTTATAACACTGGCCGGTCATATAAGATATAGCACTTTCGACAATCTCATGAATCATGAATATAGGTACAAAGGGTTTATTATTGATTACTTCAAATTTTGTTCTATCACTCTTCATTATTAAAAGTTAATAGTCTTATGTGAAAAATTATACGTATAGATTTCTCTAATTTAGTGTAAATGTTGCAAACAAAAAAATTGATATATATATATATATATATATATATATATATATATATATATATATATTTAATTTAGTATCGTTACAAAGTAGTGATACTGTATTTAGTCCAAATTTTCATTTTTCTTTAAAGGTAACTTATAATTGTTATATCACATTATTTACATGGCAGCTATAAATCGATTATCACATAATTAAATATGTGAAATTTAAGATAGAATTCGAGATGTATAAATATTATTGAATTCAGAATGTCATGAGAGGTTTTTGGATAAATAATTATAATCCATAAAATTCAGTAATAATATAAAAGAGAGAGAAGAGAAAAGCAAAGAGATGTGAATTAGTTTAGGACTCTAATGGAATGAAAGGCCATAAATGGGCTTCTTAGAACATACTAATCTCATTTGAATTAAAACCATTGAAGGGTCTCACAAAATGCTGCCTTTGTTGAATTATAGCCCAAAAGAGTTGATACCCACAAAGGTCCAAACAAATTGTTCAACTTTTGTCTACTGGGTTAGGCTTAGGCTTGCATCATTTCAGAATTCAATGTGCACCCCAATTTTTCTCTCATAGCACACGTTTTACATGGTTCGAGTATAATCATACACATCATCGCACTTTTACTGTGTATATTATTATGATTGAAGTTATGTTGTTTTCAAGGAAAAAAATGTGATGATATGTATTATTATGCTCAAAATATATTCGACTAAATCCATTTTTTTTTTTTTTTTTGAATAATTACAAATAGTTGGGAGTTTAGGGAGGTAACTCAACTCGAACCTACGACCTTAAGATATATGTGTGAAGAGCATATCACTTGATCAACATCATCTTGTCCCGAATGTTATTATTAAAAAAAAAAAAATGTAAATAAAGTAAGATTAAGTGGCTGATGCGGATGTTATTATTATTATTTGGGTCATACTGATACAAGCAACTAAAATTAAAATTATCTATCAAGATAAAGGTAAGAATCGCTTTCAAAATAAATATTAAATGAAGTTAAGAATCTAACTGATTAGCGAAAATGATTTATACACATGAATACATGATTCATGTTAAAGATGTTCTAATTATGATTTATACACAATGAAATCAATGGTGATTAATATAAAATTTCACAGAATCAAATGCTTTCTTATTTCATTAAATTTCCCATTTCATGCATGCAAGACAATCCGCACCATTATTTTCTTTCACAATTAACACGTACACCGGTATCAGACACTCAACAGAAACCAGAAATTACAGCAACCAGAAGCTATCTTACTAATTAATTAAGGGTAAATTTCAATGAGAGATCTTAAACCTAAAATGGGTGTAATTTTATAGTCAGTGAAACCAGCCTCCTGAAAAAGCATGACCCATTCTTTCTCGTCGCGCTCTTTGCCAGTGGCCAACACCATCATCAACATGTCGAAGAAGAGCTGTGTTTCGATGGACTCTTCATTTCCTTTTTTGTTCTCTATCATCATGTCTATTATAATCACTTTTCCTGTCTTGCCGCCGTTGCTCGTAATTGCTTCCTTGCATTTCTTTAGAATCTTCACGCATTCTTCATCATTCCAGTCGTGTAGTATCCACTGTTTTATTTTCACCACCAATATCATCAGATGAAGATTTTATCAAACTGGGAAATTCATTTTAAGTAAATTTTTACATATCTTAACTTCTTAATAGGATATATATATATATATATATATATAAGCTCTCAAGTACATGATCATAGATTGTAAAAAATTTTCGGGATCCCATCATAGTCGTTGGATTGAATCAATCAAATGGTTAAAATGAATATCAATTAAAAAAATAAATAAATAAATAAAAACGGGTTCCACTAGTCTCTTTTTCCACTGTCATAGGCCCACCAGTTATTAAAATCTCATCTCTTTCATCTTTTTGTCCGCTGCTATGGCTCTGCCGGTTACTAAAATCTTTCACTTTTCTCTGTCACGAGACCATATGTCAACCTCCTCTCTCTCTCCCTCCCTCCTATTTTTTTTTTCTTCGTGTGTATTTTTGGCCGTTGGATCCAATCCAACTGCAATGATGGGATCTTGGAAATTTCTTACGATCTAGGCTCATGTACTAGAAAGCTTATATATACAATTTTTTTTTTTTTTTCAAAATCACTCTAAGTTACTTATGTAAATACGAAAAAAATCTTCAATACACTATATCCAATAATATCATAATCCGTACGGGTATTGACAACAATAAAATTTATAAGTACACCTATATCTAAAATTTTAAAAATAAATATTAATATAAGCACTCATTCTAATACCAATAGTACCCTCATTGAAATAAATATATTCATTTTAATACATATTATTTATAAACACTCTTAAATTAATATCACACCCAATTTATAAAAAATATATATATATTTTTGGAATAAAATCCTCTATTAATTATGTTCCAATTTACTTTTGGAAATATCTCGAATGTAGGAGCCTTACAAAAGGGAATATGTGGAACCGTATATGGGGTCAGGAGATTTTCAATCTGGAATTCTCTTATTTATACAGCAATCTTTAAAAAAAAAAAAAAAAAAAAAAAAAAATTATTGATATCTACAGGTATTAAAAAAAAATGTTGATATCTACTGCTATCATTAAAAAAAAAAAAAAAAAATTGTTTATTGATATAGTTCATAACTATACATAAAAGAAAGACGAAAACAATATGATAATCATGTGATGACGAGAAAGTTTGATACTTGAAATAAAATTAGAATTGAATTAGTGTTTATCATAAGTTTTTTTTTTTTTTTTTTAATAAAGAAATATAGCTGAAGATATAGGTGTAATTAATGAGTGTATATAATATTTGGTTTATTTTTAATTATAGTAATTTGTCCTCATTGGTAAATTTCTACTGAGATATTTTTATAATTAAATTTTCTAATAAAATATGGGTGTACTAATAAGTTTTATGGGTGTGGTATGGATTACCAATCAAATGTATTTTCTATGCCACATGACATGATTTTAGTGGTCGAATGCATAGACCAGGATGTACTATTTGGATTCAAACCTTATGCTCTTCTGATCATTTTTCTCGTCGAATAATGCTTAATTAGGTACTGACAGTCAGTACCCAAAATACTAACCCAACTAATGGGAGTGTAGCATATGGTCTTTTTTCTTTTACTTTTTATATTTATCTCACAAATTGGGCCACGTGCTATACTCCCATTGGTGAGGTCAGTATTTTGAGTACTAACCAGTTAGTACCTAAACATTATTTTTTTCTCGTCACAATCCGTTGGAGATGATATAGTAAATTAAAAAATAATGAAAGTGAAAAAAATAAAAAAATAAAAATAAATCTCAATCATTATATATATATATATATTAAGATAGAAGTCAGATTAATTCAGTAGATCTCAATTCGTATTATTATTTATTTTTTGAAGCGCAATTCATATCATCATCATCATTATCGTTATCGCTATCATTATTATCATGATAAGGCTCTAAAAAAAAAGTGGTGGAGTTAATGAGGGGATGCAATGATAAGGCTCTAAAAAAAAAGTGGTGGAGTTAATGAGGGGATGCAATGATAAGGCTCTAAAAAAAAAGTGGTGGAGTTAATGAGGCTCGCATCCCCCCACCGAAAAAAAAAAAAAAAAAAAATCTCCAAGAAATTATTGTACTTTTTTAATATATATGTGTGTGCCTATAGGCTGTAGCATGCATGTACAAATAAACTATTTTATGATAGCATATACAGTCAATTATTTCCTTGTAATGTATTATCATCATCGATAGTAAATAAAATATAATGATCGCTATCAAGTGAGTAATAGATTTAAATAAATTAAAAAAATAAATAAAGGAAGTACGTCACTACCACAGTGACATTAATTAAAATTAAAATAGTTAATTTAGAGATGTTTGTGGTAGAAAAACTTTTTGACCGTGGTCAACAGTTATTTTTGAAGGCTGTTGACTGACGACGGGAGGGTTGGAGATCGGAGAGGTGTGTGTCTATTGTCAATTTTCGATAAAATTGTTTCTGGATTTAAAAGGACAATCACTCAGGGAGAGTTTGATGCAATTTTCTCAGTATAAAAACTCACTTAAATGTTATTTTGAAGAACAATAAAAATGAGTAACTGTAAGCGTACCTTGAGTAAAATTGCATCTGCGGGAGGAATAGCCTCAAACATATCCCCTCCAACGTACTTGAGATTGCCGTCGTCTTTGAGATTGGCAACCACATGCGGAAGATCAAAATCAATGCACTCCAAGTTCGGGAACGCTTTGGCAATGGCCTTGGACACAGTTCCAGTCCCACCTCCAACGTCCACCAACGTCTCCAGTCCTTTGAACACATCCTTACACTTATGAATCACCACGCTCGTCGCTAACCGGGCATCGCTGGCCATCGCTTCATTGAAGAAATGGTTCAGCTTGGGCTCGTGCCCCGCATGCTCCCAGAACGTCATCCCATGAGCCGTCTTGAACGGTGTCGAATCGTCATTGCCAAACCAGGTACTGAAGCAGTCCCAGGGCTTTAACAATATAGGATCAAGCATGGCTAGCAAGAAAGGCGTTACGCTTAAAGGGCAGTCCTTGAGGAGGATTTTGGAAGCGTTGGTGAGAACGTAGCCTTCTTGTTCTTGGTCGTCGTTTTCGGGGACTTTTTCGAGAGCGAAGAAGCCGGAGTGGATGAGCATGCGCATAAGGCGGTAAACGCAACCGGATTTGGAGGGGTGGATTGGGAGAGCGGACACGAGTTTTGTGAGAGTCATGGGTTTGGAGTGTTTGTGGATGACATCTGGGATGCCTAATTGAATTGCACATTTTAGAGAACCGGAGTTTATGAAGTTGAAAATGTGGTTCCATGCATGAGCTTGAGCTTCAAGTAGCTCATTATCATGCTCTCCGTTATTCCCCAAATAATCCATATGATCTTAGCTAGGCTAGCTGTGTATGTGAATTATTGTACACTTCTATCTTTGTTGTTGATATCAACTCGCTGAATTGGAGCTATCTATATAGAGTAATATATATCCGAAGAAACATGTGTACGGGATACGATATAATATAATATTTCTTGAAAAATAATTTAATTCTAAATTTGTGTGTCTCGTTTTCATTGATCATTTTGCATTAGCTCAAGAGATATTAACTGTTTCGCTCTAGAATAATATAATTTTTTAAGTGGAGACAGACCAGTAACCAATTAATTCTTTAAAAAACAAATTTTATATATTTTAATGTGCAATAATTCATAAAGTAGTAATTGGACATAATAATTTAGTGGGAAAAAATCTTACGTACATTTGATGCACTGCCGAATGGTGTATCCATCCATTGAGAATGATACAAGTGGCTACCACATAAGATTTTACATCCACGTATTTTATTCCCAATGATCGGGTGCACCACTTAACAGTACTATACCGGATGCATCGAAGATTTTCTCATTTAATGGAGTGAAAATGCAACCGATTATGTTGACAACTCCACGAATCATTGCACATTCTTAAAATAAATTATGAATAGTTGAAATTTTGTTTCTGAGTTTAAATCAAATTTGTAGGTTCTATATTTTAGTGATTTGCTTCTATTCATTACAATTACTTAGAGATTAATAATATGATAGTGAAAGTAGTGCGTGTCTTGCATTATAATACATTTCCCTCCTAATTATTTTTCCTTATTCAGCATTTTTCTTAATTCATACAAAACAATTAATATCCTTTCATTACATACCCCTCCTAAGTTTTTTGGTAAATGATCAGCATTTCCTTCCTACTCAGTACTAGTTTTTTTTTTTTTTTTTTTTTAATGCAATAACTCATGATTCATATTACATTAGGGTTATTGATTTCCCCTTCGAAAATTCTCAGAAGATTCATAGACATATATACGATCAATTGTTGATGCATATATTTTCAAGATTTTTCAAAAATATCTGGATATATCTTGATCAGATGTTCTAAATGATATTTGTTTCCCCTTGATTTCAATAGAGTTCACTTTTGCTCATCCCCTTTAAGGGGGGTGAGCATTACCTCTCTTCCAAAAATATGACATGTGTCCATAGATAAATTGGACAAATTTACCCCTCCATGGACACATGTCATGTTTTTAGGAAGTGAGCATTATCTCTCTCCCAAAAATATGACATGTGTCCATAGAAGGATAAATTTTCTAAAAACATGACATGTGTTAATGGAGGGGTAAATTTGTCCAATTTATCCATGGACACATGTCATGTTTTTGGGAAGAGGGGGTAATGCTCACCTAAGCTTTTCCTAAACTTCTAAGGATCCAATGACATGTGGCATGATCGAAAACATGTGTGGTTAATATTTATTTGGCTTATTTTATTTTGTTAACCAACCCATAAATGACCTCGTTTCCTCAAGTATCATATATTAGTTCATCACCCAATTTCATATCCACCGCCACCGGTACTGCATCTTCTATCTATTTTAATTGCTCATCTAAAATCTGAATATGGTGGCCATCTATTCAAATATGGAAACTCCATTGAACTCAATGTTTAATCTCTATTTTCCATTTTCTTTTATTTTCATGAATCATAAGAGTAACTTTTGTGGCAAGTGGAAGACGATTTCGCCGTCTATTTAGCGAACAACTGAACAAGGTGCTATTAGACATGGAAACAACTTGATTATTGAGAAAAAATAAAAATGGTAATTCGACCCTCTGTCTATCAAATTTTTTTTTTTAAATGACTCTTTGTCTATCAATTGATTAGGGATTGAAAAAACATCCAGGTGTGAAACTTGAAAACTCAAATCCATGTTTTCATTTGGAAAAAAAAAAAAAAAAATAGTAATAACAGTTGGAAGAAATGTGGATTTGAAACTTGGAGACCCAATTTTGTTCACGTATAGGTAGGTCATGGAGATAAAAGAATTTGAGAGAGAGGGAGTAGTTAAAAACTTAGAAGAATGAAAGAAGTTAAAACAATAGAACATAAGTTAAAACAGTGCCGTTTCAAACTATTAGATAAAGTATACTTAAAAAAGTGAATACTGGCCACTGATTTTTCCACTTGCCGTATGTAAACGGATCCTTGAAAGTTTAGGAAAAGCTTAGGTTAAGAAAAGAGTATATTTATTTTTTATTTTTTTAAGAACATCAAATCATTTTGTCAAAAAAAAATTTAGACAGCCTAGTATTACTCTTATATAAATATTTCAATTATACATATATATTAAAATAAAATAAAATAAAAAATGTGGCCCTAAGCCTCCATTATGTAATTCTGCCCCTATCATGATATCCTTGTCAACCACCATGGTGACGTGTAAATCTAACTTATTCCAACTTTTTTTTCTTTTTTTTTTAAATAGATGAGAGTTTAGAGAAGATAACTCAACTTGAACCTACAAACTCAAGATATGAGTGTGAATAACATATCACTCGATCAACATCATCTCTTTTCAAATATTATTATTAAAACAAAACAAAAAATGTAAATAAAGTAAGATTTAGTGGCTAATGCGAATGTTTTTCTTTTTATTATTATTATTATTATTATTATTTAGGTCATGGTGATACAAGCCAACTAAAATTATCTATCTTTTTTTCTTTTTCTTTTTATCGATCAAGATAAAGGTAAGAATCACTTTCAAAATAAATAAATAAAGATAATAATCTAACTGATTAGCGAAAATGATTTATACACATGATTCATGGTAAAAATGTTCTAATTATGTCAATTAGATGATGTATACACATTGACTAGTCGTATGCTATTCCCTAAATCTTTCTAATTACCACATCAAGCAAAAGAAAAGGTCCCAGTATATATTTAATTGTCCACGATTGATGTCGGGGTGTCGGCACACTTAAAAAATACTGCAAATTGGGACACATTTTTTAAATGCAGATACTTATCGTGCTGGCACCAAGTTGTTTGCTTTATTCGATGTCTGTATAGTTATTTGAAGTGTTAACTTGAAGTCTTGAAGCTTGGGCAGTTAATACTAAACTTTATATACCGTCCATAATTTAGCAGCGAACGAATTTTATTTAGTCGATAAAGTTTCAGGTTCAAGTCATCGCGTCACTGTCACCGTATTTAATATATATATATAATAAACTTTATATCTACATTACATTAATGAATTGAAATTGTATCACAATAAGTTCACAATAATTATAATCCATAAAATTCAGTAATAATATAAAAGAGAGAGAAGAGAAAAGCAAAGAGATGTGAACTAGTTTGGGACTGCAATGGAATGAAAGGCCATAAATTAGAAAAAACTAATCTCATTTGAATTAAAGCCATTGAAGGGTCTCACAAAATGCTGCCTTTGCTGAATTAGCCCAAAAGAGTTGATACCCACAAAGGTCCAAACAAATTGTTCAACTTTTGTCTGCTGGGTTAGGCTTTTCAGAATTCAGTGTACACACCATAAGTTGAAGTTATGATAAGTCACTGCAAGACCACCGTGGGCTCAAACAAATAATAAAGACCCACATCAGAAAGCTTGGGTACAAATAGATTTTCACATCATTAAAATATGTGAAATTTAAGATAGAATTCGAGATGTATAATATTATTGAATTCATAATGTCAAGAGAGGTTTTTCGATAAATAATGGTATTCCATACAGTTTAGTAATAATATAAAAGAGAGAGAAGAGAAAAACAAAGAGATTTGAATTAGTTTAGGACTCTAATGGAATAGAAGGCCATAAATTAGAACTAACTAATCTCATGTGAAGCCATTGAAGGGCCTCAGAAATGCTGCCTTTGCTGAATTAGCCCAAAGGAGATGATAACCCACAAAGGTCCAAACACATTGTTCAACTTTTGTCTGTTTCTTGGGTTATGCTTAGGCTTACATCATTTCAGAATTCAGTGTATACCCCAAATTTTATTGGATGGACACACGTTTTAAATATACTTTAAGCTTAATAATACATATTACTACGCTTTTTGTTCACGTTTTTTTTTTTTTTTTTTTTAATATCTATTTATCTACCAGGTATTTTTTGAAGCTTTTATTATTGGTAGGATTCGAGCCGCTAACTTAGGAATCATTTGCCCAAACCTTAAATCCGTTCATCTACCAATTGAGCTACGCCCATGTTAGCACACTTTTTGTCATGTATATTATTATGATTAAAGTTATGTTGCTTATATAGTAAAAAATGTGCTAATATATATTATTATGTTCAAAGCATGTCTCAAATATGTGCCCATTAGAGAAAAATTGATATACACCCATACTTTGGTTCCAAAACCAGACTTCATGAATTTTGTTATGTTTGATTGACTTGTTGACCAACAGAAGGACTATTTTGATGATGTATTTCTAATAAGTTAAAGACCATTAGATTTATTACACATATGTGACATGTCGTACAAAAAATGATGTTACCTAAAACTTACAGTTTTTCTCTGACAAGCACACAACTTATAGTACAAGTGCCACATCATCACTTTTGCCATGTGCATACAACCAATTGTGATTGATAATTAGTTGATAATTTAAAAAGTGAATGATGTGGCACTTGTACTATAAGTTGTGTGCTCATCAGAGAAAATTTGCTAAAACTTAGGGATCAAAGTGTCATTAGTGTACATACACCACACGTGTGATATTATGATGTCTAAAGTCTAAACATGCCAGTTAGAAATTATTCGTGCAAATGTAATTTTGAAGCTGAGAAGAAAAACATTCCATCTGCCCAAGTGCAACCAAAACGAGTTGCCTTCCACATTCCAAGTTCCAACAGTGTTTGCTTGGCTTAGCTTTCCTTTCCTTGAGACTTTGATGATCTTTAGAGCATCATGTTGAAAAAGCTGTGTGCACACTCGCAGCACTCTGCTTTTCTGTTACTCTCTCCTTACACACACGCAATTAACCTCCCATTTCTCTGAGTCAAAACATCGAACAACTCGTATGTGATCGCTCTCTGCAGAACCAAAAACCCAAAAAAAAAAAAAAAAACACAACACACAGAGACAGAGAGATATGATCCTACCATTATTTAAGCTAGGAACTCTCGCACTCAAAACCATTTGCAAACCCTTTGCCAATCGTCTCAAGAAAGAAGCTGGCTTGCACCCCAGATTCCGCCAGTTAATCATCAACATTGCCCAGGTTCTTTTTTTTTTAATTTGCATTGAATTTTGTTGGATGATTGTGTTAAAGTGGACTATACTATTATAATTTCTCTTAATTTACTTGAACATCTTGTTGTGTTTGTTGTGATGTGTAATCAGTCAAATCATCGATTTACAACTAATATGCAAAGACGGCTTTATGGTCATGCTACTGATGTTGCAGTACGCCCCCTCGATGAGGAGAAAGCTGTCCAAGCTGCTGCTGATCTTCTCGGTGAACTCTTCGTCTTCTCGGTAAGGCTGTATCTCAATTCCTGTCTTAATCTGAAATTATAGAATGTTGTTTGGTTTACGATTCTCTTTAGGTGTCATATCCGTATTCCTATGTATGAGTGCTGCCCATGTTATTAGAACATGGAAGAATCTTTTTAGAATGCCAGTGGGCAGTGGTTTTGCTTGTTGATGGTTAATGGAATAATGGATATGTGATTTTGGGTTTTGGTCATTAACAAGTGTTTTATGGACTACTTTTGCTGTGGCTGGATTGTTAGTTCATATGCTTCCATTCTGTGTGATACAGTTCCGGTGAACATGTGAGTTAATGATTGGGGCATTGAATATTGGATGAACATGTTCAAATAATATGGGGAACGCTTGATATGCTTTTTAAGGTTGCATTTCTGGAGGATATCTTTCACTGAAGTAGATACTCATAAAAGAGAGAGTTTTTGCTCCTATCGAAGAGAAATATTAAGTGATCCTAAAATGCCTATCCAATTTTCTCATTACAACAGGTGACATTTAGTAAGAACTTCACATTGTCAAAAGGAGATACCTCACCCTGTCAACCTTTGATAGCGCTCAGACAACTGGATTAAGGATAGTGATCCCACTTAGCTTCTTGCTTTCACTGCTACTAAGCTTGGACAAGGATCAAATTAACCTTAAGAAAATTAAAAAGGATAGTTCGGATTGGCCATCGCTGGCTGGTTTAAATATTCTGGGATTGGGTTGTTCCTGACACCCTATCCAGAGTTTGAGAATTGGGGAGGAATCCCTGATCGAAAACTCATAACTGTTCTAAAGTTGAAGTTATGATAAATCCAAGGTGACCACCAAAAACTTAAGTTCAGAAACAAGAAGGTAGTGCAGATTTTCAATATGACTAGAATAGCTGGAGATTCTGACTTGTTCACTGCGGTATGGGGCCCTCTAGGAGTTGAAGTTAACAATGACATTGGAATAGTTTCACTTACGAGCACGTACCAGTTTGAAATAGCAATAGCATTAATAGTTAGCTGATGCAGGGGTTTGTGATTGTCCTTGGGTGTGGCTGGCAAGTACCTTTGTAAAATGCAATCGCTCGAGGATGAGGACTATGTTTATAGGAAATTTCTCCTTCTGAGAATTTGGCTTTTCAAAACCAAAGACACGATACTTTTTTGTGAATGTTTCTGTTTTTGTTGTAAAATAAAAAAAAGGTCTGTCATTAGTCTCACTGCTTATCTCACTCCACCTGTTGTACTCTGCATACATAGTTTTACATGCTAGGTAACTTGTATGATTCCCATTCGGTCTCTCTAGGTTGCTGGAGTTGCTGTTGTTTTTGAGGTGCAAAGAAGTTCTAGAGCCGAAGCAAGAAAAGAGGAACAGCGCAGAAAGGAGTTAGAGGTATATCTTAGTGCTTTTATTTGATATGTAGTGCTGCAACAATTATATGCCTAGAACTTCTATATGCAAGACTTTCTTAAGAATCTTTCAAATGGTCCCTGTACTATATTTTCGTGCTGAGTGTTTCTTTTCCTTTGACAATGGTGTTAGTGGCACATTGTAAATTAGAAAGTACAACCCATGTTCTGCTGGCTGTATAATTCCGTAAATCTATTATGCACTGTCTTAGGCAATGAAGCAAAGAGATGATGATATAGCAAGAGAAGTTGAGCTTCTTAAACACAAACTTGAAGAGCTGGAACAACTTGCTAAAGGACGCGGATTAAGTGGTCTATTCCACTTTAAGCACCCTCATCATGCTGAAGATGAAAAAGCAAAGTCCGCTTAGTGGCTGCAAATAATCAGGTAGAGCTCAAACTCTTACTAGCCTTGTCTGGGGAATGAGATAATATTGAATTCCATTGGTTTTGATTGTTTCTGTGGAATACACTTTTACTTGAACTACAATGAAGCAAATGACTGGCTATTGAAGACCTAGTATTCTCCCTCAATCTCTGTTTGCTTGTTTTTGCAGAAAATTGCCGAACTGAAACATTCCAAGAACAGAATATTCCAAACAAATGATCTGAGAACTCTTGCAGCTAATTATCAACAACAAAGACTCACTATATTTTACAACTTGACAATTGCTTTCGAAGGATAACATTTGGAAAAACAATTCTTTGTCATAGTCAGATTCATATGAAAAGGTCGATTTTTTTATTTTTATTTTTTTGGAATCGTTTTATTCTACAGAATGTGTAGTAAAAAACTTTTGTAACGTATCTTAATTAATAATGATCGATTTAGATAACAAAAGGTATTGGAACTTCACCCAATCAGATTTTAATATATACATATATCAATCTTGTATAGTTATCTTCTTAAAAATTGAATTATGCAATTAAGATCAAGTAATGAAAGGAATTACTCCCTTTGTTTAATTTATAAAATAAACAAAACTTCTCCTATAAACTTTGACATTTTTTTTTAAAGAGGTTTATGGCAATTTTTATGATTTCAAGAGAGATTTCAATAAATTTTTAAACTAATCAAGAGACCTTATTTGAAATTTAATTATGTAGTAATATGTCAGTAATGACATGACATGAATTATTTTTTAATTAATCTTCAAAAAAAAAAGAAAAAAAGATAGAATTTAATTATTAGAATAAACCGGATAAAAAAAATATGCTGGATATGTTACTTAAAAAAAAAATGTTCTAAAACATAAATTAATCAGGTAATGTAATGAATATGAATATCCATTAAGTTTATTAATTTTAATTTTAATTTTGTGATTTGAACTTGTGTACATTTATTTGATAACTATTCAAATAATTACGATCTAATTCACTTGCTAACTATTTAATAATTACAAGCTATATAATTATTGAATAGTTAGCAAATGAATTTATAGATATATTACATCGTAATTATTGAATGATAAGTAAATGAAACTATCTTGATTTTGTATTGTTATAAAACCGTTTAGATACCATAAAAAGTTACAAAACCATTATATAACGAGAAAAAAAAAAAATGAATGTATAGATATAATAGATCATAATTATTGAATTATTAGCTAAAAAATGTATAAATATATTAGGTCATAATTATTGAAAGGTTAGTAAATGAATATATAGATTGATATAAAATCATATATATATATATATATATATATATATGAAAATGTTCAATTACGCTATCTTAATTTTGTGTTGTTATAAAACCGATGTATAACAATATCAAGCCGTTTATAATAAGTAATAAATAATATAAAACAAATGGGACATCGAACCACATAAACCTTTTATATATTATTTCTTTCGTAGTGATATCATTTATTCAATTCTTCCTTTAATCTATTCAATCATTGGATTGTGAGAAAATGAATGAATGAAAACTGAAGTCACAAATTTAAATCAAAATTTTAAGTTATATAATTTAATTGGAATATAATTTTGTATTATTACATTAAATAAATAAAATAAAATAAAAACTGACAAGAGACTGAAGAGAGTTGAAAACAAAGAAGTTATTGTGGGTATAATTATAAATAATTGAAAATAAAGATTTCCGGAAAGAGTCCCGGATTTTATTTGCCCGGGAATTAGAAGGCATGTTAATATGTTAGTGTACCAACTCTCTTTTCTCAGATTATGGTAAGTCCAGACTCAACACTCAATATAAGATTATGTTAACACGGAACGCCACTGGTAATGATGCCTTTTTTTCTTTTTCCTGTTTTGTTTTGGTTTCTTATTGTCTTGCATATGCATTCTGGAGCTTGTTTTCTTCTTGTCTAATATATTGACTCTCTTGTTTTGTTATTGTAGACAGTAGATCTATTCGATGTTACTTTATTTGAAGGTGAAACAGTTAGAGAGTGGCTCTTTTTCGATAAGCATAAAAGAGCTTTTGAGAGTGGAAGAAGGAAGCAGAGATCGTTGCCGGATCACAGTGGACGTGGTTGGCATGAATCAAGAAAGCTAGTGATGAAGGAATTTAGGGGACAAAAGAAGTCCTACTTCATGGACCCCCAACCATCTGGCAGTTTCCAGTGGCATTTATATGAGTATGAGATCAGTAAAAACTCTAATGCTTATGCATTATATAAATTACAACTCAAGCTTGTAAATGAAAAAAAGGGTCCCAAAGGAAAAGAAATAAAGGATTCACCGGTAGATCCGATTTCGAAGAAGAAGATGGTACACCATTGAAAAAATGGACTTATAAACCACAGTTCTCTCAAGTCTTATCTGCTGAAGTTATTTATTCTTCTCTGCAACTTGAAGGTACAGACCACAGTGATTTTACTTGTTGATTGCCTTTATAAGTATATCAAGTCGTTTTTGCTACCTTGTTGGAAGTTCTCATATTCTGTGCTGGAAGCAAATACATGTTTGCTCATAAACCACAGCATCAAATCACTAATGAGTTTCCTTTTCCACAGGAAACCCCCATCCAAGATCAGAGCACCAAGAAACACTTCACAATAAATTCTTCAAACTAAATTATGCTGATTTTTGTTCATTTTGCAAAGAGAAAACCACGAATTTATTGATAAACAGTTCTATACTAAGTAATATTCATCACAATTTAGATATCAAGTGTTATGCACTTTTCTTATTACAAGTGAGCTGAAAGAAGATAGCTGTGAACATTATTACTTCTGCTCCAACAATAATGAGAGGAAGTGTGAAACATAAATTACTGGTGTTCTGAAGACCAAGAATTGGCATCGATCCAGTCAAATGCTATAGGGCTCAAGAAAGCATCAGGAATGCCGAAGGAACTGACCAAGGCAAGTGCATGTGGTCTTAGTTCACTGCAGAGTTTCATCACTTCTTTCCTCACAGCAGCAGCATTGTCCATTGATAAGTACCCATATCGGAGAAAAGCAGCATCCTCTTCCAAACAGATTAAGGCATACATTGATCTCAACAGACCAACGACATTCTGCAGAAGAAGCAAGTGCACAGGTTTAACGACCATATCTGTTTTACCTTTTCATTAATTTCCATATATTAACAAATTATAGTATTACGCTAATGCCTAACTGTATGCAAACTCAGTGCTTAAAGTTTCTTAAATAGTATATTTCATTTTCCATATACACCTAGTACCTTTTTTATCAATCTCTATTTCTTGCAGCAGTTTGTTAACTTATGTCCTAATCAGTCACACAATTGATGCCCTCTATTTATCCTACTAATTTCGGCATCGGGATTATCGCAAATTGGTTTAAGGTCAGAGGCAGATATTGCTGAAGATAGATATAACATTTGTTCATATTTACCTTCAAAGAACCAGTAGATACAGTTGCCTCAGCCTCGATAAAGATTTGCAATATTGTTCGATCTGAGAAAGCTCTACCTAAATCTTCTGCGAGCTCATAACTCTGGTGTGGTAAAACCAAAACAGAAATTAGAGAGAGATGAGATACAGGATGAGAAGCAGGTGGCAAGTTAGGTAACAGAAAAGTATCCTCACCTGCATGAAGGCTATCTCTTTAGTTTCTCCCTTAGCCTGAAGCTGTGACACTTCCGCAACAAAACGACTCAAGAGATCTCTCTCTCTCAAGCAGAATGCATCCATCTGACATGGCCAACAGGTTAGCAATATTATTACAAATTTCAACAACTTACTTAGAATAGCAATTAGTAAGTGAATTTTAGCTTACTTGAAATTGGCTGCTCCTGAGTGTAGAACTTGTAAGCTGAGAAGGGATGACAGGGCAAGGCTTGTTCATGTGTTCCAACCCAAATCCTTGGAAAGGTATATTTTTCCTCTGAGCTGCTATATATTCCGAATGAAGTGCCTTGCTAACCTATATTAAAAATTTAACTCGTAAATTGAGAATAATTATACTCTTAACATTTTGTTATTGTTTGAAATGAGTTAAAAATAGGTAACTCAAATCTTAAAATAAATATACAAGTCACATTTTGATGTTGCCGAGTGTACATAATGAACACAAAAAACCAGGAGTATGATTAGGATTCAACCTACAATACTGAATAAATTTGTCTACAGGAAGTAGGTAATTTAGAGTTTGACAAATTCTCTATGCCACACAAACGAACACATATAAAAAGACTTGAATCGCCAATTTATGCATATACTATATCAGGTCACCTTCATATATATTTGAAACTGATATGTTGCGGTTGTTAAAGAGAATTCATAATTGAACATTGGTGAGGCCATTTTTGTATTACCTGCTGCATCAGAACATTGTTGTCCCCTTCAAAAGTGGACTGCACATCAAATTCACCTTTGAAGTGACCTATATGATTTTCAGTCTTCAGGCCTTGTCCTCCGCAAGCTTCCCGACATTCCTAAAATACACAATAATTGAACATTGGTGAAACCATTTTTCACAAATGCAGTGAATATGTAGAATTCATGTTTCTGACCTGAAGTGTTCGCATATTGTGCCAGCTGAGAATTGCCTTGAATGCGCTTGAAACAACATGAATGGTTTTGATTGACTGAGGTGTTCTATTCACAAAAATTATCTTCAAATAATTTGCGGCTGAACTCATAGCATATCTGCAGCAGAGGAAGGAATGGGAAAAAAAAGGAGAGCAATGAGAAGAACAACAATATGAGTCAAAAACATCAATAAAAAACGTGAAGTACTTCCAATACTATGTTTGTTGACCTAGTTCACATACCAAATACCATTGAAGGTATTAGGACACTTGTATGAGCAGAATAACTAATACTCTTACGGAATATAACTAAACACTTTGCAACAGCAGCCAAGCTCCAACTTAATCTTGAGAACAGATAAAAATTGGGAAGAATTGTTAGATATGTTAACACAAACAGTAATCCAACACCTACATCTAAATCGATTCACATACCAAAATGCTACCAGAGGTATTCTACTGACATATGTACACCTTAAAAGTATGACAAGTATCATAGCACAGCATCAACTGACCCCTTTTGTACTCACAAAGGGGAAAAAAAAAAAAAAACAAATTAATGATTATCTAGGTATTCTAAATCAATGAAGCTAGACTCAGCATGTATTGCAGTGCAGAACGAAAATGCAAGACAACGAGTAAGGGCTTGATCAACATATAACTTCTCCAACGATGGATGAGAATCCAAGAGAACAATGGAAATGGCATTATCAGTTTATCACATACTACATTCTTCCTAATGGAAGTGCAATGTAAGAGTTTATATCCCAAGGTTCTTTCCAAAAAATTCAGCGTTAAGAATACCAATTATTGAAATGCTTACGTCTTTGCAAGGAGAGGCAATAGACGCCGTTGATGATTTGGGTAATCTAACAACAGGACTTCAGGTTCATTTGGTTTAACAGAGAAGGCTCGCCTTGATAATGAGTACCTTATAGCTATTGCTAAACCAACCTGATAGGAGAAGAATGAAATGATATCAATTTAGTTTTGTATGAGGCACCTGCCATCCCTGACCCCAGAAGTATGCAGCATATATTTTCCCAGCGAAATCAAAACCAAGATTAAACTTATTACCTTTGCAGAGTACACTGCACTGGATGCAATTGTTACACGGCCAGATGTTAAAGGAGCCAAGAAAGCTGCAAATCTCTGAAACAAAACAAATGTAAGTGCATTTAGATAATCTCAGTCCAGATTAGGAAAAAAAAAATCTGGTTTTTATCTGATAAATCAAGCTACAAAAGAAGAAATAGCCAAATATGCTAGTAGTAATGAAGAAGATAATTACCTGATCCGGGTCTTTTATTGAGCTCAGGTATTGCCCGTCAGGAGAAACATCAGCAACTGAATTCAACAAATTCTCTCTGGGGATCCGGACATTGTCGAACCTGAAAAGGCATAAAACCTTTTCATTGAAATCTCAAATGTAGGGAGCATCATTATGAGAGTATTCAAAGACAAAAAGGAGTTTAACAACAAAAAAGTTCAATTATTACCAGATTCGACCATTATCAACACCATTCAACCCAATTTTATGACCACAATCAGCTATCCTGATATTTGGACAGACGTTGCCATCTGCATCTCTAATCTGACAAATAAAAGCATGAACTCCTTGATTTTTCCCATTGATTTCGAGCTGAGAAAAGACAATTGTATGTGTTGCATGCTGAACAACAACAGGAAAAAAAAACCATGTCAGTACAGATGATGCAAAGACCAAAGCAATCAATACAAAATAAAATTAAAAATCCAATGGTAAGTGTTGATAAAAATAAAAAATAAAAATAAAAGTTGTTACATTGGCTGCCCCTCCAATCCAATACTTCTGAGCTGATTCACAAGGAGTGTTGATGACAAACTCTCCGGTATTCGAATCATATCTTGTGACTGTTTCAATTCCTCGAACCTGGAAGCAATAACCCAATTGAAAAATTTGATCAAAAAAACAACCTAAAGAGTACAACACAAATAACACACCAAAAAAAAAAAAAAAAGATTGACAACTTTCACATACATACATTACTTCCATGGCCTAATTCAGTCATTGCAAAGCAACCCTTCACCACATAATTCTCAGTGTCTCTCAACCACTTGTCATGGTGGCGCTTCGTACCAAAAAACAGAATTGCGCCACCCCTGAAAGCAATTCATTCAACCATTCAAATATCTATTCTTTTCTTTCTTTCCAATTAGATTTTTTTTTAAAAAAAAATTCTAGTAATTATAAAATGCACAAACTTTAACTTTTAGAAATTCAATTCAATGTCTTGCAATTGAAGCTATACACATCATGAAAAATCCTAATTCTTACCACAAAAAGAAGTGAACACCGATCTTGATCGAGAGCGAGTGATCAAAAATCGAGGTGACCTCTTGAAGAGCAATTTTTTTGAGCTCGGCTTGGCTTCCTTTCTCAGTAAGCCATCCTCGGAAAACACCTCTCTCGAGCAAGTAATCGATCCTCTTCATGGTGATTTCACGCTGCATCTCCTTCGTCTGATTATAATCAGGCGTCACAAACACCTTCCCTCCACGTTTTGTCGGATTGAAAAGCCTGCTCTGCATAATGAGATTAAACAACCAATCTCTGTCCTGCAAGTTGTGGCCGTCAAGAAGCTGCCGCATCTCCTTCACGTCGAAATTGAAAGCCTCCGCCAGTTCCGGCGGAGAGTAGCTTAGACATGCGTTCGTCGACAGAATTTGACGAGAACTTGATTGCACCAAATGATTGCTAAGGATTTTCGTTCTCTCCAGAGCACGATCCATTTTTTCAAAAAAAAAAAAAAATTTGTGCGACTTCTGAAATAATAAAAGATATTGCAGAGCTTGAAGACTATATATATATATAGCTAAGGCGTTTTCATTTTACGCGCGCACGGGAAGGTGTGAACATGGTGTGAGTTTAGTTTCTATATAAAAATAACTTACAATTTTAAAACAATATAATTATCATTATTTGTGTTTTTTCCGGGAGAGGTGAACTCGAATCCATAATCTCATAATAGTATAGATGTGAGGGCCGGCGTCTATTCAAACATGAAACATTTCCGATTGAACCAGTGTTTCTCCCTCTTATTACAAGAGTCCCTTTTTAAAAAAAAAAATACATAATTAATTAATACTTATATGAGAATGAGAAGTCAATTTTTTATTTTATTTTATGAAACTTTATATCTTAGTCATTAATAATTTTGTATAATATAATAACCTGTTAAAATTGAATTCGGCTTTGACACTAATATGGCTGCCCATAGGTTAGCTAAGCTTGGTATTCCTAGTGGTTTTGAAGATTGTTTACCTAATGTGGCGTCAGTGGTTTTAGCATGTTTCTTTGTAGTTTTTCTTTTATTGCAATGATTTTTCCCTTTTAAAACAAAAAGGATTCAATCATTCTATTTCAATAGAATAGACAAAGAGGACTCCTTGTACCCAATCTCAAAATTTAAAACTGGTTGACCAGATATTTTCTAGCTTAATTATAGAACATTTATTACAATGTTGTTTATTATTATTATTATTTTTTTTGGTTTATACCATCCGGTTTCCGAGTGGGATGGATCCACCATACGGTGCAATCAGCCCAGACTTATTATTATTATTATTATTATTATTATTATTCACGGAATTTATATACAAACTTCAAATACCTCACACGCTCTTTCACGGCGCGTATCAAAAAACAATTGTTTACTTTATTTGAAAATTTTAAAAGAGGAAAAATGATATAAGATTTGGAACAAAGATGATAGATGAGTTGCGTAACGTGTCGTATGAACCGGAAGACAATCGCAGTCCAATCAAACTTGAAACAGATTAGAGATGGATCATGTTAAATTAAGAAACTGAATATTAAAAGCACTTTTATCACACTTGTCAACGCCTAATGGTTCAGTTCAAATCTTATCGTATGTATTTTTTTTGTATGTATAAGAAGATTGCTTTTCGTTCGGCACCTAACTATTTATTTGGTATAAATCTAAGGTTGTCCGTTGTTGTCTGCTCATTTTTTTAACCATTTTTTTATTTACTATTTAATCCAAATTTCCCTTTTTTTGTAAAACATATTAATATATTATGCTTTTATTGGTGGACTAATTACACAAACATTCCCTAATTTTATATATAATTATATGCATATGGAACTTTTATCCATAATTACACAAACATCCCCTATTGTTAGTTGACTTCCGTTAACTCTAACCGTTGACCACAATTTTAACCCACAATGACTAAAGTGCCCCTAGTTACCTATTTTATTATTTAAATTAATAATTACAAAATAAAACAGAATGACAAAGAAAACAAAAAGAAAAAAAAAAAAAAACAAAATTAATCATTTTTTTCTCTTTCATTGTTTCAACCCTCAAACACAATCTAAAAATAAACTTAACAAATAAAAACCAAAACTCAATCCCACAAATCAAAACCAAAACTCAAATCCTTAAACAACAATAAAAAAATAAAATCCATAAATAAAAACCCAAATCCATCAATACTACAATTAGTTAACCACATCAATTTAAAAAAATTAATTAATTAAAACTCCAACCAAGAAAGTTAAAATCCACCATTTAAAACGTCATTTGTCATTCTGTTTCGTTTTTTAATTATTAATTTAAATAATAAAATAGGTAACTAGGAACACTTTAGTCATTATGGGTTAAAATTGTGGTCAACGGTTAGAGTTAATGGAAGTCAACTAATGATAGGGATATTTGTGTAATTATAGATAAAGTCCTATATATATGTAATTATGTCTAAATTTAGGGGCTTTTGTACAATTAGTCCTTTATTGGTATGCGAGTACGGAGTAAGATAGGATAAAGTTGTTAAAATTGTTTAAGTTATCTTAAGTTTCTGATTTTTTTTTTTCCGCATCGGGCTTTTAAAACTTCAACTGTTCTAGATAAATTTTATGACGTGGTAAGATGAGGTGTCGGTCCCATAACTCGAAAAAAATCATGAACTTAGGTCACGTTTGGTTAAATGGGGGAATGATAATCGGAATGTGAATGGGAATGAGAATGGGAATCGAAAGCTGATTTCTTTGGTTCACTGGAATGGAATGGAAAGGAAAGTAATGGAAAGGAAAGTAATGGAAACCGTTCCATTCCAAATGTTTGGTTTGCAAAAATCCAATGGAAAGAGGATTCCAATGGAATTGGGTTAAAAGCCAATTCCATTGGAATCGGGTTAAAAGCCAATTCCATTGGAATCCTCTTTCCATTGGATTTTTGCAAACCAAATATTTGGAATGGAATGGTTTCCATTCCTTTGCTTTCCATTCCAGTGAACCAAAGAAATCAGCTTTCCATTTCATTCTCATTCCCATTCTCATTCACATTCCGATTACCATTCCCCCATTTAACCAAACGTGACCTAAGTTCATGATTTTTTTTTCCGCATCGGGATTTTAAAATTTCAACTGTTCTAGATAAATTTTATGACGTGGCAAGATGAGGTGTCGGTCCCATAACCCATTTCCATTTTATAATTCCACAGTACAATACAACCCATAGCAGAGAACGATGAATAAATAATAATAAAACGGACCATGGATGATGGATCTCTTTTCATGCTTTTGTGGGTAGAGACAAATCCCATTCAAATTAAATTGTATACCCTAGAGTGAGAGTTATATTAGGACAGTGATATAAGGCCATGTTTGTTGGTCTATATTATATTGTAGTGTTCTATCCATTTAAAATGTATTAAAATAATACAGTACAAAACACTGTATTATATTATTTTAATACATTTTAATTGTCTAATACAACAAACAGTTAATACATTATATTTGGTGGTATTATTTTGTATTCTATTAGAAAAACCACTTTTTTTTTTCTCTTTTTTTTTTTTTGACAAATATTGAATATTAATGAAATGTGTTATGTTGTTAATATTTTTTATAATTTCAAAATTATATAGGAAATATTTATTTTATTTATAAAAATGTTAGTTATTTAAATTTTTTGTTTCAATTAAAATAAATATTTATTGAGTTTTTATATAAAAATATTTATTGATTTTTTAAAAAATATTAAATTTTTATAATATAATAAAATACAATAAAGTCATATATGAATAACTTAATATGATATAATACGGTGCATCACCAAACACAAGTTTATATTAATGAAAATATAATCTAATACAATCCAATATGGTGTGCCAAACGAGCCCTAAAGGGTTTAATCTCATGAAAAATAAATTTTTATATGGATAAACCTAGCACGTTATTTATGTATATATCTATTTCTACAAAAAATTAATTATTGTGACACTCATACAAAAAAAAAATGTAAATTGTTTCTTGACAAGATTTTGTTAAGAGAAATTTAGAAACTAATACGATGCTATCTAAAGATTGAAAACTACCTCATGAAATTGGTAACAACTAACAAGGTGGGGCAAAACTCGAAAAAGAGAATTAATAAACCAAGATGGTTCAAAAAAAAAAAAAAAAAAAAAAAACAATTAATAATGATTAAATTTGTATATCAGAGCATAAATTCATAACTTCAATACTGTGTTTGCTTGCGCATGGAAATCTCTTCTTGCTAAAACAGAAGGAATATATTTTTTATTTATAAGAAAAGGCATATGATGGTATTATTTTGGGCTGATAAATTGCATATCGACATTGAGAAACTGATTTGGATTAGAAGACCAAAGTCCATGGTGAGTTGTGAAGTTTGCCAACATAGTCCGTCAAGAGGCTTGTAAATGGGCTCAGGACTCAGGAGAGCCCAATGCTGAGGGGCTATTAGTAATAATTTTAATAATATAGCATGGTTTTGATCCGTGACCAACTAACTTCAATCATCTAAATGTGGTATTTCCAAAACAAAAAAAACAAAACAAAAAAAAAACAAAAAAAAACAAAAACGAAAATGTGATGATTTAACAGCAAGTGTGATCCTTGGAATCACAAGTTTTCTCAACCTGACATTACTTCAGAGTCATTATTCACCGTAAATAGGAGCCTTGAAGCTATAAATGTACAAGGATTGCATACATGATATTGGCAAGTAGAATTTCTTTATCTCCCCTACCACCATCAATTGAGACTGGCTTCAATCAACTTTTGATTTACCGCAACTGTCGGGGTCAGACAGCCTCAATCATTCCACCCATATTTAGTACCCATACCGAAAACTTTATGGAAAAACAGATCATACATGCAACGGATCAATGACCCACTTTGGGAAATAAATGCTACCCAGATGTAGCATAAGCTGAGTGAACTCTATAGGATATTTAAAAAGGAACTAGAGAGAGAGGAGGAGAGAATGCAAACATGAAACATCTGCAAATTTTCACGACTCCCTCATTGGGTTGCAACTTGCAAGTGAATGGACTGAACATAATAAGTTTTAATATAAAACAATCAATCAATCAAGTTTGAGAGAACAGTATTATCTCAACTTAGTTTCCAGATTGCAATCCTTAGCAATGAAATATAAATCTACCTACAGGGTGGGTGCCGATGGACTACAGAATATAATAACATTCGGAGAAGTGAAAAGAAGAACAAACAATACAATAATAAAAACACAAGGAGCTTGCACCAAATAATTTGAATGCTTATGACGATGTACCCACAAAACTACTATTTGTTCCTGCGTAATCCATGTGATCTCATATTCTCATTCTCACATATTATAGATGTAAATGACGAGGTCTCCAAACCATGGAAATGTAAATCTTTGAAAAAGGAGAAACTATTTTTTTTACCACCAGGACTATCTCTTCATCGAATCCCAATTACGTAGAACAGCAACCAGCTTTTTTCACAGCAGATACATCATCTTTAGAACCAACATTAATTGTTTGTCCCTTGGGCAAGGCTGCCGGGTCATCACCAACTTCAAGAGCCTTCCTGCTTACAACACGATATATCTGAGTGAGCACTTCAGTGAAGGCACTTTCAACATTCAATGACTCCAGGGCAGATGTCTCCATGAAAACAGTGTTTTCTCTCTCAGCAAATGACTGAGCATCTTCAGTGGAAACTGCACGCAAGTGACGCAAATCTGCCTTGTTTCCCACGAGCATGATAACGATGTTGGAGTCAGTGTGATCCCGAAGCTCCTTCAACCATCTCTCCACATTCTCAAATGTAACATGTCGTGTGACGTCATAAACAAGCAAGGCGCCTACAGCCCCACGGTAGTATGCGCTTGTGATTGCACGGTATCTGAAGCAAAATACAAACAAAAATGAGACCTTGAACCATATCAATGACAACAAGATCCTATGAGAATCATAGGAACAAATAATTCTTGTTCTACAATTCAAGTAAACAAACTTAAATAGTTGCCAATGCACTTGGGATTCAGGGGATTTCTAGGTTATCAAAATTAATTTATACATTATGAAACAAATCAAATAAGTATTTGTTTTTCTCATTGTCCCTTTATTCACTTTAGATTCTTTCTTAAGTTTCATTAACAATTTTAGTAGTAAGAAATGGATCCTATCAAACAGAAAATTGAAAATTAGAATTGAAAATCTGCATAGAGGCAATAGTTTTGGTGGTAACAGATTAGATCTAAAACAAGAATTCAAAATGCAACTCCATGAACGATTTCAAGTTGGTTCTAACCAAAGCTACTCAACTGAACCTGGATTGCTAGTATTGATAAATCAATCAATCAAACAAACAAACAAAGATTTACAACTAATATTCATATGCATGTGTACATAATTTAAGACTTTATCAGTCGATTTCAGCTCTACAACGAAATCTACCACATGAACACAAAAAATCAAAACAAGAGAGCAAAACCAGATCTCACACGAGCAAGATCCGAGGAAAAAAAGAGAGTCGGTTTGAGTAACAGAAGATACCGTTCTTGACCAGCGGTGTCCCAAATCTGAGCCTTGACGACCTTATCGTCGACGCGGATGCTGCGGGTGGCGAATTCGACGCCGATGGTGGATTTGGATTCGAGACTGAATTCATTCTTAGTGAATCTGGAAAGCAGATTGGATTTGCCAACTCCCGAATCTCCAATTAAAACCACCTTGAACAAGTAGTCGTAGTCGTCATCAGCTCTGTAAGCTCCCATTCTCTCAATCTCTCTCTCTCTCTCTCTCTCTCTCTCTCTCTCTCTCTGTGTGTCTGTGTATCTCTCGTTTCTTGAATGTCAATTAAAAGCTGTTTAAAAAAAGAGTGTTGAGACTTGTGAGTGAAACAGATCAAGAAATGTTGCAGTTGTTGCTTCTTGATCTTGACATTGCTTTTAAAGATGTGCGTTAGAGAGAGGAGAGAAGAGAGATTTGAAGGACAGGCAGGAGAGGGAGAGACGCAGAGTGTTATTATATTCAAAGCTTTTTTTTAATATTACTCTCTCTCTCTCTCTCTCTCTCTCTCTCTGCGCTCTCCTTCTTATTTTTTCTTTTCTTTTCTACTTTCACACTTGACACTTTACGGTTTACACTCCTCTCCAATTATCTTTTTAATTATTATGAAGAATTTTTTTTGAAAAATAATATTAAAAAAAATTCTAACTACCGTGAGATCTACGACAATCTTAGGATCTGTTTGGAATGTATAAATATATTTCTGAAGTATTAAAAATAATTTAGGATTCGAGTAATGGACGATCTGGACGTGAACACGTACCACTTAAACAATCTGATCTAGTCACCGACTCACCGTTGATATCATACATAAAAATCAATATATATTATACCATTCAAATTTAAATATATGATTTGACATTCATCTATCATTTTTTTTTTTTTTTTTTTAACTAATTATCGTGTATAACGTCACTCAACAATTGGGCCCAAAACTTTTCTCTCTCGATAATCGATATCTTGATCGGATCCATATAAGAATTCAGTAACCGAAACTTCCATTTGTTGAAGATGAAAACTATTTCGACTAATTGATTTTTAAGAAAATTTGACGGCTTGTTGAAACTTGTTCAAATTCAAATTCAAATTTAACTAGTCGTTCTTGTAAAAGTAACCCTTTCTTCTCCAAAAGAACCAATACCTACCAAGACCATTTCTCTCCAGAAAATGTCACTGTTACACTTTCAACTTTATATATATATATATATTTTAAAAAATATATATTCTATTTTAAACTCCTAGGATTTTAGATGTGACGTAAAATAGACCAGGAAGATCGGGTCAATTTACTTGCAGCCTTGTTTGTCATTGTCAACTTCAAAGAGTAATTAAATCAACAATGGAACAAATTATGTTAAACCAACACGCCTGTTTTTTTTATTATTATTATTTTGGATGTTAGTAGGCGTATTTCTAATTTTCTATAGATTTATAGTGGTAATTTATTGATTCTCAAATACAACTATGGATTCTTCTTTTTCACTCGTTATTGAATGAATAATGTTACATGTTTTATAAAAAAAAAAAGAAATTATACAGATTTAAACTAAATGCAAAACCTATAATATTTGTCATAGCAATTGAATAAGGGAACAAAACTGTGTCGTATACCAATTTAATAAGAGATGGCAAAAATTGTGTCAATGACAACCTCACATCTTCGGCCTTTTGCTCATGGTTTTACGCTTGTTAACGTCCAAGTATCTCTTCCTTAACCGGATGGCCTTAGGTGTAACCTGCATATGCGGCAAAAATTAGAGATTAGCCAAACGGAACCAAATCTTAACAGAAAATAAGTCCATAAACTAAAATTTTAATGAAAACATAGTGTGAATGATTTGGAAGCCAGTAGAAGCAACAAATTATGTAAGAACATGTGATACCTGTCCATAATTCCACAAACTTAGAAATGTAATGAGTATGAATGACACATGAATATCTATCAAATTTTAATAATCTGCAAAACGAATTATAATGAAACTTTTATCGAATAGTCACTATGTACTTACCTCGATAAGCTCATCAGAAGCAACATACCCGATGGCTTCTTCAAGTGTCATCTGCACACAAATGAAATGGTCAGTCAATAATCCCATGCCAAACGCTTAATTGAAACAGTATCTAGTTGACCGCCGACCAAAGGTTCCCTCTACCTGCTACTTTTCCATTTTCAAAAAATTGATGCTGAAAATCTCCATTATAAGATAGCTAGACTTTTTAAGTCGTGCTAAAATATGAACGGAAAGTGTATGATAAGACTTTATAGGAAGAATTAAGAAACTTTGAAAAGAGCAAGTGTTGTGTAGGTTGGTAGAAAACAACTAGTTAAGATAGTTATATGGCTTGTGTTATTCCCATATTGGATCCCCATTTTCAGACAGTGAGGGAACAAAGTTCGATGTAGATATAATGGCAATATAATGTGCATTAACAGTTCATAGATTTTGAAAACACAAACACAAACAAAATTTCAATACTTGCAAATTTCATACCAGGCGAGGAGGAGATAGCTTCACATTCTCGTCCTTGTTAGCAGCTCGAATATTATTAAGTTCCTTAGCCCTAACTGGGTTAACCTGTAACAATAGTTCAAGTCAGTCACCTTGAAACAACAGAACACATAATACAAGAGGCTAGAATGCTAGATCCTTCTTACATCAAGATCTGTATCCCGTGAATGTTCACCAATAATCATGCCATCATATGACTGCATATGAAAGGATAACTATTAGCAGCAGCAATTAAAACAAATAGCTAGATTAAACACTCCATTTGGTAAGATAGGTTTACCAAAATTCCTAAAAAAACAATAATCATGCCATTACTTGGTAAGATAACTCAATCCACAGCCCAATTATCATCCCAAAGCTACCAAATCATCCACGTTGTATTAAATATCCCAAAAACCACTTAGTAGCTCAGTTACATCAGTCCACGGACCATGTATCACTCTTCTTTCACCCATATGACATTTGACACCAAAGAGTTAGGAACATACACAGTATCCACATCAAATTGGCAGTCAGAAAACAATTATTCAGAAGTCAGATATAAATATATAATCATAACCAACTATGAGCCTTGGATATTTAACAATTATTATCCAATTTTACAAAACGGGCCTACAACTGGGGGACAAGAAGAGCAATGTGAAGAATTCCTATTTGAGGGAATATATAAATAATAGAAAGTCCAGAGGTCATATTAAATGATCGGAACTCCAACAACATATCAGAGAAATAACAGTCAATAGTTAGGGCTGAGACAAACAGAAAGGAGCAAAACTGGTTTTGTAAGAGATCAACCTCCAATCCAGGAGACACGAAGAGAATTCCACGAGCTTCTAAACTCATTAATGCATGAGCTGTAATTGATCCATATCCCATTGATATCTGTTCAATTGAGTACACAAAGATAAATTCAGGTTGAAAGATCACAGAACACATTCAACACCAAGAGGTGGTTCAAATAACAATGCATAAATGATTTATCTTACCAATGTATGTTCCAAAGCATTAAATAGTTGTGGTAACAGGTAATAAGTAACACACATTCATGCACACAAATGCACATACACACACAAACTCAGAAACACAACTAGGAAGCATATATTATCACTATCTATCAATTGTGTGTGCATCGTATGTTTTTTCACCCTTTTTCTGAAGGGACTTATGAAATATATCTTGGCAACTGCTGCATGCAGATGTAGGGTATTACTAGATATTATACAGCTATGAAATTTTATAATACTGTAACTACGAATTCAGATGATGCAGATGATAAAGTATAATCCAACCATCAGATCTATAATACTTGTGAACCATCAGATCTATAATACTTGTGAATAGCAGACATCCAAGGCATGTAAGAAACTTGTTGCAGCAGTCACTAAAAATGCTAATGAAAAACAGGGCATCTTCTACTCAGTTATCTATGACTCTATGTCATTTTTGAGGTCAGAAAGTGAAGAAATAAACTCTAGAAAAGTTGTCACTAAACAGAACAGCATTAGGTAAACTTACCAAAACTCCTTTCCGAACATTTCCAAGAGGCCCTCGATATTTTTCGTAGTCTACAGACACACAAAAAATGTATCAGTGAGACTGCAAATTCAGATAGGAGGGGAGAAATTAAGCAAAAAAAAAAAAAAAAAGTGGGGTATGCAGCTACATTCATAAAAAGTGGACATTCTGCACTAGAATTTGATTGTCTTGAGTGACACAATTACAACAGTTGGTGTATCTCTCTATTGCGCCTTTCTCTCTCTCTACCTAACCAATCAATCCTGTAAGACAATCACAAGTCACAACAAAGTTCACTGGCACCATTCACTGGTTTGGACACCACTCAGAAAACTTGGGAAGCACCTTTAAACCAATCCTTCCATTGTCCTTGGAAACCTAATGCAAAGATATTTCCTACCAACTGCCATCAACTAATTCATCAAAAACAAAATTAGATCCCAATTTAAAGTCGGTCCTCTGAAGACATGAGCAAACTTGCCTTCACATAACTGAGAAACAACTATAAAGATTAACTCTTTCAGAACTAACTCCAACCTCTTCCCCATCATGCCAAAATCTTAACTCTTAATATCCTTGAATCTGTCCCCATCACATAATAAAAGTGGACTATTACTGATCTATCACCAGATTTGTGGGTAAACATCTCTGAAACCAAGCCATTATAGAATTCGCATATATTCCAATCTGTTTCTTTTATTATGCATTTATGCATGTGCATGTGCATGTGCGCATGCATAAAACATGTATTTATCTACTTATTGCGCAAAGCGGGAAACAGGCCATTTAAATTCAGTCAATGAAATATTTCCAATAAAGGATTTCTGGACTACATATCCATGCCAGTTTGGCTTAATCCAAGCTACCCAGGATTGACCGGATGATTAGTGACTACCCGCCTTGATCAAGTGAGGACATGATGCCAAAGTACAAAATAAATAAATAAAGAGCAACACACAGAGAAAGATATTATCTCTGAGAACATTCATACTGAGGAAAGCACGATGCATGAATCCAGTTCCACGAGTGTCGCTGCTGAACACACTTCTGTAACCAACCAGACCCCTGAAGTACACAGCAGAGCAAAAATTACTTTTGTGAATGCTAATCCCTTAGATTTGAAATAAAATTCATAGCAGAAGCAATATTTATAAGTGAAACCAAAAATACAACAATTTCAAACTTATAATTGCACACATCAGGAGCAAGAAACAATTAAATGAGTTGACTGTAACTTTAGAGTGTTAAGATTTTTCTTTTTTTAATGAACTTTGGCGGAAAGATTTTCCTGAACATGACAACCAAAAAATAAATAAATAACAAGGTTAAGTGAGTGTTATTTGTAATTGACTTTTTTGTTCTGCATGCCTTTTCTTTTGTCTTCCTCTGGTGTATTAGGAAACTTGACTATGCAGTTGGTCAAGTTATGGTTTACCTCAACCCTATTTGATTCCATCATTGAAGCATCAATTTCAACTGGACGGCAACCATATGTTTACTTTTTACTACTCACTAATTGAACAACCACATGATCATTGCAAGCGCATTTATTCTGTCTCTCTCCTTTTGTTTGTGAGTGCGTGTGTTAGATATAAGAATCAAAGTGCCTCTCAGAGTTTGTAAGTATGACATAGTCATGTAGCTTAAATATGCACACACACAGAGTTTGTGAAATTTATTTAATTAGATCAACCAATGACTATTTGGGTCTAAACGACAGACAGACACATATATAGGAATCAAAATCAATCTAATTTAATTTTTAGATTTCCAGATGACCTTGATCTCTTTAAAATTTGTGTAAAAGCTTTTAGCATTTCTTTGCAGTTTGCAGCAATTTAGTATAAAGTGTTGAGTTCTAAGGAAAGACAAATGAGCTTTCTTCAATTTAAGCTGTACAGTTTTCTCAGTCCATCACTCCATCCTTGAGAATTCTTCTGTGCCTTCATCAAAATGATTTCTTTGATATTTTCATATTACCAATACCATCCACAACTAGATAGACCATATAATTACCTTATCTCTACCTCAATGTCCTTTACCTAGTCCTATTGTGGGATTTAAACAAGTTGGGATCTCTAGTCTTAACCCTAAAGTTCTGCAAGTATTTAAGATTCTATGTACTGGTGTTAGAGGGAAAGTTTAAATGATACTGGAAAAAAAATTTAATAACTAACCTTGATGGGCAGGTCAAACATATTTTAGTCCTGCCAACATTTCCAGCAACAGGGCCCATGTCCATAACCTCAGCTCGCCTGTGAGACAGAGCTTCCAAAACCAACCCTACGTGTTCCTCATTAACCTGAAACATCTTAATATGTGAACTTCCAAATATTAAAGGAAAGAGCCAGTGGACATATACTTATGCTTTTCTTACCTCAATTGTCACTTCCTCAATTGGCTCAAGCTTTACACCATTCTCAGTTTTATACCTGATCCACGCAGGGATATTTCCCAAGCAATTAAAATGAATAAATTGCAAAAATGAAGGGTAACTATCATAAATATATGTCCAAACAATTGGAGCAGATAGAGTTATAGACCATGAAAAAAATACCATTTCATAGAAGATTTTGACAGAAAATAATATGAATTTTGATGCAGTTTCTCAAAGTTTTGGCAATAAAAAAATCAGTAAGATTTAAATTATATGATATTCATATATTTAACAGAAAGTTTTCATAACAATACATAACTGTGTCCGTGTAAATATGAAAGAATTTTTCATATAGAAACACAAAAAAAAAAAAAGTCAACAAAAGAGTAAGAATCAAGATTTCTGAATAATAACACATCCAGCAAATTAATCCGATTCACATACTTATTTACAATACATTTTGAAGTAGGACCTATGTTAGACAATAGTAAGCAACAATGATTGGTGCTAGTCAACAAGTTTTGAAGGTATTTCACATATATTACACAACATACAGCCAATAAAAGAAGAAAAACCACACCCTCACCTATCAACAATATTTTGACAATATTATGTCCCAAATATCGCTACCATAGTTAACTGAAAACTAGATGTGTCAACACTATAAATAAATTATTTCCAATTTGTTATCCAAAAAAGACGTGTCGCCCCTAATTTAACCTTTCTCTTTTAAATAATATATTAATACTGCGATATTTTCAAAATCTTGATATCTCCAACAAATTGGAGCTCCTATTTCTTGCACACGAACTGATCATATCCTATAGCGAACACAGAATGATAATGACAAAATCAGTGCCTCCATTCAAGAATCCTACGGAACCTACATGACTTTAGGTGGTGAGACAGAAAGCTCGAATCCTTCACGCCTCATATTCTCGATTAAGATACCTATGTAGCATTATAGAAACTTAGAATCAGTAGATATAAAAATTGAACGGAAGAAACTCAGATGCAAGATGATGGAATTGATGTCAATATGTATTTATGGGGAGCCCTCTGCTCTGCTTCTCCTCTTCTAACTTAGGAAAGGAAAAAAAATAAATGCAAGGTTATGAGATACAAACCCAGTTGAAGTTCCCCCCTTCCCTGAACCTCATATGTTTCTGTCAAACCTGGAAGCACATTTATGGCTAGGTTTGTTTCAGCTTCAGCCATTAGCCGATCACCAATTCTCCCTCCAGTCAACTGCAATTATATCAGGAGTATATCCCGTTACTTCATAGAGTAGCAAAAAAAAAAAAAAAAAAAAAAAAGTAATTATCATATATCTTGAAGCATTGTGGTCAAAAGATACTTTCAGAACAGGGTGAAGCACCACAGAAACTTTCTGTATTATGCCTCGAAAAATATTTATAGAGACCCAAGCTCTACATGGACATGAGACAACACATACTTGGTTTAACACAGTTCAAATTTAGTAGTACGACATAATTCAGTGGAATAAAAACATCTCAATCACAATATATTCCCTGTACTCTCTGTGATAAATTTGGGCTTTGGTGTCCTCAAAAGTTTCTGAAATTCCTTTTTCCTTTTTCACTCTTTACAACGGAAATGGTTATTGTGTAAAGGGATTAAGTTTATTCAGGGGGAAACAGTTTTTGTCAAATGCACAGTATAAGAAGTCAAAGATGATAAAGTAAAGTAGCTTTACTTTTATAGATGTGAACCCCTGGTTCACTACAGATTTGTACTATTGTAAGTATCATTTTTGGCCTTAAGAGTTTTGCTAAAAAAATACACAGAAGGATAAAATGTAAAAGTACAGCCATATTGAAAAAATAAAAGTAAAATAAGCCATGGAATTGCATGCCAAGATCTTAAAATTTTAAGAACTTAAGATGTTTTTGAAATATTATATCTGTTGTCATTGCCTGAATCAAAGTTCATTTTAGCTTCTTCTTGTCATTGTAAAGACTTGATATGGAATAAAATAATTCATCTTAGAGCATTTACAAGTTTACTTTAATATAAAATATCAGCAACAGTCCGGAAACAGTGAAGCTTGAAGCCACTGCATATGCAACAGACAGAGCTAGGGTGTGTAAAATTCAATTTAAATGTAAAATGAACAACATGAGGCTGTCACTGCAATCAATGTGGAAAGTCAGAAAATCAACAGTAGTATAAATCAGCACGTATAAATCATCATTTATTAAAAATAAAAATAAAAACAAACAAAGCTCAAGACTTACATGGGTACCATCACGACCTGCCAATGGAGAGTCATTGACACCAAAAGTCATGGAAATAGTTGGGGGATCCAACTCAATGGTGGGTAATGCCGTTGTCACCTACCAGATGCATTTATAATTCAAATTAGTAATATAATCAAGCTTTTAAAATTTCTAATCAAAATGCTCATGTATACTTGTTCAAAAAAAAAATGCTCATGTATACTTGTTCAAAAAAAATGCTCATGTATACAACAGAATACAGAGCATCTTCCAGAGCTAAAAACACTGGACCATGCTAAACATGAAAAAAAAAAAAAAAAAAAAGGCAAACCTCAAAACTACAAAAAACCTAGAAAGTTAAGATGGAGATGCAATAAATTCATAAACCCGATATCCTATTACACCCAAAAAGGTGTCACTAATCGCAATAAGAAAGACCTAGTATGTACCAAGTCCTTGATGTCCATCTGAATGAAAGCCATTATGTTAATTTCAGAAAAGAAAACAGTTGTGTATATTATTAAATAGAATAATATGCCCTCTATAATTTGCTGATATCAAGTGTTAGTATTACACATTAAAATATGCCAAAGCACATATAAGTCTTTGAAGGAATGATGAAGTATACACCCAAATACCTCTGGATTTGCCAGTGTATGGCCTATTGATGGTTTTGTCATCCCAGCCATTGATATAATATCGCCCGCTCCTGCACTATCAATTAGGACAATGCTTGTACCTTTCTTTTTCATTAGCTTCAGAACCTACAAGATAAAGGTCATTAATCTAACTGATATAGTAATAGTACTGCTTGTAAAAGATTAGGGAATATCAATGAGTCAATAAGGTCACAATTATAACATAATTATAAAAACTTTGGCAATAAGATTGAACCATCTTCATTGTACTTGTTTGATCATTAAATACTTAATTACCAAAAAAAACATTGAATCATTAATCACTTCTCCCGATCCATAGACGAAATTAAAAATTTACACTATTTTCTTGAATCTTCAATTCACCTTTTTTAAGATTACAATAACTAAGGTGAAATCATATTCATATGTTTTGTGTCCTTGGTTAAGAGAAATGAAAAGGATACCTTAAACTAGTAGTTGGAGTTGATTATAGTAACATGCAAAAGAATCCAAGCATGAATGAACAGCCTATTTAGATGTTAGATCCATCATTCTAGTTTCATCCAAGAAGAGGTGAAAGGCACACCCAACCAACCAACATTAAGCTCAATATCAATGGAGCTGCCTTAAGATCAAAAGTTCAACAAGATTTTTTTACCTTTACCACCGAAAGAGAACTAAATTTTGTATGATTTCCATTAAGTGGAAAACTCCAGTCAGACTGAAAGGATAAAATTATGGAAACATAAGTTAATGGGGTGATTCGTTGACTCATTGTTATTTGGGACTAGGGAGATTCTGAGCACAAACTTTATGTGGGGATATAAAGCATATGGCTATAAGGGTATTATTCTTAAAAAGCTTAAGGATAACAGGTTGAGAAGCCAATACGGAACAATTGTGTATAATCACCATCTACATACAACATAAACCATAAAGAAGATGAAGGCTCCACAGATAAGAGCAGTTTAGATAAAAATGCTAAACAAAAAAAAAAAGCACCAGATTTTTAATAAAAAATACAACAAAAAAAAAATTAAGCATAGAAAATAACTTCCTTATAGACATTTTGGGATAAATTTTCAGTAGTATTATTATGTAAATCTTTCTTCACTTAACAGGGAAATTGAAGCTTTTACATTCAGATCCAACACTACTACATACCGAAGATAATGGAAATTAAGATGAAGAATTGTACAGTATTAAACTAAGAGAATTTCAAACTAGTCAAGGCACATCGAATCTGAAATTCAAAGTATTTTCTAGAAAGCAGTTCAAGATCAAAGAATGCTCTACATTTAACTACAATCAGTAAAGAAAGAATGACAAACCTTTCCTTCTTCAATTTTCTCAGTCCCAGAATCTGTAATACGCAGTCCATGTACCTTGTCACCAAGGCGAACGACTCCAGAAGCAACACGTCCAGTCAATATTCGCCCAAGATAAAAGTCTTTTTCCATCATTGAAACCTGAACGGAACTATCAATTATATTTGAGAATGTTCCAATGGAAGAAGGATGTTGACCGAGGAGTAATGCAAGTATAAAACTGAAAACTTAAGAAACCATTAAAAGAAAAGATGATCAAAACTATGCTAGATGACCTATAAAAGTTACATTATAGATATCAAGACACTTAATTTAGCAAGAAAAGCAAAGTCCTAGAGAATATACAGAAATCAAAGAATGAAAAATGTGTACATATACTCTTCCACATTACCAACAAAAATCCTCATCCTCAACCTTTTACAGAAATAACACAACAAGTAATAAGCACAACTCTTGCATAAAGGTGTGACAAACTGGCAACTGCAATGTCTATATGTATTAAAAATCTTCATCTTGATGACTAAAATTTTACAAGCCAATTGTAATTCAATATAAAGCAAAGTAACAAAAAAATATAGATTCACACTGAGTGATAATAGTATTAGCATCTATATGAGTGTTACAGTCAAAATCCTCAAAGTGATGTACTTTGCAATCAAGTAGGAACTCTATCTGAAAAACCAGTGAAAACCAAGCAACTTGTATAGAGACTAACATCACCAAAACAAAGAGACAAATTTTGGAATTAAAAAAAAAACATAAACATAAGCAAGACTACAGGCACACACATTTAATAGAACCATCAGCACCAAATACGAACCAGCATTTGGAAAGGCACTTCAAGGCTCGTTTTGGGTGGAGCAACATGTCTAACGATGGCATCAAGCAACTGTGACATATTTTTGGCGTCAGCGGGAGGATCTTTGGTGAAGGTAGAAGATGCCCATCCTTCTTTAGCAGAGGCATAGAGAACTGGAAAATCTAGTTGTTCCTCTGAAATAAAATACAAGATCATTAAATATACCTCTATCCACTTCAATATGGCTGGTGAAAGTCATAGCTGGTGAAATCAGAAAACTTCTAAATTCCCCATATTTTTTCACCTGTGGCACCAAGATTTGCAAAGAGATCAAATACCAGGCTCTCAACTTCATTACACCTCTCCTCGGAAACTGCAAGGTTCACAACCAAGGGCATAAGAACTAATCTGTATTAAAACTAAAGAAAAAAGTAATATAATTGACAGAGATTTAAGTATAATATTGCAATAATTGACAATTAGCTATTAATAGTACCATACCAGATGGAAATGACTGATGCTTAAACAGTATGACATGAGAAACTATACCTAAGAGACAGAGGGGATCGACAATTTAAATTATGGAACGGTAGACAACCTTCATGATTTAAACAATCATATCTACATTCTTTACATTTTCCCTAGGAATGACTAAAAAGAGTGTGTCATATGGCAGTCTATTTGCCCTAAATACAAAATATAAAAAGTATAAGTGAGTCATGTATCCATACTCTGATAATAAATATATAAAACTAGACTTGCATACATACCAGCAGGTCTGTCGACTTTGTTCAAAAGAAGAATAGGGCGTATCCCATATTTCAAGGCTTTGGCAAGGACAAACTTTGTCTGTGCAAGTGGACCTTCACCAGCATCTACAACTAAAACTGCTCCTTCAACCATGCCAACAACCCGCTCAACCTAAATCCATCCAAGAAAAAATAAACATTAAACAAAGATCAATCAAATGATTCAGCAAATGTGAAATATGATAGACTGGTATTGAAAAGAGTGCCTGAAAACAATCAATATAGATTAACCATTCCAAACCCTATATTTCTGACTTCCATATTGTTTTTTGCTTATTTATTTATTTACAACCAATACATCTTTTTGTACACACCAAACTCTAAACTAGCAACTACGGGTACACCATATAATCTTGGTAGTCAGAAAAACTGGTAGGATATAATATTCCAGGTAAGTGGTTCCAAGTGTAACATCAAACTCTTAGTTAGAAACTGAAGATCCACTGACCTGTCACCTGGGATTTATTTCTTTCTTCACATCAATCGTCACACTATTCCTTTGGAATAAAAGTACTACTTATTTGTTCGGCATATCATAAGATATTCCAAAATTTGGGGACAAAGAGTAGCCCGCCACCCATCCACCACCCCCCCCCCCCCCCCCCCCTCTACCAACATGCAGGATTATATTTTGTCAAATACCAACCATTTGATGATACTATAATTTCCACTATTTATCAACGGATCTACCCAACTCCGCATCCTCTTGCCTTATTCTATACGAACTAGTTAATCCATTCATTCAATGTAGTCATACCATCATGCCCGCATTATTATACTTCAAAAAAAAAAAAAATCACTTAGATTTTCATATCAAAGCAGAAAAAACAAAATATATATTGGTAATAATCCAAGGATTAAACTGAAGTCCTTTGACACTACACATAAATCCCAGTACACACATACTTCACCACCAAAATCAGCATGTCCAGGTGTATCAACCATGTTTAGCTCATTCTCTTTCCACGATATGGATGTAACCTGCAAATTAGACAAATGATAGAAAATGTAAAGAGCGAATTCGGGAACAGAAATCAACAAAGTGAATGACAACATACTCACACTGACGATTTCACAAATGCAAAACAATAATAATTAAATAGAAACAGTTGAGGAACCTTAGAGGCGATGGTGATCCCACGCTCTCGCTCGAGACTGATGGAGTCCATAGCACGCTCGTGAGGGATATCGGCACCGCACTGCCGTAGAAGCCTGTCCATGAGAGTGGTCTTACCGTGGTCAACGTGTGCAATCACGGCGACGTTGCGGAGCCTGTTAGGGTCGAGTGACTCGGTCGGAGATGTGGGTGCATTGGCGGCGGAGGCGGCGGCGGTGGAGAAGGCGCGTGGCGGTAACAGGTAGGTTCTGAAACGGGACGATGGAGAACAATAAGATGATGATGAGGAGGAGAAGGATTTCTTGGAGGAGGACCAGAGAGAACGGAGGAGTAACGGTCCAACCATTTCTCTGGTTTTTAAGTTTTGGTGTGCTTTATGATTCGATTTGATTTGATTCAAGTGTTTTTAAGTTGTTCATCGGTTCTGGTTCTTTTTTGGGGGTTTTAGGAGTTTAGGTCGGATTGTGAGGGTTTTGGGGTTTTTTTGCAATGGAAAATTTTGGATGACTGTTTTTATACATGTCCACTCTTACAATGCCACGTCAACTTTATAACAAAATATCTATTATAAGGTTATAGAGAATTTTTTTATTACAAAAAACAAAAAAAAAAAAAAAAAAAAAAGTGATCATTGCCCGGCCATCAATTTAGGTGCATATCGTCAAAATGGCCATTAGATGGTAAATTAGTTTCAAAATGGCCATTTTTTATAAACACCGTAACACTAATGACATTCCATCCCATTCTGTTATCTTTCCGTTAAATAAGTGGCGTTTTAGTAAATAAGAGGATGATATTCTATCACAAAATTTATTTTATATATATTTTTGAGAGCTTCTTTTGATAATCCATTTTTTTCTTTTTACACTTCTTTTCTAAAAACACTCCATTCTCAAATTTTAAATTTTAAAAAATTCTAAAAACACTTCATTTTGTTACAAGATTATCCTTTTTATCTTTTTTGAATTAAATTATTTAAAAAAAAAAAGAAATTATCTCTCCTAAATCATTAAATTAATTATTACATATTAAATACTATCTCTTAAATTTTTAATTACCATATTAAACTCTCTCCTCCAATATATATCTCTAATTTTCTACCTTCATTCTTTCTCAAGCAATACTAACAGTTAAGGAAAAAAAAACTTACTAATAAGCTTGATTTTTAGGAACCATGTGATATATTAATAAATAAATAAAACACAAGTACCTTATTTTTTTTAATTTAAAAAAAAATCGAAATATGAAAATGATTTTTGTTACCCTTATAGGTATGTGATTGTCTAGAGAACTTTAATTCTTTCATTAGTCTTAGAAATTATAAGTTTAATCGAATCTAGTTGAAACAATTCAAGCTTTCATATATCCTTTTTTTTTTTTTTTTTTTTTTTTTTTTTGAAAATTAACTTTTTAATATATATATATATATATATATATATATATATATATATATATATATAATGTTAGTAAAAAAATAAAATATTCATAAGTTTTTTTTTTTCTTTAACTATTAATCAAAGATTGATCGAGAAAGTATGGAAATATGATTTTTTATTTTTATTTTTGAAAAATGGAGAGGGATCAATTAGGAGAGAGTGTTTAAAATGGTAATAACAAATTTATGAGGGAGATTTAATATGTAATATTTAATCTAATGATTTATGAGAGATAATTTTTTTTTTTTAATAATTTAATCAGTTTGGATATCTTTAAATTTTTTGTCTTATTTAGTAATTTTAATTTAGGTTAAAATTGTCATTAATAGAAAAAAAAAAAAAAAAATTGGAGTGTGAATAGATAATCTGTGGATTGTAAGGAGAAGCTCTCTATATTTTTCAGCCACTGTAAATTTTTATTCAAAATTTGGAAACCTACCTCTATAATCACATGAATGGTAACCATAAATCCATAATTATTTGACAAAAAATATTCAAAATTTCTTCACAAAAATGAATCATAAAAAATGAATCAAAAGAAATTTCTTCAAAAAAAAATTTCTTCACAAAAATGAATCATAGACTTCAAAATATTTTAATCTTTTGACCAAAAATGAATCAATTGGGAAACTTCACAAAAAATTTAATCTTTCAATGTTTTAGTTTGAAGACACTTTTTTAAAACTAGATGAAAAAAAAAAATGTAAAATAAATCCTGTGATGAAATGTCATCCTCTTGTTTACCAAAATGCCATTCATTTTACGGAAAGTTAACGGAATGAGATGGAATGGCCATTAGTGTCACAGTGTTCGTAAAAAATGGTAATTTTGAAACTAATTCCCTATTTAATGATCATTTTGATAGTGTACCCCCAAATTGATGACACCGGGATAATTATACCCAAAAAAAAATTTCAAGGGAGTTGGCATTACTCGAATCCACACAACAAGGTTCAACCTCTTTGTGTAGATGCAAAGATGGTTAGATGGGCCAACCTCATCTTATATTGCTGTAGAGAGAGTTAGGGAGTGAGTTGAGTCGAGATCCCGACTTTATAATATTAGGGAATCAAATCACGCATAAAAAACCTAAAAAAAAAGTGAGAATCGAATTTGTATAAAGTTGTGAATCAGACTGATTTGACTAAAGAATTATTATATATCAATGTGGTTAAAACCCATTCTAACAAATTAGAGATATTTGTATTTTGTACTATTAAATAAAATGTTAGAACACCACTGCTTAACGTGACTTGATTGTAAGGACGTTCATTCGGTTGGCGCCGTTACCGGCCATAGCAGTTAAAAAAATATGTTAGAAACAAGTTTTGGATTGCTTTCTATGACAACCATTGCAGGCTGCTCTGTACAGCCATCAATCTTTTGAATTTTAATATCATATGAGACTATGAGAGCTTGGATTTTTGGATTCAAAAGTCTGACATCCCTGATCGAAAGCAAAAGCATTGTCGTCATATTTACATTATTACAATATCATGTAATGTCCAGTTCTAAAGCAAAAGAATAGTCAAATTTGCAGTGATTACATATGGACCATTATTTTCTCTCATATATATATATATATATATATATATATATATATATATATATATATATATATATATATATATAGTCTTTCTACTGTTAATTCATCTTGATATAAAATATATCAGAACGAAGAATGATCATAGATTATGAAGAAGTTTTGACAAGTGCATACACTTTGAGTCAAAGTATGTAAATCTATTGGTCCACATTCTTCGTTAGTCTTTCTACTGTCAGTTCGTCCTGATATAAAATATATCACGACGAATAATATGGATCATAAATTATGGAGAAGTTTTGACAAATGCATACACTTTGAGTCAAAGCATGTAAATTTATATTAGGATGAACTGAAAATAGAAAAACTGTTTATATATATATATATATATATATATATATATCAACTATAATAACTGCATTGATTTGATTTCTTTTCTTATTTATCTGAAAAACATACAATATAAGTGACAAGCATTACAAAAAAAAGGAGGGATTTTGCTATGGAGATTGATATAACTGCCTCAAAATCCATTAGAGAATATGGAAATTGATACAAAACATATTACAGGAAATGAAAGTATGGAAAATTAATTGAAGTATAGAACTACTTAGGCCATGAACACTGGCATTCAAAAGCTAAGAAATTATAAAAATGGTGGTGGCTTGGCTGGATATTACATAGAGAAATTTATAGATATGAATTTTTGATTTTACAGAAACACGCATCGCCTTGTCTTTCTTCGCTTCTTCTTTGGTTTAGGAGGCTGCAAAACCACTTTGATTGCTGCATCAAACACAGTCTTCACATTCTGCATTTTGGATCAACCAGACGTAGATGTTATAATCATAAAACAAAAAATAAAATTATATTTTGCAAAGGACTTGATTATGAGCTGCAATATTCAAGAAATTAATTAAACAAACCTGTTGAGTCTTGGAGCTGCACTCTATGTAAAAAGCAGCACCTATCATTTTCTTCAGTTCTTCTCCCTGCTCAATACATTAATATTTTTTCTATAAAGTTCATGAAATTTGGTGAATGTAAACCAGTTTGTGTATTTTTTTTTATTTTTTATTTTTTGTTTTTCTTATAAGAAAACTCACCTGGGCTGTTGAGATTGGAGTAGCTCCAGGATGGTTAATCAAGTACTGCTTGTCATCGCGTAAATCTGCATCCAATTACAACCAAATCTAGATCATAATCAACAAGCAATACTGAAATTTATGTGAGATAGATAACAAAAAAGTACTAGAATTGATTCTTACCAAGTTTTGTTCCTACAAGAACAATAGGCACGGTGGGGGCATAGTGCCTCAGCTCAGGGATCCACTGGATACCAAGAAATTGTAATGTGTCAGATTTTTCGACAATTCGAAAGTCGAAATCATATATTAGAGTAACATAATCATAAAATGAGTAACTAAATCAACCTTCTTTGAAATATTTTCATAGCTGGCCTTGCTGGTGAGAGAAAAGGCCAACAAGAACACATCTGCTCCTCTGTAACTCAAAGGCCTGAGCCTATTGTAATCCTCCTGCCCTGTACACACCACCATAAATTACGTTATATATCCAAGTCATGAACTAAGTATCACATAGCAGCCAAATATACATTTCAATGAAGCAAAAAAGCTCACCTGCAGTGTCCCATAGCCCCAAATTAACTGTGCTGCCATCAACCACCACGTTAGCACTGAAATTGTCAAAAACCGTCGGCACATAGTCCTGTGATCAGAAGCAAACAAGACACTATTTTTACTACTGATGTAAAATTCTCATATCTATACAAATAAACAAACATATAAAATTACTATCAGATGCGGATTCCTGCACTTATTTCTTTTTTTTTCACACGGGGTTCAGATATCATACAGTTGGGAAGGTATTGCTTGTGTAGGAAATCAGCATGCAAGTCTTGCCAACAGCTCCATCTCCAACAGTAACACACTTGATGAACCTAGCCGTGCTCATTTTCTGATCAACGCTTCTTCTTCTTCTTCTTCTTCTTTGAAAATTTCCTGCAGATATATCAGTACTGATCACCCTCTCTTGTTCTCTAATTCCATTTCTCTGTCTCTTTTACTTTTCAGAAAGAAACAAAAATCCTGAAAGAGACAAAACATGAAAAGAAAGAGAGAGAGAGAGATGGGGTTTGAAATTTGAATAGGATTGGAGGTTGATTTAATAAGAGTGAGAACAAATAAAGCAGGCAACTTTAGTGCTTTATTTTTACAATGATTGCTAAAATGGCTTTTCTGTTTCTTTAAGTGGAAGGACAACCAGAGACAAATAAAAAGAGAAACAATGGAGGAGTTTGGTGCCTAGTGTTAGTTGGTTAAGTGTTGGACAAGGGAATTCTTGAATCATGAATACTCTGAAAGCGAAAACTAATCTTTGCTTACTCTTAAATTGTATCTTTTTTTTTTATAATATTCATAATTCATGTGTGGTTGCAAGTTAAACTCAACTCATTAGTGGAGGCATCGAATTTTCCATGCTACCCGGTTCAGATGACGACACGTAAAATGGGTAAGTACGTTAGGAGACACGTGTCTGATGGCATGGAAAGAAAATATACGGTTTATGCATCTGCACATGTTGAAATGGATGAGAATGAGGTTACTCTACATTGGAGGTACCGTAATTTAAGGATAATTTATATAATGTGAGTGGGATGGGAATGGACTACTGGTTGGTTACTTGTATTTTTATTGAATCTAATTATGTGGAAATTTGGCATAGTGACGGAAAATTATGTGGATTACGCAATTATCACTGGTATGAAATTGTGTACGTTTTAACCAAAAGACATGAACAATAAAAGCTATTACACGCTACCTCACGTAGTCACGTCACAATGTCACATGTAAGAAGGGGTGGACACGAGTTGGATCGGTTCGGTTTACGATCAAAACTGTCCATAACTCGTTTATATTCGGTTTTCATTTTTTTAATTGGACTGACTAGTCTCAAGGTGAGTGGATGACTCGCTTTAACTCGAACATGTTTGTTCCGATTCGAATCGGTTGGATTTAATACGGTTTTAGGCATTATGAGAGGCGATTAGCCTTTTGGCGAAGAGACACATTAATTCATTGACTTCATATGCATAACAACAACTCGACCACCGCGAGCTCAACGTAGCGCCACTCCATCATTGTTCGAGTGATCACCTGGGTTTCAACTAGACTCTCTCTCTCTACTTCACAACTCTGTCATTGTAAACTAAATGAAAGAAAGCTGACGTGGAAGTATTATGGGGGTATTTTTGTCCGTTCACCATAATAGATGTTTTTTAAACATAACTTATTAAAACGGTGATAGTCTTGAAAACCAACCTCCAAAAAGTGACATTTAATTTTTGAACCCATAGTCTAATTATTTATCTTTAACTAAGCAAATTAAAATAACTTTTCAGATTTAATGTGAAAAATCTTATATATTTTTTTCCATGAAGTTAAAGCTATCATCCTTCAAAAAAAAAAAAAAAAAAGTTAAAGCTATCATTCACGTCCATTCGATGGAGTGCAGCAACAAAAATAGTTAAAATACTATTTGAGTTCTGTACCAATTCGCATTCACAAGATCTCTCTGGTAAAAACAAATGGCATTCATAATTTTTTTTTACAATAAATTATCTTCTAAAATATAAAATATAATCATATCATTATTGATCAGCTAACAAAAGCATTTGAATTAATTTTGCACTTTTTTTAAAAAAACTATTACAGTATTTATGATTTCGGGATTAGAAGAGGGAGCATGACTCGAAGTCTCGAATGAACCCACAACTTTATACTGTAAGTGTGAGAGATTTAACACTTAACCAACTTCATCTTGTTTTGAATTAATTTGTCATCAATTATGAGTAGAGTGATATACCTAATTATGGAGTTGATTGTGGTCAGTAGGTTCTATTTGAACTATCATGGAGTCAAAATTTGCTTTATTAATTCATTTTGCTGGGACATCGGTTTTTCTTTTGGAGTCATTCCTTTCAAAGAGTGAGCAACCCGTAAAGTTTGCTTGGACCAACATTTTTTTTTTGGTGTGGAAATAATCTAATAAATTAAGAAAATGTGTTTACTTCTACACTAATGCTAGACAATTAATACCATACTATCATACTAATTACGTTTTCCTTTTAAAAAATATTACTTCAAAATTCCACGGAAAATACCATAACAAAAGGTCGATATAACATTATAACCACTGCAACAAAATTAGGTAAAAGGGAACATACCTTTACGGTCGTAAAAAAATTGGTGCCCAATAGGATATCCATGGGACGAAATAGATGGTTTTTTTTTTTTTTTTTTAAATGTTGACGAGGATTTCTAACTCTTTCCACCAACATTAATATTATAGCTAATTTAATTATAAAATAAAAGAAGAGAGAAAGTGAAATAATTGTTTTATTATGACTGGTCATAAAATGGATGTATATTAGATTTTAGATAACTGCATTAGAGATTTGAATATGCATTTCTCTAAGTTCTTTTTTTTTTTTTTTTCTAAAGTGGGTTTATAATAAATAGAAATACTGATGTGGCACTATTTAGAAACTCAAAAATGCATTGGACTTCTCCAATATAAGAGTGACTTGTGAAAAAAAGATGCTGTTATAGTGGTTTTTTCGTCAGCATGACACGTCAGTAAAGATAGCGGGTAATACGGAAATATAGTGATTCCACGTCATAAAAAGTCAAATGTGGGACACGTTATCAAAAGGGTCAACATGAATGCATGACATCACCATATGAGGGGCCATCTGTAGATGGAATATGGTTGGCTAAAGACCTGTTCGGCCAAGGGTTTCAATCAGCCAAGATTCCACTCGGCCAAGATTCTACTCGGCCAACATTCCACTCGGCTAGAAGTCCACTCAGCCAAAATTCCACTCGGCCAACATTCCACTCGGCTAGAAGTCTACTCGGCCAAGTGTGCTCGGACAAGATTCTACTCGGCTAGAAGTCCACTCGGCCAAGATTCCACTCGGCCAAGATTCCACTCGACCAACATTCCACTCGGCTAGAAGTCTACTCGGCCAAGATTCTACTCGGCCAACATTCCACTCTAGTGGTGACCACGGTTCGGTTTCGGATCGAAACCGGCGGTTTCGGTTTGGGTGGTACCCTAAACCGAAACCGAAACCGAAAAACTGGAATAGTGAACGGTTTCAAACCGGCGGTTTTCGGTTTCGGTTTCGGTTTCGGTTTTTCCCGGTTTCGGTTTCGGTTTTTTTTTTTTTTTTTTTTTTTTTTTTTTTTCCCATTTGTCAATTGATATGATACAAATTGTTTGGGTTTCCGTTTTTTTTTTCATATTTTTTTATAAATTTTTTTTTTTTGAATTTTTTGAATTTTTGACCTTTTCATTGATTATTATTATAATAATATGATATATCATAAAGATTGTTTGTATGATTAAAATCTTGACAAATAATAATAAAATCTTGTATTTATTAAATATAAAATCATGAAGTTGTAAATAAAAAAATATTTACAAACATTTTCATTGAAGTATTTAAGTATTTCACAATGTTTAGAAGAAAAAAAATTGACATTTATTAATAAATACAATTTTACAATTTCACAAAATAAATAAATAAATTACAATTGGCCTTGAAGGCTTGAATTCAAATATACAATATTACAATGTAACAAAGTTAAAATAAAAAAAAAAAAATAAAATAAAATATCGGCCTTGCACTTAATTTTTTACCACAATTAAGCTGCCTACGTATCCTCCACCAATGTAGAGAAATCAAAGGCCACGTAGTTCTTTTACCTTTAATTACTTGCTCGGTGTTGGAGGTTGGAAGTTGGAACAGAATCTATTCGCTGCCTTCCGTTCCTGTGGTTTGGTCACCTTCAAAGAAGTCGTTAACTATCTCCGGCTGGAGTTCTTGTTGTCTATATTTTGCCTTCGTCCAATCATCAACACACGCCTGCATTTCAAGTGATTGTGGACACATAACCGACCGTCTTGGGTCTAAAATATTTCCACCTGCACTAAATTCTTGTTCCACAGCAACTGTAGAAACCGGCGTTCCAAGAATTTGTTTGGCAATAATAGCCAAAATTGGATAATCCTGTTGATGACTCTTCCACCAATCCTGAAGACTAAATTTATCATCTGGAAATTTATGCTCGTCTTCTAAATACCGGTCAACCTCAGATGCAGATGAGGATGAAGATGTTTTTAATTTTTTGGATCTTTGGGAAAACAGTAGATCCCCTAAACCCTGTAATTTAAATTTTGAGGAAGAACTACTAGCACCAGATGGTCTAGATGTGGGTTGGGGTTGTGAAACCGGCACGTTCAAAGACTGACCATATATTTTAACATATTCATCGTATAATTCATAAAGCAAAGTCTTAACGGAATCACAACAATCAAGAATATCAACTTCTAAACCTAAACATTTGTAATAATTAGATAAATAAATCTGCAAACATTCTAATTTAAAGCGTGGATCAAAACACGATGCAAGCAAGTAAATATTTGGAATCTTCTCATAATACTGACACCATTTTGCTTTCATGGCAGCAACACATGGACTCAATTGAACATCGAATTCACAGGCATTAAATGCACCAACAACATTAACACTTTGAACAATAAATAAATGAGTAGTGGGATAGTAAATACCAGATAAAGCATTGGTAGCATCATTAAAAACACGTAACAATTCAAGAATTTTTATACATACATCCCAATGGTTCAATTGAAGAGAAATTGAAGGAACATTATAATTAATAAAAGAAACTAATAAATCCTTATATTCAACACTTTCACAAAGTAACATATAAGTTGAATTCCAACGTGTGGTAATATCTCGAGAAAATTTTTTTGGACGCATACCATTCTGAGAGCAATATTTTAACCATTGTTTCTGGATTTTGCTATGCCTCCAGATATAGTTAATACTATCTCTAATTGGTCTAATAAAAGCAGAAAGCTCTGTTAATCCAGCTTGAACACATAAATTTAAAACATGGCATGCACAACGTTGATGAAATAATTTACCCCCAAAATAGGGATTGCACAAATTTGTTAACATAGGAATAGCTGCGGTATTGCTTGCAGCATTATCAAAGCCAATAGCAAAAATTTTGTTTAGTAAACTATACTCTTCAAAAATGATTTTAAGGAGTCGAAAAATATTTTTAGCCGAATGCGAGTCATCAAAAACACGAAATGCGAGAATTCTTTTTTGCATGTCCCAGTTATTGTCCATATAATGACATGTGACACCCAAATATGAATGACTACCAAAATTGTCGCTCCATATGTCGGCACATACAGAAACGCGACCTTGAAAATTTTCAAAAAATGTTTTCAATAATTTTTTTTCTTTTTTGTAAATGCCATTTAGTGTACGTGTGAGAGTGGCTCTAGGAACACGTTGCATTGCAGGATTTAATGCATTTTGACAGTAATTAACAAAACCTACTTTCTCACCAAAACCAAAAGGTAAGTGTTCAGTTGCAACCATTAATGCTAATTGTTCTCTATTTTTTTCAGACGTGTAATGAAATAATTAATTAGAAGAGGTTGCGTACCTAGAAATTTGGGCTTGGTTATTCGCCATCGCGTATTCAGACGGGTGAGTTTTTTTGATATGAGCCCACATCGTGCCATAGCCGAAGGTTTTTGGAACCTTGTATTTTTTGGGGCAGTAATTGCACTGAATGTGCCAATATGTACCATCAAAACTAATTTTCTTCATATGCACTTTGAAGAGATCGGACTTCGCCGGCTTTTCTTCTTCAGCATCACCTTCACCTGCAAAAAAATCATCCGAAGGGGGTGGGGGGTTAGATACATTTTCATAAACATTGGGGGTATTGTAAGCGGGGTTGAGTCCGTCGAACTCGGGATTAATTTCAGGGGGAATAGGAGGAGAAGGCTGATTGGATCCAAATCGATCTTCAATGAACTGCTGAAAAGTCACATCGTCGGCAATGACAGCATCACCAATGTGTTGCAAGAAGTTTTCCACGTGACCCTTTCCTCTATTCACATTTCTTGAACCATCTCCCCCACTTCCACTTCCACTTCCACTTGCCATTGAAAAATTAATAATAATATAATATAGATATATGTAAAAAAAATATTGTTGGAATAATGATGGTAACAAAGTAAAAAAAATAGATGATTGAAAAAAAATATATTGTTGGAATAAGACTATAAGAGTGGTGAGCAAGTAAAAAAAAAATATATGATGGTAAAAAATATAAGAAATAAATATTGTATGCTAGAAAATAAAAAGAATAAATTTTTTTTATATGATAATGATATGAGAATTAAAGAAAATTGTAAATGTAGAGAGAATTTGGAATTTGAGATTGAGAGAGATATATGAATGAAAAAAATATATTGTTTGAATAAGAGTGGTAACCAAGTAAAAAAAATAAAATATATGATTGAAAAAAAAAAATATTATTGGAATAATAGTGGTAAAAAATAGAAGAAATAAATATTTTATGCTAGAAAAAAATATATAATAAATTATTTATATATGAAATGAGAAATTGAGAATTAAAGGAAATTGTAAATATTGAATTCGGAATTTGATATTGAGAGAGAATGAGAGAAGTTGAGAGTTGAGAGAGTGAGAAAGGTGTGAAGGAAAATAGAGTGGGGGGGGGGGGGGGGGGGGGGGGGGGGGGGGGGGTGGGGTATTTATAGTTTGAAAGAAAGGGGTGGGTTTGCAAATAGATCAAATTTAAGGGTTAAAAAAAAAAAAGGGAGGCTGCCGTTGGGACTGGGCTGACCGGTCAGAACGGTCGTCTGACCGCCCAGTGCCCAACGGCCAAATTTCAAAAAAAAATTTCAAACATTCTGCCACGTGTCATCGCCTTATTGGTTAATTTTTTTTTTTTCCCCTTCCAACGGTTGGAACCCAACCGTTGGATTTGATCAGACGCTGCCACGTGGCAGCGTCTGATTGGTTATTATTATTATTTTTTTTTAAACAAAACCGGCGGTTTACCGTTGACGAAACCGTCGGTTTAATCGCCGGTTTCCGGACGGTTTCCGACCGGTTTTCTCTTTTTTCAATGACGCTGCCACGTGGCAGCGTCTAATTGGGTTATTATTATTTTTTTTAAATTAATACCAAAACCGGCGGTTTAACCGAAACCGTCGGTTTTGGCCGGTTTCCAACCACCCGAAACCGAAACCGAAACCGAAACCGAAACCGAAACCGAAACCGGGATTTTCGGTTTTCAACCGGTTTCAAAACCAACGGTTTCGGTTTTCGGTTTTCGGTTCGGTTTTGACCGTACGGTCCCGGTTTAACCGCGGACAAAACCGACGGTTAACCGGAACCGTGGTCACCACTATTCCACTCGGCTAGAAGTCTACTCGGCCAAGTGTGCTCGGCCAAGTGTGCTCGGACAAGATTCTACTCGGCCAAGTCTGCTCGGCCAAAAATCAGTACTTAGCCAAAAACGGGAAATACAGCCTTACCAAGATAGGCCATATCAAGAAGAGATCTGCACAGATACGGAATCTTAGGATAATATTCCAATAAGGAAATATCCCTATTTCCTCTCCAGTATTAGAGAAATCTAATCAAGAAAGAACTGTAAGCTTCTAGAAGGATACACACCAAATAGGAAATGGGTCATAATTTATCTACTCTACAAGAATCCTATAAAGACTCTAATTAATGAGTCCACCTTTTATACGACAGAAACTAGGGCAACCCTAGATCAAACCCTATAAATACATCAATGTATTCATTATATCGGGGGGAGGATCATAAGCAATTATTTGAGAGAAAGCGAGTATTGAGTGTGTAATCCTTATATTCATAGTGGATCACTTCTCGCCGTCACCGGCACCGTGGATGTTTCCCCGCCTTGGGGTTTTACCACGTAAAATATGTGTTATGCTTGCTCATCTTTTATTTTTCTACTTTCATTACGTTTATCTTCAGGTTTCACCAACCTAGATCGTTGACCAGTTGACTATCGAAAAATCACCGTCAACAGATGCCACATATGATAAATAGACAATATGTTAATAAATGTATCTCCAATACAATTGTGCATATTTAACCTTAAGCTGATGTGACAAAAAAATATTAGACATTGTCAACATGACCGTTTACTTTCAGACGGTCTGTTACACGTTTATTTTTTTGGTTGACTCAACAAGTATTTAAAATTGATATTCATTTTTCATTTATTTTTTATAGGAAAATAAAATAAAAAAGAAAACATGAATAAAAATTGGACACGTCATCAAAAGTATATGTGCTTTAAATAGAAGCATTCAAATTTTGAATTGATTGTTTATCAAGTCTATCTTTACGTCACATAGAAAACAAGTCTCTTAACATTGTTGTCATACCAACGAATATCAGTATGCAAACCACTTTTGCGTTGGAGATGCTCTTATTGGGCCAACACATATTTGTTAATAACGATGATCTATTGAGGCTATAGTTTGACACTGAACGGGTCAGATGTCTGTCGAGATCTACCGAGATCAAACACTACATATGCGGGCTGGATATCTACTCTTAGTCTCTTATAATGGAAGATATCTACACCTGCATACATGAGATTGAGCATTATATGTATGATCCGGATATTTACCTTTATAACATGAGATATCTATTTTCACAATATCAGAGAGAAAACTCCCCCACACATTGTTGTAAAATATATATAAATATGATGTAACTCAAACCCCACCACTAATCTGTAATTGAGACATTCATACTTTGATAAAATTCAATGAATTAAAAAACAATAGTGTTCAATTAAAATTCGTCCAGAGCTGCTAAATTATAAGTGATTATTTTTTATTTAACTTGAGATGAGATCGAATAGTTGGTTTAAACTTTAAACCATGACTAATTGACTATTATATAATCAACAGTTTAGGGTTTTGTTTGGAAGGTTAGGGATCTGTTGTAGGGATGGCCATTTTCCCCCGGGGTCTCCCCATCCCCAATATAATATATAATATATTAATATATTTTTATTTTTATTTTTTCAATATTTTTATTCTTACTAACTATATATACATCTTTATTATGTAATTTTTGTATTGGATATTATTTTGTATTTGAATTTAATGGATTGTGTATTTTTTTTTATTATGTAATTTTTAATGATATAGAGAAAATGAAGGAATGGGGAAACGGGGGACCCGGGGGAAATGGGGAAACGGGGAAAAAATGGGGAAAACAGAGAAATGGGGATGGGGGTGGGGGGATGGGGGTTTGGCAAATGGGGATGGGGATGGGGATGGGGGGACCTATATCCATCCCCATTTCCCCATTGGCTATCCCTAATCTGTTGCGACTAGATCAACCACCAATGCACAAAATAAATTATGTTAAGGGCAATTACCAACTTGATCCTGGACTTTTATTAAAATTCCAAGTTGTTTGCAACTTTTATAAAATGACAAAATTGGTCCTTACATTCTTCCCAAGTGCCAAATTAGATTTTGGATTGCATTTAATGCAATTCAGTGATTTGCAATTAAGTGAAAAGTCAGAATTTCTTACTTTTTATTTTAAGTTGTTTTTTGGTATTTTTAAATTGTTTGACCACTTAAAAAAACAAACAAAACAACTTAATAATTATGATTCAGACTTATTAAGTTATAAGTGAAAAAAACAAACGACCCCTTAGTTACCATTCATTTTCAGTTTAGTCTTTTACCATTTTTATATAATTGTTATTGTTTTGTTAATATTATACAAACACTATTGTCAAAATTATTCAAAAATCAAAACCCATAAATAAAATAAACAAAAATATACATGTGTTAAAAAAAAAAAAAAACAAATATGCATATGTTATTATTATATTGTTTATGAGTAAAGTACAATTTTACCCTACACAGTTAAAGTTGACTGACAGAACTTAGTTAGAGGGACTAATTTGGCACTTGGGAAAATATAAGGACCAATTTGGTCACTTTTGTAAGAGTTTTAAATAACTTGGAATTTTAAAAAAAGTCCAAGACCTAATTGGTAATTGCCCTTATGTTAATTAATAAGTCAAATCAATAGTATACATAGATTCTTTATAATAATAAGGGTTAATTGCACTAACTTACCCTGACATTTTACAATATTACAGATATATTAAACTTTTGCATTTATTAACAAAAACATACCCTTGACCACTTTGACTAACTATAAAAGTCTAAAATGCCCCCAGTTATTATATTATCAAGACAAATTCAAATTAAATTTATAATTAATTAAATTTAAAAATAAAACTAATTAAATTAATAATTAATAATTAATAAATAAAATAAAATAAAATAAATTAAATTAAATTAATATTTAAAAGAAATTTATTATACAAAATGTTTTAATAAAATATTAATACCCTTCCTTATAATAAATATTTAATTTGTTTAAAAATAACAAAAAATTAACTTTTGATTACACCAAATCAAAAAAAAAAAAAAAATCATTTCCAAAAACCAGCGTTTCCTAATCCAAATTAAAAACCATTAAGTATTGGATTAGGAAATGGTGGTTTTTGGAAATGATTTTTTAATTTTTTTTTTTATTTGGTGGAATCAAAAGTTAATTTTTTGTTATTTTTAAACAAATTAAATATTTATTATAAGGAAGGGTATTAATATTTTATTAAAACATTTTGTATAATAAATTTCTTTTAAAATATTAATTTTATTTTATTATTTTAATTGTTTTTATTTAATTTTATTATATTTATTAATTATTAATTATAAATTTAATTAGTTTTATTTTTAAATTTAATTAATTATAAATTTAATTTGAATTTGTCTTGATAATATAATAACTGGGGGCATTTTAGACTTTTACAGTTAGTCAAAGTGGTCAAGGGTATGTTTTTGTTAATAAATGTAAAAGTTGAATATAACTGTAATATTATAAATGTCAGGGTAAGTTAGTGCAATTAACCCTAATAATAATAATAATAATAATAATATACATAGCTAAATTAGGTTAAAATTTATAGGATCCGGTTTAGGGATGGCAATGGGGCGGGTTCGGGGCGGGGTGGCCTTCCCCGCACCCCAACCCATTTATTTTTTGAAAACCCATCCCCTCATAAAACCCTACTATAGATGGAGCGGGTTGGGGCGGGGCGGGGTACAACGGGGAGTGCTTTCCCCATCCCCACCCATTTACCCCATTTATATATATATATTTTTATTTAAATAACAATTATATAACTATTGAATATGATAGTTATATTCAAATTTTTTTTATCAGTTAAGTGCTCCCACATAATTGATGTACATCTTCTTTTTCTTTTGTTGTCATCGTCTTCACATTCAATTGGCCGGGTTTGTTTCCACCCCATGTTGTTCTTCTATGTTTACACAATTTTTTCTTGATGATACCGGCATTGGATTTTCACTTTCTAGTGCATCTATAGACATATTTGTGCCTACTTGAAGTAGTGATAAATGAATTAAATTTAATTCAAGAGTTGAGAATTATTTAAGTAATAAACTTGAAAAAAAAAAATTTGTTTGAGGTTTAAGCTTGAACAATGAACTTCGAGTTGTTTGAGGATTAGAGACTTAGAGTTGAAGTTAACGGCTAAGGTTTTTTTTCAATGGTATTTTGTTTTGTCACTTTATGTAAAATAACGGTGGAGAGATGTAAAGTTAGGGATAATGTGTATATATATATATATTTATTTTCTTTGAAACTACGTAGTTTAACTAAGTATTATTTTAAGCGGGGCGGGGCGGGGTGGGGAGTATAAAACCCATCCCCACCCCATACCCATTGCGGGTTAGACTATCTATCCCCATCCCCGCCCCATCCCCACCAAATTGAAACCCATCCCCACCCCAAAAGTGCGGGTCCCCACGGGGCCCCGTCCCCGCGGGGAATTTTGCCATCCCTAATCCGGTTTTAGACAATAATACCAATTCGTCACGCAACTCAGCAATCCCTCCTGTCACACTTGATTCTTCAACATCCCAATATGCCTTTAATATCTAACAAGATTTGGTAATTGCAATATTTACTTAGATTAAATAAGTAAAATTTAGATTTGCTTTCCATCAAATCTAGATTTCTTACTCTACTGAAACATATTTTTAATATACATTAACTTAAACAAATCTCTTAAAGACTCTTATTATTCCTATGATCTACCTAAACCCTAATAAACTCTCCCCCAAACCCTTTTTTCTATTAAAAAGAAAACGATGCAATCTTTCCATGAACTCTAGACAAAGATCCTTGTTATTCATCTTCTTCTTGCTTTCCATATTATTTATACAAACATCCAATTTTCATTCTCATCCAAAAAACTTTATATAAGGTTTGTATCTTACTCTACTTCAATTTCTCCCACTAATTTCTATTAGATTTGTTTATGGTGCGATAGCTTTTGTTAACATTATAGACAAAGTTTGTGTTGTTATTGTCACTTTTTTTGTTTATATATATAGATATATATATAATTGGATCTAGGATGCAAAGGAATAACAGTAACAATGGATGTGTACATCCAGCATGCGCTGCATGCAAGCATCAGAGGAAAAAATGCAGCGATGAATGCATACTTGCACCATATTTTCCGGCCAACAGAAGCCGAGAATTCCAGGCTGTGCACAAAGTTTTCGGGGTCAGCAACGTGACAAAGATAGTCCGCAATGTCAAGGAAGAAGACAGAAACAAAGTCTCGGATTCACTGGTCTGGGAAGCGCTTTGCAGGCAAAAAGATCCGGTTCTAGGTCCATATGGAGAGTATATGAGAATCTACGAGGAGCTAAAGTTGTATAGAAACCGAGAATTGATGCAAATCCAAAACCAGAATCATCATCATCATCACCATCAATTGCTGCAGCAGTTGACAGGAGGAGCACAAGGTGGGATGATTAATTACAAATCCGCAGGCCAGCAGCAGCCGCAGCCTCTAGTCGGGTGGAATAACGAAGGAGGATTTGTTAATAATATTAACAATGGATTGATTTATAATAATAATCATGATCACGATGGTGATCATTCGATTGTTGATTTGGATAGTTATTGTTACTCTTCACAGTTTGTGCAAAGTCCAAAGAAATTAAAGCAAGAGAGAGAGGTTGGTTCAGTTGTTATTCCACTGCAGCACCAGCAACAGCAACACTCCATTGGGTTCAGCCAGCAATACTACGATATTTCTGGTAAATTAATTTCAACTTTACTAGGTGTCTATAGGCACTAGGCAGTATTTGGAAGTGCTTCTACAAAGTTAAAAGCACTTTTAGAGGATTAGTTATTTTATTTTTTTTCCACTTATTTTATAGTTTTTGGTTAAAAAAATTAAAGCTATCATTAATTCATAATTTCATATACAAATATGTTTATAATGAATTTGAAAGTATTTTTAACAATATGATTTATATAAAAAAGTTTTTATTTTTTTTATTTTTTTTACTTGTTTTATAATTTTGATTTAAATTAGACAAAAACATTTTTGGATTAGAAAAGCATGGAGATATATTTTGATAGATGTTTTTTTCATTTGTTTTGTCATAACAAAACCCTTTATAAATTACCTCTTTTTGTATTTCTTTTAAATACCAAATTATAGTAATATATATATGATCATGAACCTAATGAAAAATTCTCATATTTGTTATATATTTTAGGTCAATTCCATTAAATCAACGGCAAGGCGATGGAAGGCAGAGAGGGGATGGTTCTTTTGTTGAGGGCTCTCATCATCACAGTTTTTTTTTTTTTTTTTTTTTTTTTTTTTTTTTCTCTTGGATGGAAGACACAAATACAATTAGTTCTTTTGTGTTTTTTTACTACAAGAGGGTTATAAATATAACTCATTGCTCCTCTTTTTTTTAATTTCTTCACATCTCCCACTTGAATTATAATTAAGAAGAATATTTTTTGTTTCACAATTTATTAGTTTGGAATCTGAAGGAGGTTCTATTCCCATTTTATGTTATATTTTGCTTATAATTTGGTGGATGATGTATCTTTTTTGCTAGAGAAATGAGAAAGAGAAAGGAAATCTGTCTTAGCTAGAAGAATACTAAATTTTCAACTCAATAAATTGAGTCGAAGATAAATATTTCAGTATTTCACCAACTCAAAGTATAGATTAGTCTCAAGACATTACTTTTAATTTTATTTTTATTTTTATATATACCTTTTAATGCAATGGTTTGAACTTATGACATTCTGGACTGAACATGCATTCTTTACCCAAATAGGATGATATATTGCTCTAAGGGTGTAACTCATTTAGTAGATGGACAATGACTCCCAAGTCAGCGACTCGAATTCTGTCAATAGCAAAAAGCTTTTAAAAAAAAAAAAAAAAAAAAAAAATCTGGTCTAGATTCTAGATACATAGATAATAATAATAATAATAATAATAGGATGATATATTTTACTTAAAATAATGTAAACAAAAGATGAATCTCCCATTATTGTATAAAGCAAATAAACTCAAATTTCATCAATTGGGTGCTGACCGGTCGGCACCCAAAATAATGACCCAGTGATGTGGTCCAATTGAACCGTAACACGAGTTCTTTTTTCTTTCTCCGATTCCAAAACTTTGTAGTTGTATAAAGTTCAGTTTTGTTGGGATTTTATGTTCTCATGTATTAAAAGTTTTGGAGTACAAAAAGTATTGAAATGGGTGAAAGAAAAAATGACACGTGTTACAGTTTAATTGGGCCATATCACTGGATTAGTATTTTGGATGCTGACTGGTCACCACGAGGATTATCCTAAACAAAGTAAGATTATTCGAATATGAGACCCAAATAAACTCAGAAATAGAAGATTGACTCTGGGTCTAGGTCAAATCCCAAATGTGGAATAAACATGTCTGTGCCTCTGTGCCTCTGTGGTTGTGTGTCATGAACCCCAACAAGAAATTCTTAAAAAAAAAAATGTTCATGTTAAGAAATCTGATTCCTCTTCTATCAATAAGTCTCTTTGTCACCACTGTTGACTGTAAATCACCTCTGCTTGGCATCCATCCACTGGGTAAGTCTCTGTTGTTTAGATTGAACTGAAGCCGATGTATTCGATTTTGTGTGTGTTATTGATTTGTGTGTGTCTATTGCTCTATGCTATGCAGATGAGAACTACTTCTCAGCAGAGGTTATCAAGTGCAAAGATGGGTCCAAATCCTTCACCAGAGATCGTCTCAACGACAATTTCTGCGACTGCATTGACGGCACCGATGAACCCGGTATCTTTTTTTTTTTTTTTTTTTTTTTTTTTTTTTTTTTTTTTTTTTTTAATATGCTCTTGATGGAACTCATGTTTATACTTTACATTTTAAAGTTTTTTAAAATCATAATTAGTGAATTTGAGACTCTTACAGATTTTCTGGAATATCGAAAATGATTGAATGGATTCAAGTGTTGAGAGTTTAGGTGTAAGAATTTAAATCCATAAGCTGGTAACCCAATTGTGGCATGCTTTATTTAAAATAAAAATAAAAATTGTGGCATGTTTAGATTGGAATCAAAGAAAGTATATGTTTTGATTCAGTAATTGGATACAGTCAATAAGATAGTTTGATTTTGAAGAGATTAATTGCTGCAAGCCTGCAAGTCTTTATTTTTTGCCCAGGATTTGTACAAAACTAAAGATGGTTTGTTTTGATGGGATATTGGTTGACCAAGGTCTTCTTTATAGTAAAAAGGTAGTAAATATCGGTTGATTATACTTGTACTAGATATGGATCAACTGTATCGAGTCATTATTCTAGTAGAATTTGAAGTTTGAATTTACTTTGTCAATGACGTTATGGTTTCATTTGCTTGCACCCATTGAGACGTTGCCTTGCAAGTTTAAGAGTCTGCGAGGTTTTGGTATTAGTTATTTCGACTAGAATTCTTCATGACTAGAAGATTCATTTTCTCCTGATATATTAGAGAGGTTTCTCAATATCCACAATCATTCAAGTTTGGAATGAAGTCATTTATTTGGTACTAGGCTACAGGCTAGTAAGTTTTTTTTTGGTTGTATAAGAGATCTTGGGATTAAATCCCATTTACAACAGGGTTTGGTAGGGCTAAATTTTCTGTTGTTGGGGGTGTTATTAGCACATGAAAGAAGTTCGAAATTCTGTCTGGTATTCTGTATTCACATAATAATGTTTGAGCTAATTCTTAAGTAAATACTATATTGACCAATACAAGAGTTCTAACTTCTTTTCAGTGTCTTCGTTTTGCAAAAGCCTATGGTATTCATATCAATGTTCATTTTGCTGTTCCGTGTTCCTCATGTCTAGGCTATTAATCAGCCATTCTTTTTTGTATTTGCAGGAACTTCAGCTTGTCCTGCTGCCAAATTTTATTGTAGGAATATAGGTAGCACACCTCAGTTCATTTTCTCTTCTCGCGTTAATGATCGTATTTGTGGTAAGTATCGTTTTAATACCACTTATTTTTTTCTTCCCCTTCATTTAGATAGCCAGTTAAGACTTTAATTGTTACTGAAAATGTATAAACATGTTCAGCCATGTAGCTAATAAATTCTTGGAAATCTGCCTCTTGTCTAATTTTGAATTACTGATGAAATATTAGTGAAAAGCTTGGTCGTTTTGGGCTTCATAGTAGTCAATTCTTCTTGCTAGTTGCCTTCAATATTCCAAAATGGACTTTTGAATTGGTTTGGACAACTAGAATTGCATGCTCTCTACTATCATATTCATACATGTTAATGGTTGAGTAAAGGCCAATTTATGGATGGAAACTGAATTTGAGGACACTATATCTTATGATATAATGGTCATTTCCTTGGTCCTGTTGTTTCTTTGTAAGTTTCAGGTCTTTATTCTATGCAAACTGTGTCTTTTATACGAGTAGCTGCATTGACAGAGGTGTAGACTTATGTCAATGCTATCACAAAAATCTGCTGCATTGAACCTGAATTATCTTTACCATTTTGGTCCTGTTTCAAACTAAACTTTCAATTTAACTGATTCTTTGGGCAAGGAAATATGTATAATCTTGTCTCCTCCACTTGAAGTTCTTGTCAATGTTTTTGTAGATTGCTGTGATGGAAGTGATGAGTATGATAACAGTATCAGGTGTCCCAACACTTGTGTCATGGGTGGGAATCTCGAGTACAAAATTGGAAGTCATGTATCTACAATCAGTAATTTGGACTCTATTGATGCAAAAGAAACCAAAAATGGTGTCAATTTGGAGGACTTGATTGAGAAGCTTAAAGGTACTGATTTGTCTGTGCCAGCTCTAATTCAGTTCAACAGTTTATGAGACTAAGTTTCAGCTGGATGCTTCCAGGGTTGAAGATGGTATTAATTCTACAAGTGGTTCTCGTTAGTTTTGCTGTGGGTTTGCGGATATCTTATCGCCGTGTCAGATCTAAAAGAAGGCATAATCGCTGGAGGATATTATACCTCTAGTTCACTATCTGCTTTCTGGTAATAGTTTGAAATATGGTTTTGACTGACCTTTTCTTTTTGGTAACAATGGTTTTCCTGTTCTTAGTTTGTAAACGGTTAACTTATAAGTTCTTATATTTTTGCATCGTTTCAGGTTTTAATAATGACATTTGGTTGGAATCATTGCAGGTTTCTCCGAATGTGTTGGATTTCTTTTGAAAAATTGCTGATGCCGCTATTCTAATTGCCAAATCTGGCCAAAAGCAAGACTTGATTAGGACCTCTTGTTCGAAAACTTATGCATGCTGAATTTGTGGTTGGTCGAGGAACATTGTAAAGAAAACCATACGATACTATGACAGTGTAGAAACTTAGAACCTAGAGGAGGATAAATTCACCAAGTGGGTTTACGGTTCACTGTCCTTAAGATTCCTTGTTAATTGGATTAATTTGCCTTAGCACTGTTTATATAACCCTGTAAGCGATATCTTCTTATGACAAGCCAGATTGTCGTCATTCATGATCGCTGTTCTATCTTCTTTTGGCAGCAAAATCACTCGGTTACATTACTGACCCACTTACTAGTTTCTCTTTCATTTTGATGGGTTTCGTTTAGATTGGTATTTTTTTTTTTTTTTTTACTTCATCTAATTGAAATTATAATGACTTCATCTTCATCAATCTCTTCTTTTCATATCTTCATCGAGAAATTTGATAATGAACTTGAGTTGTGGATTCTTGTTGATGGTTGAAAATCATTTGACCGGAGAACACTCCATTTCAGATGGAGGCGCTCGTCGCTCGCCTTCGAGGTCTTCATCGCTCTTCCATCTGAGATGGGTACGACCCATCTCCAAGGGTTCGATGCATTTGATAGAGCCTCTCGATGAGGCTCCATTGATGAATCTCTTAGAAAGAGAGATGATGAAACTGGATCAAGCCTTTTAAAAAAAAACTTTTTCATTTTTGGATGTTGATGGAGATCAAAAAACATAAAAGAGATCTGGATGTTTTGATAGAGCTTTGGATTATAGATCTCTTAAAAAAAAAAAAAATTATCTTGTTTTTTAACTATTTAAATTTATGAACTATAGGGCATTTTGGTCATTCCCTCACAAATGTTAAAATGAGCGTCAGTCAAGATGGCAGTTAATGTAATCAAGTGGAGGTTTGAGTCATTTTAGCAAAAGTTACTGTTCAGTGCAATATTGTATAAACTCACAGGAAGTTTGTGCAATTTTCCCTATTTCATTTGGTTCAACCAGCAATTCCACCGAGGCAAAATGGACTCCCATCCGAGAAAAATAAATAAATAAATAAATAAAAATCAATGTTTTCACCAATCAACACTGTTTTTGTGATATAAATTTCTAAAAATGAAATTCAACACATAGTTACCTATACCATTGTATCATGCGTTAGCTACCATATCAATTATTCGATCTCTGATCTTCGACTAAATTACTTAAATTTCTTACATGTTTTAAATTGAATTTTGCAAATAAAACGATAACGCACCGCAGAAGGACCTAACTCTCATTCCCACCCCACCATTTCTGGTGTTTATTTTCCTTGATTGGGATTTGAGACTGTTTCGACAGCTACTAACTTTTTCGAGTTTACTTTGAAATCCCAAGGGAGTTAATTCTGCATAAATCAAGTAAGCTTTTAGCTCCTATTTCTCCTTTCTCACATTGCACACCATACGTTCGTCGATATTCCTCTTAGAGTTATCAGCTGGCAGATAATAGTGGGTTTTTATATGTAGGATTACATGAATATACCTCCACATTCTTTTTAAACATGATCGTGTTGTGTGCTTTTCTCTTCCATTAATCGAGTTATCTCTTATTGCGGGTTACATGATTGGCAAAAACTTATTATAACGTGTATATTATCTGATTATCTGCAGGATTTACCATGCAAAAGAATGGTGATTGGAGCAGCAAATATTTGCAAATCGCTCGTTATATTTCGTCATTGTCTCCAGCATCTTTCTACATTGCCCTTAGTTTCTTCATCACAAACACTTGAACAAGCTGTTAAAGCTGCAGTTGAATCCAAAGACTACAAACAGATTCCTGAGCTTCTTATTTCATCGAAAGAACCTTGTCAAAACCCAAATCCCTTTTCGTTCTTGTCAACATTCTCTCAGAGCCGCAGAATACAAATCATAGATGATATATTGCAATCTTTTATTCCTCTCAGACCCCGGTCTCGCCCCAAGATTGCCTATGCCTGCCTGCTATCTTACACTCTCCAAAGTCCGTGCCCTCTCCCTCTCGCGCTTGCCATCATCCAACGTACACTTCGTTCTGGCTGCGTTCCTGCCCCCCAAATGCATCTTTTTCTCTCGTCTGTGTGGATGAAGCACAGATGCCAATCTCGGTCTGTCAGTGATATTCTGTTGGAGATGCAGTCTATTGGGTATCATCCTGACTGTGGTACATGCAATTACCTTATATCTTCTCTCTGCGCTGTTGATCAGCTCGCAGAGGCTGTTAAAGTCTTGAAGGGCATGGGTAGAGCGGGATGCATTCCTGATTTGGAGAGTTACGGCACTGTTATTGGTGCAATGAGCACAATCAGAAGGACTGCTGATGCAGTTGAGATGATGAAGGAAATGGTGGCAAAAGTTGGGTTGATGCCGAGGCAGGGAACAATAGTAAAAGTGGCAGCAGCATTGCGGGCAAATAGAGAGATGTGGAAAGCTGTTGAGTTGATTGAGTTCTTGGAGAGGGAGGGTTGTCCTGTTGGATTTGAAAGCTATGAGGCAGTGGTTGACGGGTGCTTAGAACGTCGTGAATATATTTTGGCAGCAAAGGTTGTGATGGGGATGACAAAGAACGGTTTCATACCATATATCAGGGTTAGGCAAAAGGTGGTTGAGGGACTGGCTAGTGTTGGTGAAGAGAAGCTTGCTTGCGTTGTGAGGCAGCGATTTGTAGAATTGAGGTCTTAGCTTTTTCTGTCTCTTCTGGAATGCATTGGAAAGAGTCAGATGTAGAAATAAATGAATACATGTCATGGTGGCTTATGTGACATTAAGTTTTGGTCAATGTTTGCTATATACGCTCTCCTTTATTGATGCTAGTCCACAGTGCTCGTTCTTTCTAGCAATGGTGAAGAGGGTATTGAATTTAAAATTTACTGTCGGGGTGTTGTTCTTATACTGGTGTTCATTTCGAAGTTATCTCAAACTATATGCAGCATTCAAGATTGGAATAAGAAAATCATGCCAATTGACACAAGCATTATGTAACATAAGCTCTTTGTTTCGTGGACTCTTAAGTTATGAATGCAAAGGCTTCTGTTGTATTTTCAGTTATGCTCTTCTCGCCGTTTCTGTAAATGATTTGATGCAACACTTGGCTTTGGTTTCCCAATATGTTTATAAACCACGGATAAGGTAAATTTATTTCAGTTCTTTTCTTTTTTCTCCTCTCTCATTTAATCTGTAAATTTGTGTACTCTTCGTAAACAGTTTTACTGAAGTTGGAGTTCCTAGATTTTCTTCACAGCAATTTATACCTGTATTTACTATTTACTGCTGTCTAGGGGATACCTTGCACTAACTTCCTTTACTTATTCTTGTGTCATAGATATGTCTTAATACTGTCTTTTTCGTTTGGTATATTATACGTAGCCAATTAAATGCTTATGGAACCCTCGATCCTTAATCACAAACTTTTGATGTTTTGAATTCTTCGAATTTAGCATCTTTATGCATTTTCTTAGATGTTTGTTAATAGAAGGCACCTTTTGTACCACCCGGTTCTTTGGTTGTCTACTTTCTTCTTTGAGCATTTGTCTGAATGAACTAGTAATTATTGTTGATCAACAAATTATTTAATCATGTAGGGAATTTATATTAATTAAGGAATAGTTGTTGATTAACAATAATTTTGAGTTGGAAATTGAAGATGTTAGTTTCATGATATATATGATGTTGCAATAATAGCTTTTCAAAGTCATTATTCTTATCGATATCTTTGATCAACTCATGCTCTTTAAACTCAAATTCAGTTATTTTGCTTAAATTGTACATATGATTAATATCTGAATATAGCTTATTAAACTAACATTTGTCGTCTTACATATGGGAAAAGGCTAGCTCACCAAAAAAGACTGATCAATTCATAACAGGATAGCTAGGCTCCATTGCAATGCCACATTTACCTCGGGGATCATTGGAATCACGTATAATCCTGATATAGCCAGATTCGCCCCATTTAGTCCCCCATGAATTCTTAACAAGCCAATACTTTTGACCAGAATTTTCTCCATAGCCAACTGCTGTAACTCCATGGTTGAGCTCATGTCCACAATATCCATCAAAGACACCATGGGAATAGAGTTGAAATTCATATCCTCCACCATCAATTGCAACAGATACTGGTTGGTGGGCAACTGCAGCTTGTAGGCTTTTCTCATCATTGCCAGACACTGCTTCATATCCACTTATTGTCACTGCATGATGTTGAATTTTGGCATTGTCACAGGCATCGTCTTTTGCTTGGTAAGGATAGTCAATCTCTGTGGTGATTCCACCATTGCTTTTGATGAAGTCATATGCCTTTTCCATGAATCCACCCTTGCATCCTTGGTATACAGGGTCATCACAGTCCACAATCTCCTGCTCTGACAAAGATACCAATTTTCCTGTTTTGATTTGGTTGATGCCTTCAACGGCTGCCACTGCAGAGAACGCCCAACAACTTCCTGTATCAAAAGGTCAGATTGTCATCTACTACTCTTTAACATTGTGCACTGATATCAGATAGTTCAATTTTCATAGAGAAGAGAATCTTCTCAAAAAATTGATGCACGTTCATTCAAGATTCAGGTGTCATGATGTTAGCAAAACGGGATTAAGACATATACTTATGGTAAAATAACTTCTTATGTCTATGCAAACTCCTCTGATTTCTGTCTTTTTTCTTTGCATGTACTTCGATTCATTTGAGTTTATTGAAAGAAGCAAGTTATTGGAATTTATTTGAATGAAATGGAATTAAAGAACTAATGAAACAATTATGTCAGTTTCTGTGCATGCACTTAAAAAGTTCCAAGTTGTAGTGAATTAGGTATACATACCACAGTCGCCTTGATTCTTGACTGGGGTTACAGCACCTTTCTTTCTCCAGTCTACTGTGGTTGGCAAATCCTGAAATTTTAAACACTGAGTGCATCCCGTTGCTTGTTGTTGCCTCCTACTCCTAAACCCCATGTAGGTAGATCTAAACTCTTCATTTGTCAAGTCTGCAAATTGGTTGTCAGTCAATTTGAATGGTAAATCTTGTAGATTGATAGAGTCAATGAAGTGAACATTAGATGTATAAATTTGAAATCGTAGTTGCCATTCCTCTCTGCTCCCGTATTCTCGGTCATATTGTGTCAGCCACCTCTCATACCTCTGCTCCATGGTTACTGGATCATACGAGGTTATGTTAATTTTAGACCATGCCCCTGAAGGCATCCATAGAACCCATGAAATTAAAATAGTCAAGCCAGCATTCCTAAACATCATGATCATGTTTATTGCTATAGCTTGAAATGTAGATGGTGAATGAGAGCTTGTATATGCATTGCTTATAAATAATAATAGAATATTATGAAACAGTTTATTGTTTTGATTGGCTACGCAATATTGCAAGCCATCAATTATGCATGTTTAGTTGTTCATACTTTATGCAATGTTTTTCAGTTGTGGTTTGTCCAGTTTCTTTCACGTCTTTCCAAGTCTTTTGTGCTTGAGTTTCACTAGGGAAGTCGCAAGCATAAATACCACGCAAAAACTCGGTAGAGTTGAGGACAAAATCTTCCGTGCAGGCTGCACCGGAGATTTTCTTGTAAAACCTAACGCGAAATTGAGCTGGGATTCAAAACTTGGGATTGACAAATATATGCAAATTGTTGTTCCATTTTTTATTTTTATTTTTTAACTTTTCGGGAGGGAGATTAGAACTTGGAACCTCAACTTAATTGGTTAAATATTTAAATTGAGAGGTGTGGCTACCACAGGTTGTTCCTGCGGCCAAGCAGATTGCTAGTTACTTGAGGAGGGTTTCGTTTGAACTTGCACTTTTTGTTCCCAAGAAGGTTTTTACATAATTGTGTCATACTTAGACCATCTTTAGCCCATTGCACCAATTTGTTGTAACTTTGCAATAAATTGCAGAAACTTCCACACCAAATTTTTGTTACATCTTTAATCCATTGTATCAAATGTTACTCAAAAAAGAATATTCCATAACTATTCCTTTTTTTTATTTTTTATTTCTCAACAATTAACATTTCACCTCTTAAATAACATAATATTACGATAAGTTAAGAAATTAACAAATTAGTAAATAATAATTAAATTAAAACAAATATAAATTAAACAAAATCATTAGACAATTAAAAGGAAACAATTGGAATACATTTGATTTAATAGGGGTAAAACTGTGATTAAACAAAACTTTTAAATAAGTGATATAATCATAATAGATTTTATTGAATGTGGTCAATATGTGAATAATGAAAAATTAATGGACTAAAAAAACAAAAACAAGCAACAAAGTAGCACAGAGAGGCAAGCTACACTAGATCTGGTGCAAGAAGAAGACCAGCTGCAAAATGGCCCAGCATGTAGTGCATGGGTTGGAGAGGTTTTTTGCAACAAATTGGAGATTGGTGCTTGGGTTGGAAATGTCCTTAATAGGAGGGGGCTCACAATATGTGCCGGTGTTGAGTCGAACCAATTTGCATGCCTTGAAGTCTAGAATTTTATATGTATACACAAGCTTCTCAGATCAATACGATTGTTTTTTGTTTTGTAAATGTATTGTTTTGAGGGCTTTGCGAGTCTAATCATATCATATCTGTTATTATCTAACCTCTTTTCCCTTTATGTAACCATCGTTTATTAAACCAAATCGTATAATAAAGTTTGAAGAATTTGAACTAATTTCTACTAAAATAAAATCAAGAATTCAAAGCAAGTTTTATAGATTAAAATTTTGAATTATCTCAAGAGCAATAATGTCATTTCCTCACCAACTTGAAATTTGGTCCCCTCCATTTTGCTTTGCCTCGACAACGATTTTGCCTGTGATTCTTAGGGTGACTTTCTAAGCAAAATCACAAATCATCTCAGAAAATTCGGTGATTTCAATTATCAACCGTAGCTAAATGGGGTATCTTTATTTACATTTTCATCGGTTTGTGGTAAAACATACTTTGGACTTTTTCATGTATGGATATGTGAATGCAAAGCACCAGTAGTTGTCATTTTGGGGGAGGATGTGAATTTTATGAGTCAGTAATGGACCATTCGTTATTTGGTGAAATGCTTGTCGAGAGAGGCCCAAGTTGGAACTCATAGTGCAGTCTTGCAAGAGAGAGAGAGAGAGAGAGATCTATTATTATTCAGTGGTCAGTTTATGATGAGGCCAACGAAGCAGCTAGCAGCTAGTTCTGCATTATTAATTCCCATTGTGCTAGCTGTGTGACATCTTCCTAGGTTCAGATTTCCATTCACTTGTATGTGTGACATCTACTATTTCTTGTACCATTTTCTCTTTCTCTAATTCTAATATTAAATTTTCCGTTTTAATATATTGGTAATAATTAACTTCCAAAAATATATTTCTGACTCCGCTTCTGAACATACTAATGGAGTAACCTGATTCTCGTCACAAGTCAATTGATTTGGTATGAATAAATAATTTTGAATATATATTAAGGATCGATTTAATTATAAGATATACCTCTCCTATAACATCATTAATTTTTTAGTTTCATTAGTGTTTTATACAATTTAATAGAAATTAACATCTTCGATTATCAAACTTGATAATTCTTTTTTATAGTAATTAGCGATTATCAACCTGTTTTTTTACGCGTGGCAATCGAAGTTTGAACCGTCGATCTCTCAATTGTTAAATAAAAAGCAAATCCAAACAATTATTTAACAATAAAAACTAAAAATAATAATGGTAGAGAGAGAGAGAGAGATTGGTTGGCAGTGGCAAGTTGATATGGTCACATGCAAATCTTATATATAAAACCAAGTACTTGCACTTGAAAGATGCTTTAGTGCCAGGCACTTTCTTGAGAAGGAAGGCGGCAAAAATGATAATTATTAAATAATAATTAAAACATATCCATCACTAATCATGATTAGTGCCTGGCAACACCTGCAATAAACAAATCAAAAAACAACATAAATTCCACTACTTTGATAGTGATGGGAAGTTGCCAAGGAAGAAACCTACCCAATGAGAAGCTAATCTAATCTAGGGCTCTACATAGAATTTGGAGAGATAGAGAGATATTGAGATAATAAGGACACATGCCCTACATGTGGGTATGGTTTGGGGACAAAGCAAAGCAAAGAAAGGCTAGGGCATGCAAACAATTCACATGGCACTACATGATCCTTACAATCCTTTTAATTTCCTTTTCACAGCTCATCATCATCAAAATCCCACATCTCCCCCACCAATTCCCTTTTTTTTTTTTTTTTTCTTTTCTAGTATATAATTTAATGGGACAATCTGTATATAGGTTCTGTATGCACTACCCTTGCACATGGGGGTATGGCCATTAAATAACATTCATCACACAAACAAATCCACTGTTGATATATATATATATATAAAATATATCATTTCACTGTCTTCCAATCATCTCTTTAAATATCAATATTTGATTATCCTCAAAAGGGTTTTGTTTCTCTAAGTAAATATTGGAGATGGTTAATTATATGATGAATTCTCTTTGTATTTTTAATTATTGTAGGAAAATTCATCAGTTTTCCCCTAAAGTAATCTAAGGGTTGTTAAATATTTAATATCTTAAAAAAAAAAAAAAGATATTTATTATCTTCACATAATTGTTTTTTGTTTTTTAAATTCAAAAATGGACAAAGACACATTTGGACTTCATTTGAAAAATAAATATAAAAATCTACAACAAGAACTAATGCTAATTTTATTTTATTTTATTATTTTAAAAGGTGAAAGATGTTTTATATAACTATAAAATAGTCTTTGAAAAAAAAAAAAAAAAACTACAAAATATAGAATATACTTTCTCTTATTGTTTTAAAATAAGAAATGGGTCTTATGGGTATCACACCGGTTAAATGAAAGCTCATTATATAGAATATAAGGAAATCAGCCTTATATTCATTGTTTTTTTTTTTAATATATCACTTGTGGGCATCACACTGGTCGAATGAATTAAAGCTCATTACCACTATGCTACATTGGGCAATAATCTTATTCATTTTTTTAATTTTTTTTTTCAAAAAACATTTTTGGAATATATGTTCTTTTTGTTATCACTATTGACTATTGAGTAACTGAAAAACTTAATTTGACCAAATACCGGTATAAATATACAATAATGCTAGAGGACTCAAAAAAGTGATACAAATTTTGGACCAAAACCTATGATCTTTAGGAAGAGTGATGCGGGCCCATGTTGTGTGTGATGTTGCCATATAGGTTTGGGTCCAAAATTTAGGTCACTTTTTTGGGTCCTCTAGCATTATTGATAAATATATATAGAAGAGCAAGCAACTAACTGAGAGAAGGGTAGTAAGAAGAAAAAGATTAAAAATCTGTTTGAAACTAAATTGTGTCCAAATCCTAAAACAAGCAAACCACGATCAGCAGCATACACTGATTAGACACTGATTAGCATCATAAATCGTTGACGAAATTTTGACCGAGCAATCGGACGGCAAGAAATGGAGAAATGTAAGAAATAGGAAAAGGAAGAGGGGGTGAGATTGGAGGCACGTGGTTGCAGAATCATTATATATGATTAGTTATTAAACTACTGGGGGCGACTTTCCAGTAATACCGTTGAGACCCAACCTCCTACCAGCTGTACATAGCTGTCTATTCCCATGTGACCCCACCCACTGCTCCCACATTCATACATATTTGATAAGGAGCACCAACACCTCAAAACCTCCCCTCCTCCCCCTCCAACAATTAATAATTATCTTCTTCTCCATCTTCTCCTTCTCCTCCTTCTTCTTCTCCTTCTTCTTATTTATTTATCTTTGCTTATAACATTTTAAGTAAGGTTGGGTTCTGTTTGGTTCGGTTCGGTTCAATTCGGTTTTGTTTCTTTAAAACAGACGGCATTGATGGCGCAATTGCCGCCCAAGATTCCGAACATGGCGGTGACGGCAAATTGGCCTGACTTTCACCACCAGAGAATGCTGACGGCCGCCACGCAAAACCCCTCTTGGGTGGATGAGTTCTTGGATTTTTCGTCAATGAAGAGGGGGACCCACCGGCGGTCGGCAAGCGACTCGATTACGTTCCTCGAGACACCGATAATGCAGGACGAATGTCGCGGCGGGACGTCAGGGGCTGCGCCGGGTTCCGGTGGGACCAACATTAATCATCATCGTCATCATCATGAGTTTGATAAATTTGATGACGAACAGTTCATGTCCATGTTCAACGATGACATGCCAAATGCTGTGGCGCCCACCGTCTCTTCCTCTAACCCTTCCACGCCGTCCGATCACAACAGCATTAATGACGACGACGACAAAGATACGCCGTCTGATCAAAAGCAGCAGCAGCAGATAAGGAACGAATCCGACGAAGTTCAAAGCCAATGCGAAACGGACGACGGTCAAGCTCAACAAAACACCTCAGCAAACACTCCTAGTTCTGATCGCATTGTCGATCCTAAAAGAGTCAAGAGGTAGAATATATAATAATGCTGTTAATTTTTTTTCGAATTATCGTTAACGGGAAACTGAGGTAACAATGACCGTTTATACTCACATCAATGAAATTATGGTCACGTGTTAATTACGTACATTGTCTCGTGTTTTTACATCAGAATTTTGGCGAATAGACAGTCTGCGCAAAGATCACGAGTGAGGAAGCTGCAATACATATCTGAGCTTGAACGCAGTGTTTCTTCGTTACAAGTATGTGATTATTTATTAATTCTCTTTAATATATTAATTAATTAGCTTATAATTACTACCGTGTAATTGCATGTTTAATCTTATTTGTTGGTTGTCTTGTCGTGGCTATATTCAAGGCTGAAGTCTCGGTGTTGTCACCACGTGTTGCGTTTCTGGACCACCAACGGTTGCTTCTAAATGTCGACAACAGTACTCTCAAGCAAAGAATCGCTGCTCTTGCCCAAGACAAGATATTCAAAGATGGTGAGTTTAATTTCTTTTAATTTGCATTAAAATTCAATTCATGTACTTTGTTGTAGGAGGTCCAACACTGTAACTTTTTCTTATTATACAGAACCATATTGAAAAAGTTTACTATATTAGCTAGGCAGAATATATAGTTAGGTGTTTTAATTATACAATTATATATTAATTTTCGAGGATATTAAAGTTGGCTGCATGAATATAAATGATAGCTTGTTGATTAGCTATTTAGCTATAGCTAGGCTTTAATAAATGTAAAATATGTACGTGTGTTAATGCAGCTCATCAAGAAGCACTGAAGAGAGAAATAGAGAGACTGAGGCAAGTGTATCATCATCAGAACATGAAAAAGATTGAAAATAATAATAACAGTAATGGACCATCTCCACCACCACAACAATCATCAGCTGAAGCCAAAGGAATTTCCATGGAAAAAGATCAGCAGCTTCTTCATGCTAATTGAGTCCAATCAAGATCGACTCCATTTAAATTCCCCATTTGTGTGTTCCTTCAAACTATGACAAAATTCCCAACAACACAGAATGTCAATTGTCAAGCTACTTGCTTGCGGGGCTTTTGATGAGTGAGTGTTAATGGAGGAAAATGAATGAATACCGGGGAAGGAGGAGTCACATTCAAGGACTTTGTGGCACCATCTGATGACACCTGTGCATGAACGTGATGGTGTTTACTTCAAGTATGATGGGGACCACCGAGATAGTATGATTGGATTCCAGAAAAAAGAAAGAGATCAGCACATGCACCTGTGAAGAAATTAAAAAAAAAAAGAAAAAAGAAAATTGAATTATTAGTTTGTCTTGCTTTTAACTGATTAGGAGAGGATGATGGATCGTATGCATGTGGTGACTTTTATTATTATGATTGATCATCTTTGATTATTATTATTTTAATTATTTTTTACTTTTTTTAATTTATTCTTTGTTATTGGAAGACAAACAAAGGACACTAGTTTTGTGTTGGGATGTACGAAAGGAAGCGAGGGGTTGTCAGGCAAGTCACAGCTTGTTGTTGTTCTTTTTCAGTGGCTTTTTTTTTTTCTCTCAGTTTGTAATAATGTTTTATTTGTCAAATTATTTCAAACAAGAGAAGAAAATCAATGTGAATATCCATTTTTAATTGTAATGTAAATATTGGTTTTTGTAATATTTTATTTGAAATTTTAATTTCAATCTCATATCAAAAGGTCGAAAAAAAGAGGATTTGGAATCTCTCTAGATCTGACTTTAGAGCTAGCTAGCTTTAAAGAATCTTTGTAATATACTTTTATTATTGGCAGTATATGTTTGGCATGATCTGTTCTCTTTTATTATTCATGTTAGTTAAATAATTATAAATCACATGTAATATATTATAAATTATATATTGGATCTGATCAGAGGATTCCATATTCCTGAAAACGATCCAATCTGACCAACTGAAAATTAATTCCAAGAAAAACAAAAACCCTAGAATTATATTGCACTACTATGAGAGTCAATATTGAAGCTACAATCCTGGAACTTAATTCCTTTGCAGGATTCTGGTTCTAATTAATTGGCATTTTATTAACAAATAAAACTAAAAAGGAGAAAAATAATTACATATCATCGGTGGGGCCAACGGTTTTGATTTTCTTCTCTTTCCCAAGCAGAGAGCCAGTAGTCATGTTGATGTGCATGGTAGTGGTGGTAGGGCAGCAATGGTTCTTCACCAATATTGGGTAAGTGATAATCCAACCAGTTTTCATGATCACCACAAGTAGTACTAGTACTAGTACTGTTTGGTGGCTCTGGTTGACCTCTAGAGTTGCAACACCAATGTTTTCGGCCACGGCGGAAGCCGAAGAGGAGTAGAGCAGTTACTGATGTGCCTACAGTGATTAAAAAGAGACCCTGGAAGCTGGTTAGATCAAGACTATCATGATCTTCTTCAGGATTTCCTGGATGATCAGATAGGCACTTGTAGGATGATGAGATCATGGATTTCTCCAAGTTTTGCAATGTTCCATTCGCGGATACTTGAAGAATTGCCCGAGAGATTTCTGGAAGATAGGGAGAATTCTTAGGAAAAACCTGTAACATAAAATTTATAACTTACAAATATTAGAACAATCAGTATCTGATTTTTTTCAGGCAATTATTAAAAATCAATAATCAACTTTAAATTGATTTTTAGTATTGTCGGTATTTTGCCTTTTTCCATGTAGTATTAAGTCAGAAAAAATCAACAATCACTTTTTATGCACATGATACCAAATTGGGTATGCTCTACTTTGTTCTCAAAAAAGAAAAAGAAAAAAGAAAATGCTCTAAGCTTTAATTTTGGTGTGAGTTTAATTAGGTATATATCACTTTATATTCATTCAATTATTCTCAAAGAAAGTTGGCAAAATTAGGTATCCTCCTTACTTTTCCGATAAATAATAACGTTAGACATCCAACCTTTTGTATCCTAATTAATTGCGTCCTAACACAACTGGTAAATTGATATAAATTGATACAACTTCTAACAATACTCTTGAGATCAAACACAAGAATTTGGGTGGTTTTCTAAAATTGGTAAAAATCTTATAGATATTTAGAAATTCTTAATTGAAAACCCTTCTCAATTCATCAAAAAAAAAAAAAAAAAAAAAACCTTGGAAAATTATTAGAAACATATATCGTAAGAAAAATTAACTAGTTAAACCTTATAAATGATCAATACACACCCATTTTAAAATATACATTATTAGACAACTATTTATTATAATAAAAGCAGGAAAACAAAGGTGTTAGCTAGAGTGGCATACTTACAAATCCAAAACCTCCAACTTTAATTATCTCTCCTGCGGTGAAATTATGATGGCATTGTTTGGCTAGGAATACTTTCACATAAGGAACTTCAAGAAATGCTGCAGCTATACTTCCATTTATAAGAGCTTCAGGATAATCATCTTCTGAATATTTTCTTATGATGTTGTGGGAGTTGAAACCTATGGTCTCCAAATACTTCACAACAAAGGAGTCTCCATCACACCCAACTTTTGCTCCACTCCTCCTCAGTGTCTCTACATCAACTATCGATGGATCGAGTCGTTGAATTGTAAGTAAAGATGTTAGACTAGCAGTGTAGCTTTGTGTGATCACTAATGCTACAAATAACCATACCACCATTGTCATCCGAGACAAATTGCTATGCAATCTCTCAGCTACGCGCACGAAAACAGAATAATTAATCTTGATCAGTAACCAAATAGACAATATGCTATATTTTGATGAAAATGTAAAATTGAGAAAAGTGATTATCACCTTGTAGACTGAACAGTGTGGTGAAGGATAATGAAACCATGGTTCCAAGTTGGTCCAATTTAGTGCCTCTGGTGAACTCTGGATTGTGCTTTCGTTCAATCAACCACACAACGAATCCATTAAACAAGACCATGGCTCCTGTTGCAGCCCACATGCCACTAGTGAATGGCTGCTTGAACAACCAAGCTCTGTTTGGTCTTCTGGGTTTGTTGTATACCACCAACTGCAGACCAGGCTCGGTGTATGGTTGTGAGAATTCGGCATATTGGCTACGATTGGAGATGATAGCCGTATCTGCAACAACTGCATCTAGTTTCTTCTCAATTGGAAGACACATATAACAAGTGATCAGTACTTGCCGTATATATATATAGACCAATTAATTTTGTTTTAATTTTATGTGCCACATGATGTGGCAGCGATTCAAAATTGAGACATTATTAGATTGAATGAGTTCCATTCACCAGAATCACTAATAAGCCATATTGGGCGGCGGTGGTTCCAAAGAATTTTTTTTATTGGAGGAGGGGATATGACTCGAACTCAATTTGAAAAAAAAAAAAAAAAAAAAAAACTCAATTTGAATAGAGTAAATTGTATTATTCTACCTGAAGATTAAGTTGGTCCACCAAAGAATCATAGGTGCCTGAAACTTCAACAAATTCATACGGTGGAAAGTCACGTAAAAGCTTGATTGTGGCATTGAAAACTTCAATGACAAACCCTGTAACGTTCAGCGAACCATCAGAATTATTTCTCACATTCACAAATTCTACATGATTATTCCCGGTTGGTACTCCAATTTTTAGACTTGCTTGTGATTGTGAACTAGTACTTCTCTTGGCTTCTTCCAAGCCTCCAGGAACAGACAAGGGCCGACCCGGCCAAAGTACTTGTCCCAGAAATTTCATTGACTTGTTGTACACACTGTCCCTACTTATGTTCACTGAAAACCCTAATTCCTCTGTCCAGTACCCAACATCTATACAAGTTTCATCTCCAACTACATTAACTATCCGAAAAACTTGTGCCGGAGCCAACATGCCTTGTTTGAAAATGAATGGACCCGTTAAGCCTTCGAAGTTGCTATTCAATATCCCTTTTAACAAATTTTGTCCGGTTGACAACAGTGCAGAGTGAAATTTCCTATTATAATTTCCAGACATTGCTAGAGCTACAGCGCGTACTGCATCATAGGCCTGCAAGGAATGAATCCCAGGTTTTGGATTTGTTTCTTTAGGAAACTGTCTACGAAACTCAACCCGAAATCTAGAGCGAAAATGTTTGAACTGTATGTTTGAATTGGAGAAGTAGCTCTTGACTCCCAAGACACCTTGCATGGAGGAAAATGTGGTTGCATTGAGAGAGTGTAAAACATCTGTAATGGAATTGGTGGTGATCCATACAAAGTCCTTTTCCATCATATCCAACTTCTTCGCTACCTTGAAAATTTCGGTGGCCAATGTTGTAGAAGTATGGACAATGAAAACTCTACACTGTCCATCTTTAAGCTTCATCAAATTTTCAGATATAGACTGATCAGAGAAGAGAGAGAAAGGCACAAGATCATTAATAACAGACCCCACTTCTTGAAGAGCTTTGATGAGATATGGAGTGATACCAGCTGTGAGAGATGGGTTCGTGATCGTGTCTTCATAGATGACGTTCACTTTTCTCCATCCCCAGCTCTGAATTATAGCTGCTATTGCTTTCATTTGAGCAAACTGGCTGCGAGCTGCATTAACCAGAAAAGGCCAATGAGAACAGGCCTGAGATGGGACTTCATTTGCCAAAGATAGAAGAGGGACTTTGGATTTGTTTGCAAGCTCAGCTACAATGGCAGTCTCTTGCCATGTTCCCAACCCCAATATAACTCTTGCATGATGCTTCTTGATGAGAGTCTTGGCTGCATTAATTTAATAATGTCAATCTTTAGGACTTGATATATATATATATATATACATATGATTATATCCAAGAAAAATATATATGATATGTGGATTTAGCTACTATATAGTTGCTGGGTAGTTATCCCCATCGAGGTTTTATTATTATTATTATTATTATTATTATTATTGATTTTATGTTTTTTGGAAATTAAACCTTTGGATTGAAATTTAATTACTAAAAACTAATCCAGCAATTATACAATACATGTATAGTAGCTTAACTCATGCTATATATATATATATATATTTCACTTATTATTGTTATTATTATTTCAAAAGGGCTAGCTTGGCAAAACTTCGTTAAAAGAGATGATATTTGTAAGCTCATCACACCTATGTAAATGAGGATTTTGTAAGTTCAAGTTAAATTTGTAAATGAGTGATTTTGGAGAATAAATCACATCAAAATACAACAATTGATATATCAAGTTCAAGGTACAAGATAAGAGAGACTCACCAGAATAAGCTGTTTGGAGAGGATCTCCACGAGAGTTTTTGACACGTAGTAGTACTGTTGGTCGGTGACCGCCATGACCAAAAAAATCATCTACGGCTATTTTCATAGCCACTTTTTCTTCTTTGCCAGCTCGAGAGTTATAATCTACAATGGCACCTAAACTAATAAACCGTTCATTATGTTGGTTTCTCTCTGAACCATCGTCTTCTTCTGCGTTAGACGTTGCACGATTCGACGAGATCAGCAAAAAGAGCAAGAGAAAATGTGAAATGTGAAGCATCTTTAGAATCCAACCCAGCTCTCTGCTTGAAATTGAAAATTATGTTGTTTTTGAAGGCATTCTCACGTACCATGTACGTACGTACGTACGTACATACTAATATATTTGATTCAGAATCTCAGATATGTAATTTTCTTGTATTCATCTCAGAAATTTACCACCTAACCTTGATAATTTTAATCAAATACTGACCTCCAAAATATGGGGCAAGACTCGATCAAGAGAAGGACTTGAATATAGAGTCTGCAAATTCATGCGATTTTCAATTGATCAAAGACAAAGACAGTACCAGTACTTCTTCAATAGTCAACTAAATTATTTCTTTTAATTTAGTTAGCTATAAAGTTTTAAAATATTTGCAATGTTCCAATCAAAATCTTATGAGTATCATGACAATATCAATAATCAAAACAATAGATAATGCTTAGTTTAATCATATTAATTATGAGCACCAAATGGTAATCAAAATCACCACTCTACTTATAATTTTCTTTTCGTTGTTTGTTAGACGTGTTTGATAAATTAACCAGCAGAGGAAGTTATTAACCAGCAGAGGGTGCTTCCTCTGATAGTCTACGAGTTTTTAAGTTTCTACCCAGGACTGCTTCAAACTTCAAAGTCAAGTGTTATTAATTAGTTCGATCTCTCTCGCTCTTGTTTGACAAGAAAGACGAAAAAGCACAAAAACTATAAATTTGTAGTAATCAAGAAAAGTCCAATCTTTGAAGATCAAAGGAGATTGAATTCTTTGTAAAAGTCTTTAATCTATTGGGTCGCACTTGAATTTTCTAAATTTTAGATCCTTCCACATGGATTCTTACGAATTCAGATTTTAGTCCATAGTTCCATAGATTATTCCAAGTCACACATGAAATATTTGCTTATTTGGGCCTAATTAGTTGTTGGGCCTCATCACTCTACATACAGCCTCGTGAAACATACTTCCAATTGCTCATCACTCTTTAAGTCATAAGTGTTCAGTTTAAAGTTTCATCTTTAGGCTGACAAGATCGACGAGGTTGACCTTGTTGATTCGAGTCGTGGTTAGCCCCTCAAATCTGTATCCATAAGCCGTCATGCCCTTTCTCCCAATCCGAAAATATTATAGTAGTTCAAAGAAAAAAGACTGGATGTTTAACCTATACCACTGCTATATAGTTTAAAAAAGAAATTGTTTCCTCAAAGCTTATGTAGAAATTCTTTGAGTAAAAACTTTATTAAAATTGAACAAATGTTTAAAACTAGAGCTATTAATAGTAAGAAATTGTTGGTTTTCAATCATATAATTCAAACTCTCGTTATAAGTTGACGAAAAGGTTTTTTTAGACATAATTCAAACTCTTACAATATAACAAGACAATCTCGACAACATGTAATCTGTACTTCATAAGAAAAATCAGTAATCAGCACTCAATCAATGAACCAAACCTCTGACAAATGATGCAGAGGGCAACAATGTCAACACAGATCATTCTCAAAAGATCTGTTACTATTCAGCATAAGAGAAAACAGCATTAATCAAGCTAATTATAGTAGTAATGTTATAGCATTACTGCTAAGAACTACTCTCTCTTCAACTCTACTCTATATGGTTCAATTGCTAAACTTTCACACTACCATACTGGTTCCTGCACAATTTATTCTACTTCATAATGGATTGGCAAACACAGGTCACACTGTAAGCCAGAAAATCTACAAGGAAAAGCATACAACATATGTTATCACAAATCACAACATGACTTAGAATTACTCAAAACTAATTTCTCCGGTGATTTATAGAACCCGAAATAGTAAAGCTTAATGACAAGACAGGGTTATCAAAAATAGTCTACACTATTTTCATCAATCAAACTTGCTATAAACTAGCACAACTGATCAGTCAGTTAGGAATTTAGTTGTCTATTCCAAAAACATGCAAAGGAGCTGCACGAAAGGCATAAGCGCGTAGCATTGCTCTCATATAATAGCAAATGACAGAAGCAACACTGCAAGACAACATAATATATTTTCATTCTAATAAATTAGCAATCTACCACTACATTCATACACTAACAAGGTCTCCGTACCATCTTTACAAATCACCTACAGATTTAAGTACATAAATCCATATCAGATGAAAAAGTACAAAAGCTGCAGTAACTGGAATTGAAATGAGTTTTCCCTTCATTAGATACTAATAACACAGAAACAAAGACTTACCAACCAGATAATCATTCACTTGGAACAGCACATTCTGAAGATTCAGAAACCTTCCGTTTTGCAAGCAGTTCTTTAAGCGGCTCTATTTGATTCTCGATATCTAGCAACTTGTCATTCAGTGATTCAACCGCATATTTATGTGCTTCAAATTTTGCCATATACTCAGCTTCGAAGTCCTTAATTTTGTTCTCGAACAACAACCTGTTCATTCTATCTTCTTCTTCTTGTTTCACGCGTTGCTTTTCCAGTTCCATAGTGCTCAGCATTAACCCTCCACCACCAGGAACATCCTTGTAAAGAGGTACATCGAGTTGTGGACTACGTGCTCTATATTCAGCAAATGCATTTCGGGTATCATTCAAAGCCTTTCTGTATCCATCAAGGAGATCTGTCATGAGAAAAAGCTCACGTTCGAGCCTATAAACCTCCCTTTGTCTTCTTTGTTGCTCCTCAAACTTGGACTTCTGCAAGTGTTGAATTGTGGCCTCCTGCTTATGCAACTCATTAATTAACAATTGTTGATTCATGCTCAAGTCTGTACAAGCCTGCTCTTTCTCCATATACATCATCCTAACTTTTCCCATCCAATCCTGGCATTGGTCAAAACACATATCAAACTCCGACGATGACTTATTTTCCCATGTTTCTCCAGTCCTCAGACGCTTATTACTAACATTATGAGAACGATGTGGAACCTCATTCTCGTGATCAATCTCTCTCTTGTTACTATGACCAAAGTGTGATGAACTACCTGGAATTGCATTAGTATCAACCCTAGACCCAAGAAAATCCGCTGTAATATCATCACCACAAATTTGCAACCCACCAGTAAAAGGACCTTGCACTGCTTCCATTCCTTGAATAAGACTAGCCGAGGATATCCCCTCTAAAGTCTCACCTCCAATAGAAAGAACAAATTCTCTTCCCTGCTCCTGCTCTGGCTCCTCCTCCTCCTCCTCCTCCTCCTCCTCTTCTTCCTCTCCTTCTTCCACTTCTAGAGTTTGTTTCTCCTCAAAGTCCATACTCTCGACATCACCAAGAGTACACTTCTTCAAAAACGGCTCTTTCATACCCACATTTCTCCCATCCAAGAACAACTCTCCATTTTCTTCTTCATACTCATTTTCCTCAAAATTGATCACATCTTCAGCTACAGCAACCTCTTTCTCAACATCTTCTTTTTCCACTTCCTCAACCATTCCATATTCCTCTTTCACCACATTTTCGTTCCCCTCTTTCTCCACATTTGTGTTCCCCTCTTTCGCCTCATTTCCGTTCCCCTCTTTCGCCTCATTTTCATTCCTCTCTTTCGCTACAATTCCATTCCCCTCTTTCGCCTCATTTCCGTTTTCCTCTTTCGCCTCATTTTTGTTCACCTCATTTCCGTTTCCCTCTTTCGCCTCATTTTCGTTCACCTCTTTCGCCTCATTTCCGCCTTTCGCCTCATTTTCGTTTACCTCTTTCGCCTCATTTACGTTCCCCTCTTTCTCCTCATTTACATTCCCCTCTTTCGCATTCTCATTTTCCTCATTAACAACAATTTCTTTCAAATCAACAGTAATTTTTTGCCCAAGGCTCAACTCAACGTTGTGCTCCTCCGACTCAGTTGTTTTAACATCATCAACTCTGTCACTCATATTCACATCCCCATCACAGTCCTCTACCAAGTCCACTTTAACCTCCTCTCTCAACAATTCCGCTTTCTGGTGTTTTATCAAACACTGCATATACGAAGCGTAGTAACAATTCTCCAACTTTGCCGCCGACAACTCTTTCTCCATCATGTACCAAATCAAACCAGCCCAATCCATCTTCTCCAAGTTCCCTTCTTTGATCGGCTTCATCATCTTCACAACATCCTCAGGCATACACCACGTGTCGCCGTGCAAGAACATCCAATTCGACACTATCTCCTCCACTATCTTAATCGACTCCTCCGATTCCTTCTCATCGCGAAATTCCACAGAACTATCCGAAACACTGCTACTCTTGTCTCTCTTGATCGGAAGCCCCAGTGCGCGCGCCAGGTCCGCACGGTTCACTAAGATCTTGACGCCGTTCACGTTGCTGCCACGCGAGCCGGGGTTGTAATTCGCGATCAGTTGAGCGACGAGACCCGTACGGACGCTCGGGTTGAACTCCATATGGACAAAATTCCACAACCCGATTCGCTTCAAGAGTGACTCGTGACGGAGAAAATCTAGGGTTTTGTTGATGGGCTTGAAAGGAATCGGCTTTAGGGTTTCGTTGAGGGCCTCCAGCTTCTTGAGACACTTCTTCTCGAGCGCAGCGCGTTTTTTAACCTGGGCTGCTGCTTTGCGTTTGGGGCCACGGCGTGTATAGACGGCAGGTGTGACAGCGGCGGCGGTGGTGAAGACGTTTTCCGGGACCGGGCTTATCATCTCGACGTCGTCTTGATTGGGATCCACTTCCATTTGGTGGGGTGGATCTGAATTTTGGGGTTGTTCAGTTTCTAGGGTTAAGGTTGTGGGTGGGTGTGGATGTTCAGGGTTTTCGTTTTGGGGCATGATGGGGTTTTGTGTGGTGGAGATTTGTTGTTGATTCTCAGAAAAAGCTAAAGAGAGAGAGGGAGTAGTGGGAGTGGTGATGTCAGAGTCAGACATGGCGAGAATAATGTGATACTGCAGCAGAGGTTTCTCTCATAGGCTCTCAACTCTCAAATGAAGGTCAAAACTTTTGAATTCTCTTCTCCGACCAATAGGAAAAGCCTTGATTATTACTCGACCGGTTCGACTACTGATCCCGGTTCGAATTGAGAAATTAAAGGAGGAGGAAATTACACAAAACTTACTTGAGTTATGGCTATTCACAGTCGGAAACAACTCCCACCGTGGGGGATTTGGTCTGGGCTGAGTTTTGATTTTGATGTTGATTGTTGATGGGTCCCAGTTACTATTGTCAAAAGGTTTTCATATATTCCTGTCCTGGATTTTTATTCCAGGTGTTGTAACCAGTTATTTATTTCAATATAGTGTTTACTTTGTACATATCTTGGTTCTAAATTTTCTTTAAACCATATAGGTTAGGTCTGTTTGTCAAGTTATGTTTAAAGAATCCAACCATTTAAACGAGCCCACATTTTCCTTCTAAGATGACATGGAATCATTTGTGAATTATTTATAACAAAATTAGAGACGCTTTATTACTCTTACTATTATACTATGTACGAGACCACGGAACAAAAATTATTAAAAGCAAGTGGGGAAATAATGTATAAAAATTTAATAATGTTACGTGATTTTGTTATTGTCACTTATTACATCATAAAAACAAATCACTTTTAATATAATTTAAATTTAGTTTTGAATTAATTTTTTGACTTCTCATATAAATTTGATTAAGTTTAAAGTATTTAATTCAAAGGAGTGTTAGTTTGAAATTATGAAAATATCAATATCACAATTTATAAAATGTTGTGGGCATACGTAGGGACGGAGGTACAAAATTTTGTCTGAAGACTTAATGTAGTAAATTGTAATATTTGGAAGGGTAAAATTGAAATTTTATAAATTTTAATATTAAATACAGTATATAGTACTGCAAACACAGATATACTGATTTCGATATCATACAAATCGCAATAAATTGTATATTAAAAGTTGTTCGACTCCCGATTGGCATTTAGCCATATAATTAATTAGTCTTATATTAATTGACACTGTTCACGTGACAGTCTAATTAGGTTACTTGGTATGTTTGTCAAGTTTGACAGCGCTGCGTTTATCAGATTTCGTATATGAAGTTCTAGGTTTCTCATGTTTCCAATGAAGGTAATCAAGTGGCGGATGCTCTCTCTAAGCATGCTTTAGATATTCCTTCTAATGCCGGGTGGTCTTCCACTCCTTTTTGTTATTTGTTAGTTGGTCATGACTGTATGGGTGTTCTTTGTTAGTTGGTAATGACTGTATGGGTAGAGAATCTTTCAGGTTTTCCTAGCTTTGTTTTTCTTGTTTGGCCTGTGTGCCTTTGGGTTTTTGGGGGTTGCGTTCTCTGTTTTGTGATGTCTTGTGATTACTTTTGTTCAGAAATTCTATTATCAGTTCGAACTGATATAACTTTTATCAGTTTAAACCGATAATAGAAAGACTGTACTTTTGTTACTATTCTCTTTATTTATATATTTCTGGTTACTGCATAGAGGTTTTTTCAACATATGATCATTTATGATGCTTTTTCCCCTTATGCTAGTCTAATTTCAACACACAAAAAATGGTTATAAAGAAAAACACAAAAAAAAATTGTCTTATTGCAATCTTAAATATATATATATATATATATATAGTCTTTCTAATGTCAGTTCGTCATGATAATAAATATATCAGGACGAAGAATGTGGACCACAGATTATGGAGAAGTTTTGACAAGTGCATACACTTTGAGTCAAAGTATGTAAATCTAGTGATCCACATTCTTTGTCCCGATATATTTATTGTCAGGACGAACTGATAATAGAAAATCTGTGTGTATATATATATATATATTCATATTGTATTGCAAGAATTAAAAAAGGAAGAGTAGTTTGAAATAAATTATCATATCAAACACAACTAGTGACCATCATATCAAAATCTGAGATTAATCAATTCCCACATGATTGTTATGTTGGATTAGGTTTTATCAATAGTGTGTCAGGTCAGCTTTCTTGGACATGTCAATTTGTCTCTCTCTCAATTCCAATATATTCAATACAAACTTTTACCAATATTACACATATAGTGATGATACACAAATGCAGAAATGCGCATAGAATTATAGAAACCATTGAATTGCAAATCGGTTTAACCTGACCTCATTTTCTGCTATTTTATTCACAATTTGATTCTTTCTTGGTTGAACAGAATTTTTCCTAAGTCTCATTATTATTATATTGAATCTAATCATCCTGTCTTCTCTCCTCTCTTCAACTACAAATAATCCTCAGGTTTCAGCCTAAAAAATATGAACCACTCAACAAAGCCATGGCAAATAAGCTTCCAATATTGATTCTAATTCTACCCATCTTCGTTCTTGCAGCTGCCAGCCCTGCACAGTGTCGACCTGTTTCGGTATCAGATGGAATCCAGGACGTTCGGCAACAACAAGATGCATTTATTCAGCTTAACAGCTTGACATCATCAGATAGTTGTGAGCAGACTTATGGATTTTTGCCATGCACCACCAATGTTCTTGGCAATGTTTTCCTTATTGCTGTGTATGGTTATGTGATGTTCTTGTCTGCTAAGTTATTGTCTGATGGAAGTGAGATTTTGCTGCAAATTATTGGTCCTGGCATTATTGGTGGCTTCTTGTTGCCTGTGTTGAGCTCTGTTCCTGATGCAACAATCATCCTAGGTCAGCTTCATATTCTCTCTCAATATATTTTCATTTTTGAGTGATCGTTACATATAATATTATAAGCAAGAATGTTATTTTTGAATGAATTGCGATTCTTCTGATAATTCAACAATTATATAATTTATGTGATCTTGAAATTTATCTCTTTATTTTAATAAATTTATGCTGAGATACTGTCTGGTATAATAGCATCTGGACTATCTGGAAGCAAAGAAACAGCCCAAAGTCAGGTATCTGTTGGGATGGGGTTACTAGCTGGATCAACTGTTATGCTTCTCACCATATTGTGGGGCTCATGTCTCATAGTGGGCAAGTGTGACATTCAGGGATCCACTACCGTGGATTTGAAAGACACAAAAACATTCAGCCTAACCGGTATTTCACTTAACTGTAACATTCATGGTGTTTGTTCGTGTAAAGATGTAATTAATAACAATGTATGTTGTATTTGAAGGATCTGGGGTGAGCACCGATATCTGGACTAGCTATGCTGCAAGAATAATGCTCATATCTGTTATCCCATTCATAATAGTTCAGATACCAGAAGTTTTCCAAATAAGTTCTGGTAGCCGTTTAGCTGTCCTGATTTCGCTCATCGTCTCTGTTTCATTTGTTCTTTCTTACAGCTTTTATCAGGTATAAAAGAACGGGTGTTTTTCAAGAATGACCTCAATAATATTTGCTAACATTTTAGTTATCCAATTATTCTACGACCAAGGCTTGTTACAATGATGCAGAGTATTTCCTCTAACTATTGATATAGGTATTCCAACCATGGATTCAAAAGAGAAGAATTGCACGTACAAGGCATAAGCATCTAATGTCAGAAATTTTACAGCAAATGAAAATGCGGACACTGGGAAGACTCTTTACGGATAATGGTGAACCTAATACAGCCGTCATACAAAAGTTGGTCTTGGTTGCTCAACAGAATTACAACTATATTATCTCTCTTTTGAACTTTAATCTATTTGAAAATTGATGTTGATTTCAAGTGCATTTAATTGCAAACAGGTTGTTTAAAACAATTGATGAAAATTCAGATGGATATGTATCAGCAACGGAATTAAGAGCTCTGATAATAGGATTCCAATTCGAAGACATAGATACGAACATTGATGCTGCTGTTGAAAGAATTGTGAAAGACTTTGATACATCTCGGGATTCATGTATCGATATTCAAGAATTTGTCACGGGGATGTCAAGATGGCTAAACAAGGCTAAGCGTGCTGCTGCGATGCACAGAAGAGAAACGAGAGATGGCAGTAGTAGTACTCCGCGCACACCAAGACTATTAAATGATTTTAATCAGGTACATGTATATGACATTGCCAAATTTTCTACTGTCCTGGCTCTTTGCCTGATCAAATAATATCTGTCGAGGCAACGCAGGAAGCAACGACAGAGCAGGATTTGCTGGGGGATGATGATCATAATGATGATGAGGCAGCATTGAACGTCCAAAATCCCAAGTGGAAGATCTCCAAAGCAGTGTTGATGTTGCTAATAGGAACTATAATTGCTGCTGTGTGTTCTGATCCTCTAGTGGATGCTGTTGACAATTTCTCAACCGCTTCGAGCATTCCTTCTTTCTTCGTTTCCTTCATCATCCTGCCTTTTGTTACCTCTAGTGAAATAGTATCAACTCTATCTTTCGCGAGCCGCAAGAAGCTGAGAACTGCATCATTAACATATTCAGAGGTTTGTGTAATGTGTACTCCTTCCTTCTTGATCTTCACAAGTTTAGTAATATCAAAAACAGACAATTCAATGACCTTCTTTGAGTATTTTGTTGCAGATATATGGGTCAGTGACCATGAGTAATATACTGTCCCTGGCAGTGTTCCTGGGTCTAGTTTACTTTCGCCAATTGACATGGAACTTTTCAGCTGAAGTGTTGGTGATTCTGGTTGTTTGCATTGTGACTGGTTTGATTGCCAGTTTTCGCACCACCTTCCCTCTTTGGCATTGTTTGCTGGCCTTTGCGCTTTATCCATTCTCTCTGCTGCTGGTCTACGTTCTTGACTACGTTTTTGGCTGGTCCTAGACACATTGTATATAGAAAATAATAAGAAAATCAAACAGATCATCACATAATCTTGTCCACACTTTGTGTTAGTTAATCGAAATCAAAATTTCAGGCTCAAAGCCTATTTGTATTAGATGTCTATGGTTCTATGTGTGAACATTAATTTTCATAGTTTTAAGTCATAAAATTATACAACCTTATCTATTATAATTGGATCAGAATTCTCCACTGTCCTTTTTTTTTTTCGGTCAAGATATGTTGATTTATTTCTCTCATACAAATGGATGTTTCATTTATTTATTTATTTATTTGAAGTATTACATTGAGGGGGAGGATTCAAACCTGCAACCTCATTGTGCAGGTGTAAGGATTTACCACCGGACCAACTTTAAGTAGATGTTTCATTTACACTTGAAAAAAACCAGAAAAAGAAAAGAAAAGAAAAGGATGGGAAAGAATCCAAACTTATTAATTACTTTTTTGGCTTTAAGTTTGTGCTATTGTTGACCTATCAAAGGAATCTACTTTATGTACATCACCTTTCAGCGTGGGTGGTAGAAGTTTGAGCCCGATGTTATTGGTAGTTTTATCGGGAGAATATGTCTAGACCGCATATGTATTACTGTATTTAACCTTATGATATACTTTGGTAAATTATGTATGCATGTTCCTAGCTACAAACGGACCCCATTAAATAAAAACTAAAATGAAAATCGCGAGAGATACGTTGTGTTCAATTATTTTTCTTTCTCCCTCGAAATAATAATAAGTTGGATTCCAGAGAGTTAAACCGATAAAACGACAACACGTTAACTGTGACCAGTACTCTTCTTCAGTGTTGAGTGTTGAGAATCAGATCTCTCTTCTCAAGACACCAACGGTCACTTTTTGCTTCGATCTCCGACTCTGTTATTCATAAAACCCACCACTTCCCCTTTTAAAAACAATCTTACAAAAAAAACAATTCGTGATCGTAAATAATAATAAAAAGCATGTCTTTGTCTGTGAACTTGGCTTTCTTCTGTTCGTTCTTGTCTCTCATTTTGCACGCTTTGTTTTTAGTTGTCAAGGCCCAAAACAACAACGGCAACGGCGTGGTTGTGTCGACGCAGCTGTGGTGTGTGGCGAAGAACAACGCGGAGGACGCGCCGCTGCAGCAGGCAATTGATTGGGCATGCGGTCCAGGTGGGGCAAACTGCAAACTAATCCAGCAAGGCGGGCCGTGTTATGACCCGACCGATATCCAGAAAACCGCGTCGTATGTTTTCAATGACTATTTCTTGAAAAACGGCATGACCGATGACAGCTGCTCCTTCGATAACACTGCTGCTATCACTTCCTTGAACCCTAGTGAGTTATCATTTATCAACAATTGGATTTTTAGTGAATGTGAAGTTGGATCTGGAAAAATCATCAAACCCTTTATTGATTTTGTTTTGTTTTGATCTCAGGTTATGGTAATTGCAAATTCCCAGCAAGGTAATAATAGCTTTGAATTGAAATTACTTAAAAGACTGTATTTTTGTTTCTTTATTTTGCTTAATTTGTAGCAACTGTTTGTTCTCTCTGTCTGGTTTTTGTGGGAAAACTAGATCCCAGAAATGTTATTCAAAAACTTTCACCAGATTTCTATTAATTATTGAGAACAAATGTTTAGATTGCTTGATAATTGATAATCGTGAAGTTGATTATTTTAGATTGCTTGATAATTGATAAATGTGGATTGGTGGATCGTGTGTGTAGCGCATCAGCGAGCAATGGTAGCTTTTCAGGGTCAACAGCGGCGGCAATGGGGTCAAATAGTGCAGATTTCAGTGGCTGCGATAAGATTCTTGGGACGATCTGGTTTTGGCTCTTGATTACCATTCATTTGTTCTTTGTAATTTTTCAAGTAAATTAGGCAATTGAAGAATGTCTGAATCAATTTTTTGATGGAAGCTGTGAAACAAAGGCAAAGGCCTTTCTTTCTTTTTTTCTTTTGTTTATTGATTGAACACGTTTAGGCATTTAGATTGAATGTGTTCTTAATATTGTTGTAGTAAACCAGCTATTTATAGATTGTTAATCAAAGATTCAAAGTAGATTAAAATTCTTGTGTTTAAAGTGTGTCACTATTTACTCGTTTTGTAGTTTTTTTAGACCAAATTGAATTTGTATGTGAGGTCTTTCAGATGACACTGCAAAGACTTCGATGTGAATCGGGCTTCAAAAGCAAGTTGGGTCTTTCGATAAAGAGAATTTATAGCCCAAACCTTTTTTTTTTTTTTTGAGAATAAAGAAACACGACGACTACAACCAAACGAGACTCTGCTCTTTTGTATCTGGACACTTTTCTACAATACAAGCTGTGTGCTTTGTATCTAAACTTTTTTTTCCTCTTGGTGCGGTTGCTTAAGTTGTACTTGTGTTTTGTGTTACATCAAATTTTCGGTACTTATAGGTGCCGACAGCTGACCCAAAATACTCATATGTGGTCCAATTGAACTGTAACACATGTCCTTTTATTTTTATTTTTATTTTATTCTTTCACTCATTTCAAGACTTTAGAGCTATCGTTAATGCTAATGTGGGATTGTGGGTTATGGAAAAAAAATTAAATACCACGTAGGATGAACAACCACTTTGTTAAAAAATTCATCTCCAATGCAATCTCTCTAGTACAACTTCAAGCTAAGGTGACAACTTTTTTTTAGAGGTTGTCAACATGACTCTCTGATTTCAGTCATCTTGTTGGCCAATAATAAATTAACATGTTATTAAAAACATGTATTTTACAAGTGAAGTATTAGAGACCATTTTTTTTTCATTTGGATGTCTATAAAGTTTAATTACATGCTACATATGAAGTAATTGACTTGACGATGTTGACATATCACCATTTTTTCAAATGCAAGCCATATTACCATTGGAAATACTCTTATAGTTGTATGAAGTTCTGTTTTGTTGGGATTTTATGTTCTCATGTATTAAAAGTCTTGGAATGGGTTAAAGAAAAAAGAACATGTGTTACAGTTCAATTAGACCGCATCACTGGGTTAATATTTTGGGGTCAGCACCCAAGTATTATCTCAAATTTTCTCTTTAACTCGAAACTTAAAAATAAAAATAAATAAATAAATAAAAATAAAAATAAAAAGCTAAAATTTTCTTGATAAAGTCCATTTTCATATGCACCATACTTGCTCTCTAACATGCTTATCAACACTCTCTCCTCTCTAAAATTATAATGTAAAGCATGACAACATAATTTGGAATCGTAGGGTGAGAAAAAGCTGAGGTGTGAAGATATGATGATCCAAGTTTGAAAATTAGAGGGTCAACTAAATTCAATAACCTATAAATTTGGTTATTTATATACCTTGGTTAGGTTACTTTTTAACCACTCTGTTGAATAAACTTCTAGAAAGGCAAAATATTTTCTCATGATATGGTCTACATCTTCAAGTTGGACTAATTTGATAACAATTTATTAAAAAGTTTGAATAATTATTAACATCTTAAACATATTGTTGATCAGGTCATGACTAACCTTAACCATGCATTCACCGCTGATTTCCGCCGGTACACCGCCCACCGCCTGTGACTTTTCTTTGATCCCAACAAAATTCGAAAGGACAAGATCAACAACATTGATTGATTGATTGATTAGTTTGATCCTCTAATTAATTTATTTGTTGCTTATTTAATGCAGTTTACGGGTGTGAATTCCAAATGTCAAGTTGAATTATTAGACAAAAATATGTACATACAATTCGCCAGGTCAATGGCAAATAAATATATGATTTAATGAGCTTTCTTCACATGAGGTGCACCTAATACCATCCATTGAATTATCATATGATCTGCTTAGCTTACCAAACACCAAGCTCTCTTTAATTAGACTACGAAAAAGAAAATACAAATTAAAAATATTTTATTTATCAATTACAGAAATTACTCACAAAGTTTTAATAATCAAACAAAAACGTTTTAACAACCCTTTTGTATTCATCGATCATCTGTGACAGTATTATATACTCATATATATATTCAATAAAAATTCTTGTAAACTCTCATAATAAAAAACCCATAATTAATAAATAATCACTGTCTCTCTAAATCTGTAATATCATCTTCTTGTCCACAAGATTGAATTCTGCTGGAAGATCTTTCTCTGCTCAGAATTTTTCTAAAAGAACTCAATCGTGAACTGGACCCACCTGTGACTTTAGCTGCTGATGAAGAAGACTCTTCTGCGCATGACAACGTAGAATTTACACGGTCGAGCAGTGGAGCTGTAGGTGTGACACTACTAGCCGCCACCGGACCCTCACGGGGCTCCGGCATCAGCCGTGGCTCTGCCTCCGTCCGGCAGATAGGACATGTCGAGTGAGAACCCAACCACATGTCTATACACTCTGCATGGAACGTGTGATTGCAATTTGGTAGCATTCTAGCCATCTCTTGATTCTCAAGATTGCTTATACAAACGGCACACTCTGTTCCCGTCGCCGTCGTCACGGTGCCGTTCTGGCCGTCGTCGGCGGGATGTATTTGGAAGACGAATAGGGGGAGGGAGGCGATAACTAGTGGGTCGAGGCCGGTTTTAGGTGGCTCGGCGCCGGGGAGGTAGTGGGCATGAGGCTCCACCGCCGTTAAGTCAAGGCTACGGAAGATGGATCGGCGTCTGGCTTGGCGGCGGAGGATACATCTTGCATATATGTGAAGTATCAAAACAACAATTACAACGAAGGACAAAGATATAATGGCTGTGAGCATGATCTTGTTGTTGAGATCATAAGGGTTATGGTGACGATCATAAGGGCCTAATGGTCCATGATCATCATCGTCGCCCATGGCGGTGAAGGTGGCTCTTCTCTTCTTCTGCTTTGGTGTCTTAGATGGGTTGAGAGAGTTTCTAAGAAATTGATAGGCACGAAGAAGAAGAGTAGGAGGTTTTTTTTTTATATGTCGTTTTTAAAAAGAAATAATAAAATAAAATAAAAATCGAAGAATTTTTATATGTCGTTTTAATGTGGTGGTTTTTTTCTTGTTTGACAAATATTGAAATGTGACTTTGTGAACTGCGTGGGCAGTTGGGTTTCCATGAAAAAAAACCTACGTAATGTATTACATATTTTAAAGGTTTGACTGTTGAATATTGACTTTCCCTATTTTTATTTATTTATTTATTATTATTATTTGTTTCTTTCTTGAGTTTTCTCTTCATTGTATGCATCTCTGGTTTTCACTAAAAAAAAACTACATTTTCATTTTCTTCTTGAAAATACATTTTTTTTTTTAATTTTACTTGGAAAGGGTATTTATTGAAAGATTACTAATTATATATATCAAATTAAGGTTAGATGGATTGAAGGTTTATTGTTTTCTTAGTTTCAAATTAATGAGATTATTACCATAAAAGTTATTAGATATAATGATATATGTCTAATTTCTTATTTAAATATTTAATCTAAATTTTTTTTTTTTTTGGTTAAAAATTGAATTTTATTTTAAAAGTGTATATCTAATTACAAAAATATATTTTTCATAATACTTTTACTATATACTTCCCAACTTTTATCTCAATTTTTCTTTTTAACTACCAAAATAAGAATTTATTATTATTTTAATTCAGTATAAGTTAAAAAAGAGGAAGAAATGTCAAGTGAAAGGGTATCATTTAAGTAATTGAAAAAAGCAGTATATATTATTGTATTTAAGGAAGCCAATAAATGTATTTATGAAATTAAAGATTTAATTCCACACCACCTCAAGACAAGTGGTAATGTACCCGGGTTTCGAGTCCAACTAGGGTTGTGCAATATCCAATTCATTTTGATCGAATCCATTGGATTGGATGGGATTTGAGAACATGATTGGATCAAACTGGACTGTAAATTTTAAATTCGGATCGGATATTGGATTTCTATATGAAAATCTGTCAATCAATCGAATCCGTCAAAATATAAGGCATAATTTATATTTGTCCAATTTATTTTATTTTATATAAATGAATATTAAGCAAATTTGGGGTGCTATTGTATTTTGTTATGAAAAATAATTATATTTTTATTTCAAACTCTTATGATTTTATTTATGTCTGTGTTTGAAACTTATGTTTAATATTTATAATTTATTAGAATTTTTAAACTTTAAAGTATACAATTATATATTGTATTTATATTAGTTAGTAGTTTGTTAAATTTATTTGGAGTACCGTGTGAATTAATATTTTGATTTTGTTAATTTTAGAAGTGTTTAAACTTTTATATATTAAGAATTGCTTCATATAAATCTGATCCATTGGATCAGATCGGATTGAAATTATGTAATTTGTAATCGGATTAGATCTAATTGTAATTGCATCGACTTGAATTACAATTGGATCGGATCAGATTGTAATCCCTTTGATCTAATTGGATCAGATTGAATCTTGACAAATCCAATAGATCCAATCCACTGTACACCCTAAGTCCAAGTGTTCGACAATGTGCATTTTACAAGTGCGAGGAGTTTTCTTCCCGAAGTTATGCAAAGTAAATATGTAGAATTATTAATTAAATACATAAACTTTTAAACATAGACTGTCATTAAGACTTTTAGATGAAAGAAAAAATAAATAAAAGGTGAGAACTTAATATATAATATATGCCTTGAATTTCATGCTCATGTGTTAAACAGGCAAGGCAGGTGATTTTTACCGGATCGAATTATCAAACAAATCTGAACCCTGATATCAGGATTTCACTTTTCCAAATAAATATTCAATCTAAAAAGCAATTGCAATTTTATATAATTTAGGCTAATGATCATCATATACGTGTTACGTGTTGCATGATTACTTATTTAACCATTAAATCGTAAAGTGTGATTAGTTCTTTTCTTATAATAAAAATTATATTTCAACTGTAATAATATTTTTTACCGTAGTCAATTAAAAAATCTAGTGATACTTACTCGAAGTAAAATATATAAATGTGAAAACAACAAACCTGCAGCGTCAATTACAATAAAGAAATAAAACGACTGTAAATAAAAAATAATAATAATTAAAAAAAAAAATCTCGTTTGAAATTTCCATGAAATGAAAGTCCAATTTTCTTTTTCATGTCACAATTTCACTCCTTATTTTCTATGGTATGATGAAAACCATTCACACAGACCGACGTTCTGGTTTGAATATAAAAACATCTACACTGACGGTGCAATACTGCAATTAATTAACTTTTTTTATATTTTAGATTAAAATATTGCAGATTTTGGTTTTTTTTTTTTGGCAAATTGCACTGCACCCCTTGAAGTTTGGGCAAGGTACACTTAGTTGGAAAAGTTTTGGTATTATACTCTAACACCCCCAAGAATTAAATTTGACTTTTAAAATATCTAAAATGCCCCTAGTTGTATTATTTTATACTTTATTTTTTGTACCTTTTAACCAAAAACTTTATAAACTTTAATAAAATAAAAAAATTAAATAAAAAATATGATTCATTAAATAAATAAATAAATAGTTTTAAAAATAAATAAATAAATAAATAGTTTAAAAAATAAAAAATAAATAAATAGTTTTAAAAAATAAATTAAATAAATAGTTTTAAAAAATAAATTAAATAAATTAAAAGCATTAATTTTTTTTTAAGGATATCCGTTAATAGGGACAAGAAAAACTCTAAATATCCAAACTATTTATTTGTTTATTTATTTTAAACTATTTATTTATTTAATTTTTTTTAACTATTTATTTATTTAATGAATCATATCTTTTATTTAAATTTTAAATTTTATTAAAGTTTATAAAGTTTTTGGTTAAAAGGTCAAAAAATAAAGTATAAAATAATACAACTTGGGGCATTTTAGGTATTTTTAAAGTCAAATTTAAGTCTTGGGGGTGTTAGTGTATAATACCAAAACTTTTCTAACTAAGTGTACCTTGCCCAAACCTTAAGGGGTGCAGTGCAATTTGCCCCCTTTTTTATTTTTTATTTTTTTTATTTGAAACTAAAATATTGCAAATTTATTTGCTAGTAATATAAACTTTTTGGCAATTCACACCCGACCACCAAATATTAATAAAAAGTAGAGACCTTTTTTGTCCTTAAGTGGCCTACAGATAACGAAAAAAATGAGGATACTATGTGTAAGACGTTCTCTCTTATTGACTTGAAAAATTGGGATGGAAAATTGTAGTTTGGTGTCACAAGAGTCAATACTGGAGACTTTCTGCGATAAACAACTTCAATAATTCTATTTTCTTATTGAATATATCTTTTAAGTCAAACAATGACAATTGAAGTTCTACCATGGTCTACGAAAGTAAGTTAATATTTGATGACCAATTCAATAAAAAAATGGTATAATTATTTGTGATTCAATACAGTAAAATTAAATTTGTTTTTAAGTTAATCACATCACTTACAAGCATTGTGTAACCATCATGATTCTGTATAAAAGTAATATAAATAACTTTAATTAGACAATTGATAATTTGACCTTATTCAATGCAAATTTTTATCCCAAGATTTTTATTTTAAATAAAAAAAATAAAAAAATTATGTAACTGATAAATATTTCTGGATATTATATATTCTTCTTCATGTTCTATGATTCATACGACACTCAGGAATCAGAATTAACTAAATAGTATTGATTATGAGATAAAAATTATTAATTTGTTGTAGTTTATGTGTAATTACCCAGATGCATATATGAGCTAGTATATTCAGTCACCAACAAGACAGCAGACACCAGACAAGGTAAAAATCTATTAATTTACAAATCTGTCTAGTTTAAAATAATATTGACAGATTGTTCACAAGTTTAATAAATCTTAAACAAAGACAGACTGAGCTTTTTTTAAGGAGGTCATTTTTGTAACTGTACTTTCTTTTTTCTTTTAGATATAACACCTAGAGACCGGAGTATTGCAACTCGAAGGTGTTGGCGAGACTCTGATATTGTCAGCTGAATGAGTGTTCTTTACTACAACGGGGCCTAGGGAGAAAAAAAACTGTTTTATTATTATTGGGTCTATTTAGACATCTCATCAAGCTAATTTAAGCTCAAAAACTGGATCTATTTAGACATCTTATCAAACCAATTTTGACCATTTTCTTTTGCCTTGCGTCTTCAAGTTGTCTAAATCGAAGTGGACCGATTTAACCTAACATAAGATTTTGATCTTGGAGATCTGAATTAATTCCCAATTGAAGAAATTTTTTGGAGGAAAAAGAAAAAGTGTTTCAAACATTGTACAACAATGCATGAGGCACTTTCTATTGGTAGGTTTTGTAAGTCAGTCCAATCAAATTCGACTTTTTAAAGATTCATACTTGTACGATGGTTACTTCTATCTTTAGTTAATTTATATATATATATATATATATATATATATAGTCTTTCTATTATCAGATCGAACTGACTAAAGTTATATCAGTTCCTTGTATGTGGGCCACTAGATTTAAATACTTTGACTGACAATTGCATACAGCCAAGTCAAAGTATTTAAATCCAGTGGTCTACATGCAAGGAACTGATATAACTTTTATCAGTTCGAACTGATAATAGAATTTTTGTATATATATATATATATATACAGTGAGTCTTTCAATGAAAATTCTATATATAACTCACTGATATAATTTTCAATGAGAATTTTTGTACAAGACTCACTGATATAATTTTCAATGATAATAGAACTTTTATCAGTTCGAACTGATATAATTTTTTTGTGGATGATGATTTCAATGAAATCTACATATGAAAAAAATTTGAGAATTTTTCGAGTACTAGAACTATTTATCCAAATTTTGTTAAATATGAAGGCATCGGAAAATAGGCGAAATACAGGAAAATTCAAGATAAATAGTTCTAGTACTCGAAAAATTCTCAAAAAAAATTCGTATGTAGATTTCATTGAAATCATCATCTACAAAAAAATTCAGATTAAAATTCATTAAAGTCGATGTGTTTTCATCATGGTCCTTACCGAAATTATAATAAGGGATCCCTCATGAGAGACTCACTGTATATATATATATATATATATATATATATATATATATAATTGTGAAAAAAATTATTGATTTTTATTTTTATTTTTATGAATTTTGTATCTTTTTTTATTCAAGAAACAGATAAATAAGTGTCTATTACATCACAAAATCATCAAGGGTATATTATAAATTATTATGTGTTTCGTGAAATTGAGATTGATACAGTGGTAAGCTCTTCAATCCAACATCCTATGAAATTATGGATTTGAGTCATGTATCATAGAAGCAGAGTCAGAAATTTATTCCGAGAGGGGTTAACATGAAATTTTTTGGAGGGCCAAAGTATAAAATTTACAAATTCTTTTGTGAGCTTTTCTTAAATAATTGCATGTTGGGATCTTGCTATGTACTTTACTATATCCATGGGACCATGGTTCTATTGCTGATGTCAGATTCTTTAATTAATTATATCCATGAAAGAAGAAGACATCAACGATGATTAGTTTCAACTTTAAAATTATTTAAGTTGTTCACTGGCAGTTAGTAATTAGCTAGCTAATAAACTATTAATTTAGCTTAGAATCAGAGATTGTTTAAGACCAATACAAATTGATTGAATTCTTAAACAACTGGAAAGTGTTGTTAATCCCCATCGTTAATGAGATATTATTATTAGAAGACAATAAATAAATAAATTATATATTAACAAGATTACATTTCTGTGGTAAGCAAGTAAAAATCACAATTTTTTTTTTTTACCATAAATTAAAATATTAAATTTTCAGATTTTTGTTTTTGTTTTTTTTGTTTTTTTTGTCTATATGTGTGTCAATCTTTTTTCAGTAGGAAAGACTCAATAGTTCAAACCAGACAGGGGTCTTGAAGATATTGGGCCATATAAATTCTTCAACGGCCCAATAAAAATTTGGGGCATATAGCTAGTCTGCTATTTTTATTTTTTTTTTATTTTTTATTATTGCATCATATAGTTTGAATTTTTTTTTTTGCTGTAAATTATAAATATATTATGCCTATCAAAGTGCATAGGGATAATGTTACTATACACGTATACAATGAAGATATTCTATGCTCCATTTGTATAACCCAAAAATCTCCCAAACCCGCTTGGTGAACCCTAGTTTGAAATTGGGACTCTTTCAAACCCCGCGATCGTTGGGAAATATGAAACTGTATGTACCTATGAGGGGATTCAAACTCCAAACCTTGTGAGCGCAAACCAGAGACCTGACCATTTTACTAAGAGCATCTCCAACTATGCTCTCTAAATTTTAGCTAGCAACTTTTCATGAGATCACTCCAACCATCCTCCCTATTATAGCTAGTCATTAATATTTTAATATTTTTAAAATTTAAAATATAAATAAATTTATTTTGTTTTGAATTGTAAAAATAAGAGAGAGAAGATCAATCAACTTAGAAATAAAAAATAATAATAATAATAATAAAAGAGAGAAGATAGGGAGCTTGAAATGGCTCCCTACATTTGGAGAGCCTCTTGGTGACTCTCTAAAATAAGGATCTCCTTGGAGTGCTATAAAACAAAATTCACTTTTTATTTTAGCTAATGACATGGTTTAGAGAGCCCCTCGGAGATGCTCTAACCAATCATGGGTAAGATATTATATATATGCTTCTTGATTCATGGATTTCACACAAGAATTTTATGTCATACATTGCATGCATTTGGTTCTGATTTTCTCTCTGATGAGATAGCTTATTTTTCCATTTCTTTGTATTAATTAGAAATTCCTCTGATGGGTAACCTTCATTATGTCCCCCTTGACTAGTCACTCATTTCAATTTATACACACACACATATATATATATACATATATATAATATGAAAAATATTTTTACAGAATTTAATGAAATTCCATATCACAATGTAATTCTTTTGCAAAGAAATCAGTCAGTCCAATCACTAAAAGATTTCTCCTATTACTGATTGCTTCCAAGGCAGGTCATGTCATGTGGACTCTGAGAAACCACAGAGCACATGCATGAGTAAATTACCAAGATGTACGGATTGTCTCATCAGTCATCACAGTACAACTTAATTGCTAGCTTTTTTGATTGAAAAGAGTGAAAAAAACAACAACAACAATAATAAAAACTGCACTAAACCATGCACACATGAACCATAACAGTGTCCGGAAATGAAACATATCATTAATGAAGTAGCAAAGCCAACTGGAAATTAGTAGTCGGATGTTTTGGTCCTGTTGCTTCTCGTCAGAGATTGAACTGGTTTGGTCTGGTATGCAATGCATGCACCCACCAAATTCAAATTTTTTTTTTTGATTGGTAGGCCCAGAGATATATAGTTTACCAAAAGCTTGAAAGAATAAATAAATTGGATTGATTGAGATTCAGGAAACTTTTAGTTAAACCTGCTAATAATTCAGAGAAGAAGCTTCAAGAAATTTAAGAAAATCTAAGCAATTCAAAAAGCCTGATCAGCTTTGATTAATGTTAAATCATGACTGAAACATATATAAAAGATGATGGAGGAACACATACGTGTTTTGTTCCTTTTCTTGTTTACCTATTAATTAAAATCCACCAATTTATGTGGTAATTAATAAAACAGCAGATGTCTACTCTCCTTAAACAAATAAACTCTCTCTCCCTCTACCTCTCTACACACTCATGCTTGTCATGAATTTATAGTAAGAACTTATAGCAAGGAGAGAATTCCCAAACCTGGACAAAAGTAAAAATTTGATCTTCAAGAATATTATTGGTAGAAATCCAGTCTTTGTCATATGGAGATCATCAATTTCTCTGGTTTCCTGGTGATCATCACAAACAACCTTCATATGATAAGATGAGGTCTTTCTCATTCCCTTTCAGGCCAGCTTGATATATATCTCCTGGGGCTCATCCACAAGATTTATTCCATCAGTTATATATATATATATATGAAGTACTAGTAAATCAAAACAGGTATTTATCTGGAGAAATTAATGTTTTTTGTGTTATATATTTTCTAAATGCAAAATTTTGATGTCTGCATGCTTTCTTTTACATACTAGATTTAAGATGATTGCAATTTTGGCACAATTAATCAACCATTAAAACAAAAGTTCTTACAGCGATTATGGTTCTCACATGCAACATATATCCAACTGGTTAATGCTTAATTATAATATCATCATCATCATATATATGTACCCAGAAAAAAAAAAAAAAAAAAAGAAGTTAAATACAACTTGTAGATAAAATATTGGTGAAGTATAATCAACCTCACTAGAACCATTAGATTGCATTTAATTGTATGAATATAAGTAAAGGTACCTCAGGAAAAAATTTGTAAAAAAGCAACAAAACTTGAAAGTTATAATCTCAACTAAACCCATAAAGCAGCATTCTTGAACAATAATAGGAGTACTAAAGATTTCAGACACTCATTCAAGATCCCTAAATATACAATTGAAGTTCAACATGCAATGTATTTTTTTGAAGCTTTTTGTTTTTGGTAGGATTCGAGCAGCTGATTTGGGAGTCATTTGCCCAAACCCCAAGTTCATCCATCTACCAGTTGAACTACGCTCCTAGCCCCCTTGGGGGCGTAAATACAAGCTCTTGATCAAAGATTTTAATCAGATAACACTCAAAGGCTCGACTATCAAGGCAATGTTATTTTCTACTTGTAAGGTAGGATATTGAATAATATTGATAGTCACATATTAATAATTTTGTCTTGAACATTTTATTTTTATTTAAGTAAAAAAAATAAAATAGGCCGGCTTCCTATATAATATTTAAGTACCTTGTAATGAAGTCATTAATGGTGGGAATTTGGTGAAGAAGAGGAAGGCCTATTGTTGTGGTCCTGATGATCTTGACCGTGAATTCGAGCGGGGATGTTAAATCCCTGCAGTCCATCAGACACAAACCGGCTACCGAAAATGGAATTAGAGTGGTGATCAATTTCCTGCGTCTTGTGATGATGCTGGTTTGTGAGATCATCCCAAGCACGAATCGATGATGATTGTGTGAAACTGGACTGAAGGGGTCCCCTCTGAGCATATGCCAACGCTTGTTGTGTCGACAGTGATGGTGAGTTGAATATAAAACCACCACCACCGCCACCACCTCTATTTTCCGTGTTTGCTGTCTCATTGTTCCAAGCCACCATTCGCTGAAAATTGGCCTCATGATATGACCCTACGGTAGAAGATCCATCAAAAAGGGCTTGATGATGATCAGTTGAAGCTGCGTGACTTGTATGGTCTCCTTGAAAAGAATGGAGTGAAAGTCCAAGATCTTCATGAGTCGGGTTTGTACAGCTTCTTGAGATTAAATCAGCTGGGTAGTGTTGAAAATTGATCGACGATGTTGTAGCACTTGTTGGGAAAAATGATTTTATAGTATCAGCTATATCACTGTCCAAAGGCGGCGCCATGAAAGATGAATTATCATTGTTTGTGTTGTGAATCTGAAAACTAACATACCCAGATGTGGACTCCGATTGTTCTTGAATATTACCCATCTCACTTGACCCCACATTAGCATCTTGATCAGCTTCCATGGCAGCATCGTTATCATTACTAATAGCATTAACATTTGGGTGCCATGGTGGTAGCTCAGCGAGCTTGTCAATGGCTGACTTTGCTTTATTAATAAGCCAATCTACAGCTTTGCTGGGTCGGTCATAGCCTAGTCGATCTTGAACATCATAGAATTGAATAGCTGTGTGTGCTGCTAATCGAACCCTTCGATCTCTAGGACCTTTTGAAGTGTAGACCTTGCTATGGCGATCTTTTCGGCCTGTAGATCGAACAATGTGGCCTCCTTGGACTTGAACTATTTCTCCTTCACTGCTCTTCAATCCCATTTTTCCCTCTTTGTGTTTTGCACACCCAACTCTACTGGTCTGCTCCAAAGACTGTTTGTTGTGTGTCACTTGTAGATTTTGTGGCTGTGTTTCTTGTTGTATAAGGTGAAGGATTTGGTGGTTAGGGCTCTGATGATGATGATGATTACTCTGGAAATCCAGATTCCTAGACTTGGAGATTTTTTTTTTCAATTCCTTCTAAAAAGCTTTTTGATTTCCTGCAGTTTTCTTGTAGTACTGAGAATCATTGCTTGGCTTCTCACTCAAGCTGTTGTTGTTGTTGTTGCTGCTGGTACTTGTTTTACTGCTGATCCTAAAACACTCTGACATCGTTCTCTCCAGAATTTTGCATACCCCAATACTACCCACTAAATCCAAAAACCCTCACTGAAAATACAAACAAAATTCAGAGAAATCAAAAATTTAGATTATATAATATATATATATATATATAACTATCTCATCATCTATCTCTATCTCTCAACAGAGTCAATGAACCAGGATGGTGAGTTTCTCTATGCAAAATAAAAAACAAAACAAAACAAGAACCTAGCAAAAAAAGTTGAAACATTAGCTGATAAATAACCACTACAAAACGGAAAACAAATATATAATAAAATTAAGATTTTGAGACTTTGAATGGTTATTATAATAAGTTATTTTTTCCTTGATAAGAAGAAGAGATTGAATAGCAAAAGATGGTTGCTAGGAATTAAGAAAAGAAAGAGTGAAAAGGATTGGTGTCATGTAGAGGTAAGTGAAAAACTTACCCTCATTAGAGCTGCTGATGCTTCTGCAAAGGGTGGCAGGCTTTGGTCAGACTTCAGAGAGAGAGAAGATTAAATATCATCTTTCTTTCTTTTTTTCTTTTTCTTTTTCTTTTTTTCTCAATCAGAAACTATATAACCCCCCAATTGTGTGAAGTGTGTTATGACTTTTCTTTTAACTTAATGGTGATGAGTTATGATTAGAGTCACAGTTGATAAGGAAATGACACAAATGGCCATTTCTCTCTCTCTCTCTCTCTCTCTCTCTCTCTCTCTCTTCCACCGGCCCACTCCTATTGAACTATTGAAGGCTCTGATAAATGATAATGATATCTAACAGCTTTTCTTTTCATGGTTTCTCTTTTTTATATATAATTAAGATAAGTGTTGTTGTGGTTTCACTTAAAGAAACGACAAACATCCTTCCCCTTCTACCTCCTCCACTGCTCCTACAATCATATCATATGCTTCCCAAAACCTGGAAAACAAAAATTATAATAATAATTAAAAACAACAATCTGTTGATTAAATAATAAATATATTATGACAGTTTTTTGAAATTTTAAATAAAACCCCTCATGAGAAGCATGAAGAAGAACTCTTATGATGATCTCTCTAGCTAGCTAGCTAGGTTTTACAACTATGAACCAAGCTGTCAAAGCCTAGAGAAATCCATACGTTTTATATTAATCAATGACAGTTACTTCAGTAGTTTTTCTTTATCATTATCTCAGCTTGTGGCAAGTTGCATCTACTGGCATCTTTAGGGTGTGAGAATATTATTTAAAGAATTCTATATATTTTTCTTTCAATATATTCCTATATATAAATATCAAAAGGGTAGGTGGATGCAATTATAGCATAATCAAGAATCAGCCCTAATACCCTTTTACTGTTTTGGAACAATTCTCGAAATTATTAACGGTCAATGATACACAATTAATCAAAAAAATATATAAATCCAAATGATATAGATGATTAGAAACATGACCCGTTTTAACTAAAATATTGACGGTATGATACTAAACAAACGGCTGTTAAAAAAACGTTATTTTTAATCACAACTTAACTAATTGATAATAGACGTTATGTCCATAGTAGATACACATCTAAAAAAGAATTGAACATAATAGATGAATGAATTTCGTATAGTATGTGCGAATGACATGGTAACGATAAGTCCTTGTTATTGGACCCATCAAAATAAAAATTGATGAAACAATTATAAGACTATTAATAAGGTAGTAGGTAAGGTAGTTAGCTTAGAATATACAACTTTGTGAGGGTGATGAAGCTTTTTAGGGTGTCCCTAGCTGGAGTGAAAAGTGATACTGAACTCTCATTCTCTTGAATTATATGCCCCTACACAAGTTGACTCAAGGATCGAGTTCGGTTCACGTTGATTGTACACCACTTTTTGGTTTTAGGGTTAGGTTTTAGGGCACTTGACAGTAAATAAATAAATAAAAATAAAATAAAAATAAAAATAAAAAGTGAAACTAAGCAAATTTTCTAAAAGGGGGAAAATAGAAACAATATACTTATGTCATACTTATGTCCGTTGATATTTGGTTATTGCTTTTAGATTATTATTTTTTATTTTTTTTAACTTTTTATATATATATATTTTTTACTGTATCTATCTATTTAAGACTATATATATATTTTAACTTTTTACCTTTGGTAAGATCCGAACCGCTGACTTGGGAGTCATTTACCCAAACCTCAGACTCGTTCATCTACCAGCCGAGCTACACCCCCAGGAACTATTTCTTTTAGGTTACTCAACCTTATTGTGGGCACATTTATGATATTTGTTAGCTATAAATGTTTCAAGACATTGTTATAAGTGTTTTTCAAATTTCCCTTTTTAGTGTTTAACTTTTATTAAAAGAATGACTATGTAAGGTTGAACCAATTATATGTTTCTTGTATATTAAAAAGCCCACAGGGGTGTAGCTCAGCTGGTAGATGGACAATCTTGGAATTTAGGTAAATGACTCTCAAATCGGCGGCTCGAATCCTACCGATAGCAAGTTGACTCATGGATTGAGTTCGGTTCACGTTGATTGTACACCACTTTTTGGTTTTAGGGTTAGGTTTTAGGGCACTTGACTTTGAGAGATCATTTATTTAACAGTTAGTGATTACAATAATTTTATGTCGCTTGGCTAATCACAAGAGTAAAAAAAAAAAAAGTGAAACTAAGCAAATTTTCTAAAAGGGGAAAAATAGAAACAACATACTTATGTCCGTTGATATTTGGCTATTGCTTTTAGGGTTTTTATTTTTTTCGTTTTTTTTTTTTAATTACTTTTTTTTTATTATTATTGTATCTATCTATTTAATACTAGATTATTATTATTATTATTAACTTTTTACTTTTGGTAAGATTCGAACCGCTGACTTAGGAGTCATTTACCCAAACCTCGTTCATCTACCAACTGAGTTACGCCCCTAGGGGCTATATCTTTTAGGTTACTCAGCCTTATTGTGGGCACAATTATGATATTTGTTAGCTATAAATGTTTCAATACATTGTTATAAGTAATAGCACTACATACTCCACGTCACATTAGGATACAAATTCCTGTACACATTAGGATACTCCACGTCACATTAGGATACAAATTCCTGTACACATTAGGATACAAATTGTAATTAGATTTAGAACTCTTCTATTACTAAAGCACTGCAGCATTTATAAATACTGGCTGAGATTATGAATAAAATAATTCAATATTCTCTCTCAATTATTAATTCTAATATGGTATCAGAGCTTTGCTAAGAAATAGCTTAGAGATCCTGAAACTCTAATATTTTTTTTTCAAGAACCCTAACCTCAGTCACCGGTCATGACTTCTCATTCTACAACCGAGATTTCTTCCTCCTCCACGTCTTCTCCTTAGGTCATCCTCATGGGCACGAACAACACCAACCACTATCAATCTCTTCTTGCTATCAACTCCACTCAAGTTCCTATCTTCCACAGTCGCATGAAACATGTCGCCATTGACTTCTTCTTTGTTCGAGACCAGGTAGCTCGAAAGCAATTACGAGTTGCTCATGTCCATACGAACGACCAACTAGCTGATTCCCTAACAAAACCTCTCTCTCGCCAGCAGTTTTCTTCTCATCGGATCAAGATAAGCGTCCTCGATGGAAGCTCTATCTTGAGGGGGCATAATAGCAATACACACTCCACGTCACATTAGGATACAAATTCCTGTACACATTAGGATACAAATTGTAATTAGATTTAGAACTCTTCTATTACTAAAGCACTGCAACATGTATAAATACTGGCTGAGATTATGAATAAAATAATTCAATATTCTCTCTCAATTATTAGAGAGAAAACCAAAAGTAACCATCTAAAACATTAAACTTTTGTTTATAACCACTTTTGAAATTATAATTGTTAATAACCACTTTTTTGAGAAATTACCTCAATACCCACATATATAAGCACTAAAAACCAAAAACATGAGCAGTGGAGATTAACAATTAAAGAGAGAAAAGAGAGAAAGAGACATTGTTGCCGAGAGAGAAGAGAGAAATAAGCGGTGTTGCAGGGAGAGAAGAGGTCGCCGTCACAGCCTAGAGACAGACCCATCATTCTCTTCTCACTTGACATTTTTATTGCGATTTCATGTTAAGAACATGTTTAGGGAATAATAAATGTTGAAATGTATCAATTTTGGGGGTTGATTGAGTTGAGGTCTGGTATTTTGGATGATTTGAGACTAGATGTTGGAGTTTGGTTTGAAAAAAAAACTTGAAAGCGTGAAATCTTCGACAAACTTGAAATGTTTTACGAAAACTTGAAATCATGCTTTAAATCTCTAACATAAAACTTGAAATCTTCTAAATCTTGAACCAGTGAAACTTGAAATCTTCTGGAAAAAACTTGATTGAAGTCTTACCTAGAAACTTGTCAACATTTTAAGTTTTTACATAAGATTTTAAGTTTTCGAACCAGTGAGCTTGAAATCTTTTAGAAAAAACTTGAAACTTTATTAAATTCGATTCTTCACAAAAACACACAAAAGTGATGCAATAATGCTAAACTCACGTTAAGGTCACTGTTTCCAACTCAATTAATGAATAAATTAAAAATATTTACACACCAAATACCGATTTAGAGCAAATCGAAATTTTTGTTTCAATTTTTCACTTCTTTAAATCTTCAATGCGATTCTGAAATCAAACCATCCTCTAGTTAGTCGATTTGCAGGAATAACAATAGTTCAACCATATTGGTGTTCGATTTGCTAGAAGAGGAACAACGATCAGAAATCGTTGATGAAGAATGAACAAAGAAGAAGGAAGAAGACGGTGAACAGTGAAGAAGAGGGTGAGAAAGAGAAAAATAAACAAAACAAAATAGAAATATTAATTTGGGGGCATCTTGGTAATTTATGGACACCCACTGAATTTTTTTTCAAAACATGGTTATTAACAATTAAAGTTTCGTATGTGGTTAAAAACGAATTTCCCATATTTAGAGTGGTTATTTTTAGCAATTTCCACCAATTATTAATTCTAATAATAAGTGTTTTTCAAATTTTCCTTTTTATTGTTTAACTTTAATAAAAGAATGATTATATTCATCTTGTATATTAAAAAGCCCCAAGGGGTGTAGCTCAGTTGGTACATGGACGATCTTAGAGTTTGGGCAAATAACTCTCAAGTCAGCGGCTCGAATCCTATCGATAGCAAAAAAATTAAAAAAAATACATGATCTAGATAGGTGGATAGATAGATACCGTAAAAATAAAAAAAAATTCAGAATTAGATATAAAAAAATAATAATAATAATGTTATTTTGGCCAAATGATGTGGTATCCTTGATTTTTTTATTTATTTTTTTTGTATTAAAATTGCATGATTGAAATAATTGGATTTTAGAGATGTCACATCATTTAGATTCTAAATTTTGGTAAAGTAGCATATAATAATAATAATTTTTGAAATAAATTTTTTATTGAAATATCCTATAAGGGAGTAGGTTTCAAAAATAATATAATTTGAAAATGAAACACTTTCAATGTCTCTAGCTTGTAAACATATTAATTTAGATGTGAAATAACTTTTTTACTCTAAATAATTGTTTGTATATAAAAACAAAAAAGCGACTAAGGCTAGGCATTAGGCAACCCATAGTCCCATAGTCTAAATTAAATAATTAATAAAATTGAAAGGACTGGAACCTTTAAATTGCCTCTAAAGTAGCAGCAAGCTGCACACCAACTTAGCTAAAGTAATATAAAGCCATTTCATCACAACTCGTGACCCTTTAAAAAATCCCCCACAAATACAATTCTCTCCTCATCAACTGTCGTTTTCCTCTACTCCTTTAAAAAAAAATCATCAGCCGCCCGTCTCATTCTTTGTAGACACGTGTATTTAGCTTTTTTTTTTTTTTTTTTTTTTTTTTTTTAGTATCATAGTAGCGAGTCATCGACTTTGAGTTGTTACAACAGTAAAATCTATAATTTTATGAAGTCAAGATAAGTTGAATTTGTAATATTATAGAGTTCAATCATGCTATTCTCAAATTATGAGGTAAAATAAATAAAGACTAAATGATCATTTGTATGATGTTACCTAATTGAGAGTGATTTGATATATATTCTTTCCATTCATACAATTCCAAATCAGTCATTTGTCAAACCTCAATTTTCTTTTCTCCATTTTATACGTTTGATAATCTACGTATGTAGAGGCTAAATTGTATATTTAACATAAAAAAATGTATATTTCAATCACATATCATATCTTCTACAGAAGGGTGCACGGTAAAGTTCATATTTCAAGTGTTGCAGTCTGTTGTCCAATTTAATTGCAAGACATAAACCCATTTGGGGTTAAAATCAGTTTACAATATATATATATATATATATATATATATATATATATAAATTCTATTATCAGTTCGAACTGACAAAAGTTATGTCAGTTCCTTGTATGTGGGTCATTGGATTTAAATACTTTGACTTGACTGTATGCACTTGTCAGTTAAAGTATTTAAATCCAGTGGCCCACGTGCAAGGAACTGATATAACTTTTGTCAGTTCAAACTGATAATAGAAAGACTGCTACAATTATTGTATGACTTTAGTACATAATTGCTAACATCTACCCTAGTTTACATAGAGTTTAAAATCTTTCTGACAAAATTATTGTACGACTTTGTGGTTAATTTGATTACAGAGTAGCTAGACTGCTGCAATTACACATGTATTAATCCATTAGCATTATTGGGGTGCAATTAATTTGTGACATCTATGAAAATTCAAAAGTTGAACAAATTTGAATTATATATAAAGCACTATTAAATGTGCAATTAATTTCTAGACTTTCTCTATTTAGATTAGGCTTTGATTGATGGAGTATTGGACCATTTAATAATTTTTCAGCTCCATTAATTCAAGAAAGAAAAAGATTTCATAACTGAGAAAAGCTTGTATGGAATTGTATAATTTTTTACGATTTTAATAATTTAAATTTTATTTTTATATTTCTAATACAAAATAGATAATATGATTGGATAGCCTCACAACCTATCGGTGAGATCGTCTCATACTAGATTTTCTCTTTATAACGTAGGTTAAAATCTTATAATAAGGGAAATTTGATGTAACACAAACCACTTTTGTTTGAAACCTTTTTATTTTTCTTCAAAAAAAAAAAAAAAAAAAAAAATCCTTTTATTTACGCATGCAAATGCATAGTCAATTCCACAACTTCCCATGATAATGATGCCACCATTTAATGTATGTAACTCTGAATTAATTTAGTTAATATATATATAAATTTTCTATTACCAGTTCGAACTGACAATAAATATATCAGGATGAAGAATGTGGACCACTAGATTTACATACTTTGACTCAAAGTGTATGCACTTGTCAAAACTTCTCCATAATCTGTGGTCCACATTCTTCATCCTGATATATTTATTGTCAGTTCGAACTGATAATAGAAAGACTGAATATATATATATATAGGGTTAAAATTGAAACTAACCATATAATTAGTGGAGTTTTTATTTTTTATCCAACATTAGTATTTTGATTGTTTTTACAAAACTTTCCACTGATGAGACAAAAGTACCCTTAATGATTTCTCAATTAAGCATACTAGTCTTCGTCAATTAAACACACAAGTTTTTTTTTCCAATTAAACACACCACCAGTTTTCAACAATTAAACATATCACTAATTTAATTCATAACGTGTTTAATCTGTGTGTTTAATTCCTAATGTGTTTAATCTGTATGTTTAATTCCCGACGTGTTTAATTCCAGTGTGTTATCTGGTGCATGGGTAAATTTGTTTCTTCAGTGGAAAATTTGGTAAAACAATGAAAATACTAATTCCGGGTAAAAATAGAAACCCCTTTAATTTTTAGTTAAAAAGTGCTATTTCTTCATATAATATATATATATATATATATATATATATGAATGACCAATCAAGTAAGGGATCTATCGAGATGTGTTGATTCAATCCGCATCAAGCACAATTAGAAATGTAAATTTTCATTACAAGGGATGAGTATTCCCACACTTTACGATTTGTACGTTGAGATGGATTTGTCTTCATATATTCATTGAGATTAGGTTATACAAGTAAATGTAGATCAATTTTGGGTTTTGTGTTGTGTGCATTTGTGATAGGGTTTCAAATTATATATTGTTCATTAAAAGAAGTGAGGTGATAATTTTTTTTAGAGTAATTATCTAATCTAGCTTGTAGTATTTAATCTCATTTTGATAGATCTTCACCTTATGTTGGTTTCCATTTTTATTTTATTTTTTAAATAAAAACAAAGAATGAAAGATAACCGATTTATATATTATAACAATTATCTATGACTACTATGTCTCAAGTTCGAATGGCCGCAATAGTAAGTATATGAGTAATGCTAGAGGACCCAAAAAAGTGACCCAAATTTTGGACCCAAACCTATGTGGCAACATCACACACAACACGGGCCCACGTCACTTTTCCCAAAGATCCCATGTGATGTTGCCACATAGGTTTAGGTCCAAAATTTGGGTCACTTTTTTGGGTCCTCTAGCATTACTCTAAGTGTATATATATATATATATATATATATATATTCTGCATCTTAAATGGTATAAATTAATTTAATTTCTTATTTTCTTTATTTAATTTCTTATTTTCTTACCTTTTATTAAATCCATATTTAAATTATGACAGACTTCAATACCTATTCGGTTGCCATATATTTAATTCAATTTTTTTTACTTTATAAAAGACATTAGATTTTTTTCCCCTAAAGTTTGGCAGGAATTAAATTAACAAGAAACAATAAATCAAACCTTACTTTTTCAAACAAGATGAGGTTGGCCGGTGATATGTCCCTCACAAACATGGGCGGAGGTAGTAGTAGGCTAGACCGGGCTGTAGCCCGGTCTAAAATTTTGAAAAAAAAAAATTATATATATATTTTTTAAAAATACACATTTAATCGTAAGTCTTAACTTCTAATTAGTCTATTAGTCCATCATAAAACTCAATTGACAGCTAATTAATTTAGCACAAGCTCACCATAAAACAAATAAATCATCAATAAGAACACATTAATACCGATGAGATGAGATTGGTCCGGTAGTAAAATCCCTCACACCTACACCACGAGGTTGTGGGTTTAAGTCTATCCTTAAAAATAAAAATAAAATAAAAAAAATAAAAAAACCCCAAATAGAACTCAACAATAATTTATAATTTTTATTTATTTAATTTCACTCTCTCTTTTTGTTTGATTTTAGTTATATATGTAATAACATATGCATTTTGAAGGATAAGGTTCACGTCATTATCAAACTTACTTAAAATGATTTTTATTTCCCTCTTGCTTTTTGTTTGATTTTAGTTATATATATATATATGTAATAACATATGCATTTTGAAGGGTAAGATTCACATCATCATCGAACTTACTTAAAATGATTTTGACTAACAATTTAGGTTAGCCCTCCTTGACCCAAAATCTTGGCTACGCCACTGCTAGTCACAGGTCACACCCACACCCACACCACGAGATTGTGGATTTGAGTCTCTCCCCCTCTCCAAATCTTATTTTCACAACAAATAATGCAGACTGTGAGACCTATATAAAAATTTAAGTATTTATAATTAATTAATTATCCATATAAATACAGATTCCAGACACAATGTTGTACATATTAACAAAGAGAAAAAAGTGGGAAAAAGTCAAAAAGATAATGGTTTCGTTTCGTTTTCATCAACAGTTGTGCCTGCAAACTTTAATTTGCTTTTTGATGAATTTTCATGCCCAGAAAACGAAAAGTAAAAGTAGGGGCCGCTGCTGCTGCTGCTACATAGGCATGCAAACGAAGGAAGAGTGCGTGGGAGCATATATATTTATATACACTTTAATTATATAGTTGCAGTAGTCCTAGAAAAGGACAATGGCAGCTAACTAGCGGGGCCCTGCAGTGACTTGTTTTGATGATCAGATGAGATGATAATAATAATAATAATAAGAAGAAGAAGAAGAAGGAAAACGTGAAAACCACCGATCGAGCTCGTGATCCAAGATGTATGATGATGATGATGATTTTAATGTCCTACTGATATATTCTGTATTTCTGTTTCCGTGAAAGTTTTTCTGGGAATCAGGAAAATGGATATGTACGTATTTTTAGATTGATAGCGAAATTATATGCCAATTAATATGATGATGATGATGATAACATACCCGGTATATACTGCCAAGTTGTTATTGTTGTTTCTTGCTTATACATCGTCGTGCTGTCTATTATTCTGCGTGCGTCGTCCTTTCACATTTTTTTTACAGTATATATATATATATATCCCCGGCCATGTAATTATATTGCACTGTTCATTTTAATTAGGGCTTTGAGAACCACTAGATCCATGCAACAAAACATCTCTGTTGTTTTTATTTTATTTTATTTTTTAGGGTTCTGGTCATCATACTATTTTTCCCAACCATTTTTCAAAATCTATGTGAATTTCTCTTGCACATGGGTTTGCAGTATATATAACCAGCCATGTAATTATATTGCACATTTTTTGTACAGTATTGACTATATATACTGTAATTGCGCATGGGTTTGCATTTGCAGAAGCAATCGAATTAATGGTGTCCCACTTGCAAAAACGACAGCACCTTATACATATACAGGTACAGGCCAAGCCAGCAACCAACCAAATTCATAAGAGACAGAGAAGAAGACAACAAAACTTTACTGCTTTAGTTGTTAAATCTCAGTTTTACAACATGGCCCGATCGGCTGTGCTTGTTGTCAAGTCTTGTTGCTTTCATTTATTGATAATTGCAAAGCCAAAGTCAAATGTCATGACTAGACACTAGTTTCTTTAATTCATTCAAAATACATAATAATATTGCATCTGCAATCTGCATGGAAAGTGTAGAAGCGATCGACTACAATGATTTTAAAAAATATCTACAACTTTTGAAACTTAGAGGCAGTATTATAACCAGTATGGGGCCATGGATCCCCAGGTTCATAGAAAAAAAAATAATAATAATTACAATTTAGTCCTGTCATTTTCTAGTTTTTATACTTTGGCCCCCCCAACCTCACACTCCAAGTTCCGCCTCTGACGGTAAATATGTTAATTGTGTTGGATATGGCTTGAATTCTCCAATGATACCAAACACGATTTACCAATGCAGAGACTTCCTGGAGACGTGAGAGCGTTTGGGAGTATAAGGTTATGTTTGAGGGAGGCTTGAGGACGTTGAAGAACAGAAGAAACGGAGAACAGCTCAAACCGCTGCCGCTGCCGCCGTGGCTTTGGCAGCGGTAGGACACCGCTGCGAATTATTTCGACAGCGCAAGCACAGCGGTTCCAATTCCAGTGGATACCGCTGCGGTGACCGCTGTGGTTGTCACAGCGGTACCGACAGCGGTCGACAGGGGTGAAGTGCATGGATCACAGTTTTTTGAGTGGTCAAGTTCAACACGGTTTAGGAAGCGGGTGGCCAATTGCAACTTGAATCGTAGTCAATCACAAGCATGCGTTGAATCAGGAAATATTCATAAAAGAGGAAAATAAGTTGTTTCTTGAAGTTCGAATAGGAAAAGGATTTCTCCTTGAAAGAAGACTTGTCTTAAATAGAAAATAGTATTTATGTGGAACAAGTATTCTTGTATGACTAGGAGATAGATTTCCTTGTTAGTTTAAACTCCATGTAATACATATAAATAGACTATAATAACTAGGTTATTAGTGTGTGAAAAACAACTGAGAGTGGTGGAGCAAAATAGCAAATACTAGAGAGATCTCAAAGTGAGCATTGGGTGTAATTGAGTTTGGGGTATTTTAGAGAGAGAACCTGAGTGTGTGGTTGTAACAATTTATTACATATTTGAACTTTCTCTTGTCGTCCTGACGACCGTGGTTTTTTTCCCTGATTTGGGTTTTCACGTAAATTCTTGTGTTGTGTGTGATTAGATTTTAATTACTTATCTTCATCTTATATTTTATTTGTTATTGTGTTTGTTTGTGTTCTATCCGGCAATGCTTCCGCGCGCTTAGTGACATTTGTTCGTTAACAAATTGGATTCACATGACATGATTTAAACGAGATAATTCATCATTAATATATATATACATTTACCAATTGACACATTATCTATTAAGATATAAGTTGGGATTTAAATTGAGATGTCTAGAATACCAAGTTGATTGATTAGCTAGAGATAAAAAATGATTGGACTATATATGCACATACATGTACCTTCTTAAGACCATTGAGAAAGAGCATGATTGGACTTCCAAGTCTAAGGGTTTGGTTTATTTTATATTTTTATGTAATATTTGTTGTATCCTATTAATCATATGATAGATGTTTTATGTTCAATCATTTTCATATCTTTATCTGTATCTATATTTATATCAAACAATTCAAACAATGCAATAAATATACAAAACACGTATATCCAAATATGTCATGTCAAGTTGAATCATCATATATATTTTACAAAATATATATATATATATATATATATAAGTGATTAATAAAGTTATATTAAAAAATATAGAAGAAGTTGTACATGCATTTTATTGTATTCAAATATAATATAAAATTAGGTAACTTTTGAATTTTTATTGTATGCTCTAATTATTTTTATCATTTTTTTTTTTTTGATTTGAGTATGCTCTAATTAGAACACACGTTAAAATATATAATCTGACATAGGAATTAGATCAACATGACACACATATGATGAAGCAATATGCTATAATTTTTATTTATTTAATTATTTTTTGAAATATTATGCTATCGATTCTTAGACACATTTTGGGACATTGTTGTGGATCCATTCTAATCATACTAAATGGTAGGTCCGGTACTATCTTTAGTAGTTAACTAGACTGTGACTTGTCAAGTGGGGAAGAGAAATCAACGTCAAGGCTAGCTATCAACCATCAATTTGTTGAATTTTTATTTTTATTTTTTATCAGTTTTATCTGGGTTTGGCTATAGTACTCAAGACAAAGTGTTATCATGATACCAAACACTTTTTGAGAACAACTTTATGGACGAAGAATGTGAACCGTTAGATTTACATACTCTGACTCAAAGTGTATGCATTTATCAAAACTTTTCCATAATCTATGGTCAACATTCTTCGTCCTGATATATTTTGAACTGACAGTTGAAAAACTATATATATATATAGTTTTTCAACTGTCAGTTCGAACTGATATAAAATATATCAGTTCCTTGCATGTGATATGCGTTTAGCTATTATACATGACATGTATAGTTATTGGATTAGTTTTCGGTCTTTGGACTTCAATTCAAGAGCCTATAAAAATGAAGGATTTGAAAATAAAAAATAATAATAAACTAAAAAAAAAAAAAACTACCTATTATAACTACCTATTAACTATACTGGTCATGTACCCTATCTAATCATATATATATACAAAAATTATATTATCAGTTCGAACTGACAAAAGTTATATTAGTTCCTTGCTTGTGGGCCACTAGATTTAAATACTTTGACTTGGCTATATACACTTGTCAGTCAAAGTATTTAAATCTAGTGGCCCACATATAAGAAACTGATATAACTTTTGTCAGTTCGAACTGATAATAAAAAGACTGTATATATATATATATATATATATATTTAATAATATAGTTTCACCAACGCCATATGTCATCATGAGAGAAGTTTGATATTAACTATGGTTAATATATAATACATTAATAAGAAAGCAAGAATGCCTTTTTTATTAAAAAATATAATATTCAATAATAATATCGATAAATGCCTTAATCATCAACATCATAATTATGAATTGTTACTGATTCAATGCATTGATTCTTCATCTCCTTATAATTACTATGAGTTTTTAGTAACCGGTTATATTCCTTTACTCATTTCCTTATTAATGGGTTTTTATTGTCTCTATATCTTTTAAATATTATTACTGTTTATTTATCTTTTGGAATTCTTTCAATTAAACCTATTTAATAAATGATTAAATATATTTAAGAATATTATTAATAAATATTTATCTTTTGGTATTCTTCCTATTAAATCAATTGAATATATAATTAAAAATATTTTTATTAAATATTTAAAATTCTTTTGACATTCCTCCAAAAAATTTACCAACCCTACATCAATATATACATGTAAGTATGTAACCCTCGATCCAATCTCTCACACCAGATCACTGTAAACACTCTTTCTGTTGTTTTGTATGGTCTATTTCTCTAAAAAATTTCCATGTTTAAACATTTCCAGTACAACATTTTTTTTTTCTTTTTAATCTTTTATGTACAACCTTTTTTTTTTTCTTTTCTTTTTAATCTTTTATGTTCATAATCTAGATTTTTTATAATTGTAAACTGTTCGTGTTTATTTTAAATGATTATTTATTTCATTCAATCATGAATTTCATGTGTTCATACATCTTTTTATATATGTACCGCTAATTTTGTTTAATTCCCCGTGTTTTTTAGGAGATTTCTATAGTTTTTACTACAACCATTGTTATCACTTAAAAGGTACAACATTCGAACCTTAATCATGATTGTAAATTTCTCTCGCTATATATATATAATCTTTTAGAATTCATTCATATATTTTTAACCAATTTTTTTTTTATTTGCTACTAATTTAGTTAAATTCCTAATTCCTAGGGTGTGTTGTTAAAGTTTTCTTACTTTTTTGTCTCTAGCCGTTATTATTATTTTTTGTGAATTGTCTCCCTCCGTTTATAACCCATATTTTATATTCTATGTATCTAATATATTATTTAAAATTGGAAAGTTTAAACAAATGTGGAATAAAAAAGATAATCACAAAATTAAAACAATATGTGTAAAAAAAAAAAAAAAAAAAAAAAGTTTTCAGATTTTTTTTAAAAACAAATCTGAAAAATTAAAAAAGTATTCAAAAAATCAAAAATTTGAGTAAAAAAATAATTATAACAATATGGATTAAAAAGAAAAAGGCTAATTTCACTTTTTCCTTTACAACAACAATAATAAATTAAATCAAGTGAATAACGTTATCAAAAAATTAAAAAACGTGGAATAAAAGTAATCAAATAATTTTAAAAAACAATCTGCCAAAAACACTATCAGAAAATTTAAAAAGTTAATGAGTTATAATATTTGTAATTATATTCTTATTAATTACTAATTAATATAATAATGTTTTTTTCATGGCTAAATAGATAGAGAGCCACGACCTTTATAATTATGTTAAACATAACTACCAAAAATATTTTAGGAAAATTTAATAAGTTAAAGAGTCACACTATATGTAATTATATTCTTATTAATTACTAATTAATAGGAACATAATTAAAAAGATATAGAGACACAACCGTTGTAATAATATTAATAATGATTATTATGTTCTTATCATTAGATTTGTTTTAAATATTAGTAAACCACTATCTATATTATGAATTTTAATTTAAATAATATCATTTAATATAATTAATTCGAATTTAATATTTGAACTTTGAGTTCAAATTTGTATTTGACTTTTACTTTTCCCAATTGACATGTGACTCTTATTAAATAAAATCATAAATATCGGAGACTTTTGTATTTTTGAAGAGTCTATAGACTCTAAATTTTTTTATTTCACTATAAAACAGACTCTTACATACAAATATCCTAAATTTTTCTTGGGAGAAATTTGTTGGGTTGCAATTGAGCCACCATTTTAGTAATTATGTTGTTTCAATACACTTGGCACATTAATTTAGCCTAAATAGGTAAATTATATTATGAAATGAAAAATTAAGATAGAAAATAAGAAAAGTAAAAGCAAATTTTAAATATATTTTTTAACAAGCCCGTTGCACGGGTTGACAAACTAGTATATATAAATTTTCCAATAATGAGTTTTTACAATGCAAAATTTAAGCATCTTTAGTGAAATTTATTGAATCTTGATGTGACTTTTTGTATGGATGTTAAAAAGAATGAAATACATTTGTGAAAAAAAAAAAAAGAATTTTTTTTGGGTACAATAACTAATTTTTTCCTACTTTTTTTTGAAGAAAAAACATTTAAATATAAGGAAATATTAGAAAAAATTAGCTCTCGAATCCAAAAAAATTTCAAAATTCTACCAAATGTGTATTTTATTTTTCTTAGAATGCATACAAAAAATCTCATCAAAAAACATTCAATTGCATGCAATTTTATAAAAGCTCGTTGTATTAAAATAAGAGGGAGAAGTTCAAAAAATATATATATATATATACGCGGTGGTTTTCCTAAGATTAGTATTCTCTGTAAAATATATTTTTTACTGTAATAATTAACTCTAAGTTCTCTCTCTATTTTCTTCAACAATGATTCTTCTTATTGTAAAAAAAAATAATAATAAAAAATAAAAAAATCTTCTAAATCTTGTATACCAAACTAGAAAAAATAAAATAAAAAATTCATAGACCTCAAAAGCTATTTTTTATATTCATGATCAACCATGTTTCCAAAATAAAATTAAAATCTAGAACATAATAGAAAAAATGTTTCTTTTAGATATACCAAGGCCAAAAATCCCTCTTGATTTATTTAGGAATTCTCCATTGTTGATACCACATCCGTAAAACCACATTATTTATTGTGATCCTACCTAACTGCCTTCATCTAATGTCTCAAAAGAAAACTAATCAATGAAAAATAAGATATGAAACTTTTCAATGAAGAATTTTTTTGTATATATATATGTTTGTTATCTTTTAAACAACTGATTCCTGAATTGAGTAATGCTATTTAAATATTTAATTCAATAATTTTTTTAACAAACCTAATTAAAATGATGTATTAGGTTGTTTGAAACTTTTGTGTAAATTGTATTATACTTTAAACAAGTAAAATCAAGATGGTACTAATGATTCAAAATTTTACTTCTAAATCTGACCGGTTGTTTGCGTGATTAATTTTGTTAAAAGGATTACCATTTATTCATATTTAATTTGTAGTCATTTATGACATATCGAAGGAAATAAAGAGAATGTTGATTTTTTTCTTACACACTAATATGAATCAAAAACACTTTTATGTATTCTTTCAAAAAAAAAAAAATCATTTTACATATGAAGGAATCATTAATTTTATTATTTTTGAAAAGGTATTTTGCAATGATTCTTTCTGAATCAATACCTTTTACAGATGTGGTATCAACCATAGAGAATTCATAGATAAATCAAGAGGGATTTTTGGGCTTAGTATATCTAAAATAGACATTTTTTCTAGTGTGTTCTAGATTTTCATATTGTGTTGGAGACATAGTTGATCATGAATATAAAAATAGTTTTTGAAGTCCATGATTATGTTATTATTTTTTTTTTTTTCCACTAATGCTAGACAACCGAAAAATTTAACCCAATTTTCTGTTAGAGAATTTTCAAATTAAATTTAAATGGAAATGATGCAACTTTCCAAAGTGGTGTTAATTGTATTTTTTGTATGAAAAGATACAACCTTACAAAGAGATGTTTGTGTGTTAGATTAAATTCTACAGACACTATTTTAATAATAGTTGTAATGGTCTGTGAAAAGTTGTAATGATTGGTGAAAGGGTGCATAACACTCTATAAATTGGACCATGTACACCACTTGCAAAAAAAAATCAGAAACATATCCAGTTTACTTGAAAATTGCTCTGTATCCTCCTTATATTCTTCTCATCTAATTTCTTTAATTTTATTCATTATTTTTCTTGCATAAAATTACCAATATTCTATTAAACTGCAGTAACAGAATATTGTCTCTTGGCGGGTTTGTTATCAACAGTGTTCGTGGTTTAAATCGTTAGTGCACAACAATATTAAACAATTGAGGTTTCATTGTATCTTGGAGGCACATTTGCATAACCCGGTGCATCACTCAGTTGGTTGGGGGGCAAATAGTGTCTTAAGGAAAGCGACTTCTGTAACGTGCCTTGAAGCCCACAATTGATATTACTGTAGTGATTTTTGTTTTCTACAGGCAACAGTTTGGTTCAAACAATTTCACAGTGACAGCGAACTTCAATAGATAAAGGTACACATTTCATATTTGAAACATATTTTTCTAACATTTTCAACCCAAATGATGTGGCAAGTCGTTTTTTCATTAACCGGCCACATCATCCCATGTTCTGTGTGGTAATGATAACTCACTTGGCACATCATTTGAGTTGAAATTTGGATTAATTAATTGGGTTGTCTAGCATTACTTTATTTTTCTTTTTCCAGTTTGGTGTAGAAGATTTAGAAGAATCATTGTTGGAGGATAAAATATAGAGAGAGAACTTGGAGTTATTACAGTATATACATATATATATATATACAGTCCTTCTATTGTCAGTTCGTCTTGACAATAAATATATCAGGACGAAGAATGTGGACCATAGATTATGAAGAAGTTTTGACAAGTGCATACTTTGAGCCAAAGTATGTAAATCTAGTGGTCCACATTCTTTGTCATAATATATTTATTGTTAGGACGAACTGATAATAGAAAAAAAATATATATATATATCATTTTCTTTAATATATATTTTCAAGAAACAAATCTAACCATTTGATGAAACCAATGCTTATATTTTGATGTCATGTGTTTTCCTTATATAAGTGCACATCGATAGGAAAACCACTATAAATATATATATATATATATATATATATATATATATACGGATTTTCTATTATCAGTTCGAACTGACAATAAATATATCAGTACGAAGAATACGAACCACTAGATTTACATACTTTGACTCAAAGTGTATGCACTTATCAAAACTTCTCCATAATCTGTGGTCCACATTCTTCGTCCTGATATATTTATTGTCAGTTCGAACTGATAATAGAAAGACTATATATATATATGTATGTATGTGTGAGTGAGTCTTGTATAAGGATTCTTTATTTTAATTTCGGTAAATAATTTGATAAAATCACATTGATTTTTATGAATTTTGATCTGATTTTTTTTTTTTTTTGTACGTAGATCATATGTTCATTAAAATCTACATATGAGTAAAATTTAAGAATTTTTTAAGTACTTCAATTATTTTTCTTGAATTTTTATATATTTTGTTTATTTTTCTGATGCTTCAAATGCAATGAACATTTTCTCCGAGTGAGGTTACTGCTTAGCCAATCATATTTAGTTGATTCCCCAATCTTGTTAATATTGCCATTTGATATTGAAGTTATGTGAAACACGAGAGAGCAACCTGCCAACCCATACGGAAAGGCATTCTTTTTCTTTTTCCTGACATTCTCTTATCTCTTGTGGGCTGTGAGGCTGTCTTTATTTGTCACTGTGTGAGAGCAATTCCAATTCAAAATTCTTTCTAGCTGGAACCTAATGTCACTCTCAATATCCTCAACTTGATCAATTTTTTTTTTTTATTATTATTATTATTTTTTTTCCGATATCAATCTGTCCACCTATCTATACTATGTATTTTTTTTTTAAAGCTTTTTCCATTAATAGGATTCGAGCCACTGACTTGGGAGTCATTTGCCTAAGCCCCAAGCTCGTCCATCTACCAGCTGAGCTATGCCTCTGAGAGCAACTTGATCAACTTTCTTCTTCATCTTCTTCTATCTGAGGATATCACATTTTATTTTCATAACTGAACTATTAAATAGATTTTTCAGTGTATTGAAATTTTATTATTTTGTCCATACAATGTCAATTAAATGTTCTTGTTTCTAGTTCTTTGAGTTTTTAGAAACTCTGATATTGTAAAATAAAATAAATAAATAAATAAAATAATAAATAAATAAAACTCTGATATTGAGATCAGGTTACAGTGTTCTTCACTCAGAAACCTCAAATTGTAACAGTTTGAAAAAGGGCCCATGGGCCGTAACTCACTGGCCCACTTCATTACTTGATATGGATGTTTGGTGTGACTCATAAAACATAGTTCTCATTTTTCAAAGAGAACTACCACAGACCAAATGACGTTGCGTCACGTATAAGCAAACAAAAGCCGTTAGCTATCTTACTTGGTAATTATGTGAGAGATAATTGGTTACGTTTTGTTTTAATTTTTTCTTTTAAATTTTCAAATCCTTAATTTTATACACCATTGGATTGAAATCTAACAACTGAAATTGACCCAATAATCTTATTGTTAACAGTAGGGATGGCAATGGATCGGATTAGGTATGGATACCCCAATATCTATCCCGGTATCCGTTTGAGATATACATATATCCATCCCTATTTCTAAATGAGCGGGGTGGATTCGGATAATCCGCTAATTAAGATAGAGATATCCATCATCGCTTCGTTTATATCCGTATTTGATAAAAAAACTTTAAATTTGTATAGTGTACAAAAGAAAAATATAACTAACATATGTAACGGTACATTTTATCCTATTTAAAGATAAACAAATATATCCAATAAAATTTAAATATAAAAATTAATAATAACTTATATAATTAGAATTAATAATTACATAACTTATATAATTAGAATTAATAATTACATAATATATTTTTATATTTTTTAAATATTAAAATCTATAATGGATCTGGATGTGGATGGATATCTATAGACGATATACATCCTCATCCCCAAAAATAAAATGGATATTAGGATAACATCCATCCCTGCTTCGTCCCCGAGATAATAGTATCAATCCCTATATTAAATAGAACGGATTCTTACGGATATCCGTATCCGTGGATAATTTTACCATCCCTAGTTAACAGCAACTTAGCCAAACCCTGGTGTGTAAATTAGGCAGCTAAACAATCTTCATCACAAATTCACAATTCTAAAAAGGAAAATTCTCTAAATTTTAATGAGACATGCACATGGAGAAAGTGTTTCATGTGGCGCTGATTAATTTGGTGTGTCCCGCTCAAATGCTCAATATTAGTATTGACTGTCACAATAATTTATAATGCTTAATGAATCTAGTTCACTAAAATAATCTTGCATTTTTTTTTCCTCTACTTCACAATCTCGCAATTCTCTCTACTTTTTATTTTATTTTGCTTTCCCCATCTCTTTTTACATTTATTAACCTTCCAAATTTATAGTATTCGAGTTTTTATATATTTATTTTAAAGTATTACACATTTACATTATTTTTTTATACATAACAAGTCGGTAGTCAGTCGAGATCTGTCGAAATTAAACAAAACTTGTGCAGCTCAAAATTCATATATCTATTTCCATAACGGGAGATGTATATTATCACAATACGGATGATAAAAATCCTCAAACATCTTATAAAATGCGTCATTATGTGTTTAAAATTTATGTACGCGAATATGGTATTGCCACATATATAAAAATCATTATAAATAAATAAATAAAAAGGTCATCCCAGGTCAGCTGCTCAAATCCTATCAATAACTAAAGCTTTCTAAAAAAAAAAAACTAGTAGGTGGACGAGTTTGGGGTTTGGGCAAATGACTCCCAAGTCAGCGGCTCGAATCCTACCAATGGTGAAAGCTTTCAAGAAAATAACTGGTACCGGATTTATAGATATCGTCAAAATAAAAATAAAAATTATTACTTATATGAATGTACCATGTACTGATGTACATTCACATTCAATGCAGGAAACAATTTTGTCAGGATTCAATAAATAATAATTTTATTATTAAGGTAAGTAGAAAAAGAAGCCAAACCCAAATCCAGATTTGCCTCTCATTTGTTATTTTGGCTCCTCTCATTTGGCGCCCAAAATTTGTTGTATTTATTTTTGGTCTACTTTGCTCAAATTCCACAAAAGCAAACTCCCTCCCTCCCAACTTTCACCATCCAAATTAAAAACTAAAAATGAAAATCACAAACACAAAATTCAATTCCCTCCTCGACACTAAAAAATATAATCCACCAACCCATAAAATTTAAACTTGAAAATTTTATAAAAACAATCTGCAATCTGAAATCTCTAATCATCCCTCCAAAATGAACCCAATTTCCATCTATACAAATAGCAGCTCATTCTCTCTTACATTTCTTCAACCACCACCAACAATCACCAAATGGAGAGCAACAAAGAGAACATCACTCCAATTTCTGAGAACCAACTCAGCCCACCAGTTTCATCAGTACCAGCAGCCCCATCTTCTTATAGGAGAAAATTCAAAAGGAGACCAAGAGTGCCTCTTGCCGATATCACCAATCTCTTCGACCATTCGATTCAAGTAAATGATTCCATGTCACCTGCATCTTTCTCAGTAAGCACATCAATTTCTCGGAAGAGAAAAGCCGCCGAAGATATCGATTTTAGAGGAGAGAGTAGCAGCCCCAAATCATCAATAATGGGATTCAGATAAATTGTAGATATATATATCAAATCTTGACTGCTGAGAATGGAGTTTCTTCTAATTTGTTTTGTTGGGCTTCTCCGACTAGATCTTTTAGAATTCAGAGAATATTATTCATGTTATAGTCAATACAAAATTTTAATTTGATTTTTGGGTTTGGAATCAATTAGTCGGTTTCTCAGAAAATGCATCGAATTTTAGGTATCAACAATGTCCAATCAAGTTTGTTATGTGATCTGATAGCTAGGTTCTAGTCAGTTTCAATGATTTTAACATAATGGATCAGATTCTCATGTTGTTAAACCTACCTGATCGACTCGTCATTCAATAAAATTTGTTAGATTTATGGCTTTGATATATTATAGATATATATATAAAATTTTTTTACTGTCAGCTTGTTTTGATCAAGACGAAGAATGTGGTACATATTAGGTGACAGGTGTTAAATTTTTATTAAATGATTTGATTTTGAAAAAAAAATATTCTGGCTTTATTAAGCTAATCAAAGCTTAAACTTATGGTGATTTAAATTGTTTTTTTTTTTTTTTTCTCATTTTGCAATAAAATTAAATATATAACCTAATATGAATATATGATCGATCCAATTAACCACCATTGGTTTAGTGATAAAGATTGTTCATCCGGTTTGATTCAAGTCGCAGCACCAACACAAATTTTTTTTTTTTATAAATTAATTGATATCGAATGAAATTGAGAATTTTATCACTTAATCTACAATTCAACTCTAAAACGGTCACAACCATAAAATATGGGGTGACATTTTTCTGCATGTGACCCTAAATCCCCATCCCCATTTGGGAGGAAAAATTCTCTCCAAATGGTGATGGAGATGAATTTCATCCCCAGATGTAAATGGGGATAAGTCCACTAAAACCTTTTTAAAAATAAGTTTCCATTTCCCATTTTAACTCTAGGTATGATTAAAAATTCTAAACTTTATTTGTATTATATAAGTTTTATTTAAATTTGAATGAATAAATTTTAGTACATTTGATTGTAGGCATTTTAAAATTTAAATCAAATAGGGTCAATATGAGATTTTGAGAGGAACGAGGGAAATGGGAAGAGACGGGATACCTCGATCCCATTTTCCCCAAATGGGGATGGAGATGAGAATGAGAAAGAAATAGGGATAGATGAACCAATATCCATCCCCAATTTCCCCGATTGACATCCCTAACCATAATAATCTACATGTGTTTTGCTAGTCTCTTGTACGATGGATTGAAATCCATGTAACCTTGATCACAGAATTAATTCGTGGAACCTAGCTTAACTTGAGGTTTTTTTTTTTTTTTTTTTTTTTTTTACGTAAGAGTTATACTTAATCAATAAATTAAACGTTGAAACGTTAAGTTAAACGTTTTATTTGTGATATCTGCAAATCACAAAATCATGATAAAATCTTTACTTGATACTCATATAGTCATATTTGAAGTTGGTGTTCGGAACATGACAAAATTTTAACTAATCACCGGAAATTAGATTTTGAAAAGTAATGAACTCTACAATGAATCACTATAGAAACATTTTGACCTCTTTTTATGATGTATTTATTAAACTCATATATATATATATATATATATATATATATTCCTTTTCTCCTCGGTGCGCACATATATAAAATACATCAGTGCATTGCATGTGAACCATAGATTATGGATAAGTATAAATTATGCAAAGCAATTGAATCTAATGACTCACATACAAGTCATTGATATATATTTATTAGTGAGAAGAATTACAACTAATACAATAATAAGACTGCTGGGATTTGTCAAGATCAATACATGTGCGGTCCGAATATATAATACAATAATAGAATTGTCGGGATCTGCTAAGATCAATATATGTGTAGCCCGGATATCTACTCTCACAAATCGAGAGAAAAACTCTTCATACATACTTGTAAAATGTGTATGGTGAGACTCGAACTCATCACTATCAATATGGAAAGGAGTTACACTACCATCTCTATTAAGAGGTGATGTGCATTTATTAAACTTTAATGTGTATCAATTTACTGATTATCATATCATAAGCTAAGATCAAGATGGGATGCAAAATGTGGAATGATTAGTATTTTTGAAAAGTAATATTGAAGTTTAGGGCCAGTTTGGTATTGCTATAACTTTTATAATAATCACTGTTAGCTGTGCTGAAAGAATAATCAGCTGTGAAATTAATCGGCAGATGTTTGGTTAATTGTATTTTTAAAACTACTGTATAACTCAAAAGCAGTATATATATGTTTGGTAATTTTATTGTAAAAGTGTTGAGATTAGTTACAATGACTAAAATATACATGAGTTTAGGATCCTATTTTTTTTTTTCATTAATTATATATATTAAATCAATATTTAAGTAGAAGGGAAAAAAATTCATAAGAACAATAAAAATATTTTTAAAAGATTTTATAAATCAAATCAATATTTAAATAGAATATTTAATTTTGATATGAAATAAGGTATATAAATGATTTTATCTTGATTTCATGAGGATAATAATGATATTTTAAAAGACGCATTAAATGATGAAATAAATTATTCCATAATCACTTTCAAAAAGTAACCCCCTACCTACTTGTCAAAATCACTGCTAAAACTTGTCAGATTATTAATTAATCACTTCTGGAAGTTTTACCAAACTTCGGGTCAATTTGGTATTGCTGTAACTTTTATAGCTCAAAAACAGTATACATATGTTTGGTAATTTTATTTCAAAAGTGTTGAAATTAGTTACAATGACTAAAATAGACATGATTTTAGAACTTTATTTTATTTATTTTTTCATTAATTATATATATTAAATCAATATTTAAGTAAAATATTTAAATTAGAAAAAAATCTATAAGAATAATAAAAAGATTTTAAAAGATTTTATAAATTAAATCAATATTTAATTAGAATCTTTAATTTTAAGATGAAATAAGGAATATAAATGATTTTACTTTAATTTCATAAGGATAATAATGATATTTTAAAAGATTCATTAAATGTTGAAATAGATTATTCCATGGATTGTGATCCTCTCCTAAGCTAAGCTTTGCCTAAGCTTTTAAAGATCCGGAGACACGTGGCATTAAACAAAATGAACGGTCCTAATTTCATTTTTTTTTTTCTTATTCTTCTAATTACCCCAACCGGCACTGTTTCAAGACAACTTCCTTTCAAAATTCCAAATAATTCTGCCTTTCTACCTCCCCTGTGTTTTCCTCGTGAACCAGACCTATTTTGTTTATTTTTATTTTGAATTATTAATTTCTTCTATACAAGGACAATCATGGTGATTCACTGATTCATGCAAAAGAAATTTGAAAATTAAATCGAGATTTTACATCCAATAACATTTGGATCCTACTTGTTGTACTGTTTCTTCTTAAAAAAAAATCAATTTTTTTCTCTTTTCTCTGTTTGATGAAGTTTCTTCCTATGGGAAAATCCTTCAAACTTGATCATAACTCATCACACTCGGTTGAGTCAACTCGGCCAAAAACTGACATCAAAACCAGTGGTCAGTTCCGTTGTTCATGCTGTCCGTGACGGCCTGACCCAGTCAGGCAGTCACTGCTGGCCTTCCCTCGCCGACTCCGACAACTCCACCTTGACGCCGGACTCACTCACGGAAATGGCGGCCACCTGAGATAACTTCAGCATCTCTACACCTTGAAGTTGTGCTTGATGAAGAAAACGTAGAGTTCATAATTTTGAACTTAAGTGCGTGAAACGCTACCGTTTGGGGTAATTAGAGAAGAAAAATGAAAAGGAAATCAGAACCATTCATTTTGTTGAGTGCCACATGTCTCTAAATCTTTAAATGCTTAGGCAAAACTTAGTTTAGGAGAGGATCCAAATCAGTATTCTATAATCACTTTCAAAAAGTAACCCTCTACTACTTCTCAAAATCACTGTCAAAACTTGACAGATTATCAATTAATCACTTTTGGAAGTTTTACTAAACATCATTTTATGTCAAAATTATGAAATAAACTGATTTTAACTTCTTAAAAACAATACCAAACTAGCCTTTGGTAGAGTCAAATATTGATTTCATCGGGTTGGCTTGCTAAAAAATCAATAATATTATAATTATAGTGCTTTAATTGGTATCCCATAAACCCAATTAAAAACTTACTAGTCGTAATCATGCGGATAAAAAGGATAATTAATAATTTAAATTTGGAAAAACATCTCTTATAAAACCTTTTGACTTCTAACCCCACTTTAGCCTTTTGTGATTACTTTAGCCTTTTGTGGTTAATTATGCGACGAAAATGAAAAGTGATCGAAAACGTGACACCCACTATAGTATTAAAAAAAGAAAAAAGAAAAAAACAAGTATGGGATGATTTAAAAATTAAAAGTACTAAAATCAATGTTCCAATTTCAATTCCACCATAATATTCAGATTGAATTTATTTTTTACACTTGCTCATTAATTATACAATCAAAGCTATATTAAATTAATAATGGTTAATAAATAGTAAATTGAACATTAATTTTTGGCTAATTGTTATACACTTCTCTTTTCATTTCATGTTTGTGATAGGGTTTATATCAAACCATTATGTTCCCGATCACTTGTTGGAGGAGATATCCGAACCAATTTATAATACTTTTTATTATTATTTTTACACCTCTAGGCTCTAGCTCCCTCTCACGTTGCAACCAACTATGATTTCTAATTGATGTCAGATTTTTAAAAATTAATAATATAGATAAAAATAAGTAGTAAATTTCATAAACTCCGTATGATTAATTTAACTTGGAAAAATTAAGGGATTTATCGAGTTCCTTAGCCAATTAAAAACTTATTTTCTAAAATTACGAAAACAGTTAGAACTCTTGTCTAATTAATAGGTTTCAAGTGCAGGTTCAGGATGTCCACACATTTTTTTTAAAAAAAATTTTTACTAGATTTCGATTTGCATAATTTTTACTCATCTAATGAGTAATATCCATATAAAATGATCTCTCTTGTTAAGGCCTTTACATCATGGGACTTTAGTGGTCCTATCTCTGCTAGTGACTTCATGGTTTATATCCTACCAAGCAAAGAATTAAGAGTACATGCTTATCCAGCAGTACCACTTGTAGATGTCATCAAACAACAAGAATTAAAAATAATATATTTTTTTCTCTGCAATTATCAAGCTAGCTTGTGCTTCAATTCTTAATCAAAGTTCGATTATTAATGTTGACAGGCAATGATGTAGACTGGATCATCATCATCATCATCAGCAAACACATTATCCATTATAGAACTACAAGTGAGAAGCCCATCAACCATGCATGCATGTACAGATTGGTTATCTATCTATATCTCATCTTATTCAGTACTTCACTACACATCTTTATTAATTTGTCGACATTACATGCATTTTCTTTTAATCATATATATATATATATATGATTATATTCCCCTCAAAACCAGATTAAATATATATTATAGCAATAATTAACTCTCTTCGATTAATAATCTAAATTTCCATTTTCCATTTTCCATTTTTACTTAATCATGTAATAAACTGCACCACCTTTCTACGTGACTGCTATTAATTTTTCTGTATCATATTTTTTTTTTTTTTCAAGTTGAAAAATTTCTTTAGATCGATACCAATCTGGTACAGAATTTTATTAAGACAAAATAAATAAATAAATATAGAGAAAAGGCACGAGATTCATTCTCTTGTTGGAAATCAGAATAAAATTATATATTGACACAAATTAGAGTGCTGTGTGGATTAATTAATGATGACTCTGAAGTCTGATTAATCTTTTTCTTGGTCTACCTTTTCTCTGCTCCTTGAAAAGAGTGATGAGAATAAGAGATATATAGAAGGATTTCATGGTATGGGAGATGAGAGTGATGATGGTATCATGAGTACATTAAAAACTGAAAAGAGCAGCTTATTTACATTCATTTTCTGTGTGTGTTTTAGTGGGTTTCAGTTTCTTGGGCTAAGCACGCACAGATGCTCAGGAATTATAGTACAAAATATTAATTTGAGTGGAAGCAATGTGTGATTTCAAGAAGAAAAAATTAAACAAATTAAATTAAAACACACATGGTTGTCCCTTCAATATCTCAAATGGAAACTTTTAGGACAAAAGCTTAATTGATGGAAGAAAAGAACAACCCTTTCGACATCACAAGCGGTCATCAGAAACAAAACCAAAAGCTAGCTACCAACTGACTAGACTCACACTCATCAATGACTTGTTAAATATTTGACTCCTCTCGGACCTCTCACTTTTTTTTTCATTTTTTTTTTTTTTTTTTTTCATTTGTCTGGATAATCAACTACTATATAAAGCTGTGGCCAGGTTTTGGATCATAACACTACATTATTACTAGAAACTTGAGCTTCTAAGAGGGATTAATTTGGAATTTAATGGCGCCTAATAACCTGATCAAGTTCTGGGTGTGTGTTACTTTGGTTTTGCTTACATTGTCTTCGAGGTCTGAATCTAGACCATTGGAGGCCTATCCAGAGAGTAAGAGCTTGACTAAAATTTGGCGACAACTGGTGGAGAAGTCAAGAGAAGTGAAGGTGAAGCCAGCGAATGAAGAGACAGTCCATAGCTTTTACTCTGACTCCAAAAGACTCAGTCCTGGAGGACCAGACCCCAAACACCACTCTAGGAATCTCTCTTAATTATGAATTGCTGCTCGCTGAGTAGTTTTGTTTTGTGATTTTGACTTTTAAATCTTGTTGTAAAACCATAGCTAATGGGAAAATAAGAGTTTATTCAGCTTGACAATGTCTCTAATCACAGAAAAAATTTATATTGTAAACTGTAGTGCCTAGAACGAAATATATATCTGTCATGACATTTTAATATAATTTAATTTCCAAGAAATCTTAAGTATGAAAAGGTGCTGGAAAATGCAAACATCAACATTTATTGCTTGGATAAACATATCTTTCTTTCTTTTTTTTAATAAAAAAAGGTATTAGATTACAATAGAAATCAATGGAAAATTTATCTTTAAACTCCTATATTGGCGATCCTATTAACTATATATACAAAGAAATTTTCTTATAATCCAACCAAAGTGCTTTCTCCTTTAGAATATACAATTTTGTTTTTTACTGTAAAAGAAAAAAAAAAAAGAAATTAAAGAAAAAAGAATAAGAATCCCATTTTATAAAGAAGTAAGGTGATACTTTTTAAGAAAAACTGGTTACTATTTATTTGTTGTGAGTACTGAGTGGTGTACATCCATGAACAGTGAACAAGAAGATAGGAATTAGTGCGTAAGAGTAAGAGCAGTCTATTTCATAAAATAGTGGGAGTCTTCTCATTTGCGTTGGGATTCAAATCAGCCATCCAAAAATAATGTTCTAATTTGTGTCTAACCAACCAAAGTCGGACAAGTGTTTACATTTATGGAAGAAGTTAAAAAAAAAAAAATTAAATACAGAGACACATGTCCCAATTTGGTTGGTTAAACACAAATTGAGACACCATTTTTGGACAGTTGATTTAGGTCATCAAATTAAGTACTAATATCCTTAAAAAAAAAAAAAAAAAACTTATTTGACCTAAAAATCTAAAGAGGCACAACATTCTAACATTTTAATTTATTATTATTATTGGGATCAATTGAGCACAAAAGTAGTACTGTATAAAAAATGAAACTAAAGAAGTCATAACAATAGTACTTTGAGATTAGGTTAGATAATAATATTAATTAATATTTAAAAAATAGTATAAAGAAATTAAGTTTGGAGTCATGCTGTAAGGATATATTTATGGATTTCAAATTTTCAATGCCCTATATAAAGCTTTTCAACGCAACTATTAAGTTAAGATTGTCGGGATCTATCAAAATCATAGATACGATGGGACTTGAATCCCTGACCATCAATGTGAAATGGAGGTGCACAACCACCTTTGCTAAGAGGTGATATACATCATTTTAATGCAATTAAAGAAAATTATTGTGAAATATAGCAATATAGCATCACATTATCTCCATCTATTGTATGGTCAGCACATATACGAAGACTAAGATCAAGGAAAATAAAAGTTGAAGATCTATTAGTTGTATCATGTCAACATTAATCTTTGTGGTATAGACGTATAGTTGACAATTATATTTCGACATGTAGTGCTAATTGTAAACCCATCCACTTTTATATCAATTTCTAAATAAAATAATGTTGGTTGATAGCCAGGAACCCTAAAAATAGGGTATTATATTGAATTGTATTTTAATTGAGTGAAAACTAGTTATTAGATTTTAATTCAAGGGTATATAAAATTTAAATGTTTGATAAATAAAAATAAATAAATAAATAAACTAAACATAGTATTTTCTTTTGAAAACCACCAATCAACAATACAGTTACTGTAATATAATTAAACCTATCAATATATATATATTTTTATTTTTTTATTTTTGAAATATTACATAAGTTCAAGGTTGTTTTTTTTTTTTTTTTTTTTTTTTTTTTGACATGAGAGAAGTTGAATACAAAACCTCGTATTATAGGTGTGAGGGGGTATACCAGACCTACTTTATCTTCTTTTTCTTTTTTTTTTTAACTCTTAAATAGTCCTTTTGGATATGTCGAGATTAAAAATTACGTACTTGTCCAGATTATTTTGAAATCATAAATATTCTTTTCGGACGTATCGAGATTAAAAATTACATACTTGTTCAGATTATAGGATATCACTTAAATATGTTGGTATTGACATGTTTCGTATGATGGGCCGCTGGGCCTTTGCAGAAGAAAATGAAACATAGGCCTGTTGTATGTGACTGTGAGCATCCAATCCAATTTTTCAAGTTCCAATTGTGTATAGAGAATTTTGTGGTCCCACATGAGCTCCATGCAAGATTTCATCAAACACCATCGACGTCTCCTTGTCCTACTCAAATCTTGCTCCACTACTCCTTCCCTTCGCAACACAAAACCTCTCCATGCACTCACCATTATATTGGGTCCAAACCCTAACCAACCCATCTTCCTTTACAACAATGTTGTCTCTCTATACTCTTCACTCGGTGAACTATTGTCGGCACGTAAATTGTTCGATACAATGCCTGACAGAAATGTTGTGTCGTTTAATACCATAATCAGTGCTTATAGTAGATGCGGATATGCAGAGGAAGCTTGGAGCATGTTTCTTGATATGAGAAATTGCGGTTTTCGGCCGACTCCAATCACAGTAAGTGGGTTATTGTCGTGTGATTTGTTGAATATCTGCGAGGGAATTCAGTTGCAGGCTTTGGCTGTGAAGAATGGGTTATTATTTGCTGATGCTTTTGTAGGGACTGCCTTGTCAGGCTTTTATTCGAGGCATGGATGCTTGTCTGAGTCGGTTTGTGCATTTGAGGATATGCCAAGGAAGAGTATAGTGACTTTCAATTCGATGATATCTATTTTTGGGCAACATGGGTTTACTGAATATTCTATGGTTCTGTTTCGCGAGCTTGTCAGGATGGAGGTACCTTTATCTGAGTATTCTTTTGTGGGTGTTCTATCTGGCGTTTTAAGCGAAAGAGATTTGGAAATAGGAGAACAGATTCATGGTTTAGTGATTAAAAATGGGTTTGATTATAATGTTTTGGTTGTGAACTCTCTTATAAACATGTATGTGAAATGTTCCGGTATACGCCCAGCCATCAAGATGTTCGAGGAGGTGCCTACTAGGGATGTTGTTTCGTTTAATACAATTATCGGTGCTTTGTTGAAAAGTGAAAAACTTGAAAGAGTAGTAGAATTGTTTTTAAGAATGTCAATGGATGCAGTGTTGCCCAACCAGACCACATTTGCACACGTTATTAATTCTTGTGCTGGTCTGCAGAACTTAATGTGCGGGAAGTCCATCCATGCTAAAATAATTAAGAATGCATTAGAATGTGATGTTGTGGTGGGTAGTGCATTAGTTGATTTCTATGCTAAATATGATAATCGGGAAGATTAACAATGTCTCTAGTCGTGCCTCCTGGGGCGTAGCTAGTATATGAACGAGCTTGGAGCTTAAGCAAATGACTCCTAAGTCAGCGATTCAAATCCTACAAATGGCCTGATCTAGATAGCTGGATATATAGATATCTCTAGTCACAGAAAAAATTTCTGGTGTAAATGCAACGTCTAGAATGCAATATATCTCTTTCATGACATTTTGATTTAATTTAATTTCTTGGAAATCTTAAGTATGAAACATGTATTGCTTGGATTAACATATCTTTCTTTATTTTTTTTTAATGAAAACCGATATTAGATACAATAGAAATCAATGGAAAATTTATCTTTAAACTCCAATATATATTGGCGATCCTATAAGTATATATACAAAGAAATTTTATTATAATCCAACCCAAGTGCTTTCTCTTTTAGAATATAAAATTTTGTTTTTTTTGTGTAAAAGAAAAAAGAAGCAGAATCTCATTTTATAAAGAAGTAAGGTGATACCTTGTAAGAAAAACTGGTTACTATTTTTTTGTGGTTGTTCTTGATAAAATAGTGGAAGTCTTCTCATCTAGTGCTGTGATATCATCCACACTATATTTAGGTCATCGATTTAAGTACTAATATCCCTTCAAAAAAAAAAAAAAAAAAACTTATTTTACCTAAAAAGGCACAGCATTTTAACGTTTTAATTTATTATTTTTTTGGGATCAATTGGGCACAAAAGTAGTATAAAAAATGAAACTATAGAAGTCAAACTACAATAACAATAGTACTTCACTACTTTGAGATTATTAGGTTAGATAATAACATTAATTAATATTTAAGAAAACAGTATAAAGAAATTAATTAGTTTGGAGTCATGAGCCCCAGGAGCGTGACTTAACTGGTCGATGGACGAGCTTGGGCTTGAACAAATAACTCCTAAATCAGCGGCTCGAATCCTGTTGAAGGTAAAAAAACTTCAAAAAAAAAATACCCGATCTAGATAAGATAGATAGATATTGTCCAAAAAAAATAAATAAATAGTTTGGAGTCATGCTGTCAATACTATTTCAATACAGGTACGGTGTCGGTAAGGTTATATTTATGGATTTCAAATTTCCAATGCTCTATATAAAGTTTTCTACACTATAATTATGTTACATATAAAACAGGTTATTGAAGAAATGAGATTGGTCTGATATTAAACCCCTCACACTTATACTATGAGGTTACGGATTCGAGTCATCCCCTCAAAAATTAAAACTCGAATTTATATAATAATATAATATTTATATATATATATATATACAGAAATTCTATTATCAGTTCGAATCGACAAAAGTTATATCAGTTCCTTGCATGTAGGCCACTGGATTTAAATACTTTGACTTGGCTGTATGCACTTGTCAGTCAAAGCATTTAAATCCAGTGGCCCACATACAAGGAACTGATATAACTTTTGTCAATTCGAACTGATAATAGAAAGACTGTATATATATATTTATATAAAGTTATCATCAAATCTGACTCAACCTCATTTTAAGGGAACCATTAGTCTTTGTGGTATGGATGTCTGGATGATAATTATATTTCAACATATAGTGCTAATTGGCAGTCAAGTGGATCAATGATAGAAGTCATCTGGATTCAGTGTGTCGGGCAGTGCTTTCGGACATTGCTTCCCTGTCTGCTGAGTTGGTTGATGTCTACTTTGGTTTTATCTATAGACAGGGTAACCAGGTTGCTCATTTACTTGCAAAGAATGCTCTTTTGCCTCATGAGGACAGGTTTTGGATGGAATAATTCCCTTCCTGCGTTGTTGATGCTGTTCAGGTGGACTTGCAGGGTTGTTGTGCTACTGATGCTGGTCAGGCGGTCCTGTGTGTTTAGTTTTTCTGTTTTGTTTTAGTTTCTGTAATCCTCAAAAAAAAAAAATAATAAATAAATAAAATAAAATAAAATTTGTCAACCAATTCACTTTTATATCAAATTCTAAATAAAATAATCTTGGTTGATAACTAGGATTATAAAAATAAGGTTCACAGACAATACAGTTACTATATTATTAATGGAGTGAAAACTAGGCATTGAATTTTAATTCAAGGGACACGAAATTCAAAGATTTGATAAATAAAAATAAATAAATAAAACTAAAAACATTATTTCATTTTTTTTGAAAGGACAACATTTCCGTTTGAAAACTACTCATTAACGATACAATTACTATTGTAGTTAAATTCGTAAAAATATATTTACATTTTGAAAATATATATATTTTGAAATCTACATAATCTATTCAGACATGTCACGATTAAAATTACAAAATTGTTCGGATTATCGAATATCACTTAAATATGTTGGTATTGATATGTTTCATATGTGGATTTCACCTCTTAGCAGAGGTGGTAGTACACCCCCTTTCCACAGTGGTGGTGAGAGGTTCGAGTCTGGGAGTTTTCTCCCAGTTTATAGGAGTAGTTATCCAGACCGCACATATAATGTCTGATATTAACAGGTATTGGCAGCAGTCATATTGTAATATTTGTAATATTTGAATAAAATTAAAAAAAAAAAAAAAAAAGAGAGAGATCTATTTCACATGATGGGCCGCTGGGCCTTCGCAGAAGAAAATGAAACATAGGCCTGATATATGTGACTGTGAGTATCCAATCCAATTTTTAAAGTTCCAATTGTGTACAGAGAATTTTGTGGTCCCGCATGAGCTTCCATGCAGATTTCATCAAACACCATCAACGTCTCCTTCTCCTACTGAAATCTTGCTCAACTACTCCTTCCCTTCGCAACACAAAACCTCTCCATGCACTCACCATTACTTTGGGTCCAAATCCTAACCAACCCATCTACCTTTACAACAATGTCGTCTCTCACTATGCTTCAGTCGGTGAACTATTGTCGGCACGTAAAGTGTTCGATACAATGCCTGACAGAAATGTTGTGTCGTTTAATACCATAATCAGTGCTTATAGTAGATGCGGATATGCAGAGGAAGCTTGGAGCATGTTTCTTGATATGAGAAATTGCGGTTTTCGGTCGACTCCAGTCACAGTGAGTGGGTTATTGTCGTGTGATTTTTTGAATATCTGCGAGGGAGTTCAGTTGCAGGCTTTGGCTGTGAAGAATGGGTTATTTTTTGCTGATGCTTTTGTAGGGACTACTTTGTCAGGTTTTTATTCGAGGCATGGATGCTTGTATGAGTCGGTTCGTGCATTTGAGGATATGCCAAGGAAGAGTTTAGTGACTTTCAATTCGATGATATCTATTTTTGGGCAACATGGGTTTGCTGAATATTCTATGGCTCTGTTTCGCGAGCTTGTCAAGATGGAGGTACCTTTGTCTGAATATTCTTTTTTGGGTGTTCTATCTGGCGTTTTAAGCGAAAGAGATTTGGAAATAGGAGAACAAATACATGGTTTAGTGATTAAAAATGGGTTTGATTATAACTTTTTGGTTGTGAATTCTCTTATCAATATGTATGTGAAATGTTCTGATATATGCCCAGCCATCAAGATGTTCGAGGAGGTGCCTACTAGGGATGTTGTATCATTTAATACAATTATCGGCGCTTTGGTGAAGAGTGAAAAACCCGAAAGAGCAGTAGAATTGTTTTTAAGAATGTCAATGGATGGAGTGTTGCCCACCCAGACCACATTTGCACACGTTATTAATTCTTGTGCTGGTCTGCAGATCTTAATGTGCGGCAAATCCATCCATGCTAAAATAATTAAGAATGCATTAGAATGTGATGTAGTGGTGGGTAGTGCATTAGTTGATTTCTATGCTAAATGTGATAATCTGGAAGATGCTCATCACTGTTTCTACGAAATATTTGATAAGAATGTGGTTTCTTGGAATGCTTTGATTTTGGGTTATGCAAATAAATTCTCTTCTACTGCTGTGTTTTTATTGATCGATATGCTTCAATTAGGATACCGACCTAATGAGTTTACATTTTCTCATGTTCTTAAATCATCATTGACTTTGGAGCTGTTGCAGCTTCATTGTTTGATTATAAGAATGGGTTACCAGAACCATCAGTATGTGTTGAGCTCTCTCATGAGTTCATATGCCAAAAATGGTCTCATATCCGATGCCCTAGCATTTGTCACAGTTTTCAACCCACCAACTGATGTTGTTCCCTCTAACATCATTGCTGGAATTTATAACAGATGTGGCTGGTATCATGAAACAGTAAAGTTGCTTTCTCTGCTTGAAGAACCCGATATTGTATCTTGGAACATTGTGATTGCAGCTTGTGCTCACAACGGTTATTACAAAGAAGTTTTTGAACTTTTCAAACACATGTGTACAGCTCACATCCTTCCAGACAATTACACATTGGTTAGCCTTCTGAGCACGTCCACCAAGTTTTGCAACATTGCTTTGGGCAGTTCTCTTCATGGTCTGATCGTAAAGACTAATATCAATTGTCATGACACATTTCTTTGCAATGTCTTAATAGACATGTATGGAAAATGTGGATGCACGGGAAGTTCAGTGAAAATATTTGACAGAATGACTGATAGAAACCTCATCACATGGACTGCTCTAATTTCCGCTCTTGGACTCAATGGTTTTGCTCATGATGCAGTAAAAACTTTTAGAGAGATGGAACTTCAAGGGTTTAAGCCTGATAGAGTAGCTTTCATTGCAGTGCTTACAGCTTGCAGACATGGCGGGCTTGTAAGAGAAGGGATGGAATTGTTTGGGCAAATGAAAAAGAGTTATGGGGTTGACCCAGAAATCGATCATTATCACTGTATGGTGGACTTACTGGCCAGATGTGGACATCATAAGGAAGCAGAAAAAATGATAGCCATAATGCCTTTCCCACCAAATGCCCTCATATGGCGTAGTTTCCTTGAAGGTTGCAGGAGACATAAAACTGCAGAATATCAAGCACTGGGACTCACTCAACTAACTAACAATTGAGTTATGTGACTCTCTACTGCATATCTATTGAAGGTTCCTATTTCCCACCATGGAATACACAAGGCCTAGAGCTAAGCTGGTTACATCACTTGGAGTCTTGGAACTGCCAAGGTGGGAAGATGTTTGGTTGGCTGAGGTCTGTTTAAGAATTCCAAGCCAATTGGCCAAACAGAATGGGAAATTTCCCGAAACCTTGCTGTTTAATACCAGAACAAGACCTTGTCCCCTGGCATATTCTCGTAAAGGTACTATTCTTTCTGATTCTTCCAAAGAATGTAAGACGCCAAAGCAAGGTCGGCATGATATATCACTTTCCAAGTTCTTCACATATCTTCAATCAAATACTAGTGCAAGACAACAGTCCAGGTTCCAGTATGTTTAGGAAATCTTAAGTTTCTTAAAAAAAAATGTAGCTAATTTTAGGTGACACTGGATTAACTGTAGTTGAAAGTATTTCTATCATTGTTCACATAAATTAGAAGATTGTTTGTTGACATAATTGGAGTAGTTTCTCGAAGCTTTTGATATCTGGTAAAACCTCCTGCAATAAATGAGACTCTTGACTGCAACAATGCCATATTGTCATTTAAAAGATATTCTTGGTTAGTTGGTTAGTTGAGTTCTACCTCAATAGTATAAACTTTAAGTTCAAAGGAAAACTCTTGTAGGAGAAGAGGAACTATAGAAAGTTTACTAAATTCATTTGCTTTAGGGAAAATTTTAACAAAGCAAAAAGTAGCTTTTCTTTTCTGATATAAAGTAGCTTTAATAGACAATAGACAGGATATTGAGAAAATTGGTTAAAGGTTTTGATGTTGATAAATTATTGGAACGCTTTGACTCTTCAAAATAATAATATTCCTAACCAACATGAACAGCTTATCATGCTTGGCAGTTGCTGTTGTGTAAAGTTTTATTTCTCTCTTCCACTATCTTTTTTAAACAGATTCTGTCATGATCAAAATAAAAATGATTGTCAAGATTCATTATCTATTTGTGAGACAGTATATTAGTAGAATTGGGACCATTAGTGAAAGTGACTCTTTCTATAATTCTATTGACAGAGTCAAATTTGTATGTGGCGAATAGGTTGGAAAGAGGTTGAGCCATGAAAGATAATAACAAGAAACTTAGTGCCATGTGATTATGGTCATTGCAAAATATGTAATCAGAGTCATTTATTTTGTTTTTATTTGTATTTTCTCTTTCACTATTTGCAATTAGCAAACTTATCCCAGTTCCATTGAAAGTCATGAAACTCATGTAAGGAGAGGATCCAAATTTGTTATTTAAAATTTGATCAATTCTGCTTAAAAACCAACTTAATAATCCCCGAGGCTGAAGCTAGTTTTTGATTGCTTGCAACGTAAATATTGGCCCAATTCTTTGTAGTTTTCATAATGATTTTCTATGAGACAATATTAACTGATTTCTACCTTGATTGCAGGGATCATAAGGTCGTCATGTACATGGAGGACTGAATTTCAGCATCACTCTCATCGCCCTGCAACAATTTGGTTGTAATCTCTAACCGAAGTAGTTTTGTTCTTTTAACAGATTGCCTTTGTCTATCAGTTTCTTTTCCGAATTATATCGAGAGTTGGTGAACTAGTTAAACTCTTCCATGAACTTCATATAAGAGTTACCGAGACCTAGATAAAAATAAATAAATAAATAAAGGATCAAACAAAAGAGACAAAGAAGGGAATACAAAAGGTGACAAAAGATGTTGCTGGAAAGAGAGAGTTGAGATAATCATAAGAAAACAAGAACAGAACATTCTGATAATGTGCATTTGCATATAAGGTTAAATAATTTAACGTTCATAAGATTTAAATAAAAGTAGTCTCTGACTCTTCAGAGTCTGAAAACTCTTGATGATCTTCAACGGATAACTGCTTATGATCTCTAGTAGTTGTTATCATGTGAAGCCCGTTTCAATTTTCTATTAGCACAACCTAGCTTGTACCACCGCAAAATCATGTGTAGTCTGGATGGATTTTGTCAAAGATTCTCATTCTCCACCTTTGGAGATACATGTGCAAGAAACTAAATATGTATTCTTTCCCTTTGTGGGCAATATGAGAAAGTGTCTCTTTGAATAAATTTTAGGTGGGAGAGTCGAATTTCGTACGTGGCAAATACTTAGGTGGATTAGAACAAATATATAAGATATTCAACCGCATGTGGTGATGTTTTGTCATAGAGTAGAGCCTTTGTAGACAAGATTTTATGGGACAAATTCCCTTACGTCGACCACCGTCCAAGGTTCCCATTAAGACAATGTGTGTGGATACCATGTTTAAAGTTATTGGTTTGGGGGCTGGAGGTGGAGGAAGAGAGAGAGAGAGAGAGTTGTTTTCTTCTATGGAGATGGAAGAGAGAAAGCATGAAAATGGAAATGGGAGCCATTTTATATTAGTGATTTTTAAGGTAATGGAAGACGCACAAAATTTTTAAGACTAGAAAACAAAATTGATCATCCATCGATTTATTTTGTCTTCTCCATAGATTTTCATTATGTTATATGATTAAAAGGATAAACTTTGAAGCAAAACAAAAACACTGACTCATGTACCGTTATCTCCACTATTTTTTTTTTTTTTTTGAAGTTTTACAAGAACTATTGCAATATGATTGCTGGGATCTGTCGAGATCAAACATTACATATACAGCCTGGATATCTACTCCTATAATTCGGGAAGAAAACTCTTCACACATGCTTGTAAAATATGCATGGTAGGATTTGAACCCCTCACCACATATGTGAAAGGGAGGTATACTACCATCTCTGCTAAGAGGTGATGTATGTACTGTTATCTCCACTAGCTCGGTCTTTCTTTGTCTTGTTTTGCATCTATCCACTATAAATAACTAACATTTTGTTAGCTTTTTCATCCATCTCTTGTAGCTATAAGTCTATAACTACTGTGATCTTCTTCACTAGCTAGGTTTAGTTTCAGTCTTTCAAAACTACCAAGCTCCCCTCAGGAACCAAATTGGCATTTGATCATATGGCTTATCAAACTACGAAACGAGCTACGATCCTCCTCGTCTTGGCTGTCTTCATGATACTTGTCATGAGGTCAGAGGCAAGATCACTTAAATTGAACGGTCAGACACTTTTACTTGAATTAGGGTATACCAAGTTAAAGCTGGGGCACTATAAACGGGTTTCTACACAGGATTCATCGACGTCAAGAGTGGCGCCGGGAGGACCGGATCCTGATCATCATCACTCTATTCCTCAAACATAGCTGCTAGCCTTATCAATAATCTATAATGAGGTTTTGTGATCGGGTGTTGTCTTTGTTTACCGATGTAACCTACAGATTGTGGCAACAAAAATAAATGCTTGTTTTACATATTACTTTACATGTAGTTTTTATTTTGTCAAAGAGGGAAGTGGGAGAAAGACTTGAGAAGAAAATGCCGCGTCCATAAAATAATGCTAAAAATGAGAAAAAATAAATAAATTCTTTTCAAGTATGGTAAAAAATCTCGAAAAATGATAATTATAGGCTACACACATTAAGCTAAACTAATTATCCCAATTCAATCTAGAAAACTACAAACTTTTTTTTTTATATATAAATGTTCAAGTCAGTGGGTACTAGATTTACATACTTTGACTCAAAGTGTATACACTTATCAAAACTTCTCCATAATCAATGGTCCACATAGATGATGTAGTTACATCAGTGCGCACTGATATAACTTATATCAGTGCGTTGCATGTGAACAATTAGATTTACATGCTTTGACTCGAGTGTGTATGCACTTGTCGATTCTTCTCCATAATCAATGGTTCACATGCAATGTATGGAGTTATATCAGTGCGCACTTACCAAAACGAGCCTATATATATATATATGATAAAGTAAATTTATTGTCACATATTGTGAATTTGGAATAAAATTTGTATGGCTTATGCATATGATTGAGATTTTTTGCTATATTAATCTTTGTACTGACCTAGACGGTTATAGAAATAAATCTCAATCAGTTTGATTCATTTACTTGATAAATGTAATAAATCTACTAGGATCTCATTTCAATTACTTAGATAGATAACCCAAATCTACTAGGATCTCAATTCAATCCAAAATATTATGTTTTTGAGATATTTGACCGAAATTTTAAAAAACAATAATTGTCTTTCACAGGTACATGTGTGTATATATATATATATATATATATATGACACATAATATGAACCTGAATATATCCATAAATTGTAATAGAATTAATAAACACCGTAACTTTGCGAGAAAAAAAAAAATTAACATATGGAGAAGGCTTCGTTCAAGCTTGCGTTCCAGACGGTTCTGATTTTACATGTCAAATCTCGTTAGAACAAACATTGTTTGCTGCAAACAACGTTTGTTCTAATGAGGCTTGGCATGTACTGCCATAGCCATCGGAAACGTAAGCACATCTATATGCATATAGAGCACTTTTCAAATTGAAATTTACAATCAACATTTGTTCTAACGAGGCTTGGCATGTACAGTCAGAGCTGTCTGGAATGCAAGCACGTCTATCTGTATTAGAGCACAAGCAGCTGATTTTTTGCAATCACAATACTGCATTATGTACATTAATTCTTCCAAAAAAAAATAAAAAAAAATCTCTCTTTCTGTGGAATCAGTGAATCACAATACTAACAAATTATTCTCTAAAATAAATAAATAAATAAATGACAAATTATAACCGTCAGATCTCAATGTTAAAAGTTTAATATGTGTCCAAGGGGCTTTGTGGTCGGCAAAGTAGCTTGAATATTTATATGAGTAGTTCCCATTAATGTTGCAATTCTGTATTTTTAATCATTATCTTCTTCTTTTATATTTTAGAAAGAGTAAATTGCACTAAACTTCCCAGAGGTTTGGCCTCTTGTATCCAGAAACAACATTATAATTAATTGATACTCAGAACCCTTGTCGTTAGGTCAAACTTAACTGTTGACTAAGTTTTACTTTTAAAAAACTAAACTGCCCCTAATTAAATTAAATTAATAAAAAAACAAAAACAAAAAAATTTTTATAAAAAAAATGGATCTCCTCCATCAATCTCAAACATGGATGGTGGAGATCAAATAAAATTTGAATTTATATAAATGAAGCATCTCACCTACACAAACAATGATTTTTTTTTTTTTTTTTCTTTCTAGTTTTTCAAAAAAAAAAATTTTTAATTGTTTTGTTTTTAAATTTCTGTTTTTCTTTTAATTTATATATTTTCTAATTCAATTCAATTTTCAATTATTTAAAATTTTATTTGATCTCCATCATCCATGTGTTGAGATGGATGGTGGAGATCCATTTTTTTTTTTTTAAATGTTTTCTTTTTTTGTTTTGTCTTTTTTATTAATATAATTTAGCAATCATATGTAGTTTATTCTTTTAAAGGTAACATTTAGTCAACAGTTAAGTTTGACCTAACAGCAGGGAGTGTGAGTGTCAATTAATGATAAAATTATTTCTGGATGCAAGAGGCCGTCAAACCTCAGGTAGGTTTAGTGCAATTTACTCTTTCAAAAAACCCATTGGAAATATTCTTAGAACGTACGGTCCAATTAATTAACTATCTGACAATACCAATTATCCCTAATTAGATATTAGAAGAAACCTAGCAAGTGCTCCAATAAAGATTGCTACCATTAAGTTACAATTTGATTTAAAGTATCCGCAATAAGGTCAAACATCTCAGTAGTTTTTATTGTATTGTATTAACCAATTAAGGAACTATAATTAAGATAAGAAATATCAATTAAGCTTGAGTACATGACACATGTAGTTAATGTGGTGACCACTGTAAAATCTTGTAAATAATGTTTGATCAGAACTAGCTATATTATCTGTTTTCACGTTGTCAATGACTTTCACTTTGCTGATCATATTCAATCTTGTATGTTTGAAGTTTTTTTTTTTTAATTTTTTAATCCAAATGAATCTCACTAAAATGCAAAATCTAAAAATGGGATAAACTGCCTTTTACGTGGTGCCACGCCTTGATCGATATAAAATAATTCATTCAACTTCAACAGCACAAAGTGAATCCATGGATCCATTCATATATATATGTGTGTGTCAGAAAAATGTCGCCGCCAACAGCATTACAAAATAACTTGTTATTTATATCATCAAAACCTAGTATATGGTGGTGCCCCATTATATATATATAAATTGTCATGACACATTTCTTTGCAATGTCTTAATAGACATGTATGGAAAATGTGGATGCACTGGAAGTTCAGTGAAATTATTTGACAGAATGACTGATAGAAACCTCATCACATGGACTGCTCTAATTTCCGCTCTTGGACTCAATGGTTTTGCTCATGATGCAGTAAAACTTTTAGAGAGATGGAACTTCAAGGGTTTAAGCCTGATAGAGTAGCTTTCATTGCAGTGCTTACAGCTTGCAGACATGGCGGGCTTGTAAGAGAAGGGATGGAATTGTTTGGGCAAATGAAAAAGAGTTATGGGGTTGACCCAGAAATCGATCATTATCACTGTATGGTGGACTTACTGGCCAGATGTGGACATCATAAGGAAGCAGAAAAAATGATAGCGATAATGCCTTTTCCACCAAATGCCCTCATATGGCGTAGTTTCCTTGAAGGCTGCAGGAGACATAAAACTACAGAATATCAAGCACTGGGACTCACTCAACTAACTAACAATTGAGTTATGTGACTCTCTACTGCATATCTATTGAAGGTTCCTATTTCCCACCATGGAATACACAAGGCCTAGAGCTAAGCTGGTTACATCACTTGGAGTCTTGGAACTGCCAAGGTGGGAAGATGTTTGGTTGGCTGAGGTCTGTTTAAGAATTCCAAGCCAATTGGCCAAACAGAATGGGAAATTTCCCGAAACCTTGCTGTTTAATACCAGAACAAGACCTTGTCCCCTGGCATATTCTCGTAAAGGTACTATTCTTTCTGATTCTTCCAAAGAATGTAAGACGCCAAAGCAAGGTCGGCATGATATATCACTTTCCAAGTTCTTCACATATCTTCAATCAAATACTAGTGCAAGACAACAGTCCAGGTTCCTGTATGTTTAGGAAATCTTAAGTTTCTTAAAAAAAAATGTATCTAATTTTAGGTGACACTGGATTAACTGTAGTTGAAAGTATTTCTATCATTGTTCACATAAATTAGAAGATTGTTTGTTGACATAATTGCAGTAGTTTCTCGAAGCTGTTGATATCTGGTAAAACCTCCTGCAATAAATGAGACTCTTGACTGCAACAATGCCATATTGTCATTTAAAAGATATTCTTGGTTAGTTGGTTAGTTGAGTTCTACCTCAATAGTATAAACTTTAAGTTCAAAGGAAAACTCTTGTAGGAGAAGAGGAACTATAGAAAGTTTACTAAATTCATTTGCTTTAGGGAAAATTTTAACAAAGCAAAAAGTAGCTTTTCTTTTCTGATATAAAGTAGCTTTAATAGACAATAGACAGGATATTGAGAAAATTGGTTAAAGGTTTTGATGTTGATAAATTATTGGAACGCTTTGACTCTTCAAAATAATAATATTCCTAACCAACATGAACAGCTTATCTGATGCAGCAGCCTTGGCTGTGGAATACATGGAGAGGTGGGATTTAAAACAAACCAAGTAAGACCAAACCCGGGCGACGGAATCAGAATGACTTGAAATTTTGACAGCTAATGCGTTTCGGCGTTTCCGGAACAACTACGCAGCTTTGCTGCGTAAGCACGTTCTTTTTTAACCAAATTCCGTCGTTTAGGCCTTGAACTGAGCATTTTTGCCGTTTTAAGAAAGTCTCGTTTTCGTAATAAATTGGGTTTCCCAATTCCGAATTGACGGAAGTCAATTCTGGAGTGTTTAGGAGTTTCAGTAGAATTAGTTTTTGCTTTAAACTCGTTTTTGCCTTTTTTGGTAATTTTCCGTTTTTAAGTCGTTTTTCTTGCTTTCCAAGGAATTCGATTAGGTTTAGGTTTTGTTTGCTTTAAATATTGATGTAGGCCGAATTGGCCATTCAGTTTTCAGATTAATAAAAATACCAGAGAATTGCTTCTCAATTTTCAGTTACTCATCGTAATTGAAGCCTTTTAACAATCCTTCGTGCGCGAAGTTGAATGTTATTAGTAGGTTGTTTCTTATTGTCGTTTTGCAGGTTTTTCTCGTAAGCTTCCGCTACACCAGTTGGTGTCAGAGCCATATTCGTTCGGGACATCAATATGCCATCGAAGAGACGACAACCTAACCGGATCCCTGTAGAAGAGGCCGTCGAACGTGACCGTATTACGCAAGTAGAATAGCAGATGGCGTTACTTACCGAGCAGATGACTAGGGTGATCGCCAACCTAGAAACCTTGAACATACCGACTCAAAACCCTCGCGCGAGTGGGGACGAGGAGGAAAGTGAAGAGGACAGCTACCCGGAGGAAGAGGTTCCGCAGCGCAGAAGACCAGCGCGGGAACACCAGGATGGAGGAGTTCTGCAGCGGAGACCACCTGTGTGCGAACATTATGAGGAAGATTATAGACGGCCAGTGCAACTAGAAGAAAACCGTCGGTGGGAATCAGGTATGAGGACGGAGGTTCCGAAATTTCAGGGCAACCTACAACCGGAGGAGTTCCTAGAGTGGCTTGGAGTCGTGGAGGAAATTTTGGAATTCAAAAACGTTCCGAATAACTCAAAAATAGCCTTGGTGGCGACTAGACTTCGGGGACGAGCAGCCGCGTGGTGGCAGCTGATGAAACTCACCCGGAATCGTGCGGGAAAGGCAAAAATTTCCGATTGGGAGAAGATGAAGAGGAAGATGCATGCTGAATTTCTACCCCATAATTTTCAGAGGTTATTGTATCAGAAATTGCAGAATTTGAGGCAAGGATTGCGAATTGTTGATGATTATACAACAGAGTTCTACTAGTTGTTAGTGCGCAATGATATTGAAGAAACCAATGATCAGTTGGTGTCCAGGTATTGTGGCGGATTGCGTCAACAAATTTTGGATGTGGTAAACCTTTTTTACCCAACTTCAGTTTCAGAGGCACACTAAAGAGCCTTGCAGGTAGAGAAGACAACAACTCGGAGAATGGGAGGTGGTCCATTCAGTAGCAGCAATGTGGGTTCAATAGGCAGAACAGGGGCAAGTAGTAGCAATTCTGGGTGGCAACAGCGGACAGTGGCCAACAGCAGCGGAGGCGCTCCACGTCCAGTCACCAATCAGGCCCAACCAACGCCGAATTAGCTCCAGCCGCGAACAGCAACAGGTGGGGTGAGATGCTTCAACGGTGGCGAGGTAGGACATCGTCAATCTGATTGTCGAAAGATGGGAAAGAAGCCAGTGTTGTTTAATGAGACGGATGATAGTGGAGAAGCGGATGCAGAAATTAGGGAAGAGGCTGAGTTCGACGAAGAAATGGCTGTCGAAGAAGATCAGGTAGATGGTGATTCTGGTCCGTTATTGGTGGTTCGACACACATTCTTGACACCGCGAGCTGAGGAAAGTGATTGGCTCCGGAACAATGTGTTCCAATCCACTTGTACGATTTTAGGCAATGTGTGTCGATATATTATTGACGGGGGTAGTTGTGAGAATATTATAGCCAATGATGCAGTTCGGAAGTTAGGACTGACAACAGAAAAGCACCTAAGACTGTACACGTTAGTATGGCTGCAGAAAGGAGGGAAAATAACGGTGACACAGAGGGTTCTTGTCTCTTTTTCGATGGGGACAAATTACAAGGACCAAGCGTGGTGCGATGTGGTCCATATGGATGCCTGCCACCTATTACTCGGACGACCATGGCAATATGACCGAAAAGTAAAGCATGATGGGTTTTTGAACACATACTCACTGCGATTCAACAATACCAATATTGTGCTATTACCTGGTAAGAATCCGGAGAAACCCAAATCACCCGATAGTGCAAATCTACTTTCTTTTGCTAGGTTTGAAACAAAAATAGAGGAGGCAGAGACAGTCTTTGTGTTGCTTAACAAAGAAAAGGCAACAACGGTTGAGATTCCACAAGATGTGGTTCTACTACTGTCAGAATTTCCAGAAGTATTTCCTGACGAACTGCCTGAAGGGCTTCCACCCCTGAGGGACATTCAACACCAGATTGACTTGGAACCCGGAGCTATGTTACCTAACCATCCACATTATCGAATGAGCCCCGTAGAGCATGAGGAGTTAAGAAGGCAGGTTGAGGAGTTGTTGATTAAGGGCCACATCCGTGAGAGCCTTAGTCCGTGTGCGGTTCCAGCCCTTCTAATTCTAAAAAAAGATGGGTCCTGGAGGATGTGTGTTGACAGCCGTGCGATCAACAAAATCACGGTGAGATATCGATTTCCTATTCCTCGTTTGGATGACTTACTTGATCAGATTAATGGCGCGACGGTGTTTACCAAACTTGACCTGAAGAGCGGATATCATCAAATCCGGATTTGACCCGGAGACGAATGGAAGACTGCATTCAAAACGTGAGAGGGTCTGTATGAATGGATGGTCATGCCCTTCGGTTTATCTAATGCCCCGAGTACATTCATGAGAGTAATGAACCAAGCTTTACGACCATTCATCGGGAAATTCGTTGTCGTATACTTTGACGACATTCTGATCTACAGTGCACACCATGAACAACACAAACAACACATTCGTGAGGTGTTAACTGTCCTGCGTGCATAGAGATTAGTCGCAGCAACAAGTAAGTGTGTTTTCATGACAAACAAGGTGCTATTTTTGGGGTACATTATTTCAGGGGAAGAATTGCAGGTGGACGAGTCAAAAATCGAAGCCGTCAAGCGATGGCCTCAGCCAAGAACAGTCATGGATATCAAGAGTTTTCATGGTTTGGCAGCCTTTTATAGGCGCTTCATCTCTCATTTTAGTAGTATCATGGCACCCATAACGGATTGTATGAAGAAAGACAAGTTCTAATGGACTCCGGAAGCCGAAGAAGCCTTCAAACTCATCAAGTTGCGATTGACAACAGCCTCTATTTTAATCCTACCAGATTTTTCGCAACCCTTCGAGCTGCACAGTGATGCATCCAAGTTAGGCATCGGGCGGTGTTAAGTCAATCTAGCAAACCTGTGGCGTTTTTTAGTGAGAAATTATCGGGAGCCCGGTCATGGTATAGCACCTACGACATTGAGTTTTATGCAGTGGTCCAAGCCGTGAAACACTGGAGACACTACTTCTTCCATCGTGAATTTGTCCTCTATACAGATCATGAAGCACTGAAGCACCTTCACAGTCAGGACAAGATTTCGGCGAGACATGCAGCTTGGTCAGCCTATCTCCAGCAGTTTATATTCGTCTTGAAGCATAAGGCAGGCACTTCCAACAGAGTTACGGACGCGTTAAGTAGTCGAAGTAACTTGCTGTCCACCATGGGCGTCACAATCCTAGGTTTCGATTCATTTCGTGATTTATTGGTTACGGATCCTTATTTCGCAGCTATAATGACAGCCGTGCAAGCGGGGGAAAAATCAGACTTTTTACTGGTGGATGGGTTTCTGTTTCGAGGTAATCAGTTATGTGTTCCAGACTGTAGTTTGCGATTGAAAATTCTTCAAGAACTGCATGGTGAAGGACACGTAGGTAGAGATCGCACACTTCAACTGATAAAGGCGAGCTATTTTTGGCCAACCATTCGAAGAGAAGTGGAGCGTTATGTCGAGCGCTGTCGAGTTTGTCAAGTATCAAAAGGAAAGGCGACTAACGCGGGCTTATACTTGCCATTACCAATACCAACGGAACCTTGGAAGGATGTAAGCATGGACTTTGTGGTCGGGTTACCAAGAACGCAGCGTGGATTTGATTCGATATATGTAGTCGTTGACAGGTTCTCGAAAATGGTCCACTTCATTCCGTGCAAGGAAACCACGGACGCGGTTAGTGTTTCTCAACTCTTTTTCAGGGAAATATATCGCCTACATGGGTTGCCGACTTCCATCGTATCAGATAGAGACACCCGTTTTCTTAGCCATTTTTGGCGTAGCCTGTGGAAGTTAGTCAACACTCGACTAGATTTCAGCAGCGCATATCACCCGCAAACTGATGGGCAGACTGAGGTCGTCAACAGATCACTGGGGAACTTGTTGCACTGTCTAGTGGGAGAGAACACTCGAGCTTGGGATCAGAAGCTCAGCCAGGCAGAATTTGCGCACAACCACGCCATAAATCGGAGCACAGGTTTTAGTCCTTTTCAAGTGGTATACTCAGTGCTCCCTCGTGGTCCGCTGGACTTATTACCTCTGCCGAACAAGACAAGGATTCATGGCAAAGCAAGGGATTTCGTGGAACATTTGCAGGACACACATAAGATGGTGAGTGAGAATTTGCTAAAATCGGCGAAAAAATATAAAGCAGCAACTGACAAGAAACGCCGTCTGGTGGAGTTCGAGGTGGGGGATTTCATGTGGGCTGTGTTGACAAAAGATCGCTTTTCAGTAAGGGAATACAACAAGCCGGCAGCTAAGAAGATCGGTCCACTTGAGGTGCTCGAGAAGATAAATCCAAATGCCTACCGGTTGAAACTTCCTAGCCACATTCGCACAGCTGACGTGTTTAATGTGAAGCATCTGGTGCCTTATCTGGGTGATTCTGAGGAGGAGGATGCCACGTCGTGGTCGACGTTTTCCTACCCTGGAGGGACTGATGCAGCAGCCTTGGCTATGGAATACATGGAGAGGTGGGATTTAAAACAAACCAAGTAAGACCAAACCCGGGCAACGGAATCAGAATGACTTGAAATTTTGACAGCTAATGCGTTTCGGCGTTTCCGGAACAACTACGCAGCTTTGTTGCGTAAGCACGTCCTTTTTTAGCCAAATTCCGTCGTTTAGGCCTTGAACTGGGCGTTTCTGCCGTTTTAGGAAAGTCTCGTTTTTGCAATAAATTGGGTTTCCCAATTCCGAATTGACGGAAGTCAATTCTGGAGTGTTTAGGAGTCTCAGTAGAATTAGTTTTTGCTTTAAACTCGTTTTTGCCTTTTTTGGTAATTTTCCGTTTTTAAGTCGTTTTTCTTGCTTTCCAAGGAATTCGATTAGGTTTAGGTTTTGTTTGCTTTAAATATTGATGTAGGCCGAATTGGCCATTCAGTTTTCAGATTAAAAAAAATACCAAAGAATTGCTTCTCAATTTTCAGTTACTCATCGTAATTGAAGCCTTTTAACAATCCTTCGTGCGCGAAGTTGAATGTTATTAGTAGGTTGTTTCTTATTGTCGTTTTGCAGGTTTTTCTCGTAAGCTTCCGCTACACCATTATCATGCTTGGCAGTTGCTGTTGTGTAAAGTTCTATTCCTCTCTTCCACTATCTTTTTTAAACAGATTCTGTCATGATCAAAATAAAAATGATTGTCAAGATTCATTATCTATTAGTGAGATAGTTTATTAGTAGAATTGGGACCATTAGTGAAAGTGACTCTTTCTATAATTCTATTGACAGAGTCAAATATGTATGTGGCGAATGGGTTGGAAAGAGGATTGAGCCGTGAAAGATAATAATAAGAAACTTAGTGCCATGTGACTATGGTCATTGCAAAATATGTATCAGAGTCATTTATTTTGTTTTTATTTTTATTTTCTCTTTCACTATTTGCAATTAGCAAACTTATCTGAGTTCCGATGAAAGTCATGAAACTCATGTAAGGAGAGGATCCAAATTCGTTATTAAAATTTGATCAATTCTGCTTAAAAACCAACTTAATAATCCCTGAGGCTGAAGCTAGTTTTTGATTGCTTGCAACGTAAATATTGGCTCAATTCTTTGTAGTTTTCGTAATGATTTTCTATGAGACAATATTAACTGATTTCTACCTTGAATGCAGGGATCATAAGGTCGTCATGTGCGTGGAGGACTGAATTTCAGCATCACTCTCATTGCCCTGCAACAGTTTTGGTTGTAATCTCTAACCGAAGTAGTTTTGTTTTTTTAACAGATTGCCTTTGTCTATCAGTTTCTTTTCCGAATTATATCAAGAGTTGTTAAACTAGTTAAACTCTTCCATGAACTTCACATAAGAGTTACCGAGACCTAGATAAAAATAAATAAATAAATAAAGGATCAAACCAAAGAGGTAGAGAAGGGAATACAAAAGGTGACAAAAGATGTTGCTGGAAAGAGAAAGTTGAGATAATCATAAGAAAACAAGAAAAGAACATTCTGATAATGTGCATTTGCATATAAGGTTAAATAATTTAACGTGCAAAAGATTTAAATAAAAGGAGTCTTTGACTCTTCAGAGTCTGAAAACTCTTGATGATCTTCAACGGATAACTGCTTATGATCTCTAGTAGTTGTTATCATGTGAAGCCTGTTTCAATTTTCTATTAGCACAACCTAGCTTGTACCACAGCAAAATCATGTCTAGTCTGGATGGATTTTGTCAAAGATTCTTATTCTCCACCTTTGGAGATACATGTGCAAGAAACTAAATATGTATTCTTTCCCTTTGTGGGCAATATGAGAAAGTCCCTTTGAATAAGTTTTAGGTGGGAGAGTCGAATTTCGTACGTGGCAAATACTTAGGTGGATTAGAACAAATATATAAGATATTCAACCGCATGTGGTGATGTTTTGTCATAGAGTAGAGCCTTTGTAGACAAGATTTTATGGGACAATTCCCTTACGTCGACCACCGTCCAAGGTTCCCATTAAGACAATGTGAGTGGATACCATGTTTAAAGTTATTGGTTTGGGGGCTGGAGGTGGAGGAAGAGAGAGAGAGAGATAGAGAGTTGTTTTCTTCTATGGAGATGGAAGAGAGAAAGCATGAAAATGGAAATGGGAGCCATTTTATATTAGTGATTTTTAAGGTAATGGAAGACGCACAAAATTTTTAAGACTAGAAAACAAAATTGATCATCCATCGATTTATTTTGTCTTCTCCATAGATTTTCATTATGTTATATGATTAAAAGGATAAACTTTGAAGCAAAACAAAAACACTGACTCATGTACCGTTATCTCCACTTATTTTTTTTTTTTTTTTTTTTTTTTAAGTGTTACAAGAACTATTACAATATGATTGCTGGGATCTGTCGAGATCAAACATTACATATACAGCCTGGATATCTACTCCTACAATTCGGGAAGAAAACTCTTCACACATGCTTGTAAAATATGTATGGTAGGATTTGAACCCCTCACCACATATGTGAAAGGGAGGTACACTACCATCTCTGCTAAGAAGTGATGTATGTACTGTTATCTCCACTAGCTCGGTCTTTCTTTGTCTTGTTTTGCATCTATCCACTATAAATAACTAACGTTTTGTTAGCTTCTTCATCCATCTCTTGTAGCTATAACTACTGTGATCTTCTTCACTAGCTAGGTTTAGTTTCAGTCTTTCAAAACTACCAAGCTCCCCTCAGGAACCAAATTGGCATTTGATCATATGGCTTATCAAACTACGAAACGAGCTACGATCCTCCTCGTCTTGGCTGTCTTCATGATACTTGTCATGAGGTCAGAGGCAAGATCACTTAAATTGAACGGTCAGACTCTTTTACTTGAATTAGGGTATACCAAGTTAAAGCTGGGGCACTATAAACGGGTTTCTACACAGGATTCATCGACATCAAGAGTGGCGCCGGGTGGACCGGATCCTGATCATCATCACTCTATTCCTCAAACATAGCTGCTAGCCTTATCAATAATCTATAATGAGGTTTTGTGATCGGGTGTTGTCTTTGTTTACCGATGTAACCTACAGATATTGTGGCAACAAAAATAAATGCTTGTTTTACATATTACTTTACATGTAGTTTTTATTTTGTCAAAGAGGCAAGTGGGAGAAAGACTTGAGAAGAAAATGCCGCGTCCATAAAATAATGCTAAAAATGAGAAAAAATAAATAAATTCTTTTCAAGTATGGTAAAAAATCTCGAAAAATGATAATTATAGGCTACACACATTAAGCTAAACTAATTATCCCAATACAATCTAGAAAACTACAAACTTTTTTTTTTATATATAAATGTTCAAGTCAGTGGGCACTGATATAACTTCAGTGTGTTGGATGTGGACCATTAGATTTACATACTTTAACTCAAAGTGTATGCACTTGTCAAAACTTCTCCATAATCAATGGTTCACGTGGATGATGTAGATACATCAGTGCGCACTGATATAACTTATATCAGTGCGTTGAATGTAAACAATTAGATTTACATGCTTTGACTCGAGTGTGTATGCATTTGTCGATGCTTCTCCATAATCAATGGTTCACATGCAATGTATGGAGTTATATCAGTGCGCACTTACCAAAACGAGACTATATATATATATATGATAAAGTAAATTTATTGTCACATATTGTGAATTTGGAATAAAATTTGTATGGCTTATGCATATGATTGAGATTTTTTGCTATATTAATCTTTGTATTGACCTAGACGGTTATAGAAATAAATCTCAATCAGTTTGATTCATTTACTTGATAAATGTCATAAATCTACTAGGATCTCATTTCAATTACTTAGATAGATAACCCAAATCTACTAGGATCTCAATTCAATCCAAAATATTATGTTTTTGAGATATTTGACCGAAATTTTAAAAAACAATAATTGTCTTTCACACGTACATGTGTGTGTATGTATATATATATATATATATATATATGACTCATAATATGAACCTGAATATATCCATAAATTGTAATAGAATTAATAAACACCTTAACTTTGCAAAAAAAAAAAAAAAAAAAAAAAAAAAAAAAAAAAAAAAAACCATATGGAGAAGGCTTCGTTCAAGCTTACGTTCCAGACGGTTCTGATTTTATATGCCAAATTTCGTTAGAACAAACATTGTTTGCTGCAAACAACGTTTGTTCTAATGAGGCTTGGCATGTACAGCCATAGCCGTCGGGAACGTAAGCACATCTATATGCATATAGAGCACTTTTCAAATCGAAATTTACAATCAAGGCGAATGAAGCAGATGCCCACAAGAAGGAAGAATGCAAATGGAGAAATCTCGGATTGGCGAAGGTGATGGTCTGCATCCCACAAGCCTCTGTTATCCATTTCCCTCCTGAGAGATGCGGCAAGTGTAGGGTCGTACAACCTGAAGACGCCTTCCTTCGGGAGCCCATTCGGAAGGTCATCATATGAATTGGTGCCATAATACTCATTTATGTCCTGGGGGCGAATGAACACATCCACGTCCCGCACGCACACGGATTTCCCCTCTAAGAAGTCACTAGGGATCATTGAGGCATAGAACTCCCGAACAATGCTCACATTGGCCTATACGTGGGGTTTGGTGACAAACTGGCGCCACCCCATTCCTTCCACTTGACGCACAATATCTGTTCCGCCAACGTCAGTCAAATCAATGCTCCTATCATGATGTACTATTCTGGTGAAGATGTTCCAAAGGCGACCCGCATATAGTGCGTTGCGTGGGCTGTGCTTGTCAATCCTTCGGTTGCGGGAACCAAAAGCCTTGCCCTTGCCTTTCTTCGGTGCCATTAAGGAAGCAAAAAGAATTCTACACAGCACAAACAAAAACCAAAATACATATTTCAAGCCACATCATGCCACATTTTCAATTAATCCGCATCATAGGCAAAATACAATATCAACATAGCAAACAATCAATTAATTTGTCATCAACAACCAAGTTCATTCCCACATTTCATCACAACAAAAATCCCTTGTGAAGAAAGCATATCGAAGAAACAAAAATTGGGCAATATATGGCATTTACAACAACAAAATCTAACAACAATATCATTCTTGACACTTGATTCACAAAGTTTCATTTATTTATATCCAAACTTGTGATACAACTGAAATTTTCATGTTAGAATACTAGCAAGCATCAATATACAACCTAGGAGCATCATGTTACTACCAACAAACAAAACCCAAGCATGCTCTTCCATCAATTTGTCCTCTAAACACAAAATCCCCAAATTTCGAACCAAACCCTAACTCTACCAATTATTCGAAATTTTCAATCAATAGAGTGATAGGAGAAGTTTAATCATGCAAAAATAAGCAAATGCCCAGAAGAACGAAGAATGCAAATGGAGAAATCTCTCGAAATCTTCATTCTCCATTTGCATTCTTCATTCTACTGGGCATCTGCTTCTTCTTCTTTTTTTCCTTTCTTTTAATTAAAATTAAATTAAATAAATAATAATAGATTAAGTAATTAAATTATGGCAGTATGGATGAAAGACAAGAAAAGAAGAAAATTGGTTTTTGATTTTTTATTTATTTTAGAATTTGATTTATAAGTTTTTTATTTTTTATTTTTTTAGATTGGAAAAAATCCATTTATAGAAGAAAAAAAAATCGGGATTTAAATAAATAAATAAATAAAATATGGATTTATTTTTTAAAATAAAATCTGGATTTTTTTGAAATAAAATATGATTATTATTTTTTTAATAAAAGCTGGATCTTTTTTTAATTAACTATTTAAAATAATAAATTACACAGTAGGGGCATTTTAGACTTTTTAAATGGAAAGTGAGTCAACGGTTAAGTTTAACCGTTGACCACTAATGGCAGGGGAGGTTTGTGTAATAATGGGAAAAAGCTCCATATACGTGTAATTATGTCTAATGTTAGGGGTCTTTGTGCAATTAGTCCTAATAATAATAAAATTTAAAAAATTTAAAAAAATACTGACAAATTATAATCGTCAGATCTCAATGTTAAGAGTTTAATATGTGTCCAAGGGGCATTTGTGGAGGGGCTTTGTGGTCGGCAAAGTAGCTTGAATATTTATATGAGTAGTTCCCAATAAATCTGACATATATGCTGATGTTCTAATGTTGCAATTCTATATTTTTAATCATTATCTTCTTCTTTTATATTTCAGAAAGAGCAAATGGCACTAAACTTCCCTTCCCTAATGTTTGGCCTCTTGTATCCAAAAACAATTTTATAATTAATTGATACTCAAAACCCTTGCCGTTAGGTTAAACTTAACCGTTAACTAAGTTTTACCTTTAAAAGACTAAACTACTCTTGATTAAATTAAATTAAAAAAAAAAACAAAAACAAAAACAATTTTTTTTTTTATAAAAAAAAATGGATCTCCTCCATCAATCTCAAACATGGATGGTGGAGATCAAATAAAATTTTAAATAATTGAAAATTGAATTTATATAAATTAAAAGAAAAATGAAAATTTAAAAACAAAACCAATTTAAAAAATAAAAATAAAAAAAAAATTAACAACTCACCTACACAAACAATGACATTTTTTTTTTCTAGTTTGTCAATTTTTTTTTTTCTTTTTAAAATTGTTTTGTTTTTAAATTTTTGTTTTTCTTTTAATTTATATATTTTCTAATTCAATTCAATTTTCAATTATTTAAAATTTTATTTGATCTCCATCATCCATTTGTTGAGATGGATGGTGGAGATCCATTTTTTTTTTAAAATGTTTTCTTTTTTCCTTTTTTTTTTTTATTAATTTAATTTAGGGATCATGGGCAGTTAAGTTTAACCTAACAGTAGGGGGTGTGAGTGTTAATTAATGATAAAGTTGTTTCTGGGTGCAAGAGGCCGTCAAACCTCAGGGAGGTTTAGTGCAATTTACACTTTCAAAAAACCCATTGGAAATATTCTTGGTACGTACGGTCTAATTAATTAACTATCTGACTATACCAATTATCCCTAATTAGATATTAGAAGAAACCTAGCAAGTGCTCCAATAAAGATTGCTACCATTAAGTTATAATTTGATTTAAAGTATCCGCATTAAGGTCAAAAATCTCAGTAGTTTGTATTGTATTGTATTAACCAATCAAGGAACTGTAATTAAGAGAAGAAATATCAAGCAAGCTTGAGTACATTACACAGTAGTTAGTGTGGTGACCACTGTAAAAATCTTGTAAATAATGTTTGATCAGAACTAGCTATATTATCTGTTTTCACGTTGTCAATGACTTTCACTTTGCTGATCATATTCAATCTTGTCTGTTTGAAGTCTTTTTATTTTTTTTTAAATTTTTTAATCCAAATGAATCTCACTAAAATGCAAAATCTAAAAATGGGATAAACTGCCTTTTACGTGGTGCCACGCCTTGATCGATATAAAATAATTCATTCAACTTTAACAGCACAAAGTGAATCCATGGATCCATTCATATATATATGCATGTGTGTGTCAGAAAAATGTCGCCGCCAACAGCATTACAAAATAACTTGTTATTTATATCATCAAAACCTAGTATATGGTGGTGCCCCATTATATATATATATATATAAAGAGTGGATGGCTTTGTTGGGTTTTGGATTTTGGGATAGAAACAATAGAAATTAAGAAGAGAAAGGAATTGATTCTGCTTTTTTTATTTAATTTTGAACGAAATAGTAAGATGTCCATTGGCAACTAATTAAGATCAGGTGCATTTGAAAATGGTCAACAAATTAAGCATTAGTAGATTTTGCATAGGACTTCCATTTATCCTTATCACTTTTTGGTTGCTGCTTATCTTCGTTTTTGAATTCTACTCTTCATCAAAATTATATAAAAGATTCAATATATGATGAAGAGCTAGCAAGAAATGACCTACGTACACTAAAGCTCGCTAACTCAAACCATGCTGGAGGTCTAGCTGACTTTTTATTTTTATTCAAAGTCCCGTATTGATCGAGTCAAGGGCTTTTGTGTACGCATTTTTTGTATATATAAAAAATAATTTTTTCGGATGAACGTGCATATTTTTTTTGAAATATTATACTTTAAACAAATGTATATATACATGCGTCCAATATACAAAAAATTCTCTTACAACACGTACAATAATGTAATGCTAATGTTGGAATGCCGAATGCACCGCACCGAATTGAATATAGATATGGTACACCTTAAACTTTCTCTAAAGATTAATTAATGCACCTTAGTATATGCTATGTGATTAATGAATTTGAATCCTCTACTGATCTGATCTTTTTTTTGACCTCATATAATCTCATGACACATAAGCATTACAATGAATGTATGGTTAAGATGTGATTGGTTTCCACAACCACTTTAACAACAATCGATCACATGCTTTAAAAAGGTCAGGAAAAAAATCAGATCAGTAGAGGATCTAAAGCCGTGATTAACATATGATTCATTTATATATATATATATCCACATTTTTGGATACATCAATAAACATAGATGGATCAACCCAATAAGAAAATAAAATAAATTGCCTCTAATGGCGTAGCTCAGTTGGTAGATGAACGAGTTTAAGGTTTAGACAAATGACTCACAAGTCAACAGCTCCAATTCTACTAATAGTAAAAAACTTAAAAAAAAAAAAAAAAAAAAAAAAATACATGATCTAAGAGCATCTCCAATGCAAATATGCATTTTTAAGTTTCTAAATAGTGCCACATTAGCATTTAGCCATTTCTATTTATTATAGGCCCACTTTTGAAAAAAAAAAAAAGTAAAGAAATGCATATTCACATCTTCAATACAATTATCTAAAGTTAAATATGCATCCATTTTATGTCCAATCATAATAAAACAATTATTACACTCTTTCTCCTCTTTTATTTTACAATTAAATGAGATTTAATTTTATTGGTGGAAAGAGTTAGAAATCCTAGTCAGCATTTCTAGGAGAGTTTCTAGAATTAGAAACCCAACTCCATATTCTCTAACTTTTTTTTGGCCACATCATCTCCATATTCAACTTAGATAATAACATTGGAGAGAGTTTTTCTAACTTTTTTAATATCTATCATATGTGGCACTCAATTTTCTCCAAATGCATAATAACATTGGAGATGCTCTAAATAGATGGATATATAGATAGTGTAAAAAAAAATTAATTAATTAATAATAAGATTGTAAGGATATACTTCTTTTTTCCATAACCGTGTGGATATGATTGACTCATCCAACGTGTCACATTGTCACCCCATGTGGACACTACCAATTTGCAACAAATGTATATAAAGCGAACAAATAATTTATTAGGTAGAATAAAATCCCGTGCATGCATATCTGCTTGATTACAATGTTTTATGTATCTTTGTATGGGATGATAAATTGATAACCGATGTTTTTATTTTATTTTAAAATTCAATTATAGCCAACCAAGAATGTTATAAAAAATTTAAAGTTGATGGTAAAGGAACCCCTATATCATTGAAAAGAGACAAACTTTGAAAATATTGCAGAATATTATTGAAAATATGGGCTGGAGACACATATACAAATGTACGTATTTGTGTAGGCTCTCCATGTTCTCTCCCACTAACACTTATTTGCCCATCTGTTTTTCTCTTCGAGTCTTGTATTGTTATAAATAGGAAAATTTGTTGTATAGATATCATGCAAAATAAGCTACTTTGATTTGATCATCAGTCTAGTTTTCCAGTTATAATATAAGCTATCATCGATCTTTTCCATGGCTACTTATTCATCATCAACTGTTGTACCAATGTTGTTGATGCTTTTCTTCGTCGCGTTTTCTCCGATGATTTTCGTGAGTGTCCAGGCAGCTCGTACTCTTCGTGGTGGTCATGAGCAGCCCATGCAAAGTATTAAAAGAGACAGCCATGTTCTTCTGCTTGAGCTTGGTTTTGATCTCTCAAAACTTAAGCATCATCAGAGGCTGTCGTCTGATAGGGTTGCACCAGGTGGACCAGACGGTCAACATCACTACTAATTATGTTCAAAACTCTTTTGGGTAAAGCCCTATTAAGGATAGATGTTTGAGTTTGATCTCTTAAATAGACTTGTTGTCACTCATATTTACTAGGAGGGTAACCGATTGCGGTCCTTGCTTAGTGCACGAGCCCTGAGCCCCAGTATCGTTACTTTAACATAACGGTGGACTGCTTCAAACTTCTACACTTCTTTTATTTATGATGATATTATTAACAGGTCTTCTTTTAGGTTCTGTTGATTTGTTTTTTTTTTTGTTTTTTTTTGTTTTTTTTTTGTTTTTCATTTTTTCTTGTGTTGACTCTGTTTTAATTAATTTAATAATATGAATGGATGGGGCAAATTATCATTTTTTTTCTTGTGTTGACTCTTTTTTAATTAATTTAATAATATAATTGGACGTGGTAGATAATGAGGGTGCTAAGGAGGTGCCAGTTTAACTGAAATGTCTTTGTGCACCTACTGATTCCGATTACCATATATATATATATATATCTTTATTCTTAAAAAAATATGTTCAAAACTAATTAATAGCGATTACGATAATCTTCTGAACTTGAGCCTGAACAGCCCTCGACCTTGGGAGATTGAGTATGAAAAGTTTCGGGTAAAGTTTCTGGAGTGTTTCACTTTTACATTCTGGTTGCTGATTATTTGATCCAAAAAAATAAAACAGAGAACCAAGAGGAGGACGAATTTTATTTTTATTTTTTTATTTCTTTTAATTCATAGTTTCATAGAAAATTTTTCTTTTCAACTTAATTTACAAAAAGTAAAATTTAATGTCTTTGATTATCTGTGCTATTTGCAACACCAGAAATATGAGATGTGTTTTGGTTTCCAGTTTCCACATGTTTTGACCAGAAAGCTTTGGGATTATTATGTTTCCTTTTGTGAAGTCTGAATATCATTTAGCTGATATTCTTACCAAAATTATAGCTAGCAATGCTTTTGATGACTCTTTAAACAAGTTAGGCATGTGTGATATCCATGCTCCAACTTGAGGGGGAGCGCTAGAATTATGGGATTGAATTGGGCAATAATTATGGGATTAAATTGAGCAATATTTTTAGTCAACGATTGTCTTTATTCTCCTCTTAATTATAGGATATTTTCAATCATGATTGAGATTGTGTTGTTTACTATAAATTGATTTGCCAATTAGTGTAGTTGACTATAGATTGTTTTGCTTGATTAATGTAGTTAACTATAAATTGATTTGCTTGATTTTAGCTTGATTCTTTCCTTGTAAATAATCCTTGTATGTATTCTATATATTGTAGAAACACAATGAATAATACTATCAGAAAATTATTTCACAATTGTGGTGTTTTTGACATCTAGAACACTCAAGAACTTTCCTGCCTCGTCAAGGCTGGAAGAGAATTTGTGTGTTCCTCCCATTCCGCATAAATGAAAGCCAGTGTAAAGCCAATGGCAGAGAGGTGTTGGCATCAGAGAAAGTCCCATGAAAGCCCTACAAATGTACCTGTACGTACACTGCCACCTGTACAAAAAAAACAACACGTATATAAGTATAAACATGCATTACGGAATATGAGCGGATCACGGTTCTTATTGGCGATGAGGCCTCTGAGGCTCTGAGCTTCCTCTTGTATTTCTTGACGAACTTCTCGTCTTGGCTTTCTTCTTGATACATTTTTTTTTTTGGATTAATCGAAGGCTTTAAATTTGTTTAGACTTTTATGTGGGGGGAGGGGAGGTTTTAGGAATGTGGGTGGGGTTGGGGGACCCTCCCCCGCCCTATTGGGCCCCCATTCCCATCCCTAGGCACGGATCTCTTGAACCACAGCGCGGCCTGAGGCAGACGACCCGTTTTTGTGCACGGGTCTGAATAGATCGACCCATCCCGGACGTGGATCTGGTGAGAGATTCCCACACCAGAGAGACGTGGATCTGGTGAGAGATCCTCACATGAGAGAGAATTTTTTTTTTTAATTTTTTTTAAGAGAATGGTAAGAGAGGTGTGAAGAAGATCTCTGCCTTTTTCATTTTGATTTAATCTTATTTTTTCAAATAAATATTATAATCATAGTGTAAATAGATTGTAAATATTTTGATTTAATTTTTTTTAAAGACCGTAAATAGTATATAAATATATAAGTGATTATTAAAAATTAAAAATTCATTCAAATGAAAAAAAAAAAAAAAAAAAGATTCCCATGTTTAAACAAACACAGTTATCTAATATTCCCAGGAATTCGATATAATATTCTCATACACAACCAAACACATGTTTACAACTTTCCTAAGAATCACATTACTGGGTTTTACTTTCCCATAAATCACATTATTTTGATTACCTTATACCAAACGGCCCCTAAGTGGTGCTAGAGACACCCCGCTTAATGGTCAATTTCAGTTTTTCATTGTTTAACACTTTTTTTTTTTTCTTCTAGCAAATGATATACGAAACCTATTAACTAAATATGTTATTGTAAGGAAAAATACATTATGAAAAACAAATGTATAAGTGGAACTATTTTTTTTTTCTTTTCAAAACCTCACCGGATCGTACTCTAAACATAATATAATTTGAATTAATTTAAACATTACCTGTATAGTTTAAGGGTGGTGTATTCAATTAGGATTCTTCAGGACATTTAAAGACATTATAAATCCTGGTGTATTCAATTCAGACATTTAAAGACTTTAAAAGAGTCTATATTAATCCAGTGGTATTCAATTAGGATTTCTATGGACTTTTAAAGAATCCTTCCAAATCTAGATGTATTGAACTGAGACTTTAAAAATGTCTACAAGAATTAACGTGTATTCAATTAGGACTAGATTTTAAAAGATTTTCTTAAGTCATGGATTTTGGTGGATTTTGGTGGACTTGATGGTGAGAGATATAAATATCAAATGCTACAATATGTCTGGCCTTCTCCCCAAAGATTTTGGTAGACTTTGCTCTCTCTCTCTTTCAAAACAGAAACATGTTGATTCTTCTCACTTAAAAAGGACCAAATAGTGCCAAACGACGATATAACATTTGTTGGGGTTTTATCTGCTTGCTGCCATGCTGGCTTGATTGATGTTGGCCGTGTATGGTGTTGAGCCCAAGATTGAACAAATATATTGAATTAGCTCAGCTCCACTGAAAACTCTATATATATTGATTTCTTTGTTTGTAAATAGAAATCAATACATAGTAAAATCTCTCATTCTTCATCTGATCTAATATATTTCTCTCGTCTCTCTCTCTTGTCTCTCTCTCATCTTTATTTCATTTATTATTTATTTATTTTACAACACTTTTGAAATTCCTGATCAGTAGAATGGAGTTTATTGTTGGTTTTTTATTGACATTTTGGCTCCATTTGTTTCAATGTGAAATGGGTGAAAGTTGTTTGTGAAATTAACTGTGTGTATTCGCTTGGAATTTGTTGGACTCAAAATTGTGTCTTGGATTTTTATTTTTTTTGGGTTCTTGAGATGCAAAAATACTTATTTTTATACAAGTAATTGGTGATATTCAGTGTTTCATTCTTCAAAATTGAAACTTTTTTGTTGCTCTAGAGCTGTTTAATGATGCTGCCTGATGAGAATTGATTTCACTTTTGCTATTATTTTCATGGAAAATAGCTACTTATACCCAATTAGTTAAATTTTGGATCTAATAAACAGATATTACAAAATACATATTGCAACTTGGTGCCGCAAGTTAAAATGAGACAAGTTTCATTGAACTTTTCTTTTCTAGTATACGTTGTTCAATCTCCATTTTTCAGATCTTTGATTGCATTCACTTCATAGTCAAATCTTTAGCTTCTATTCGTTGAACATTTTTTCACAAATTTGAAAGTGAAATTTTAGAGGTTAAGTTGCGGATCTACTTTTGTTGTACAGTAATCACTATTTCTGTGTGTTTTCTGAAAGGTATTAGTGATAAATGTAGCAATCGAGGAGTCGAGAAATTCACCAACTGGTCTGGCTCTCAAGGATATTGCGTGTATATCTAAACAAATCCATAAAAGTCTGAGAATGATGTCTAAACAAATCCATAAAAGTCTGAGATAGATGTCTAAACAAATCAATGAATGTCCATGTGGATTTATAAAAATCCGTAGAAATCTATGAAAATCTGTCACTTAAAAAATGTCTTTAAATGTCCTCAAGAATCCTAATTGAATATACCCTCCTTAGTCTCTGCAAATCTTCCGCACTTAGCACAAGTAGGGATGGCAAAATTATCCACGGATATGGATATCCGAAAGAATCCGCTCCATTTATAATGGGGATGGATACTATTATTACGGGGATGGAGCGGGGATGGATACGATTCTAATATCCGTTTAATTTTCGGATATGGGGATGGATATCGTCTATGGATATCCATCCCCATCCGGATCCATTGTATATTTTAATATTTTAATATTTTAAAAATATAAAAAATTATTATATAATTATTAAATTTTTTTGAAGAAAATATAATTATTAATTTTAATTATATAAGTTGTTATTAATTTTTTTATCATCAAAACCCTAAAAGCTATTTTTCTAGAGTAAGAGGCCGAAAACCTAAAGAGTTGAGACTACCTTGATTGTCGTATGGACTATGGTGATGGAAGAATGAGAATATTTATGGTTTTTTATTAAGTTGTTGGAGAAAATTAAATAGTTAAGTTTTATGTGATTTTTTTTTTTTTCGTTTGTTGAATTTATGTTATTTGAACTTTATTGGATTGGATGTACTTGTTTCTCCCTTTTAAATGGGATAAAATGTACCATTATACACGTTAGTTACATTTTTCTTTTATAAATTATAACTATATATATATCATTGGATACGGATATAGACGGAGCGGGGATGGATATCGTTATCTAAATTCGCGGATTATCCGAATCCGCCCCGCTCATTTAGATGCGGGGATGGATGTGGGGATGGATATACATATTTCAAACGGATACGGGGATGGATAATGGGGTATCCATCCCCGATCCGATCCATTGCCATCCCTAAGCACAAGACTGATTCACCTAAGAGTGTGGGCTCTTTTTTAAAATTATTTTATTGGTCAACGAAAGTCTAAGGGCAAAATAGACTTTTAGCTAATTTTGTAATCATTGACCATCCAAAATTTGGTCAAATGGATTGAAATGAACTATTTTTAATTATATAAGGACCAATTTGGTAAGATTAAATTAGTAAGTACAAAATTATCGTTTCGAATTAAGTAAGGATCAAATTGTAAAAACCTCTATATGAAATAAAATTTTCTATTTGCAAAGTTCCCCTTCGGAACCAACTTGGTAACTCACAAACACCGATCTAGTAAGCATTTGATCATATGGCTTTTCCAACTACAAAACGAGCTATGATCCTTCTCGTCTTGGCTTTCTTCATGATTTTTTGAAACAAAAAGAAATTTAATCATATTCATTCTATTCCCCAAACATAGCAGCTAGCCTTATCAATAATCAATAATTGAGGGTTTGTGATTGGGTGCAATTTTTATGATCTTTGATGTATTATGTTAACGGAGCGAAAGTTGATGGTTCTCGAATCCACAATCAAAAAGAACGATTTTATTGATAATGATGAAAAAGTTATAAAAACCTCTTCTAACTCTTACTTATTAAATAGAAATTCAAATAAACCAGAATCCTATAGGATTTGAGACTCCTAACTTGACTGATAAGAAAAGATCAAATCTTACCAGGGAAGTTAAGTTTGATTTATTTCCAAAATCTAAATTGATTCCTAATAAAACAAAGAAAGAAAAATATCTTTCAAGATAAAAATATAAAAAATAAAAATAAAAAACCCTAAATCCGGCCTACAAACATAAAACTAGGAAAATAAAGGTCAAAACGGGGGCCAATTAATGGTGTAAAGCCAGCATAACTTATGTATGGCTCACCGATACTGTTCTAACGATATATTATGGGCCCAAAACAGATGTCGTTTGCCCCTCCTATATCCTTCCGAAAGTGTTCTACATCATATGTTGTCGTCTTTGTTTACTGATGCAAACTATAGATATTGTGGCAATTAAATAAATGCTTGTTTTACATATTACTTTACAAGGTAGTTTTTTTTTTTTTTTTTTTTTTGTCGAAGAAGGGAGTGGGAGAAAACTTGAAATGAAAATAATGCTAAAATTGAGATTTTTTCTTTTTTTTTCAACTATGGTAAAAAAATCTCGAAAAATGATAATTTTAGGCTATACGTATCCCAATACAATCTAGAAAACTACAAAATTCGTACAAACAATGTTATTTAAAATAAATAAAATGATAAATGAGTTATATACTATTGATTAATCTCATACTTAACCAATGTGGGATCATAACATTCCACCACGCTTCTGCAACCGTCGTCCACGGTGGCCCATCTCTCCCAGCTGGGTGACTTCGCGAATCCTGCTCTCTCGCAGCTCTCCCCAGGAGGCCCCATCCGTGACGAACCCACTGCTCAGCATGGTGCCGGCTCTAATACCACTTGATACAAACCCACTGGGTAGAACTCATCCTTAAAACCGGCTTGTAAGGAGAGGGTGCCCAATGAGTTATATACCATTGATTAATCCCATACTTAACCAATGTGGGATCATAACATTCATTTATTAATAATATATAAAATAGAGATTGCTATTAAATGCCACCTCAATCCTTCAAATAAAAATCTGCAAACAACGTTTGTTCCAATGAGGCCGAACATGTACAACCAGGGCCGTTGGGAAGGCAAGAACATCTATCTGGACATTCAGTACAAAAACCTAACTTTTTGCATTCGTCTGGAGAACTGCATTTACTTGGAATCGTTCTTGACTGAACTCCGGTCAAAATACCTGTTATCACAACAAATACATGTCAATTAGAATCACATATATATATATATATATATATCTTATTGACATTATAAATTTTCGAAACTGATACTAGTCAAAAAAAAATTATAAAAAAAAAAACAAAACATTATTGTTTGAGTCTCAAGACTATATTTTTTAGAGAGGGAGAGAGAGAGAGACTCACCAGAGGTAAGAATCAAGAGGATGAGCAGGAACCCAAGTTTGAACGAAGCCTTCTCCATATGTTAAGAGTTTTTGTTTTCGTAAAGTTGTAGTGTTTACTAATTCTATTACAATTTACGGATATATTCACCTTCATATTATGTGTCATATATATATATATATATGAAAAGAAAAAAAAAAAATCTCGAGTTAGTAAGGTAAAAAAAAATAAGAATTTTTTTTTTTACAAATAGCTAGGTAAGAAATCTCAGAACATAATATTTTTGATTGTATGCATCGAATTGAGATCCTAGTAAATCTGGTGACATTTTTCAAGTAAAGAAATTAAAATGGTTGAGATTTATTTCTTTACTAAAGTCAAAACAAAGATTTATAGATAGATAAAGAGTGTAATTTATATCTAAAGGTGTTAAGATGGTTATACCAACCAATACCTGTAGTGGGCTTTACTTGTTTCCGTACAAGCATGATCGGCCCAACCTGGTATATTGAGGACCCAGGCTCACTAGAGTCTGCCTCTATAGGGTGGGTTTGGACATACAGTATAGTCTCGTTGGCTCTAAGGATTGGGTTGTGCATTATAAGCATGTCTGTTGAGCCTAATTTCGTCGGTATGTCACCTACAATTAAAAAAGAAAAAAAAAAAAAAAAAAATTTGTTAAAATATCTTGAAACACAATATTTTATTAATCCAATTGATTTTTGTGCTGAACTAAGCAAATCTCGTGATATCTATGATAATTAATTTACTTTATATGGAATGAACAATAAATTTACTATATTTAGAATATTAATAAATTTACTTATTTTGGCAATCTAATTACTAGATGCATCACAAAAATCAAATGGTGGGTTGGTGCCAGGTGATCAATAATCATATCATATCAATTTGGGGTAGCAAATTTATAAAGATCATATTTAAGAAAGGGATCTTAATACTATCATCACCTTAATTATCATCACTTTTATAATCTATTGACACGTATCTAATATAGTAAATCAATGTTCTTGATTATCATATATATATATATATATATAATAATAGAGTTTCACAGCGCCACATGTCGCCATGAGGGAGTTTTGGTATTAAATTATATATTTACATCTAACTTTAATATATTTAATCAATTAATTAAAATGAATTTGATTTTAATTGAATCATATAATAATTTTTATTATTCTTAGGAAGCTCTTAGTAATCCAATGCCATTATAATGGTTATTAACTCTTGGAAGCTCTTAGGTATCCAATGCCATTGAGAATAAACTCTTAGGTAATACCATTAATAAACAAGGCTCTTCGTTTCCACCACTACCGATAACTGATTCATTGGTTATATATATTCTTGCATTGTTGGTGAAAAATATCATGTGCACCATTCAAGGAATTTGTATCTTTGAGGAACGAGTGGGCTCTCGAGAACCCACGGTGTATTAACACGGTGTATAGATTCAATAATTTTTCTTTGCAAATCTTGCAAGTTTTGCTTGACAAAGAAAATAAGGATTCATGTAATTTAATTTTGAGTGCAATTTTAAATCTTTATCCACTTAAGGTTCAATATCACGATATACAATATATTAAAATAGTATTATATATAACATTTACATTCAATAAAACATGTATTAAAATTTTTTAAATGAAAATAAAACTTACTACATAAATTTCCCGAAGAAAAGAGTACGGAAAAGTAGAAGAAGAAACAATCCAACAATCTCATAAAAAATTAATTTTGTAATTTTGTATTATAAATCATGATTTTATTGATGTGGTTGTTCTTAATTTTCGTTGCTAATTCACTTTTAATATTATTATTTTTATAAAAAAAAAAATATGGAAGTGGTATATTATCAAATGGATGTTATAAGTTGTAACCACCGAATCAGATTCTGCTAATGTTGGATACATCATGGCGATTAATAATTAAAAGAAATCTTTTTTATTTATATAAATTCTCATGCCTGAGAAGGTTTGGCAATTAATTGATTAATTTGGTTTTTAAATTGCTATCATTTTAAAAAAATTATTAGTAATTGTAGCATTCAATTCACCCTTATTGTCCATTAATTATTCTTGATTCCTTGTCTCTAAATACTCTTCCATTCATATTTTTTTTTTTGTTGAGATAAATCAATTAATTCTTTTTTATTCGGGTTTTTAGCAAAATTGCCCTATTTTAGGGGCTAAATTGCAAATCTACCCTAAACCCAAATTAATTGCAAAAATGCTCTAAAATGACCATAATACCCTTTATCATATATACAGCCCATTTAATAACTACATTAATTACATTTACTAACCACCAACCAACCATTTACCAACCCTTTAAACAAAACTAACAATTTACCATCATCTAACCCATTTTTTTCTCTACATCTTCTAACCATTTTTTTTCTTTACATCATCTAACCTTTTTTTTTTCTCTACATCACATTCCCTTTTCATATTTGAAGTTTTAAAAACATTGGGGAATTGTTTGAAGGGGTAAGTATTACTTGGTAAAAATATTTTTTCAACATCCAAAATTGTTTTGAAAATCCGGAAAATGTTTAATTTTTTTTTTGAAAAACCATCGGGTTGGGGTGCCCGACGTCGGGCCACCCTGACCCGATGAAAAAAAAAAATTAAAACATTTTCTGGATTTTCCAAAAAAAATTTGGTTATTGAAAAAATATTTTTACCAAGTAATACTTACCCCTTCAAACAATTCCCCAATGTTTTTAAAACTTCAAATATGAAAAGGGAATGTGATGTAGAGAAAAAAAAAAGGTTTGAAGATGTAGAGAAAAAAAAAAAAGGTTAGATGATGTAAAGAAAAAAAAAATGGTTAGAAGATGTAGAGAAAAAAAATGGGTTAGATGATGGTAAATTGTTAGTTTTGTTTAAAGGGTTGGTAAATGGTTGGTTGGTGGTTAGTAAATGTAATTAATATGGTTAGTAAATTGGGTGTAGTTGTGATAAAGGGTATTGTGGTCATTTTAGGGCATTTTCGCAATTAATTTGGGTTTTAGGGTAGATTTGCAATTCAACCCCTAAAATAGGGCAATTTTGCTAAAAACCCTTTTTACTCCTTATCTCTACAGACTCTTCACTTCCTCTGTAATGATAACAGCAAAATTTTCCTATTTAATAATTTTGTAAGATTGACTTAATGTGAGGAATGTACCGGATTCAATGGTTGTAGAATTTGAAACATCTAAATTATTAAGATTATCATATAATACTTATTGAATCAAAAAAAAAACATCGAGTACACTTGGCACAAAATTTGAAAGGTGAATGGTCTCTATAAATTATCCAAAATTAAGCTAAATAATAACCTAAATAACTGAATTATATTATGAAATGAGATATTAGGAGATAATTTAGTTTAAAAGGTCCAATTGAGAAAAATAAATCAAAATTTAGGAGATAACTTATTGAATCTTAATTATTAAGATTATCATGTAATACTTATTGAATCTAAAAAAACCATCGAGTACACTTGGTACAAAAATTGAAAGGTGAATGGTCTTTATAAATTATCCAAAATTGAGCTAAATAATAACATAAATAGCCGAATTATATTATGAAATGAGATATTATGAGATAATTTAATTAAAAAGGTCCAATTGAGAAAAATAAAACAAAGATGCACAGGTTGATATACTAGTTTATATTAATTTTTATGTTTTTAGTCTACCAAAAATAGAATTAATCAAGACCATTGATTTAGGTAAGGACAATGTGATGTGAGAAGGGGATATAAATACAAAAGAATGATAACGAGATCTTGAGATCCATCTTTGATGTGGCTTAAAATTTTGTATATGGCCCGTTAATGATTCAGAGAGCTCAAAATAAACTGATGAGGATCAAAGACTCCTAAGTGGTGCTAGTAACACCCCACCTAAATGGTCAATTTCAGGTTTTCATTATTTAACACATTTTGTTTTTTTTGTTTTTGTTTTTGTTTTTGTTTTTTGTTTTTGTTTTTTCTAGCAATTGATATATGGAACCTATTAACCGAATATGTTATTGTAAGGAAAAATTTGTTTCAAAAAACAAATGTATCCGTGGAACCTCACCGGATCGTATTCTAAAAATAATATAGTTTAAATTAATTTAGAGATTACCTTTGTAGTTTAATCTCCGCAAATCTTCCGCACTTAACATAAGATTGACTCACCTAGTAGTGTATGCTTTAATTTATTTTAGGGTGGGATGTTTCTGCTTCCTTTCACTCTTCTCACCCGACGCTTGCTTTTGACATTGAAAGGGTGGTGGTGAGCTTTGATCCGGACTCTCTAGTTTGTACTCGTTCTTTGGATGGTGTTGTTTCTTATAAGACTACCTATATTTCTCTTTCTGATACTGGAGTCCAATCAGCTAGGGAAAACAGATCCGAACGACGTTTATCCCTCATTCTTAGTATGTCCTTACCCAGCGTTTGTTCCATGGGAGGATCCCTCTTGATGTTACTTTGCATGTAGAGGTTATATTTTTTCTTCCCGTTGTAGGCTTTGTTGTACCGGCGGAGGAAGATTTACGTCATCTTTTTTTGGAGTGTCCCTTTGTTCGTGGACTGTGGGATGCAATATCCAGTATCCAATGCATTTGGAAGTAATATCAATATGGATGGTTCTCTTTTGGAGCTTTGGCAGGAGACAATGAAGGTCTCATTTCGCATGCAATTAAAAGCTCTCTAGCGGGCTTTAATTATCACAGTCTTCGAGGTGGTGTGGTTTCTCCGGAATCAAGCCACTTTTGAGGGTAGCAATCATGTTTTTGTAGTGGCACTTTCCTTGGTTTGGTGTTCTGTTCGTGAGACAAATTCTCTTCAGTCTAACACAATGAATAATTCGGTGGATGAGCTTCTGACTCTTCATTGGCTCCATGTTACTGGTCGTCCTTCTAAGGCCCCGTGCATTTTAGAGTTTATTTGGTGTCCTCCCTCGCTAGGTTGTCTTAAAGTTAACATAAATGGGGCTGCTTTTGGTTGTTATGGCTTTGCTAGTTGCGCAAGGGTTTTTCGTATTTATAGAGACTTTGTTAAGGGCTGCTTTACTATTCCTTTAGTGTCTGTTTTGTTTTTGAGGCTAAGTTGGCGGCTACCGTCCATGCAATTGATTATGCTTGGACCTTTGGTCGGTGTCAATTGTGGTTTGAGAGTTATTCTGCTTATTTAGTGGCCATCATTCGTTATAGATCTCGTAAGGTTTATTGGCATTGGCGTTCGACTTAGGATAGGTGTTTGGGTTGGCTCGCTCAAAAGGACTTTGTTAACAATCATATTTATTTGGAAGGAAACCGGGTTGCGGATTGCTTAGCATCCATGAGCCCCAGTATCGTTATTCCAACTTGGTGGTAGAATGCTTCAAACTTTTGCACTTCTTTTATTTACGATGATGTGTGTAGTAAATCTTTATTTAGGTTTTGTTGATTTGTTCCTTTATTTTTTCCTTGTATTGTATCTTTTATTTTTATCTTAATAACATGTTAGGATTAGGTAGATGACGAGGGTGTTAAGGAGGTGTCACCTTAGCTGAGATGTCCCGGTGCACTACTGATCCTGATTCTCAAAAACTATAAAAAATAAAAAATAAAAAATAAAAAGTACTAGTTTCTAAAGAAAAGGTACCGTCTGTTATTTTAATTTTGATATTTATTGATTTATTTATTTTTATTTTTATACTTTATAATGTGTTGCATCATTGCATGGCTTTGCTTAGAAATTTAATATGTTATTTATTTATTTATATTTTATTTTAAATATTTCAACAATTCGAGGTTTGGGGAAGGGAAGAGACTCGAACACACAATCTCGTGTTAGGGGTATACCACTAGACCAACCTCATATTATCTAGAATTTTAATAGAGTAATACTATATAACCTAAATAGTTAACCTAAAATTCAACCAAAACGATGTGGCAAATGAGTCGCCATCACCACACAAAACATGACATGATACGATTAATAAAAAAAACCATTTGCCACATCATTTGAATTGGTTTTGGGGCTAATTTTTTGGGTTGTCTAGTATTAATGATTTTAATATGTTTACTTCTTATATGTTGTGTAAAGTATTATATTGCATGGCCCCCTAGGGACGTAGCTTAGCTGGTAGATAGACAAACTTGAAGCTAAAAAAAAGAGTATAATATTGCATGTGTAAAATATATATATATATATTTTAAAGAATGTTTGGAAATTAAAAACTTCAAATACAAAAGTCCTAATATATTACTTTAATTAAATGTTTTTATGAGATTTTATTTTGAATCAACATTTTGTTATTCTGGATTATTTGCATTATTAAATGAGCTTTATTGGATTGAATTATGCAAAAAAAATTAAAAGATTTAAATTCATCTTAAAATTTTAAATAAAAAATAATGAATGGAATTGTAATTTATCATAAGATTCGTAACCTATAAATTAATGGGTTAAATAGATCTTATTGGGTAACCCATTAATTAATACGGTGTGTTTGGATTTTGACCTATGACACGATAAACTTGACGTGTGATATTCGGATTGAGCAAAAAGTTAACGGGATATGCTTGTGTTTAAGTTTAGGACAATGGTAGACATCCAACCATTTTTGTCCAACTTTTTATCCAACAGTTGGTGAGTGGATGCACATTAATAATGATTTATCCATATATCCACTCACCAACTGACACATCAGGGGTTGGACAAAAAGGTTGGTTGTGTAACATTATCCTTAAGTTTATACAAACATAACACAATAACCCATATTACCAATTTACCACGGAGAATCTTGTATTCTTTTTGTCTCTTGCAGTAATTCGGTTGACTTGTTGTTCCAATTTCAAATATTAGATTTGGGGTTTGAATTTGCCTTCAAACCAAATTTAGCCACTATAAATTATTCTCATACCAACCAATACACCGGCGCGTGCAAAAACCCCCCGGCCACTCTTCCAGACAAAACTTCCACTCCACATCGGAAACTGAATACCACGCGCAAGCCCATCGACTGACATAACACATTAAAATCGGACACCAAAATCTCCCTGCCACAATCTAACCCTTTTTCTCCACTGACGCGTTCTCATCACAAGAGGCACAAAAGGAAATCTAATTGGACAGTGTCATCTACGCGGTGACAAAACGTGTGAGTCTAACATTCCTAAAATGCGCTATGATACTTCCCCAGCACGGCTCTATAAGTGCACACACACGCATCTTGCAAATAATTTGCGATTCACGATCGCCTCCAGCGCCGTACACCTGTAAGATAAAGATACTGTGAGAGAGAGAGAGAGAAAAAAAAGGAGAAGAAGAAAGAGAGAGAAAGTTCTAGAGAGAGAAAGTGTCGAGAGAAAGATCTGATCGAATCGAAAGGTAAAAAGCTCGAAACCCTGCTGTTGTTGTATTTTGTATTCGCATAAGTGTTTTTCTAGGTTATGATATGATACATTAGATTTGTGTGTTGTTTGATTGAAAAAACCCTAATTTGGGATTTGTTTTTGTCGGCAAAAATTAGGGTTTTTGATTGATTGGAGAACTTGTGTACGGAAAAAAATTAGGGTTTTTGGTGAGTAGATAGATGTATGTATGGCTTCGGGGCCAACAGTAGGAGGAAATGATGGAGATAGAGAGAAGAAGAGATACTCTGAGAACAAGGTCTATACAAGAAAAGCTTTTAAGGGTCCGAAGAAACAAATCAACAACAACAACAAGATCACCAGCGGCGCCACCGCTACCGCCACTGCCAACGCCAATGATAACAATACCACCACTGTCACTACAACAGCGACCACCACCGTAACAAACGTCACCACCACTGACGATAACGAGAAGACCAAGACCGACGCCGAGAACGTCAATAACAGCAACAAGGAGAACGAAAACAACAAGAACGACGACAAGGATGGCAAGGACGACAACACAATCCAAGAACCGCCTGCCCAAACCCTACCTGCCGAAGAAGACATAAATTTGGCCAAACAGCCAGTCATTTCTCGCTTGCATGGTGCCTCTGAAGACTCTTCGAGTCTTAATAGGCAACAGGATTTGACGCTTACCACAACTGAAGAGCCTCCTTCGGTGACCGAGGAACCTCCTTTGGCGAATGGGGCGGTGAAGTCGGGTTCAGAGAACAGGAGTAATAAAAATTTGGCATCTAGTTCGAAGCATGAGAAGCGTGAGTTTAGGAGGAAGCTGGCAAGCGAGCTTGATGTCGTGAGAAGTTTGGTGAAGAAGATTGAGTCAAAAGAGGGACATATTAGTGGCGGGTTTAGTAATTTGCCTGTGACAATGAGTGATGGGATTGATAATGGAGTGATGAGAGTTCAGTCAGAGGTGGCTTCGGTGGGAGTTCCAGTCTCTCATGGGGTTATTGGAAGGCAGTCTAGGCCTTTGAATCAGTTGAGCATATCAACCTTGGAGAATAGTCAGGGGGTGACTGAAAACTTGGAGAAAGAAAAGAGGACACCAAAGGCCAATCAGTTTTATAGGAATTCAGAGTTCTTACTTGCAAAAGATAAGTTCCCTCCAGCCGAGAGCAATAAGAAGTCCAAATTGAATGGGAAGAAGCATGGAAGCGATTCAGGACGTGGATTTGGGACTGGTAGTAAGTTTTTCAAGAGTTGTAGTGCTTTACTTGAGAAATTGATGAAGCACAAGCATGGTTGGGTTTTTAATACTCCTGTTGATGCGAAGGCTCTTGGCTTGCATGACTACTTCACCATTATTGAGCATCCAATGGACCTGGGGACTGTTAAGTCGAGGCTCAACAAGAATTGGTACAAGTCTCCTAAAGAATTTGCTGAGGATGTGAGACTTACTTTTTACAATGCCATGACATATAACCCAAAGGGGCAAGATGTTCATTTTATGGCAGAACTGTTATCAAATATGTTTGAGGACAGGTGGGCCGTCATAGAGTCCGAATATAATCGTGAGATGAGGTTCGGTGCAGCCTATGATATGGGTTTCCATACACCCACATCAAGAAAAACTCCTTTTCTGCCTCCACCTCCGCTTGATATGAGAAGGATTTTGGAGAGATCGGAATCCATGACACATATGGTTGACCTAAGACCTAAACCCATTAGTACTACTCCTTCGGCTAGGACCCCTGCTCCGAAGAAGCCCAAGGCAAAGGATCCACATAAAAGGGACATGACTTATGAGGAGAAGCAGAAGCTTAGCACAAATCTGCAGAGTTTACCGTCAGAGAAGCTGGACAATATTGTACAGATTATTAGGAAAAGGAATTCTTCACTATTCCAACATGATGATGAAATTGAGGTGGACATTGATAGTGTTGATGCTGAGACTCTGTGGGAGCTTGATAGGTTTGTTACTAACTACAAGAAGAGTTTGAGCAAGAACAAGAGGAAGGCTGAGCTTTTAATTCAAGCCAGAGCAGAAGCTGAGCAGAATATGCAGCAGCAGGTAATGCCTTGATTATATTTCTGATGTGTGACTTTTTTGTGGGGATCAAGTTGCTTAATGTATGGCTGTTACTTTTTTACTTGCAGGCCCCAGCCCCAGTTGTGGCAGAGGTGCGAGAAGAAGCCAGGACAGGTATAATAGCCAGTTATGTGTATTTTCAGTGTTTGAGTTAGTGTATACTTGATTGGATTGGTAATCTGATTTTTTGTATTGTGTGTATTTTTGTTCTCCTGCTAGTAGATGAAAGGAATGCTGCCTCTTCATCACCTGTCCAGGTGGAGAAACAGGGTGAAAATGGAAGTAGATCGAGTAGTTCAAGCAGCTCTAGCAGTGACTCAGGATCTTCATCAAGTGGTACTGTGATGATGAATCTCTACTTCCTGTAGTAAAAAGTAGTAATATATTTTTTTTTTCACTTGGTCTCATATTTGACTTTATTGCAGATTCTGATAGTGAAACATCCTCATCTGGATCTGAGGGTGGTCATTCACCAAGGACTTGACATATTCTTCCAGGTAAGCTTACATGTCCTGCCTTCTGTTGTGTATTTTGGGTTTTGCTTTTCTTGTTCTTTGCTAATTGTAGGCTCTGATCTTGTCTGTTTTGATTTTGGCAAATGTATACCTGATTATGTGTTTTTGAGTTGTTGCATATGGCATTCTAAAATTTATATACCTGATAGTCTTCTCTGGTATCATCCACTGTGACTCACATTTGTAGAACTATTGATAAATTGATTCATTTTTGAGACATTGAATGAATAGTTGGTTTATGATGGTTGTGGGTGATAATGGTGGTGAATGTTACACGATCGCTCATATTGATAAGAATGTTGTAATTTATGACTTCAAGGCTGGAGCTGCATGGTGTATGCATGACTTTAGGTATTTTATTATGAGTATGGGTAAAATGCCAAGTCACCAAACATTTGATAACTGTGCTAGAAGAGGGAAAATTTGAATGTGTTCAAGGAGAACTGGTATGGTTCTGTTGTTCCATCCATCTGGACCATTTGATACCTTGGCAATGATATATGTAGTGCATTGTCTACCTGTGATTACTTCTTCTATTTAATGGGAGAAAAGGGTGTCAGGAAAGGAAGGGGCATTGGGGATGGCAGGCACTCTATCAATGATTTTGTGTAGAAATGCATGGGAATAAGTTGTCTCTACCAACCTCATGTGACCTGTAGAGCAATCATGGATTATTTTTGTTGATATTTTGTGATTTTGGTGATGAGTGAAGATGGGGGTTTTCCTTTTTCTTACGGTTTATACGTTGACCTTTGGGCAGGGTAGGTCCTTGGGATGTGATTTAAGGATTCCCTGTGTCTCTTTTTAATGATAAAATGGCCTCTTATTAAGATAACTGAGAGTACATACAAAAGTCCCATCCTTTGATATGTTTGCCTTTGTCTGATGGTTCACTTTGTAACTTTTTTTATGTTATTTTTGTCTCTCTTTTTTTAATTAAAAAAGAAATTTTGATATGTTTGCCATTATCCAGTTTCTTTTGGAGACTTTTCCTTCACGCTTTAGTACTGGAATTTTGTTAAGTTTGTTTTATTTGAAGTAAATAAGTAATGTGTCAATGAAAGCTTTGGAATTTATTGATAAAAAAGGTAAAAAGAAAAGGAACACAAGAAGTTTTCTAAAATGCTTACATGAAATTTCCTTGTTTACTTAAAAGTCTGAATCAAATTTGCATGTCTTAAGCTATGCTTAAAGCAGTTTGCTAGCCTTATCTGGAAATTGCGTTGTTTACTGTAACACTATTTACCAGAAAAAAAGATGGGAGAAAGGCCTTTCTTGTGAGATGAAAATTTATTTTTGTCACCTCTGCTATATCAATTTTGGGTGTTATCTATGTTCTGAAGATTATTCTATTAAATAGATGTATGCAAGAACCGTCAGGATTTCTATAAAGTGATATTACATGAATGGAGTTTTTCTTTACCTAGAAAAGTAGCAATTTTGGTTGTGGTGGTATTGATCACAGTTGTATATGGCAGTTGGCTAACTTATGTTTGCACACATGTCCCCTGTATTTAATTATTTAGCTTGCCTTGTCTTTTATTTTTCCTGTTCTTCATTTCTACACATAGAAACTAAGAAATGAGTTACTATGGTACATGTGGTAAAGTGGCACAGGTTATGTACCTCTATACTGTGAATTTGTTTTATTACTAGAAAACTTGTGGCACTTTATATTACTTGCCTGTTTGTTACTATTTTTAAATTGTATTTCCTACTATATAAAATCAATTTCATGCTCTTATATACTTCTGGTATCTTGAACTCTCGTAATGGTTGCTGGATTGTGCAATTTTAGGGCCCATAAGGCCATAACATTGTATTGGTGGCAAGGTTGGTAGGCTATTAGTTGTTTACTGCAATGAGAAAAGGGTCTTACAGAATTAAAGTTAATTATTGTTGCCATTACTAATTTATGTCTTTCTGTACTGTTCTCCTTAATTTCAGAATCAATGGAAAATTACATCTTGATAGTGGTTATAAACTTTTGGAGGACGAAGAAAAGATTTCATGCATTTGATAACTTTGAAGTAATCATAAAGAAGTGTTTGTTTTACTATCCAGCCAACATTGTTTTCCTAAAATGTGAATCCAATTTTCCGGCCTTGAACATGTGTCGCATGATCTTATCATTATTTGATGCCCGATATTGTTCTATATTTAACTCGTGATCATTCATAACTGATGAAGTTTCTCACGTGCATGCTTGTTCTGTTATGTCTATCTTTTTCATATATTTCTTTACCCTTCCTTTCTCCTAATAGGAATCCAAATCATAAGAATTCTGCATGTCTGGTTGTTTATTATGAGTTTTCTAGGAGTCCTCATGAATAATCTCCTGATAGTAGGATATGTTATTTTGTCTTTCTGCATTCTGTAGTCGACCTTAGTTGTAAAATTATGTTACTGGCAATTTCAAAATATTCGTTTTAAATGTTGTTATTTCAGTTGCTAATGTTCCCATTACACGTTTCTTTCTTTTGTTGTGTCAGGTTCCAGACTTTAGAGTAGATGATTTGCTATTTACTGGGCAGAAGCTTTTCAGAATTCAGATTAGTGATTAGATTTTGAATCTCCATTTGGTGTACAGTAGAAAAGCTGTTGAGGCCAGCAACCATTTGACCATTTGGTATCAGGGTCTGTTTCTTGCCATCATCAAGCTTTCAGTATCTACCTTGTCCCAAATTTGTATAATATAGTTAGAATATGGTGATGATTAGATACAGTTTGGTTTGTCAGCGTAGAGCATGTGTACATTGCTAACTAATGCTACTCATCTTAGTATCTTTTTAGTTTCTGCTGCAGATTTAGAATTCTTTGGTGTTATACAAAAGATAGTCTGTAATTCAAGTTCATGAAGTTGTAATTGCTTCATATGAAATGATTTTCCAGACAGGCTTGTGTGGATGTTTTGATTTTTGTTGATTGAGCAGGTTAGTTTGTATAAGCTGGTAGTCAATTCTATCCTGGATTTCCTGGCACTAGTTAACATTGAACTTGTATGTTTAACTATGGCATCAGAGGTGGAGAAATTGCCATGGAAACATGTAGTTTGATTCAAGGTTGTTGTATATTATTTGTAGACGGTTTAACCTTTGAAGCTTGCTCGTGTAATCTTGTTATGTAAGCTACGAATTACTGAATTTATATATAATGAAGCATCGGACTAAACAAAATATACATTTACTAATTACAAAAGATATTCACAAATTCTATAGGTAATTTTCTTATTTCTTTTTCATTTATTTACTGTATTACAAACGACCTTCTTTTTAGCTGATTGATATCTACTGAATTTACTGAATTATAAAATCCATTCGATTGGATTTTATGGATTTTAGGACATTATTGGATCGGATTGGGTCTTAAATCTTGAAATATAATTTCACGAAACAAACATATGAGATTGGAGAGGCTTCATTGGGTTTCTGCTCATCCTTGATTCTTATTTCCGGTGATTCACTCTCTTGTAAAATGGAGTTCTTTTTTTTTGAAGTATAATATTGCATAAATTGCTCCATTATTGAATACTTTGTTTTACAACTTGTAATTTTTACTATTTGTAGTTTTTTTCACTTCAAATTTTACAATGGTGAAGCCTATTTATAGGCTTACTATGTCGGTTAGTAAAGATGGCATAATGCCGGTTTATCACTAATACAATATTTAAGTATTTAGAACTTCTAACCGCCGTTACAACTAATAAAAAATTATTATTTTTTACACAATTACCTTAGTTCGTAAAAATATGCTAGAAATGATTAGAACACTTGTTACTTTCTAAAATGTGTATCACCGACTTTAACGCTTTGATGCACATTCTGGTGACACAAGCTCATAAATTATATGACTTATAAACTAACATGTATAAATGAAACTCATCTTTCTTTCATTTTGAATTGAGCTTAGAATCATGCCTTCATGTGCACATATAATAACTCTCTTGATATTTTAGACTTTTTGTATATTTGACCATCGATCAACGGTAAGGGATATCCATGTATTATTTATTAAACATCGGGTAGGTTTTCTATCATTACCCCAAAAGTTCCTTATTCTGTAATTATGACTAACCTCTTGATATTTTAGACTTTTTGTATATTTGACCATCGATCAACAGTAAGGGATATCCATGTAATATTTATTAAACATCGGGTAGGTTTTTTGTCATTACCCCAAAAGTTCCTTATTCTGTAATTATGACTAACCTCGAGGCACGTCCGTGCAATGTGCCCTTTAATAAAAGAAGAAGTAGAAGTAGTCACCGGTAACCAAAACAATGCTCTCCCCAACACTAAAACACGCCTGGTCCTCCTCACCTCTCCATTTCCATCTTGCCAAAGCCAAACGCTTCTCTTCTTTTTCTTCTTCTTCTTGTTTGCAATACACACCATGGTCTGGTCTACAGAAGTGGAGAGACACCCCACTTAACGAGAACCGCTTTTGGGGTCCCAATGGCCCACAACACTCGCCACTCACGCCAGTGATTACTCCTGAAAGCTCTATTGAGTCTGCTTTGTCTCTTGCCGAGCTAGGTGCTCTTGTTCTCTCCACCAGTGACCCTCTCTCCAAATCCAAGCTTTCTCATTTGGCTTTCTCCAAATGGCGCTCTCACAATTTGCCTATTGGGGTCTCTGTCCCGCCTTCTACACCAGCTCGTCCTCCCAAACCCGAATTGGTTAGTTCGTCTTTTAATTTTTGATGTGGATATTGCTTATTTTCATGCTATTCTGAGATGGGTTCTTTTCATCTATATGATATCCAAAATTGAAGGTTCTGATTTTGCAGTTTAGGTGTTGCTCGTAAAACAATTACCGATATTTAGCATTTGTAGATTTTGTTGGCTTTTAACAATTAGCATGCCCAATGCTTGTTGAAAGTTGAGATTTTGAATTTTGATGTTCATAGGCCATACTGCTAATTCATATAATTATTGCCTTATTGGTAGTTACTTGTTATGGAGTTCTTATCAGTTTCATTTTCTGATCACCTGAAGACATGATTATCACCTTTTTATTTAATAAGGGGAGGCTGCAAACCATTGTGGTCATGCCTGTTTTTTATTTTTTATTTTTTTATAAATTTAATTTGTACTTACAGGTTTCTCCTAAGGAAATTCCAGCTCCAAAAAATTCAGATTTGCCTCTTAATGTTTATATGCTTCACAATCTTGCTCATGTGGAGCTGAACGCAATTGATTTGGCATGGGACACTGTCGTTCGGTTTTCACCCTTTAGTGAGATTCTTGGGGAGGGGTTCTTTGCTGACTTTGCTCATGTTGCCGATGATGAGAGCCGCCATTTCGCTTGGTGTTCACAGAGACTTGCTGAGCTCGGTTTCAAGTGAGGATTGTTACTTGAGTTATTATGTTTGGTACTTGACTTCTTGTTATGGAGACTGACCTTTGAAATTTCCCATATGATTAGATATGGAGACATGCCAGCTCATAATTTGCTTTGGAGTCATTGTGAGAAATCATCTGATAATGTTGCTGCACGTTTGGCGGTGATCCCTTTAGTCCAGGTAATCTCTCACTCTTTCAGTACTGCTAATAGGTAACACCTGATTAAATAAAACTTTCACTATGGTTATTTGTGTCGTAGTGTGAACTTTATGCCCTTGCCCTGTCTCACTTTGTCCCATCTTTGAGGATTAGGTATCCAATCATAAAATTCAAGGTTATAAAAGTTGGTACTTGGTGGTACATATAAGATGAAGTAAAACATTTACAGCTATGGGAGTGTCTCTGCATGTATATCATTTTCTGCTATGGGAGTATCACTGCTCTTGTGCTTACTCGTGCATGTATCTGTGTTTGTGTATCAGTAAATTTTCCTGGGAAATTAATGGCCAATGAACCGAAAGCTGTTGTATATCAGTATATATATACATTATCAATTTCATCACATATATGCTGTATGTATTGACTCTCCTAAGAATATCATCTAGTGTATTAAGAATGTCTCTTACATTAGAGTAATCGATTGCAATAACCACTCTGTTAAGCTTGTCTTTGATTCGCCTAGGCCAATCCCTTTCAGATGGCAATAAACAAATGCGTACAAATTGGAGATTATATCTTATGGCATCTCATACATATAAGAGTATAACTTTATAAATATCTATATGTAACACTGCTGAAGTTCTGTTCTTCATATACACGCTCTTTAGATGGTTCAAATTCAAAACAAGTTGCATGCAATGCTTGAGGGCTTCTCAGATGATCAGAAATAATATTCATTACTTTTGCGAAACACTTTTCTTGGTCCTAGCTGTGCTAGCTATTCTTCAGCTTGGATCAGTACTCTACTAAGCATCTTTAAGATATTTAGATGAGCTGCAGCTCTTTATAATACTAAGAAATTAAGGGGCTGATAGTAAGTGGTGTCCACCTTACAACAAGCAGTCTAGATTTTGGTGAATTATTCTTCCATACGTTATATGGTACAAAGATATTTGTACAACTAAGAGCTTTATGAGAGGTACTCTTTCTTTAGATTCTTGATAGGGGCTTCTCTAACTGCGCTTACATATGCACACTATGTATGCATATATTAGATGGTATAAAGATAAATGAACTGCTAGGAGCTTAAAATATTCCTATTGCATTCCAGATGGGTTTTCACTCACTGAACGTACAGATTTAAATGGAAAAGAAAGAATAGTTCATATTGTTATAAGCAAAATTAACTCGAATAATTTAAATATGACTTGCTTCTGTCCTAATGTTCTATAGCTTCCCTATGTATTCTTAATTCCTTTACATGATAATGCCAAGCTGGTTGAGGATTCTAAAAGGTTTGGTTATTGTAATGTAAATCTGATGTGGTAAATACTTATTGCTTACTGTTATTACGGGTTTAGGAGGCTAGAGGACTTGACGCTGGACCACGGTTAGTGCAAAAATTGATTGGCTTTGGAGATCATCGAACATCAAACATCGTGGCTAGAATCGCGGATGAGGAAGTCGCACATGTAGCTGTTGGTGTCGACTGGTTTCTCTCAGTCTGTCAGAAAATGGATCGTGCACCTTGCTCCACATTTAAAGGTTTAGCAGCCCTTCTAACTTTTCAGTGCTTATAGTCACACATATAGATAATACTATATTTAAACAAGGCACACAAAGATTAATCTTGTTTGTGGGTAATTATGTAGACTTGTTGAAAGAGTACAATGTGGAGTTGAAAGGGCCGTTCAACTATTCAGCTCGTGATGAAGCTGGCATTCCCCGTGATTGGTATGGAAAATGTGTATTAATGGTTCATTTGGTTGGCAAAAACTTAGAATTCTGTACTGAAATGTTTGTGATTTTCAAGTCAAATCTATATCCGTTGAACATATTTGCTTGACGCCTTGACCACATTACGATTCATTGACTAAACTTTCTTTACATCTGCATGAACAGAAAATTGTTGTATTTGACAAGTTTGTTGCCTCATCTTTGGTCTAGGTATGATCCATCATCTACAAATAAACAGGACAAGAATCAGAAACAGAATACATATGAGAAGCTCTCAGTGGTGAGTAATCTGGATAATTACATCTTGTATACAATTGATTATAAAAACTTTTTTGGGGCAAAAGTTTTCATAAAAACTAACTTGTGTTACAGGTCTATGATAGACTCTCTTCCATCATCGTCATGGAGAGTGAAAACTCAAGTTTGAAAAAGGCCTCCTAGATGATGCTTACTAATACAAACAGTTCAAACTCTAAAGACTCAGAGTGATTAGATCATCTGAAGCAAATTCTTTGACCTTACAGTTACTCACCTGCTCTGTAGAAGTGTCAGCGCAAAGCAATTGAGCGTCAATATATATATACAAGTTAGCAGAACTGTGGACTTGCTTTGCTGAAACCTACTGTTCTGTCCATGACAAATGAGCAGGTTGTCACCACCCACTCACCACATTGATCTGATTATCGGTTCAATTATGTTAATACTTAATAGGCACCTTTATAAGTGGATTAAAGGAATGAGAGGTGGTTGCTTTTAAGGGCACATCTTTAGAGAGCCTAAAGTAAAAAATGCACCTATTTCCATTTCCCCAGTTCATGTGCTGTACATTCTTTTAGTATAAAATGCAAATAATTGAAGCATCTCCACCAAACATATCCATGTGCAGTTGAACCCTAAACCTAATATAGTGTTCACAGGTTGAGTCTTTGGCACTAATTTGATGCTTTTATAACATATTAAATTCGATTGAATATTCTTCCTACTTATAATCCTATTAGAAGTTTGGGTTCTTTTTCATTGAAAGACCTTTTTGGTTATAAAGGTGGTTTCAAGGTTATAGAAGAGCTTTTGACAAGGTTCCCTAGATTGACTGATGATTGTATTTTGAACCTATGTGCTGCTGTTAATGAGGATGAAATTAAGCAAAGTCTATTTGCTATCGGTGGATTAAAAGCTCCTGGGCCTGATGGATTTCCTGTCATATTCTTCCAAACTTATTGGAATGTATGTAAGGACTAAGGAGGATATTTTTCAGTTGAGTTATGAGTGTTTCATAAAAGGTTGTGTGCCTAGTGAGATTAATTAAACCTCAATCTCTTTAATTCCTAAGATCCTTAATCCTACTTCTATGACTCACTTAAGGCCCATCTTGATGGACTAGATTAAATTGAATGTTGATGGTAGTATGATCCATGATTCGGGATTCATTACTGCAGGTGGTGTTATAAGAGGTCACAAGAAAAAATGGTTACGTGGTTTTTCTCTTAAGAAAAGTATTGGGAGTGTGTTGGAAGCTGAAATATGGGGTCTTTTTGAAGTCCTTCAAATTGTTTGGAAGTCCAGATACAGAAGAGTTATGGTGGAAACTGATTCCCAGCTTATTGTGAAGCTTTTGAGTAAGGCAACTCCCACGAATCATCCCCTCTTCAGCGGCCAGCCTCATTCAAAGCTGCAAGTCCTTCATTGAAAAAGATTGGTGCTGCTGATTGCCTTGCTAACTCGAGTCACTCTCTTGAGCTGGGTATTACTTATTTCGAAGATCCTCCTTTCCAGTTGATTGGCATTTTAGAAGATGACATCAAAGGTTTGGCTATTGCCAGACCCATTCCTGCCTTGCTGTAGTTCTTTTCTTTTTTGGGCTTTTGCGCTCCCTCTTAAAAAAAAAAAAAGAAGAAAAAGAGCTTTTGACAAATATAAAATAAAATACATTTACCCATTTTATTATCAGACTATACTATAAAATTCCGACAAACTTTATCCCTTTATCAGATAAAGTTGTTCATATATCAACTTCTTTGGATAGAATTCCAAGTGCAACTTCCGTGTGAAATCAAGGAAAAAAATCACAAGTTTAAGCTGAAATTGATAAGCAATGAAAGTGATATCGAGTAGTTGACATGTGTTCAGACTTAAGAAACACACATACATCAAAATACGCTAACCTTTTAAGCTTATTTAATCAAATACGTAACTTTTTATTCATTTTGGGATTAATTCTAATCTTTTAGTGTGTAAAACTTAAAAATTAATAGAAATAATCCAAACCATTTTGAATAAATGGTTTTTCCTTTATTTGGAAATTTTATGGGTGAGTTTCATTATTTCCACTTTTTGGTTGTGGAGTAGTTTTTTAATAATACTACACAATGCAGAGTATGTCCGATAAGAAACTTCAGGCCACACCCTTGACCCCACAAGGATGTAAACAGGTAAATCAAAACTCACCTCGTATGGGTAGGATTCGAACCGCTAATGTGAAACACCATATTCGTCCTTCCACTAAGAGGGCTAAACGCCCTTAGGGCTAATCTCAAGGGAATTGCTAAGAGCAGATCATTATTGCTTTATAAAAAAGAAAAGTAGAAAACCCTTCTCTGTATTCTCTCTCCATCCGCGAGCTGTGCAACAGAACAAAAGAATAAAAGAAAAGTAAACACATGACAATCATCATCTCCACTTGTACTCCATATATTTTAAACATCACGTTTTATTAAACAAACAAACAAATTCGAATCAAAGATAGCAGGAGAGAAAAATCTAACAAACCAAAAATCATGTGCTGTGATGGTGATTGCAGGCCATTGGGCTTTCTCTTAGGCCTTCCCTTTGCCTTCCTAGCTCTTCTCGTCTCCATCGTCGGCATCGCCGTCTGGATCGTCGGGTCAGTTCCTTTTCTCTCTCAATTTTTTTTCTTTTTTCTTTTCTGAATTCTTCTATAACATTCTTGATTTTCATCCACTGGTATTTATCATTTCAATCTTGTCTGGGTATTCATAAATTACTCTCTATCCGTGTCAGTATTTCTCTTCAAAGATTCTCTCTTTTCGATTTTATTTTTCTGGGTATTTAAGAATTGCTCGATTTTGTACTTGAATTTGTCACCAAAATCCTATGATTTAGGTATTGAATATGACATGATTTTAATTTTGTTTTTGTTTCTTGCAGGTTGTTGTTGACATGCATATGTCCTTGTTGTTTGTGCGTGACGATAATAGTGGAACTTGCTCTGGAGTTGATTAAAGCTCCTATTCATGTGATGGAGTGGTTCACTTCTAAGATCCCTTGTTGATTGGTTTCTGGATACAACCTACTGCTTTGTATGTCTCTTCTACCGTTCTCTCTAATAACTTAGATATCTGTAAAGTTTGACTTTTTTGTTTTGTTGCTTAATGTGAATTGCTCAATCACACATCAGTGAAACTTGATTGGTTTTTCTCCTTCTGGTTGAGTTTTTTTTTTTTTTTTTTTTTTGTTGCGATTCTCATGTTAAAATAAAGTAAAGTTTATTTGGATTTTGGCTACTATTCATATCATTCATGTTTTGGCTGCTGGTGACACTTGAACAACATGAGTGACATTAGATAAAGTACATATATATATATATAATATATGAAGATATTATTCCAAACAAGTTGATTAAAGACTAATTGTTCTTAAGCAGCATTTAGGATACAGACACAGAGTCATAACTCGTGACAAGTAAAGTCACATTATTCTTTTGTAAGTTTTAACAGTAAGATTTTTAAAACCACACTACTGGTAAAAGAGATAGGTCTAATGTGCCTCTGGCTCTGGCTCTGCCTCTTCTTCTTCTTCTTCCTCTTCTTCTTTTTATCATCATCTTTCTCATGATCGTTCAACGTCCATTTCCCATCATTCCCTTGAGTCATTCCCCTATTTCCCGAAACCCACCAACTACCAGGAACCGAATGATTTTCCTTGAGAGCATCTGTTTGTTTGTTCACCAAACTGATGTCCCTAGGAATTGCCAATTTAAATGGCTTTTGACTTCCTTGAGTTCCGGCAATCCCATGAAGATAAATCTCCAAGTCATGCCAAATTGCAACGTTTCCAACACGGCTCAAGAAGTCAGACTGGAGTGTGTTGATCGTAAGCTCTTCTCCAGCATTCGTGTACCCTGGTGCCACTGGAGAAGCGGGGACGATGTCCGGAATATTACGTATCAGTAGAATGTGGAGATCTTTATTGGCGGCGTTCAGGATGTCCGCCAGCTTTTTATCTCCGATTTTTGGACTGGCAAAACCGAAAGCCGTAACGGGACATGTCTTGTTTCCCACCTTATTTAACCCATTCAAAGCAATGTCGGCTGCTGAAATTGTCGCAAGCGCCCCGCCCAAGCTGTGGCCAGTTACTGTTATGCTCACTTCCTCGTTCTTGTACTTGTCCAACAGTTTCTTCACTTCAGATGTAGACTGAGATATATAAAATTTGCAAGGAAATTAGACAATGCCATCAATTCTCTCTTGTATGTTTAAACAAAATTGTTACCTGTTCTTTAGCGCTGGTTTTAGCGTGTTGGGAAAGCGGATTATCTGAAGTATAAACGGAGAGAAAACCACGGTGCATTTTACCTTCACGGGCTTTATCTCCTAATGCCGGAGCTGCTGGAACCAATGGAAAATCAAAATCTTTAAGCCATTCTTCAACCTGGATGGTTCCTCTCCAAGCAATTACTATATCCCTCCTACCCAACGCAGCTTTTCCCTCATCAGTGGCTACAGCTACATATCCAATCCAGTTTGTGTTCTTCAACCCAGCATTCTTTGCTGATGACCTAACCATGTAGGCTTCAGGGAGCCCTATCGAAGAAGTGGCGTAAAGGAACTTGGTCACTTCGTACTTGAATGGATTGGCTTTCGTCAAACCCGTCCTTTCAAAAAGATGTTTCTTTGAAAAGCTACTGTCACCTGCAAATGGCGATATCTTATTGAAAATGAAGGTGTCGTAGGTCGCCTGAGCACGCTCACCGTAGTGGATGATGTAGGGACGGAGGTCCTTATCGAGAGGTTGCAGCATGTTGTTCCAGTTAGTCGACCCACTTAGCTCTTTCCATCTTCTAGCTATGTTGGCTGTGTCTCCCGACATTGCTCAAGGACAATTGAAGTTGATTCTGAATATATTACTTGCTTATCGAATGATGATCCATTTGGTGCCCTGCCCTGTATAAATACGTACTAGTCATTGAATAGGCTATTCCCAGAAATCCAGGAAAGCACAACTATCATGAACTGTGATCGTGCCGTCCAAATTAAAGATCTCAAAACGTATCGGCAAGTGCAACCCTCCCACGAAATTAATATGTCATCAAGTCCTATGTGTTCTTCCTTTAAGATCATGCTTTTCTTTGGATATTAAACTATTAAGTTAAAGAGCAATGGTTCTACCTATACGCCATTAAGAAAACTCTTAAAAATGAAGATTGATTAAAGGAAGTTTCAACTCATAAACATGAATTGCTAACAAAAGATTATCACAACGGATCACAGCAACAAGATCCCAGACTCCTAGTCTGAATTATTCTCCAAAATGAAAAAGAAACAAACAAACAAACAAACATATCTACATATAATTAAACGTTGTTCTTCACATATTGACATCAAACATACACATAGCTCGTCTCCCTCTTGCTTTGCTGAAATGAGCTTTATTGCGTTTGGTTTATCTTTTCACGTCTGGTTTCTCCGTGCTTACCATACTCATCAGCTTGGCTTGATTGATCATCATGACCAATAATTTTCTCCCCAATACTGTGCTCTCCAACCATGAAGTCTTTAGTCATCTGAGCGATTTCAACTACAGTTTCGCCAATGGCCGAGAGTACTTCTGCTGCTGCTCCTTGATTCTCATATCCATGCTGTTCTGTGTGTTTTCCTTCAACCCTGTCTTGTGCTTTTCTTGTGTGACTCTGTTGTCCTCCTCTATTGTCACCTCCCTGGTGTTTTGCCATTTGGTTTCCTTGTTCTGTGACTCCCCCAAGTGTTTGCTGTATGGTGCTTGCAACTGGTCTGGTGAATTCTTTAACCTTCTCTTCTGCTTTTCTTGTAAGAGACTGTTGTTCTCCTTTGTTGTCTCCTCCCTCGAAACTCTGTTCGGTCTCTCCTCCTCCCTGACCCTGGTAACTCCACTCGGTGTCCTCAAAAAATAACAAGTCACCCATTTCAGCATTCAAAGTTAAAGTATAACTAAAACATAAATTGGCAATCGGATTTTCAATTTGCCAAAATTGTTCTACTTGCTGAATTCCAAATTCCAAATCCGAAATGTATTCGATACGAATGTATTTTAGGCATAATTGTCGCAAGAATTTAGCAGTTAATTGAGGTAGCCTTTGAAATCCTACACATAATTTTGATTAGATCCAGTGCAACTACACAATTTAAACTCAATTCTCAGTCGCAGTTAGCCCAACATGAAGTGAGAAGGCAACTGAGAACTAATACTTGAAATTCTCGACATTCTAATTCAAGTCTATCAATGGAAGAATGTTGACAAGGTGCATTATCACATGTTAAAGCAATTCTTTGCCTACTTATACCAACAAAATTTGAAGCCTAACCGTACAATGAAACACCAGTAGTTCATAATAGGTTTAATGAGCAACAATAATAACTAATGTATAGTTACTAAGAAAATCATGTCAACTAACCTTTAATATTAGTATATAAAAACTAGGACTATCGTAACATATAATACCTGTCCTCTCTGAGCTCGCTTGGCCTCCAATTCTCTCGCAGCCTCTTCCTTCTTCCTCGCAGTGTATTCCTTCACACTCTCACCAGTAGATACAGCAGCTTCCTTAGTTGCACCAAGCGGTTTCGATACAATCTCCGCCGCTTTATGACCAGCATACTCTGCGGCACCTTGAACCGCCCTGGCCGCTGCCTTTGTCCCCTCCACTGCTTTCTCAGCACTATACTGCGCCGCCTTGGCCACCACACCTGTCCCTTCCATGGCCTTCTCGGTAGTATAATGAGCCGTGCTCCATCCTGCCACCACTGCCCTGTCCTTAGCATCCGAAGCCACATTCCCCGCATATCCAGCGGCCCCTTTGCCGCTCTCCACAGTCGCGTCTTTTGCCGCGACAGTTTTATCCCCTGCGTAGCTTGCAACCTTCTTGCTTGTATCGATTGCGGTATCTTTTGCCTGGCTAGCCTTTTCTAGTGCATAGTTTTTGGCTTGTTCTGCTTTTGGCACGGTGTAATCCTTGGCAGTTTTGCCTGCATTGTAGAGGGTGTCTTTTGCAGCTACATAACCTTGTTGACCCTTTTCAAGGGCTGTGTCTTTGGCCTCACTTCCTTTCTCTGCTACGTACTGTGAAGTTCTCTGAGCACCCTGAACAATAGTATCCTTCGCTTGAGAGCCATTCTCTGCAGCATATTCAGTTCCAGCACCAAGTTTACGTCTTGTCTCTTCTTTTGCTTGGTTATACCGATCCTCGGCTGCTTTTATAACCTCCATCGAATTCTGCTGAGCTTTTCCTCTCAGCTTGGAAATTTCTTCCAGAGAAAGCTGTTCTTGCTTTCCACGACCCTCTTCTTTGTCTCTCATTTCTGAGCTTTGTTCTTGCTGTGGACGGTCCTCCACTTTGCCGCTCATTTCTCTGCCTCCTTGTTGTTGTTGTTGTTGCTGTGGACGGCCCTCCACTCTGCCGCTCATGTCTCTGCCTTGTTGTTGCTGCTGTTGATGGCCTTCCACTTGTATGATACTTTTTTCCTGCTCATGTCGATTTTCTCTCCCTTTAGCATCAGTTGAAGGCCTCTGTTGTTCACTACCAACCATTTCAAATTTCCCAACAGCATGAGGTCCTCTTGTTTTCTCCTCATGCTCTTCTCTTGAACCAACCATATTTCCACTCCTGGCTTTATCAGCATAAGACTGTACTCTCCCTTTATTCTGATCACGCTGATCCTGCTCTTTTTCTCTCTGTTTCGGGTGACTTCCAACGTTTCTGTCTCCCACTTTACCGGCCAAAGACTCAAAGTGATGATGAGACTCTGTTCCTTTCCCACCAGGGACGTCTGATTCTTGAACATGAACACTCATAGACTCGAAATGACTCGTCATTTTCGGGACTTTGTCTTTCTCTATTTCAACTTCTCGCTCATTCGTGGTGTGGTCTCTGCGAACTTGCTCTGAAGCCATTGCTTTTCTTCTCTATTTCTGATGATGATGATTCTCTCAAGTCTCAGGGTATTTCTTTTTTCTTTCTTTGTTGAAGTTGTGTTTTTTTTGGTTTGTGATGTGCATGAAGAAGCTAGCGAAGACGATGCTCTTAAAAACAAGAGGGTGTGGCGGTTCGTGATGTGCATGGCGTTAGACACTTAGACATGTGTTCACTACACCGATGCCACGTGTTACCGTTAAGGAAATAGAGAGATGACTCAGCTCTAAGCCTGTTTCATGTACACACGTGTGATGAATTTGTAGAGCACAATCTTCAAGAGGCTACACACGAGCAGGCACTGTGGAATTCCACGTATCAGATATATGGAAATCTGTGACGCGTGGCAATTTCTGAGTTAGTTGGGACGTGGATACCAATCACACCATTGAAAGATGGGCCTGAAAACATCTATTGCACCGTAGCTGATACTTAGGTCCATTCAATAACAGGCTCATGTCATTTTTAATTATTTGATTCTGTCATTCTGACGAGTAATGCTAACAACTAATATATCATATTATTTGGATTAATTTTTCGGACAATATATAACATTATTCTTCATCGAGTAAATTTATCTCCAAGTTTTCCTTATTTTGAAATTGAAAAAAAAAAAAAAAAAATGGTCTACGTCTCTATGAGGACATTGAACTACAAAAATAATAAGCTAAGCATTGTAATATATGAATAACAGATGAACATTCCAATTTCAAGGGAATTTTCTTCAACTTATGGCAATTTTGTGCCGAAATAATTAATCTAAATTTACAATATTTGAAGAAGAATCATCCCTCTTATTTTCCCACTTTGATCACATGAAGAAAAAAAATGGAAAGAAAATCCCAAGCATCTGGAAAAGAAAAGTAGAAAACAATGTGTTTTCTTCTAAAGTTTGAACTAGTTAATTAGCTATCAAATTCCAAGCGTAATTCAACCGAAAAGAGCTGCATACAGGAGCTGGTTCCAAGTATCTGGTAACCCAGGTAGACACCAATGGCTGCAGTCTGTGCCAGAGTGGTCGCCGCTGTACGCTGATGGGTGAGCGTCCTTTCGGTACTGTGACAGCCTTGTAACGTCAAGTAAATACACCGGTTTCTTCAACCTGCTGAAAACCTTGTTCACAACCACAGAGGCCAAGGGTATGCCTGCCGGATACCTTGTTCCCCAAAACGGTTTAGTTTGTCCTGAACATGATTGTGTTGGTGCATTCCAATCCCTTCCCCTGTTTCATCCACATCAAACATATTTAACAAGTCACGTCACGTAACATATAACATGGTGCTATACAGCGTTATTTGAATGGAAGAAAGCTTACTCGTAATGGGTGGGAGAAATTCCCTGGAAAAACACAGTGGTTTTGCGAGAATCGATATAGCGATTGACCCATCTAGCCCATGTAGTCAAGCCCTTGTAAAATGCGATCAAACGGTTCATATCTTTGTACATTTTGTTACCCTCTTGTACATAGTCCCATCTGCAGTACATGGTAATTAACTCTCCATTAATCAGAATTTGTTTAAAAAACGATGATAAATTGAGTTGAGAGATGGAAATTAAACATACGGTTGAGTTCTTCCGGTGTGTGTCCACCAGTGCCATGTGTTGAAGACAAGCATGTCCATGCCTCTCCAGGCATTGCCCATCTGAATAGAATCAAGCTTCAGAACTCTGCCTGCCTTTTCGTTGACAACGTCGACAAGGAATGGCGTTCGAAACAGCAGAATCATCACACCATAATCCTGTACAACAAAATTATTGCAAACATTATATGGAAATAATTTGCATGTTCTTGTTCTCAACTGTTGAATATTTCTCTGCTTTTTCCCAAAATCAAAAGGGTTTCCTTTTATAGCCCCATCCCATCCCCCACACTATAATACGTTTACAGCCTAAAATGGTAATTAAAGAGTTTCTCTAGATTGATTATTGATATTGTAAGAGAAGATTTTGAAGTAACAATTGTGTCGAATCAAAATATAATTGGAAACCATCTAAACAAGCGCAAATTTAGAAAGATTTTTAATAGTTAAGGACTTTACGTAAATTGAGAGGGAGTGTTTCATTGCCAAAATAATTGAATATTGGGTCCAATTTGAAACGAAATGTACTATAAAACAGCCAAACGTGTTTTCCGTATGAAATTTTAGTTTATTGCATCCGATAAATTAGGATTTTATCCGGATAAAAAAAAAAAAAAAGACCGTGTGACATCTAGAGTAGATAATATATGTAATCAACTTACACTAAATACAACTACAATAAGTCTGTAAATATTTAATATAATTGAAAACGCTAGGAGGTAAATTAAATTGACCATGTACTTAAGAGTGTTTAAAATGCACTTTTTGATTAAGATCATTATGACTGACAACATCAAAGTGACAAAATGACAACACAGTAAAAGTGAACTGGTTTAAATTTCAAATCCACCACCAGACATGTCCCCGGCAACAAGTAGAAAAGAAAAGCTGTACCACCAATCACGCTCTGCTTTTAATGCTCAAGTCTTTTCCAGTACAAACCACACAGTGAGCTGAGGACATGTCAGGTGACCAAAGCCAACTAAACCAGACCAGACCAGACCAGACCAGACCAGATCATTTCAAAAAGATAAACCGGTGCAGATTTGAAGCAAGTAGCAAATCTGGGACTGGAAATAGAAGAATTAAATTCAAAGTTTCAAACAATAAAAGCTTTACCTTCTCAATAAAGCTATGATGAATAGAAAAGGACAGGGGCTTGCATGCACCGTTAAAAGCAATCATTATTTCCAAATTAACACTAAAAAGGAGAAGTTAGATGGAAAACGTACCTGAAATGTGACTGATGTCAAACCATTTTTTTTAATGAATGAGTACTTTGAATTCGGTACCCATGCGTGAATCATACAGGTTAACGATTCCCACTGGTTCTGACTCAGTGAGTCTCCCACAAACATGATCTTTTTCCCTCTCCATTTCTCAAGAAAATACAACCCGTTGAACCTGCAATTATATAAAGCACCATTTTCGATCACAACCCAGTCAAGCTATATAAAACAAAAACTGAAAAAAGAAAAAAGTGTTAATTTGGTACCTGGGAAGATTACAGGAGAATGGTTGCCATCTGTATTTGAGATAAAAGTTATCAGGACGACCGTACTTTTGACAGTTGAATTCTGGATCTACAAAGGGACAACTTGTAGGGCTGTAGAGAGGATAAGAAGGATCGTACACCCATTTTCCTTGGAAGAAATTGCAGGTACTACTGCCAAGTTTTCTATTATTGGTGGTGGTGGTGGTGTTGATGAAGTTCTCAGCTTTTGTTGTTGTTGTTTGATGAAATAAAAACAACAACAAAGAGAGTAAAAACATGGCATAGAATTGAAACCCCATCTCTCGGGTTTCGACCCCCCTCCTGCAGAGAAATTTTTTTGAAGAAAAAGACGAGCAGGAGAGTGAAGAAAAGTGTCTCTGTGACAAAATGTTTATATAATAATGTAGGAGAGAGAGAAAAGAGACAGAAAAGATGTGTTTTCACATGGAATGTATCACTCACTGTACTGGTTTACACTTACTTTAGTCTTTGTTTATTTATTTTTAAAAAAAATATAAAATATGGGGTTATTATATTACTTTTTTTTTTTTTTTTTTTGGTATCCGTGGGTGTCCAGGCCAGATTACGCACACCTCGACTAATCCCATGAGACCCTAAATTAACTACCAGGTAAACCTTCAGTGACCCCAAGAGAAATGTGATTACCAGGGATCAAACCCAGGACGTCCGAAACTACGACTCGTCCCAGTGACCAACGGCACCACTCCTTGGGGTTAAAGGTTATTATATTACTTGCTTACACTTAAGTTTTACTTATAGAATTATGATCCATTTGGTGTCCAGTCATTGAATAGGCTATTCCCAGAAATCTAGGAAAGCAAAACTATCATGAACTGTGATCGTGCCGTCCAAATTAAAGGTCTCAATTGTATACTCAAAACGTATCGGCAACCCTCCCACGAAATTAAAATGTCATTAAGTTCTATGTGTTTACTAATTACTATAAGTTAAAGAGCAATACTGGCTCCTATGTGTTGTTCAAAATATAAAATTAATTTGTGTTGTTGACAAGAAATGTGAAATCTAATTTGGAGGGATTCTTAATTTCACTGTTGCATGTGGGGTTGGATCCAATCCTTACTTTGAAAAATTGGAATCATTTGATGGATTTTGAATTTTGGTTCTAAAATAATGGGCAACATTTGAAAAAAGATTTAATATAATATGCTCATTAAAGCTTCTTTTCTGGTAGCTAGCTGATTCAAAAACCCACTGCTTTCAAGTTTAATTACTATTATATTATAACTTTCTTTTTTATATGTCCAAAAGTTTTAATGACAAACACCCCCTTCAATTTAACAATTAATTAATGAGTTTGGATTTATCTTAATTATGCTTTAATTAAAAGATGATATTAATTAGTTCTTATTTAGTACACTACGATTAAGATTAGTGTATTGTCTATTTGATTGAAACTTGTTAATTAAAAGCCTCCGGCTCTGAATGTAGCTTCGCCGCTATCAACCGGTACATTATATGTTGAGATATATACATGAAACTATACCTTATTTGTTTTGAAATGATCTCACATCAACTAGCATGAGAACTTAACATCAATTACGCATGGAATTTGGCTGAATTGCCTGAAATGATCCCAGTGAAGTGCCAAAAGGACAAGGAGGCTTTTTGATTGATTTCTCCAAAAATTGCCTGAATAGAAAGAAAACAAGGAAAACGTTATGTGGTATAATAATTAATAAGAAAATACCAAACGAAAGAGTACTGTCAATTATAATGCCAACTCATTTTTCTGTTTTTGTCAATAAAAACGGCCAAAATTATGAACAGTAAGTCAATACACATGCACATGTACTAGGGTCTAGATATATGGGAAAATTGTTTTCAACCTAATAATTATAAATTTTAGAAATCAAGAAAATAAAAATAAATAAATTATTATGCATTCATCTATTTAATTTCCACTGTCACTATAGATCGAAGTGTAATAGTCACACAGGGGACCATAACTTTAATGGGTAAGTGACCTCCATTTTCACTGCCAATGAGATTGGGGGGGTTCAAACAGTGACTTGTCAGGCATTATTGATCGTGACTCATTGAAAATGATATAAAATGTACAATTAATTAATTGATAATTAAAATATCTTGAACTTATAACAAAAACGTGATTAGAGATTCCTTGATAATGTTAACAAATAACAAATAAATAAAAAAAAATTAATTTATGTGCAATCTGGTGAAGGCTAGCGGGTATAACTATATATAATATTTGAAAGCAATAATATACGAGATAAATAATTAATTTAAAAATCAATTTAAATAATATGATAAAAAGAATTATTAAATTATTTTGATTGATTTTTTAAACTAAATTTTTGGATCATCATTGTCATAATTTGAACTATCAAAGTGGGTCAATTTTATTTATTTAATGAGACGTAAAAGGAAGCCAAATCCAACTCACTATGCGCTTGGGTTCATTAATTTAGTTTGAACTTTCAATCAATGAGTCATTTAAGTTGATTTAAGTCTGTTTCATTTATGGTAATATTTATTGTTCTTTTTTCTATATAATTTTACTATATGATGGTACGAGATAAGGTTAGTCCTACCTGCATAATGAGATTGCATGTTCGAGTCCTTACTTCCCTAAAAAAAAACTTCGAATTTATGTAATATTTCGAGTCTTATTTTTTGATTATGTTTCGTTCATATATATATATATATATATATATATATGATTGAAATAAACAACTGGAATACAACGTCTGGAATACAAATCCAGATAGAATAGTAATACTTAAAATAATAATAATAAAAATAAAAATAAAAATCAAGCAAATAATAATTGAATGATGAAATCGTGGGTGGCTCAATACCAAAAATCACTCTGTGCTTACAACTTACGAGTATAATGATTACTGTCAGGAGAGAAATCATATTTTACTTGGAGAAAGGAAAATATATAAACTTAACCTTTTTTTTTTTTTTTTTTTTTTTTGAGAAAGTTTTTTGTTTAAACTTATATATATTCTTTTTTCTTCCAAGTTATACTTATATATTAACTTTTTTTTTTTTTTTTTTTTTTAAGTTACAATGCTTATGCAAAAACTCAAATATCCAAGTCAAAAAATAAATAAATAAATAAATAAATAAATAATGCCAAAACTCAATTATTGGATATATGTATACTGTGTGGCTCTATCAAATTAATTTTTGTTGTTGAAAATATCCATCAAATTATTATTATTATTATATAATGGATCTATCAAATTATTAAACAATGATCATTAGCCATAGTCATATGTGATATGTATAAAGAATTTTGTTAAGAGTGAGAGTTCCTTATTTAAGAATTTGAAAGAAAAATAAAACCATCATTAAATATTTGGGTCCATAAACATAAACGAGGCATAAATTCATTTATCATTCAAAAGCAGCTCGTTCTTGTTCAACAATCAACCTACCCTTCTAGTATTATTTCAACTTTCAAGTCTTTTTCAATTCTATAACTAGATAATTAAAGCCACCGTCGACATCATCAATCTGGGCACGCAACGCGCGCGTACCCTTCTATTTATATATATCCAGATAACAACACATTAATTATATTAACACCGTAGCACATACACATTTGTTATTTATTTTTCTATGAAAAAATGACAAGTACTATCAAAACAAATGGACTTCACTTCACTCACGAGTCACGACCGATCATTCTAGCGGTAACAAAGCGACCCATCACCTACCATTACTACCATCAGCGTCCACTACTAAGTGTCCGTTTGAAAGAATTTGTTTACCGGCTTCTTTTCAAATTTTTTTGTATCGTTCGGTTGTCACTCAGTAGAGCTTTTCGATGATTAAAAAAACTATTTTACGTCTACTTGGAGAAGCTTAAATTTAAATTTTTTCCAAGTAGATCTTTTGAAGTTTTTTTAATAACACTAAAATCTCCAATATAACCTTATAATTTAATATTTGCTAAAGTATTTAGGTAATCCTCTCATTAAAAAAGGCTCTTTTTAATTGACAACCAAACGACTAACGACTTTCATTTAAAAGATCTACTGTAAAAAGCTCTCCCAAACATACTCTAACTAATTAACGAACTCAATATTAATTAGTAACTGTATAATATGCATGCATGGAAGTACCTCTAGGCTCTAGTTGATGAAATTGGAAGTTGATATGACAAAATATGGGAAATATAGGATTGGTGTGATTGAGATGGCCGACAACGTACATGTGGCTGATTTAGCAAACTCATACGGTGAACCATGTGCTCTCTCTAATTGTTTTTAGTGGAATGTGACTGTCACCTAAGCTGTTTTTATTTTTATTATATATAACTCATTTTTACATGTGGAGAAATTTTATAGAATATATTTTCCTATAAATAAACTATATATTCTCTTGTTTATGAACTAGTTTAGCAATTTTTTTTGAACTGGCATGAGATTTGTTGGCTTTTTGTATTTTAAAATATTGAGGTTAACGATAATATCATTATTGTTTTTTTTATATTTTTAGAAATAATTAAATTGACATCGATCTGTTCAGGCTTATACATGGATCCGATGAGATCAATCGTTATAAGTATGATTTGGAATGCTATTTTCACAATCGGAGAGAAGTCTCCTTCATTCCACACTTTACGATGTAACGTAAAAATGTGAGATTGGAACTTCTATCATAAAAATAAAAGAGAAGTGTATAACCACTTTACTAACGATGGATATAAAATAATATCATCATTATTAGTTTGTGAATGTTTTTTTCAAGAAAGATTACTCAGGTGCCCTAAGTAGAAGAATAAATAATATGCCCAAACCGAAACATTTATTTCAACAATGATGCTACTAATCACCATTCTGTTGTTCAACGGTGGTAAGAGAGCTCGTTCTGCCCAACAATGTCTCGGGTTTGAATTGTCAGCTATATTAAGATAATAAAAAACACACAATGATTACTGCTAACTAATTGAAGAATTTATTAATCAACGCATTATCTAGTCGAAAATTTTAAGAAAAAAAAATTAGATTGAAAAGTCTCTTGTAAATTGTAACAGCTGTATACAAAAACGAAAGTAGTTAATGCAACTTGATAACAACGACTTTGCAAAACGTAGGGCCTATCATTAATAATAAATTAATAATTGATTCTCAAAGCAAGCCAATAAGTCAGGATGGAAACGGCGTCGTTTTCAGTTTGTTCTCCGGTGTTCGAAGAATCGTCAATTCCCAAATACTAAAATGCCCAAAGAATAAAATTTAAAGTGGGAGGCTGCTTTTGATTTGATCTGATCCATTTGCAACTAAAAGTGCTTCTTCTTCTGAATTTTAAATTCGCATGATTGTTACGTCAATTTATTTGATTGCCAATCCAACTCTAGCTTTTGTTATCTATAATCTATGTACGTGTCGTGGAAGCTTTAGACAATGTTGATACATACATAGATCATAGATAACGTGATCACTATGTACATATATTCTTAAAATGTGTATAGTGAGATTCAAATCCTTCACCATTAACGTAAAATGAGAGATGCATGTCACCTGAATTAAGAGGGGATGAGCCGTATACTTTTGTTTTAATTCCAATTTCCAACCTTGAAAAAAATATTTAGTTTTAATATGAAGGAAATTTGATGGTTGGAAAAAATTATCCAGTTTTGGTAGAGTAAGCATTAGATCAAGTGCATTGTATAATTTTTGCTTTCTTAAAAAGGAACAAAAAAGATGAGGAATCTTTTTTTTAATTTTATTTTTTTAAGAGAAAAAGATGAGGAATCTTGAAATACAAGATAATGAGAATGAATATTATTGGGCTAGGTGGGTTCCAGTAGAAAAGCCTGGCCCACTTATTTAATGAATCTTGTAGAATTGCGTAAATATCCAATCCATTGCTTTTTTCTCAAATGGATGATTTTTTTGAATGTGTGTTCAGAATTCTCTCCCCTTTCAAAAAACTCAATCATTGCACCATCCTTCTTGTTCTTTTGATTTGAAATTGGCTGTATCTACCAACTCTGCTTTAAATTAATTAATTTATACGTCAAATCTTCAAAAAAGACATCTCCTTTTTGGGTGCTGTTTGTTTACTGATTACTAATCATGCTTAATTGCTTTCCTTGCTGTGTTTTAATTTTCAAACATAAAGTGTTTTCTACGCTAAAAATTGCATCTTAAGAAAGTCAAAAGATTAATTAAACTTTCAAACTACTATAATTGGTTTTACGTTTATTGAATGTCCATGATATTCACTTTTACACGTTTTATGAATGTGATGTTATTGAAAACACATTGATACAATTAGAGGTGAAACTCATTTAGGAAGAACCGTTTCTCATTTCATAAATTCAAAGTAAGATATTTGTAAGTAGAAATAGGCTTGAATAGCACTGAATCCCTGAGTTTAAATAGTACAATGGACAAAAATATCCTTAACTATTTTTTTTTGTTGTTGTCATTTTTAAGGTTTGATTTTTTTTTTCTTCAAAAACCTCCATATTGATGAAACAGACCTCCTATGGAGGTTGACTAGATCTCTAATGGAGTTCAAACTCTATTCGACCTTCATTGGAGGTCTACAGGAGGTCGATAAAGAAGATGAACAAAAAATAAATAAATGGAAATTTTCATTTTTGTCCAATAAGTCTCCATTGATGGGGAATTAATTTTAAAATTGTCAATTTTGGTGAATACGGTTACATTAATGGACCATTCCGTTATAACACAGTTAGGGTGCATTTGGTGCGCGGGATTGGATTGGACTATTTTTGTGGGATTGGATTGGATTGGATTGGATTGAATTAAATTAGTATTGAGACGTGTTTGGTGCAGTATGGATTGGACAAAAATAATACTGTCTTTTATTTGATGTAACATGGGATTGGATAAAAAATAATTGATTTTTTTTATTTTTTTTTATTTTTTGGGTGTGAGAGGTAAGTATAAAATTATATTAAAGAAATAAAATCATTTTAATAAATTCAAAGAAAGTAAAAATAAAACTATTTTAAATTAAATTTGGTCAATTTTTTTTATTAAATTGTTTTTTGAATAAAATAAATAAAATAAATTTGAAATAAAATAACATTTAAGTTTTAATTAAAAAAAATATTATAATAAAATAACATATATTAAATTATTTTTCAAATCAGATTGGATAAATTTAATATTTTAAATATAAATAATATATATTTTTTTAAAAAGAACAAAAGACTAGGATAAAAATAGTTCCAGCCAAAAAAACAGAAAAAAGTTTTATAAAATAAACTGAAAAAAATAATAATATAAAAGGAGAAAAGGCTAATCCAAGCCAAAAAAATAAAAAATAAAAATGAAAACGAAGAGTGGGACTAAAATAGTCCCAACGTTTGTGGTGGGACTAAATAATCCCACCACAACAGAATAACATATGGGCCCCACAGATTGCTTTTCTCATATGGTGTGTTCAATATTTACATCAGTGCGCATTGATGTGAACGAGACCGATATATATATATACAGTCTTTCTATTATCAGTTCGAATTGACAATAAATATATCAAGACGAAGAATGTGGACCACAGATTATGCAAAAGTTTTGACAAGTGTATATACTTTGAGTTAAAGTATGTAAATCTAGTAGTCCACATTCTTCGTCCTGATATATTTATTGTCAGTTCGAACTGATAATAGAAAATCTGTATATATATATATATATATATATATATAATATTATATCCGAAATGAAGATAAGGATTATATTTTCTATCTTATAGATTTTTAGTTGTAAATGTATATTGAAGTTTTCAGATTTGGATGACTAAATTTTAGTGTTCTTAGAGCTTGAAATCTGATATTAGACACACAAATTTTATAGAACGTCTACACTAGAGAATAATATATCCATAAACTTATTCTTATCACATTATTTGCGTATATTTAGGATAACGATTCGATATATAATATTAAATTTTAATTGACTAACAATAAGACAAATATCTTAAAAATGTATCATTTTCCAATAATCATCGATATTTATAATAGGTAGTCGAGGAACCATGATGAATATATTCATAGATGTATATACAGATGACGTGATATGTACTTGTTCAATAGAACCTCTTTTTAATTATTTTATTTTTTTTTGTATCGAGGATCCTGGACTCAAGCACCCATCAACCTGTCCTCCCCAACTGCATGACTTGCCGTGGCCTATATGTTGGATCGTGGAGTAGGACAGATAGGAAACCCCGGTCCACACCCCCGACCACACAAAAATACAAGCAGATAAATCATAACTCACCTTCGTCTGGGTAGGATTCGAACAGCTGACCTGGAAGTTACCCGTGCCCCAAGCTCGCCCTTCCACCAGCTGAGCTAGCGCCCTGATGGCTGACCACAATGCAATTGCCAAGAGTAGAACCAAAGATTTAAGATTTTCATCCCAAGCCTTGGACCACCAAGGCAACTACCTTGTGGTTAACCTCTTTTTAATTATCATTTGACACATAATGAGGCTTACAAACATCACTGAACTAAAAAGAGTTTCCAATAAATTTTGAAATTGTTCGAATATATTTATATCCCTTTCTAATATTATAGAATCGAAGTTTCATACAGAAAGATGTGTAAGATCCAGCACAAAAAGATATATAGTCGCACACTTGATCAAGATGATTTAGCACACACAATTGTTCATTACTTGGAATTAGAAACAGTGTTGGGCCCCTGATATAGTCCATAATAGTAATGGGAACTCCTTATTGTTAGACAGAGAGCTCCTCAATAAGCTTTGTGTCAGACTGATGTTAATTAATGTGCATAATTCTAAGTTACAAACACTTCAAATTTCATTCATACAATTACACAAATCGGTGTACTGAACAAGCACTTAATTAAGCAGTTGGATACGAAGAATCCATGGCAATGCCACAAATACCTTCCTTGGCGTCGACGTCTCGCTGCATCCTTATGTATCCTTCCTCACCCCAGCCGGTTCCCCACGAATTCTTGACCAGCCAATACTTGGTTCCATCACCAGCCGCGCCATAGCCAACTACCGTAGCACCATGGTCCAGTACAGTTCCACAGTCTCCAGAGAAAACCCCACCTGAGTAGAACTGAAAAGCTGATCCTCCAGCATCAATAGAGACCGAAACTGGTTGGTGTGCCACAGCCTTCATTAATGCCAATTCGCTGTTGGCTGGAACTTTTTCGTAGCCACTAATCTTGGCTACATGGAAGGCCTCTTCCTTTTTGTTACAAGTTGTTTCGGTTGCATTGTAAGGGTAGTTTGCTTCACTGTTTATTCCATGGTTTCGTATTATAAATTCAAACGCATCTTCCACATTGCGATCACTGCCTTGGCAACCTTGATGCTCGCCTTTTGTCTCGCAAAATGCGATTTCTTGAACGGATAGAGAGATTAATTTGCCGGTCGTAATTTGCGTTATTCCCTCTGTCGCTGCCACAGCTGAGAATGCCCACGAATTTCCTTTTTTGATTCAATCATTCCACACAATAAGGCCCTTTCATTAGTACGTTATAGCAAGCATTCCAAGATTTATTGTGATATGTTGATATATATATATATATATATGCACGAAAATTATCTGATGCGGAAATCGATTCCACAACGTTATGTAATAATTAAATAACTTGTGGAACATATTACATAATGTTGTGGAATTGAACACGTGAGATTCCCACACCACATAAAGACTATATACCGTATATAATTTCTTACCACAGGGACCTTGCTGGTTCTTGATGGGAGTAACGGCTCCTTTTTTCCTCCAGTCAATGGCAACAGGCACATCACTCACATTTTCGAACCTAAATGATGTTTCTTTTCTTGAACCGATCAGACGGCTGCTAACCCTCCTATATCCATTACGGAGAGACTTGAACTCGTCGTTGGTTTGATCTGCGAATTCGTTGATGCTTAGCTTGTAAGGTTTATAATTCCCAGCTGCGTTAAACGATTCAATGAATTCAACATTGTTCTTGAATATCTCAAAGCGTCTCTCTTTTTCTTGATCATTTTCGTACACCTTTCCATACTTGAACATCCACTGCTCGTGTTTCTCGGACAATGAAACCTGCTGCAGCTTCCGGGATGTGACTTGTGAAGCTGATAATGCTAAAACGAGCAAGACAGCTGAAATACATAGCCATTGCCAATTCCAAGCCATAATTTAACTAATACTCTAATAGATAATTAAGGGGGGATTTTAAATAGTCACGATATATATGGTTTATATATAGAGAACATGTATATATATATATAAATACAAATGTGTTATATAAATTTACAAAACTGTTTAGATTAAAATAATGGAGAGCTTGGTTGCCTGGAGTAGCCGGCAAATTCGAACGATATGATTTGATGGGTAGATTGTGTTCCGTGTAAGTTGCTCTTCTATATGTGTTTGAGTTTCTAATGCACAGCTCAAGAATTCTGTATTATTTTCAATGAGTTACAACGTTACGATTCAAGTATATAGACTTTTGGATGTTGCTACCTTGAAAATTACAAATTCCAAATGCTTAAAAATTTTAACTTTGCCTGCTATTTTATTTTTTATACGAAATATTCTTGAGAAAAGAAGGAGATAGAAAAGAGGTTATATCAATTAAAAGATTGTGGGAATAATATTAAGAGGTTAAGAGGTTAGTCATCATGCATTTTGAAGATTTTGGTAAAACTTTTTCACTATATAGTCAGGTCATGAAACTCAACCAGAAGAATCTTTGAAGGAGGATCATCTTCTACGTACCATACCGATCCTTGGATTCTTTATCCAATTTTACTCTAATTTGACCTCAATATTGACAAAATTGACTTTGATGCTACATTAAATTTCCATTCAACTAAAACTTAAATCAGGGCCGGCCCTGAGATTTTCGGGGCTCGAGACAAATTATAGAATATGAGGCCCTCGATACTCTATGTATGTTTACTTGATTTTTTCTCTCTAGTAAATACTTGTAAAAATCAATATAATAATCCAAACTCAAAACTATAACACAACAAAATAGTAAAAAAAAAAAAAAAAAATTACCGAATTTTTTTTTATTTTTATTTTTTATAATTGCATCAAAGAATATATTATTTAAACCTTACTTGTTTCACATTTTTAGTAACAAAAGTACTAATTAAGCTTACATGTTTTCGAAACAGAAAAAAAAAAAAAAAAAATTGTAGTGTATTGATTTAATTACCTTTGAAACAATTTTTTTTTAGAGAGATAAAAGATAATTATATATGACAAATACGAGTGTTGTTAGGATTCAACCCACCACCACCCTTGATCCAATGTTGTTGTTGTAAGAATAATAAATGAGTTTCTATTGGTGGGCCTTTAAAAAAAATTATATATGTATGGTGGTCCATTTTTAAATTTATTTATGGGTTGGGTTTCCATTAGTAGGCCTTTAAAAAAAAATTATATGTGTATGGTGGACCTTTTTAAAAGTCATTTATGGGCTTGTTTTATTTAAAATCTTAGATGGACTATATTATAAAAACATTTTTTTTAAATACAATTTCGGGGCCCTTTACAATCGGGGGGGCCTTAGGCGGTTGCCTCATTGGGCTCCCCCTAGGGCCGGGCCTGACTTAAATGTATGCAGCAATAATATCCTCGCTGATGCAACACAGGGCAGAGATTTTTTTGGACTCCAAATTTCATTTATATAATATATATAGTTACATAAATCATGCACTAATGTACACACAAGTTGTAATACAAAGCATTTTTACAGATATATGTATGCAGAAACTGCAATCACAAACTGATAAAGTTGGAATAAGAAACTAAACAAGCTGTATTCATGAACAAGCACTCTGTGATTAAGCAGTTGGATAGGAAGAATCCATGGCAATGCCACAGAGACCTTCCTTGGCATCGATGTCTCGCTGCATCCTTATGTATCCTTCCTCGCCCCAGCTGGTCCCCCACGAATTCTTGACGAGCCAATACTTGGTTCCATCAACCGTGGTGCCATAACCAACAGCCGTAACACCGTGGTCCAGTTCGGTTCCACAGTCTCCAGTGAAAACCCCACTTGAGTAGAACTGAAAAGCTGCTCCTCCAGCATCAATGGACACCGAAACAGGTTGGTGTGCCACAGCCTTTAACAGTGCCGTTTCGCTGTTGGCTGGAACTGTTTCATAGCCAGTGATGTTGGCTACATGTGAGGCCTCTTTATTTACATTACAAGTCCCATCAACTGCCTCATAAGGGTAATTGGTTTCACTGGTGATTCCATTGTTTTTAACTATGAATTCAAATCCATCCTCCATTAGACCACCTTCGCAACCTTGATCCACGCCTTTCGTGTCGCAAGATACCAGTTCTTGCTCTGATAGGGAGATCAGCTTGCCTGTTGTCAGTTGGTTGATTCCCTCTGTGGCTGCTATTGTTGAAAAAGCCCAGCAACTTCCTGTGTTTTGATCAGGACAGATTTTATCTATTATCAAATTTGCAGGAGAGACTTGTATTTCAAGTAATCAGGAATGAATTGAACGAGAATCAAGGGAACTTGATTCCTATGCCTTGCCAGGTAGGAACTTAATTCCTGAATTACGTGTGGGACTCACATAATTTGATTTTCATAAATCAAGAATTAAGTTCACTTTCCCTCCTAAATAAAGCGAAAGTGAAGTTACTTACCACATTGGCCTTGGTCCTTGATGGGAGTAACAGCTCCTTTTTTCCTCCAATCCATGGTACCAGGCACAGCAGCAACATTTTTGTACCTGAACGATGTTTCTATTCTTGAACTCTGACCATTGACCCTCCTATATCCATTCCGGGAGGCCTTAAATTCATCGTTGGTTTGATCCATAAATCGATTAGCGCTTAACTTGTAAGGTTTGTTCCCAGCTGCATTAAAAGATTCAATGAATTCAACATTGTTCTTGAATATCTGAAACCGTCTTTCTTTCTCTTCAGCACTTTCGTATACCTTTCCATACTTCAACATCCACTGTTCATGTTTTTCGGACATTAAAACCTCCTGGAGGTTCCGGGAGGTAACTTGGGGAGCTGCTGCAATTGCTAGAATGAGCAAGACAGCTGAGATACATAGCATTTGGCAAGTAATTAAAGCCATGATTGAATATATTTGTGAATGTGTTTGTATCTTTTAACACTCTTAAGTTAGCTATGGTTTATATAGAGAGCATCAGGGGTAGCTAGTGCCTAAAATTAAGGCCCCAATTTTTTTTATTAATTATCTTTAAAATAAAATAAAATATAATTTTCATATTAAAAACTTTTCTATTTCAACACAACTTCTAATAGGTTTTAAATTAACGTTCAAAGTTACTTGTTTCAAAGAAACATTTAGGTGAACATAGATTCTTTTCAACTTTATTCATGTTATGAACCATATCAGATGTTGACAATATATTTGCATTAAAACCTATTAATTTTATATCTTTTGTATTCAATCAAACTCTTCAGAGGTTTATTTTGATACTTTTTGATCAATAATACATCTTTTATGCGGGGTTGGCTACTATACCCACATAGGTTTGATAGCACCAAAATATAGGAACCACTCGAGGTTCATTTTAGAAACCATTTTACATGAAAATCAACCAAGAAGTGATTCTTAATTTTTTGTGCTACCATACCATGTAAAGTACATTAGCCAGACCCCTTCTATGCTAATGACAAGAGAAGTATATAGATAGAAGAATCTTTTATGCTAATGATGTGCTTTCTGATATTGATGGTCTAGATTCCTTTTCAAATGCATTCATCGCTTGTTGAATATTAATTATACCAATAATAGTTACTTAAGGGGCAGTAAAATTTTCAAAATTAAAATTAATAAAATCTTTCTTAAGATTAACATTGTCCCTCCCCCCCCCCCCCCCCCCCCCCCCCCCCCCCCCCCCCAAAAAAAAAAAAAAAGATGTAATGAATTAGATATATTATATATGGAAAAAAAAAAATGTTATAAAAATTACAATACAAAAACTTAATAATATTTTTGCATCTTAAAAATCAAGAAGAATAAATTAAAATAAAATGTTTTTACTATTAATTTAATATATTTTTTATGTTAAATATTGAAGACTTCATTTTAAAATTTCCTGTTACTGTTTAGCAATGTAGATGGCCTCTCGATGCCGGGTGATTTGATATGATTTGATGGCTAGATAGATTGTGTTCCGTCTAAGTTGTTCTTCTGTCTGGTCCAATGATTTTTTGTTTTTGTTTTTTTAAATCTTTGCCTATAGAGAACAAAATGAATATGTGTGTTGAATATAAAAACGTAAATTTGTGTGAACACACTCGGTTAGTATACAATATAAATGCATTTACGTGATGGGATTTGAACCCATATGATTATCAGATTCTGGGATAATAGAACCCATTTAAAAGTGGCATATAAAACTGAAATTATACGGTACATGCCATTTCCTTCCTTTTTTTTTTGAAAAAATATATTTTATTTATGTTTTCATATTATTTTATTAATTTTTTATTTAATTAGACCCATGTCAAAAAAAATAAGAGTACATGTGTTAAGTACAATATAATAGACGAGATGATGTTGGTCCGATGGTAAACCCTTCACACTTGTACTATAAGGTTGTGGGTTCGAGTCCTCCCCCACTCCTAAAAAACCCCGAATTTATGTAATAGTGTAATACTTTAAAAAAAAGTACAGTATAATAGCATGTGTCATAAGTAGAAGGGTAAATATGTCTTTTAATATCGATATATATATATAGTGGTTCTCTAGTAAGGATGTTCTGAAATTATAAGTTAAGGACGTACAACCACAGCCACATATTCATATTGGGTATGGGTATTTGTTAATGTGAGGATGTGGGCCCACTGAATGTGTGGATCTGGTTGGACGTCTTGAAATTATAAAGTCAGGACGATTCTGATTAGAGAAGTATTGCCTGAAATTATAAGTTAAGGACGTACAACCATAGCCACATATTCATATTGGGTGTGGGTATTTGTTAATGTGAGGATGTGAGCCCACTAAATGTGTGGATTTGGTTGGACGTCTTGAAATTATAAAGTTAGGACGATTCTGATTAGAGAAGTATTGTGTGTGTGTGTGTGTGTGTGCGCGCGCGTTTGAAAAAGGGTTGAAAATGAGGTTTAAATAATTTTTCCAGAAATTAGGGCATGAAATGGCAAATTACAAAAAGGCCTTTGATGGAAAATTACAATTACATCCCTCATGGATGCTGGCATAATTTGCCCAACAAAATCAGATGAAATGTCGCGGTCTGGAATTGGTTGACCTAGATAGCGAACATGAGAGAGCGAAATTCACTGGTTTGTTTTCACAGTGGGTTTCATGGCTGAGATGTCACCCCCATGGTCCCTAGGATGACAACCATGAATTCCAGATAAGAGATGCTCATAACCGCTTGTCGCGGTCGATATCGCTATGTCCAAACCGCGACACTTGCCATATCAGCAAATTTGGTAGTTACAACCTTACTTTTGAACCACCTATATAAACCTCTCTTGGATTCTCTCACATGCGACCTTCATACCTCATACACCAGAATTTCCAGATCTTTGATCTCAACTTTTCTCAACCCAAACACCCAACAACAAAATCTAGAATTACTTCATTTTAATCAATCCTACCGCAGTTATGCCTCCAGCAAGTCTCACGCATTATGTACCACAGTTCCTCAACCATGAATGTCGGGCCGCGATTCTTCCCAGATCAGCTGACATTATCATTTCAGACCCATTTTCAGAAGCCATATAAACACATCATATTCTAATATTCTCTAGAGACCTTACATCATCATCCACGAACCCTAGATCTAAGAATATTCTCTCTACACATTCAAAACCTTTCTAACCATTACCTTACCATTTCCCCTTACCAAATACATTCCTACACACATCTCTCCTTCTCTATTTCACATTACCATCAAGAACAAACCCTTTGCTACGAATTTGGAGCCCTTTGGAGAAGAAGAAGAAGCTTGAAGGAAGGATTCAACACCACACACCATGGGTTAATGCTTCTGTCAATCAATTGTTGAAGAAGGCTATTAATCTAAGTCAAACTACTTCCAAGGCTACTTCAACATCCACATGTTGATAATCAGGTACTTCAAAGCAAATTTACATCATGATAAATTGCTTTAGCCGCACCAAAGATCAGAGGTCAAAAAATGGTCGTTTAGTTTGTTGTTCAGAAAGCTTGGAGCACCCAAAACGGGTTTGTTGTTGATGGGAGTAACGGCTCCTTTTTTCCTCCAGTCAATGGCAGCAGGCACATCACTCACATTTTCGAACCTAAATGATGTTTCTTTTCTTGAACCGATCAGACGACTGCTAACCCTCCTATATCCATTACGGAGAGACTTGAACTCATCGTTGGTTTGATCTGCGAATTCGTTGATGCTTAGCTTGTAAGGTTTATAATTCCCAGCTGCGTTAAACGATTCAATAAATTCAACATTGTTCTTGAATATCTCAAAGCGTCTCTCTTTTTCTTGATCATTTTCGTACACCTTTCCATACTTGAACATCCACTGCTCGTGTTTCTCGGACAATGAAACCTGCTGCAGCTTCCGGGATGTGACTTGTGAAGCTGATAATGCTAAAACGAGCAAGACAGCTGAAATACATAGCCATTGCCAATTCCAAGCCATAATTTAACTAATACTCTAATAGATAATTAAGGGGGGATTTTAAATAGTCACGATATATATGGTTTATATATAGAGAACATGTATATATATATATATATATATATAAATACAAATGTGTTATATAAATTTACAAAACTGTTTAGATTAAAATAATGGAGAGCTTGGATGCCTGGAGTAGCCGGCAAATTCGAACGATATGATTTTGATGGGTAGATTGTGTTCCGTGTAAGTTGCTCTTCTATATGTTTTTGAGTTTCTAATGCACAGCTCAAGAATTCTGTATTATTTTCAATGAGTTACAACGTTACGATTCAAGTATACAGACCTTTGGATGTTGCTACCTTGAAAATTACAAATTCCAAATGCTTAAACTTTAACTTAGCCTGCTATTTTATTTTTTTATACGAAATATTCTTGAGAAAAGAAGGAGATAGAAAAGAGGTTATATCAATTAAAAGATTGAGGGAATAATATTAAGAGGTTAAGAGGTTAATCATCATGCATTTTGAAGATTTTGGTAAAACTTTTTCACTATATAGTCAGGTCATGAAACTCAACCAGAAGAATCTTTGAAGGAGGATCATCTTCTACGTACCATACCAATCCTTGGATTCTTTATCCAATTTTACTCTAATTTGACCACAATATTGACAAAATTGACTTTGATGCTACATTAAATTTCCATTCAACTAAAACTTAAATGCATGCAGCAATAATATCCTCGCTGATGCAACACAGGGCAGAGATTTTTTTGGACTCCAAATTTCATTTATATAATATATATAGTTACATAAATCATGTACTAATGTACACACAAGTTGTAATACAAAGCATTTTTACAGATATATGTATGCAGAAACTGCAATCACAAACTGATAAAGTTGGAATAAGAAACTAAACAAGCTGTATTCATGAACAAGCACTCTTTGATTAAGCAGTTGGATAGGAAGAATCCATGGCAATGCCACAGAGACCTTCCTTGGCGTCGATGTCTAGCTGCATCCTTATGTATCCTTCCTCGCCCCAGCTGGTCCCCCACGAATTCTTGACGAGCCAATACTTGGTTCCATTAACCGTGGTGCCATAACCAACAGCCGTAACACCGTGGTCCAGTTCGGTTCCAGAGTCTCCATTGAAAACCCCACTTGAGTAGAACTGAAAAGCTGCTCCTCCAGCATCAATGGACACCGAACTAGGTTGGTTTGTTCCCAGCTGCATTAAAAGATTCAATGAATTCAACATTGTTCTTGAATATCTGAAACCGTCTTTCTTTCTCTTCAGCATTTTCGTATACCTTTCCACACTTCAACATCCACTGTTCATGCTTTTCGGACATTAAAACCTCCTGGAGGTTCCGGGAGGTAACTTGGGGAGCTGCTGCAATTGCTACAATGAGCAAGACAGCTGAGATACATAGCCTTTGGCAAGTAATTAAAGCCATGATTGAATATATTTGAGAATGTGTTTGTATCTTTTAACACTCTTAAGTTAGCTGTTTATATAGAGAGCATCAGGGGTGGCTAGTGCCTAAAATTAAGGCCCCAAATTTTTTATTAATTATCTTTAGAATAAAAAATAATATTATTTTCATATTAAAAACTTTTCTATTTCAACACAACTTCTAATAGGTTTTAAATTAACGTTCAAAGTTTCTTGTTTCTAAGAAACATTTAAGTGAACATAGATTCTTTTCAACTTTATTCATGATATGAGCCATATCAGATGTTGATAATATATTTGCATTAAAACCTATTAATTTTATATCTTTTGTATTCAATCAAACTCTCCAGATCGAGGTTTATTTTGATACTTTTAGATCAATTATACATCTTCTATGTGGGATTGACTATTATACTCACATAGGTTTGGTAGAACCAAAATATAGGAACCACTTAAGGTTCAATTTGAAAACCATTTGGATTTTTTGAACCACTTTCACATTAAAATCAACCAATAAGTGATTCGTAATTTTTGGTGCTAATGACATTGGCCGGACCCCTTCTATGCTAATGACAAGAGAAGTATATAGATAGGAGAATTTTTGGTCCAAATTAAAAACCATTAAATATTGGATTAGGAAATGGTGGTTTTTGGAAATGATTTTTTTTTTTTTTTTTTTTTTTTTTTTTTTTTTTTTTTTTGATTTGGTGGAATCAAAAGTTAATTTTTTGTTATTTTTAAACAAATTAAATATTTATTATAAGGAAGGGTATTAATATTTTATTAAAACATTTTGTATAATAAATTTCTTTTAAAATATTAATTTAATTTTATTATATTTATTAATTATTAATTATAAATTTAATTAGTTTTATTTTTAAATTTAATTAATTATAAATTTAATTTGAATTTGTCTTGATAATATATAAATGCTAATATAATAACTGGGGGCATTTTAGACTTTTATAGTTAGTCAAAGTGGTCAAGGGTATGTTTTTGTTAATAAATGTAAAAGTTGAATATAACTGTAATATTATAAATGTCAGGGTAAGTTAGTGCAATTAACCCGTTAAATATTGAAGACTTCATTTTAAAATTTCCTATTACTGTTTAGCAATGTTGATGGCCTCTCGATGCCGGGTGATTTGATATGATTTGATGGCTAGATAGATTGTGTTCCGTCTAAGTTGTTCTTCTGTCTGGTCCAATGATTTTTTGTTTTTTGTTTTTTTAAATCTTTGCCTATAGAGAACAAAATGAATATGTGTGTTGAATATAAAAACGTAAATTTGTGTGAACACACTCGGTTAGTATAGAATATAAATGCATTTACGTGAAGGGATTTGAACCCATATGATTATCAGATTCTGGGATAATAGAACCCAATTAAAAGTGGCATATAAAACTGAAATTATACGGTACACGCCATTTCCTTTTCTTTTCTTTTCTTTTTTGAAAAAATATATTTTATTTATGTTTTCATATTATTTTATATTTTTTTTATTTAATTAGACACATGTCAAAATAAAAATAAAAATAAGAGTACATGTGTTAAGTACAATATAATAGACAAGATGATATTGGTCCGATAGTAAACCCCTCATACCTGTACTACAAGGTTGCGGGTTCGAGTCTTCCCCCACTCCTAAAAAACCTCGAATTTATGTAATAGTATAATACTTTTTAAAAAAGTACAGTATAATAGCATGTGTCATAAGTAGAAGGGTAAATATGTCTTTTAACATCAATATGTATGTATGCAATATGTGTATATATATATATATATATATATATAGTGGTTCTCTAGTAAGGACATCCTGAAATTATAAGTTAAGGATGTACAACCACAACCGTATATTCATATTGGGTGTGGGTATTTGTTAATGTGGAGCTGTGAGCCCACTGTGAATATATGGATGTGGTTAAACGTCCTGAAATTATAAAGTCAGGACGGTCCTGATTAGAGAAGTATTATGTGTGTGTGTGTGTGTTGTTAATGTGGGGTTGTGAGCCCACTGTGAATATGTGGATGTGATTGAACGTCCTGAAATTATAAAGTCAGGACAGTCCTGATTAGAGAAGTATTATGTGTGTGTGTGTGTGTGATGAGAGTTGTTTAGGTGTGGTGAGGAAGGTTAAAGATGGTGTTTTGGGTGCATGTGTGTGTGTGCATGTGTGATGAGAGTTGTTTAGGTGTGGTGAGGAAGGTTAAAGATGGTGTTGTGGTGATGGAAGCCGATTGTATGTGTGTGTGTGTGTGTGTGTGAGAGAGAGTGTGATGAGAGTTGTTTAGGTGTGGTGAGGAAGGTTAAATATGGTGTTTTGGGTGCTTGTGGTTAAGAAATGGTGTTGTGGTGATGAGAGTCGGTTCTTTTTTTTGTTTTTTTTTTGTTTTTGTTTTTTTTGTTTTGTTTTGTTTTGTTTTGTTTTGAAAAAGGGTTGAAAATGAGGTTTAAATAATTTTTCCAAAAATTAGGGCATGAAATAGCAAATTACAAAAAGGCCCTCGATGGAAAATTACAATTACATCCCTCATGGATGCTAGCGTAATTTGCCCAACAAAATCAGATGAAATGTCGTGGTCTGGAATTGGTTGACCTAGATAGCAAACATGAGAGAGCGAAATTCACTGGTTTGTTTTCAAGGTGGGTTTCACGGCTGAGATGTCGTCCTCATGGTCCCTAGGATGGCAGCCATGAATTCCAGATAAGAGATGCTCATAGTTGCCTGTCGCGGTCGATATCGCTATGTCCAAACCGTGACAATTGAGCCGCGACACTTGCCACATCAGCGAATCTAGTAGTTATAACCTTGCTTTTGGACCACCTATATAAACCTCTCTTAGATTCTCTCACATACGACCTTCATACCTTATACACTCGAAATTCCAGATCTTTGATCTCAACTTTTCTTAACCCAAACACCCAACAACAAAATCTAGAATTACTTCATTTTAATCAATCCTACCACGGTTATGCCTCTAGCAAGTCTCACGCATCATGTACCACGGTTCCTCAAACACGAATGTCGGGCCGTGATTCTTCCCAGATCAACTGACATCATCATTTCAGACCCATTTTTGGAAGCCATATAAATACATCATATTCTAATATTCTCTAGAGACCTTACATCATCATCCACAAACCCTAGATCTAGGAATATTCTCTCTACACATTCAAAACATTTCCAACCATCACCTTACAATTTCCCCTTACCAAATCCATTCCTACACACATCTCTCCTTCTCTATTTCACATTACCATCAAGAACAAACCCTTTGCTACGAATTTGGAGCCCTTTGGAGAAGAAGAAGAAGCTTGAAGGAAGGATTCAACACCACACACCATGGGTTAAGGCTTCTATTAGTCAATTGTTGAAGGAGGTTATTAATCTAAGTCAATTGTTGAAGGAGATTTACATTATGAAAAATTGCTTTAGCTGCGCCAAAGATTAAAGGTCAAAAAATGACCATTTAGTTTGTTGTTCGGAAAGCTTGGAGCACCCAAAACGGGTTTGACTTTGCGGACTTATAACTTTTTTCAAACGTTCTTAGAAACTTTGTTTCCCGTGATGGGGTTTGTAGGAGGTCAAAAAATGACCGTTTAGTTTGTTGTTCGGAAAGCTTGGAGCACCCAAAACATGTCTGAATTTGCGAGCTCATAACTTTTGCATACATTCTTAGAATCACAATTGTAATTTGTTTTTGGAAAGCCCAAGATGAGATCTACATTTTGTGACTAGGCCTGCAGGAGGTCAAAAAATGGCCGTTTAGTTTGTTGTTTGGAAAGCTTTGAGCACCCAAAACGGGTTTGACTTTGCAGGCTCATAACTTTTGCATACGTTCTCAGAATCACAATTATAATATGTTTTCGAAAAGCCCAAGACAAGCTCTACGTTTTGTGATGGGTTCTACATGAGGTCAAAAATATCCGTTTAGTTTGTTTTTCGAAAAACTTGGAGCACCAAAAACGGATCTGACTTTGTGGGTTCATAACTTTGGCATACGGGCTTAAAATCACTATAACAATATCTGTTTAGAAAGCCCAAGACAAGCTCTATGTTTTGTCACGGAAAATTGTTTCCCGCAACGGGGTTTGCAGGAGGTCAAAAAACGACTGTTTAGTTTGTTGTTCAGAAAGCTTGAAGCACCCAAAACGGGTCTAACTTTGCGGACTCATAACTTTTGCAAACGTTCTCAGAATCACAATTATAATATGTTTTCAGAAATTCTAAGACAATTTTTATGTTTTGTCATAGAAACTTCCCTTGATGGGGTCTGCAAAAGGTCAAAAAATGACAGTTTAGTTTGTTGTTCGGAAAGTTTGGAGCACCTAAAACAGGTCTGACTTTACGAGCTCATAACTTTTGCATACGTTCTCAGAATCACAACTATAATATGTTTTCGGAAAGCCCAAGATGAGCATATATGATTGTTCTAATAAAGAATTCGTATACACACAAGGATCTAAGGAAAATATACTACCTAAAGCAGTTTCAATTAGGCGTTTCCTCTTCCTTGTCATGGTTGCTACCACTTCATGATAAGACTCAGTGATAACAGATGGGGACTCCTCAAACTCTTATTTAAGCTTCTGCATGTTGAAGTTTAACAACACATCAACCATATGGTGCATAAATCTGAGATAAAAACAAACATGAAAATGTGTAGGAATTGATAACCCAACCTTTGATTCAGTGGCAGTCGCAAGATTACATTCTGCAATATCTGCTTTGTCAACTTGAGATTTTTCTACCTAAATGTTTGTCAATGACACCTCACAAGAAGCGAGATTGTTGAAATGCCGTAAATAACCTTGTTGTTTCTCTTCTTGTGTGAGTTTGAAAAAAGTGTGCACCTGTAGCTTTAAACAAAAATCAATTAGTTTGATTAAGAAAACAAACGTATATATATAAATGTATATTGCACTTACATGCTTCTGCCCAAAAAATACTTGCAGTGTCTTTTGACTTGGTGCTCTAATGCTCCACCGGCTGTTTATTCTTGCAAGTGCGTAGTCATGTTTAGTAGCAAAATTGGAACATAGAATACCAATAGTAGGTATTGTTTCAAAAGCCCAAACCTAAAGAAGTAGAAAGAATATATTTAGTAAAAATAAAAAATAAAAAAAATGAAGAAGTATGGCATCAAAAATAACACAACAAATAGATAAATATACCTGAAATGCATAAGGAAATCCTATAAAACTGTATGATGTCGATATTTCTTCAGTTTTCTAGTCTTGTAGGGCTAATTTAAGACTATTCACATTCATTTCAAAGCAAACCCGACCCTAAGGATATTTTTTAAATTGTTCTACATCATCAACCAACAGAAGGTGCTCATTATCTATGAGAGATGTTTTCACTTTCGCTAATAGAATTGTCTCTACAAAATATAACAATGCTAGCTTAACCACGGTTTCATCATTGTCACAGCTAGCTTTCAGAAAAGCGACTTCCAAATCATTAATCTCCAAATTCATGTTTCCATTGAAAATCTCATCTCTCAATCTAACACCTTCCACCTTTATATAGACATCTATTCTCGGATAAGGACTACAATGAAGGCTAGTAACAACACAAAACTCTTGTATAGAAAATCTAATCATCTTATCTTCTCCTACCAAGAACCACATTTGAAGGTCAGTAACAACACAAAACTCTTGTATAGAAAATCTAATAATCTTATCTTTTCCTACCAAGAACCACATTTCATTAGTGTTAGGATTTTCAACTTCTCTAAGCAAAAGTTGATGGACCATTTGTGGTGAAAAATTTAATCTATAGCTACCCATGCCGAGGAAGTGCCCAAAGCATGTTTGCTATAACATTGTCCTTTGCTCCCTTGTTAGTTTGTTATTGATGTTGTCAATAGCCTTCAATGATGATCAAATAGTGATCCTAGTAAGAGAGAAATCAACTTTGTGTATCTTTTGCACAAATTTGGGAGCTATTGTAGTCTGCAAGTGGGAACAACTGAATAGTTGAAAACAGAACATTCAACTTATTATTATTACCAACTCCTTTAACAGCACAGCTCAATAAATTAAACAAGATTATACAGATTATAACCTGTTATGTTTTTGTTTTAAACTTCTTTAAGATTCATGTTGACCTAAATCATATAACATTTACATTTACACCGTCAGACAGAGATCATGAGAAAAGCTCAAAAGAGCCTTCCTTGGAAGGAACAACAGTGACACAACTTGATTAGAATCACACACCATTTACATTGACACACTTGCTCACTGGTCAAAGGAAGCTTGATTCTACACAATCTTATAAACTAAATCCCTACAAAACCAACCTTTTATTACCACACATATCCAAATTACTATATAAATAGAAAGTGCACACATGTACAACAAAGCAACAAAATTGAGTCATCACATTCATCATTGTAAGAGAAGGGCATATAGATCAATCAAAATTAATAAAAGACTGAAGATCTAAAAATTTAATTAAATTGTATACAACATAAGAAAGAAACGTGTTCAACATGAAAACATGAAACAAATGAATTTATAAGAACTCGGCTAGTTTCCTCTTGAACTCACCCCATTGTGATTCAATCTCAACCATATGCTTATCAACACTCTCTTTTTCCTTCTCCTAGTTCTTTAAGTTGACAAGAGATTGATCAAAGGTATGCTTTGATGTTTTTGTCAATTTCACAAGATCCTTAGCTTTTACTTCCAAATCCATTTTAGATTTCTTTTTCTCCACAAATATCTTAGTTAACTCATCTATCATTTTTGTTATATCGTCCATCTCATTCGTTACAAGCCAAATTTCGACCATAATCTTAGTATCATTGTTGGTGGAGAAGGTCAAGAGAGAGCCATGCTCGACCTAGGGGCTAGCATCAACCTAATGCCATTTGCCATATACAAAAAGTTAGGTTTGAACGACTTAAAGCCCACCACCATATCACTTATTTTGGCAGACCAATCGATTAGGCAATCGCAGGGGATAGTAGAGGATGTGCCCATCCAAGTCGATAAATTGATAATTTTGATCGATTTTGTGGTGTTGGATATGGAGGAAGAGCCATATGAAAATGATTTGTTGATCTTTTTGGGGTGCCCTTTTATGGCTACGAGCCTACAACAAATGAGGTAATCAATGTCCATAAGAGGAAGTTGACAATGAAGGTCCTTGATGAGATGATTAAGTACAATGTCTATGAATCGGTTTCGTATCCGATAGGGGCTCATGATTGCTACACACCAATTCATACATACACAAAGGGGTTTAATTGGAAATTCGTTTCGATCCAATCGATTCTTAGGGTCTTTTAAAGACAAAGGATATGTTAGTGACGTAACACGACAAAGCACTTTCCAAACATGTTTCATATGAACGAGCACGACTGAAAGATTCAAAAGGCAACGTCGAAACGCCTATTTCTCTATTTATGCTGGACCCAACTCTTTATACGGTCTAGCACTAACTAAAGGATTGCTATGGCCGGCTAGCGAGCCACTACCACTACCCTACTCAAATTCAAAATTCTTAATGTTTGGTGCCGCGCAACCTTTGATAGGAATATCTCCCACGGGTGGATGAATAACAGAATTTCTTTCTCTAACCCCTCCTTGCCTTTATTGCCCGCCGATCGCCTCATTCTATCAATTGCGAAAGGTCATTTTTTAGTAGGGGTTGTTGCACGGTCCTTCATCTTTCTTCTTTCGGCCTTGATCCTTGATGATGATATTCTTCGTAGATAGGTGGTCTTCTTAGAGGGAAATTGCTTGAGGTGTTGATTAGGTATAAGCAAGCCATAAGATGGTCATTGGATGACATCAAAAGGAATTAGCCCTATGCTTTGCATGCACCGTATCCTATTAGAAGAAGATACAAAGCTGTCAAGAGAAGCACAACATTGGTTGAATCTGATTATGCAAGAGGTAGTGAAGAAAGATGTGCTTAAGCTTCTAGATGTGAGGATCATCTACCCAATCTCAAATAGCAAATGGATAAGCCTGATTCATGTAGTGCCAAAAAAGCTCGGGATAACTGATTGAGAAGAAGGAGCTTATTCTGCAAAGGTTGCATACGGGTTAGCGAGTGTGCATTGACTATAAAAAATTGAACACAAGCACATGGAAGGATCACTTTCCACTCCCATTTATAGATCATATGTTGGAACTCCTAGCAGGTCACATTTACTATTGCTTTCTTGATGGGTACTCGGGATATAACCAGATTGCAATCACACCAAAAGACCAATAAAAGACGACATTCATTTGCCCATTCGTTACCTATGCCTATAGGAGGATGCCATTTGGACTTAGTAATGCACCGGCCACATTCCATAAGTGCATGGTATCTATCTTTTCTAATATGGTAGAAGATATTATCGAGCTCTTCATGGATGATTTCTCCGTGTTTGGGGACTTATATGATTTATGTTTGACCAATCTCTCTTGAGTTCTTCAAAGGTGCCAAGAGACAAATTTAATGCTTAATTGGGAAAAAAGTCACTTCATGGTGAAGAGTGGCATAGTGCTAGGACATGTGATCTTAGAAAAAGGAATCGAGATTGAAAAAGCAAAGATTGAAGTGGTGAAAAGTCTACCGCCGTCGAAAACAGTCAAGCACATCCAGTCATTTCTAGGCCATGCGGGGTTCTACAGAAGGTTCATCAAGGATTTCTCTAAAATTTCTAGACCTTTGTGCACTCTTCTTCAGAAAGAAGTGGAGTTTGAGTTTGGTGATGATTGCATGAGGGCTTTTGACACTCTTAATGAGGCCTTGACCACCGCACCAATCATTATGTCGCAAAAGTGGGATCTTCCGTTTGAACTAATGTGTGATGCTTCAGACTATGCAGTGGGTGCAATTCTTGGGCAAAGGGTGGAGAAGCTACCGCATATTATCTACTATGCCTCTCGGACTTTGAACGATGCTCAGTTAAAAATACTATACCACAGAGAAGGAGCTTCTCACTGTAGTCTTTGCACTAGAAAAATTTAGGCAATACTACTAGGAAGTCTCATAGTAGTCTGTTACCCAAGACCCGTTGAACGGAAATGTTCTATATCTCATTTAACTTAATTCAGCCAAGTATCTCATTGACTGGCATTTAGGTCTGAGTAATTCATTGCCCGATTCAACTTCACGTGTCTTATCAGGTTTTATTTACCCGATGGGGTGCTGACAGTGCTTCTAATGCACTCAGTCATGCTTTTTGTCATATATATAGGAGGACACATGTTACTTCTAAAAGAGCACTTGCAACTAGTATTGCACATCGCAGTGAGAGAAAATGAATTTAATTCATGATTTATGTTTACATTGTTTAGTAAAAACATATATATAAATAAAGAAAGATGTTTCCGTTAGAAAAGGAACTTTCTAGTTTTATTTTTATTTTTAAGTATTATATTAATTCAAGGTTTTTTTAGAGTAAGGGGAGGACTCAAACCCATAACCTCATGGTGTAAATGTGAGAAGTTTACCACCGAAACAACCTCATCTCGTCACATTCTAATGCTCTTATTCTTAAGAAATTAAACTCTTTTCCCTAATTCCCTTTCTAGTGCTCTCTCATTCGATAGAGATATGTTAGCTACATTAAACTATATGATTCTCTTCCGGAATTTTATTTTTAAATCTCGATCTTCGTGATTTCATTATTCCATTTTTTTCTAAAAAAATCGGTTGCTCAAAATTGAATCCTACCCACCTCAATTTACTTCAAATATTTAAAACCCTTAGCTTATTCATGCATAAGGCAACATATATTTGGTAATAATTTTGAATTCACATGCAAGCTCTTCCATTTTCATTCTCTCTCTGCTCTCCTTTTAGCGCACAGATTCTTTCTTCTCCAATATCATACCACTTTCTTGAATAATTTTTCCCTTTTCAAGCTTCATAAAGTGCACATGTGACATGTACTGTTTCCTTACGTTTACTTAATTTGTTCTTTATTACTCTTGTAGAGTTGTAGGTGACCGTTCGCCGAATCATGAAGATCATGCGAAAATTATTAGCTTAGAATGTAAATAAAACTTTGAAAATTAACAAAAGGGATAATTACCCCGGTAGCCATCGAATTGATGACACACTATCAAAATGGTCATTGGATTGGAAAGTTGTTCCAAATTGGCCATTTTTGGCGAACTTTGTGACACTAATGGCTATTACATCCAATTCCATCTAATTCTATCCAATTCCATCCAATTAGTGGCATTTTGGTAAATAAGGGGATGACATTAATTTATTTTAGATTTTTTTTTTTAAATCAATTTTTTCTTTTGTTTTTTGAAACGAATAATTATATTTAGTGTGTATATATGTATACACACTAAATATAAGATATTTTGTTTAAATTCAGACGGAAGAGATTAGAATTATATTAAGATGACATTTTGGCCTAAATTATTCTTCTTTCTAGCTAACTTGTATATTTTTTTAATATATATTTCGTTTAATCTTCTATCTCATTGACTATTCTTATCAATTTAATCGAGAGATATTTATTTAAGGGTAACTAATGTCATCCAAAGATATGCTTTATATATTTATATTTTATTAAAATAAATTATTAATAAAATAACCTTAAATAAAATGATTAAAAGAATAAATAACTTGATTAAAATTAAATAAATCAAAATACTTTCCCCATCAATGACACCAACATTTAAACCCTAATTTATTTTAAGTATCAATTTTTTATTTTTTTTATTTTGGTTCATCTTTAAGTCTTCTTCACATACGTATCATCAACTCTAATACGAACCAAATTAAAGATAGCACAATCTTCATTTTAGAGCCACCCAATTATGCCATCTTCATTTTAGAGCACTACATGTTTATATGAGCTTGATTGATGTAGGAATTTTTGTAATTACTTCTCTTTGTTGTGTTTTGTTGTGTTTTGTAATTACTTCTCTTTGTTGTGTTTTGTAATTACTTCTCTTTGTTGTGTTTTGTTGTCAAAGTCACAAACCATGTGCCAAAAAGGTATGTAATTTCTCATTATGGCTCTCTCTCTTTTTGTATATGGCAAATGGCATTAGGTTGATGCTAGCCCCTAAGTCGAGTATGGCTCTCTCTTGACCTTCTCCACCAACAATATACTAAGATTATGGTCGAAATTTGGCACATGGTTTGTGACTTTGACAACAAAACACAACAAAGAGAAATATAGTTGTAATTATGAATATGCACATGGGACAAAACACAACAAAGAGAAGTAATTACAAAACACAACAAAGAGAAGTAATTACAAAACACAACAAAACACAACAAAGAGAAGTAATTACAAAAATTCCTACATCAATCAAGCTCATATAAACATGTGGTGCTCTAAAATGAAGATGGCATAATTGGGTGGCTCTAAAATGAAGATTGAGCTATCTTTAATTTGGTTCGTATTAGAGTTGATGATACGTATGTGAAGAAGACTTAAAGATGAACCAGAAAAATAAAAATAAAAAATTGATACTTAAAATAAAATTAGGGTTTAAATGTTGGTGTCATTGATGGGGAAAGTATTTTGATTTATTTAATTTTAATCAAGTTATTTATTCTTTTAATCATTTTATTTAAGGTTATTTTATTAATAATTTATTGGACTAATTGCACAAACATCTTGAGTTTAGGCATAATTGCATGTATATGAAATTTTTACCCATAATTGCACAAACATCCCCTGTAATTAGTTGACTTCGTTAAATCTAACCATTGACCACAATTTTAACCAAAAAATGACCAAAGTGCCCCTAGTTACCTATTTTATTATTAATTATATATATACTTTTTTTTTTTGACAATTTATATATATATATACTTAAAATAATAATTATATACAATACTTAATTTATTTATTTAACAATTTTTATAATCCATTTTTTAATCCATTTTTTACATTTTTATAATCCATTTTTTTAAATAAATAAATTAAGTATTATATATAATTATTATTTTAAAGTAAATATGTAATTATTTTTTTAAGTATATATATAATTATTTTTTTAAGTATATATATAAATTGTCAAAAAAAGTATATATATAATTAATTATAAAATAGGTAACTAGGGGCACTTTATTCATTTTTGGTTAAAATTATGGTCAATGGTTAGATTTAACAAAGTCAACTAATTACAGGGGATGTTTGTACAATTATGGGTAAAAATTCCATATGCATACAATTATGCCTAAACTCAGGGGACGTTTGTGCAATTAGTCCTAATTTATTTTAATAAAATATAAATATATAAATCATATCTTTGGATGACAGTTGTTACCCTTAAATAAATATCTCTCGATTAAATTGATAAGAATAGTCAATGAGATAGAAGATTAAACGAAATATATATTAAAAAATATACAAGTTGGCTAGAAAGAAGAATAATTTAGGCCAAAATGTTATCTTAATATAATTCTAATCTCTTCCGTCTGAATTTAAATAAAATATCTTATATTTAGTGTGTATACATATATACACACTAAATATAATTATTCGTTTCAAAAACAAAAGAAAAAATTGATTTAAAAAAAAAAATCTAAAATAAATTAATGTCATCCCTTTATTTACCAAAATGCCACTTATTAGATGGAATTTGATGGAATTTGATGGAATGATCATTAGTGTCACAAAGTTCGCCAAAAATGGCTATTTTGGAACAACTTTCCAATCCAGTGACCATTTTGATATTGTGTCATCAATTCGATGGCCACCGGGGTAATTATCCCTTAACAAAAAAAAATAAAAATAAAAATAAATAAAAAATAAAATAGTAACTACTCGTAATTAAAAATGATAATAAATAGGGCAGTTGACACCTTTATGAAACATGAAATTCTACTGGGCTATCGACATGTCGTCTAGCTAACTATATATAATACATGTATAGGGATTCCTTCTTCAGTTCTTTGATAAGTTTGGACATGAAAAAAATAAAATTCAAGACCGAAGTTAGTTCCATGGTGTTACAAAGTTAGTTCCACAATATTACAAAACTAGATATCGACTTTCGCAACAATTTCATAACTTCGATTTCGATTTTTTTTTTTTTTCAGACCGATCTAACAGGTAAGAACCTGAAATTAAGGATCGATCAATGTCAAACATATACAAGAGTTTAGACTAGAGTAATAACTTGTTTTAGAAGTGGATTTGTTTATCTACCTCTCACCAAATAAAGGAAAGTTAAGTTGACCTAAACCATTTTTGTGTACCTGCTACTGCTTACACACTACTTACAAAGTTTAAGTAGTTTGCGAATCATTTCGTTATATGTCACATCGATCTGCCTCTCAAATAATATTCAATTGATCTGTGTAATAACACTAATTAATCACCTGTATCTCGCCATTACTGCTAACACAACCTTTTTGTCTAACTTGTACTATCAGTTCAGTTTTGGAATATATACAATGCTATTTCAAGGACTTCCCTTTGTAATTTGACTACTTAAAGCACTTCACATGCCATAAGCCTGCCTTCAACGTAACAAAAAACACAAGAACACCAGTCATGGGCATAATATCCACCCTTAACGAAAGATGGAGAATTTTCACATTGACATGCTTCATGTGTTGCATTTTGTTAACAATCTGTCTCAACTATGGCCGCACCCGCGACAACAACAGAAGCCTCTCAACTTTTCAAAGCATGGCTATATCCATGAGCAGTACTATTACTCCATACAATGAGGTTGTCAAAACCATAGAGATTGAGAAACCAGCACCAGCACCAGCACCAGCACCAGCACCAGCCAATGAGTCTGAGTCTATGATGATTACAGCTTCCAATATTGAAATTGAGAAAACAGCTGCCTTGGAGAAGAAATTAGTAGAAGAGTGCAACATCTTCAATGGTAAATGGGTGTACAATCCAAAGGCAATTCCTTTATACAGTGAACCACGGTGTCCGTTTCTCAGTGAGCAAGTGAGCTGCCAGAGGAATGGACGACCAGACAATGAGTATGAGAAATGGAGTTGGGAAGCTCAAGGGTGTGAGATTCCTAGGTGAAAAAGCCTCACAAGTACATCTCTCAGTTTTTGATCAATTATTTTTATATGATGTTTTGTTTGCTCCTTTTATTAGGTTCAATGCTACAGACATGTTGCAGAGACTTGAGAACAAGAGAGTGATCATAGTTGGAGATTCTCTCAATAGAAATCAATGGGAATCTCTTGCTTGCCTTCTTTATTCAGCCATTCCTCCTTCTCGAGCCCACGTTAATTTTCGTAGTAATACCTATAAGGTCTTCAGAGCACTGGTATAGTAGTAGTATACACTAGTTGATAATTTGTTTGTCCAATTTGTGGATTAATTATTTATAAACTTGATTTCAAACTAAACAAGCTAAAGCTTTGACAAGAATGTTTATTTGGGTGTTGTTTAGGACTATAACTGCTTGGTTGAGTTCTACTGGAGTCCATTTCTAGTGCACCTAGACCAACCAAATAGTAGAAAGATTTTGAAGCTTGATCAACTCTCTCCCTCGGCCAAGAAGTGGAAAGGTGCCAACATTATGGTATTCAACACTGGTCACTGGTGGGTGCATACCGGCAAGCTCAAAGCGTAAGTTGGATGTTAATTTTAATGAAGCTTGATGAAATATAATTTATAAAGGATAATTTGGACTAAGATTTTGTTTTTGTAGGTGGGAATTGTTTCAATACGATGGAAAACTGGTGGAGGAAATGCAAATAGAGTCAGCATTTGAGATGGCCATGAACAGATGGGGTAGATGGGTCGATAAAAACGTGGAAGCAACAAAAACACAGGTCTTCTTTCGAAGCATATCGCCGGAACACATGGGGAGGCAATTGTGCTACAACAAAACTCAACCCATGTCAATGGATGAATCCTCCTCGGAGACATTTCCTAAACAAATGATACAAGTTGTTGAGAGAACAATTGGAGGCATGAGAACCCCAGTAAAGTTACTAAACATCACAGAGCTTTCTCATTATCGGATCGATGCACATCCAACGATTTATGCGAGAAAGCAACAGAGGCAACAGCAGTTTTATGGTGATTGCAGCCACTGGTGTTTGCCTGGTGTGCCTGATACATGGAACGGACTGTTGTATGCATCCATGATTTTGAACAACTCCAGAGATATCTCAGCCTCTTCAGATTTGTTTGCTTGATTTTTGACTCTTTGCTTTTAACTAATTGATTGTACACGCGTTTTTCCTTCTAAATCAAGTCCACATTTGATTAAACCAAGCAGAAATTCAATTGTTCGGTTTCGACTTCTTGGCCACTATATTCTCATCCTTTTCCTCCGTTTCTTCTCAATTTTTTATAAACACAACATGGGTACAGAATATAAACTAATCTTTTTTATTACAGAAATTTTGCGATCTCAAGGTTTTCAGACAGTTTCCGATAACCTAGACAATCTCCTTCATTATTGTATGAATATCCATAGAAAATGGAAACAGCATCACATCGTATTACTATATATCCTATACGGTAGTATAAATTATTTAATGAGATTGAGAAAGCTTTAAGCTGACAAATTTTGAGTATAATAACTGAATTGCATCATATTATGCTGCAAATAAACCTGTATTAACCCAGCTGGGGACTATAACTATAAATTATATAGATTCATCACTAGAAAGGTAATTGTCTTTTTCGTTTTTTTTTTTTTTTTTTGCCCCTCATTTTCTTCGTTATTTACGTGCTCACCATATACTGTGCAGGGGAGGGGTGGTGGTGGTGGACCTTTGGCTGCTATTATTAACATCCAGTTCTGCAGAAGCAACTAGGTAGAAATTATTTACACATGCAAGTTTAGATGTCTAAAGGAGCTCCCACTCAAACTCACAGTTATCAGGGGAAGGTGATCTCTTTGTGCCATCCACTAGTTTAGTTGGCTTCAAACTCCCTGCTTGTTCTTGATTGGATTTTACATCCTCTCCATACCTTAATGCAAGCTGTTTATACTCCTGCTTTCTCGCTGATCTCATTCTAGAAGTAATAGCATCCCGGATCTTTTTCTGAAACAAGAATGTTCAATCAAGGAAATTAAAGAAATAGGAATAGAGGGGGAGAAAGACACACTCCATTCAACTGAGACAGAAAATACCTTGTAAGGTTTATATTTTCCTTCTTTGTGAGGAAAAAAATGAAGTTCATCTCCATTCACCAGAACACAAGTTTCCTCCACTTTAAAATTTCCAACTGGTTCAATAGCTTCCAATTCCTGTTCGACAACAGAACTACTCTCAACTGTATCTGTACTCGAGTCTACTGATTGTCCTGCAAGAATTCACTCAAACCAGTTACTGCATCAAATGGACAATGTCAATATCATAAATAAGTAATATAGCATCAAGATAAAAACAAAAAGGTACAAAGGGGAAAAAAAGTGCCTTGGAACTCATATCAAAGCCTATGCTGACCTAAACACTCTCTTTTTGATTGGCTCTAAATCAGGTTCCCAAAGGAACATAATAAGATCACAAATAATTGGACATCACTACTAAGGGTAGAAGAATGTATATATAGCTTGACTGCTCGATTGAAAAAAAAAAAAAAAAAAACACAAGGGTTTGATAAAAACTAAAAAGTGACCACTGCCAGGTGCGGCATTAGAAGTTTCGGACTGACAAGTGCTGGCACTTGGGTTAATGATCTGACAGCAGCCACTTTATGCAAATATACTACAAGGTAGACCATATCAAAAACACTTTCTACAGCCCTGATTCGCAGGACCAGTATTGGGTAATTTACTCTCTTTTATTGTGCCGAGGTAAATCAACTGCTGCCAAAATGTACAAGTTCAAGATAATTAAATTTATATGCAATTCATGTTTTGACACACAACAACACATTTATATAGAAAGCTTTGCTATTCTGAAGCATATTGACCATATTAACCTTATTATGGGCCAGAACCAAATAAAGGATCAATCAGTCAAATCAAGACTAATCAAAGCACTAATCATTCCAGAAAAATGCAAAATGATAGTGAATTATTACAGCCAATGAACATTTCAGACGGTGAATAGGTTTTGGTGGGAAGAAATAATATGTTATGTTAGTATGCCAATTTATAGATGTTTCATTCAATCTTTTCATGTAGACATTTGTATGATTAAATCATGAAAATCAACATCAAACTTTCTTTCTCATCTCCTGGACAGTTCATAGAATGCATCTAAATGAGACAATAGGTACCTGAGTGGCAAACAAAGATTCCCTTATCAGAAAATTTGCCGGGCTGTACATCCCCATCTGCAGAGGACCGTATCACAGAAACCACACCATTGTTCATACAGATATCAGCAGCTGTCAGATGAGAAGTCAACAAAGGGCACTGACAAGTTTTTAAGAAAACAATAGACATAGGGTGTATAAAGTAGTCACCATTTGCAGATTCCCCATTGCAAGAAGAATGAGCACTTCTGTTTTCAATCTCATTACAATCTTCATATGATGGGCTATCAGTCAAAACGTGAGGTGTACCTTTTTTTTCACTTTCAAACTCATCCCACATTTCCTCTCCAGAATTGGACTCTGTCGGTTCAAGTGCAACAGGGGTTGGGGTTGGACTAAAAGCCATATGGTCACATGATGGTTCATGATTTTTATCTAAATCATAAAATGATGAAATTCTGCTTGTATCTTTTCCTGTATGAGTGATGGCACCAGATGTTTCACTTGGACGCAAATTCTCCTCTCTAGAGATTTTTGTCACACCCAGACTCAATTTATCACGCAAATTCTCCTCTCTAGATGAATGGAATGAAGTATCTTCAATGAGAAACCCATGGAAAGATGCCCCATGACTTGCATCTTTATCCATATCTGCAGTGACCAGTGAATCCTCAGTTAAAGGCTTGTTAGCTACCTTCACAGCCTCTTCCTTCATAGCTACTTTTGGCTTTTTATATATCCCAACATCATGATGTTTTTCTGCAATCATATTGAAGGTTGCATCCCCTTTCACAAGATCCATGGAAGATGGAGGAAGAATATCTTGCATCACATCTGAATAGAACTTTTTGACACTTGCACCAACTGTTTGCACCTGATTCTCAACATATTTGACAGTGTCCTGTCCCAAAAAATAATAATGCAAATTATTATTACTATTATTTTAAGTTTATTATATTCTTCCATAAACACAACTTATATACTACTGTAAACTTTAGAATACATTTATATGCTATAGGATGATAGGATGATAAAATTATATTATGTATATTCATGTGATAGAAAAACTATAAACTGTTTTTTACATATTATAACAGTCAACTGAGGTCATGATAGTAGGCTAGCTACAAGTTTCTGGCACAATAACCAAACTGATCGAGTTAGTTCTACAAAATAACAATCTGGAAATGTGCCCACCAACCTTTAACCAGTTGGGTTGGGTCAGTTCTTCAGATACTCTATTGTAGGCTTGAAATTGAAATACACACACACAAAGCATACCTGGTACATAATGTCTTCTACCTCCAAGCACATAGTTTCAAACTTCTGGTACACATGTCCAACCCAGGTTATACCTTTTAGATCCATATTGATCATGAGTTAACCTCAGTAGAAGAGTTGTTGGATATCTTCACTTTTTTGGTGGATTAAATATAATTGCAAACTGTTCCGGTATTAATCCAATATGGTACTATCTGCAGGAAATGAAATCAAATTCAGCAATGAGAAAATGTGATTACTATGAGTAGGGAGCCGTTGTAGAAATCAGAAGATTGTAGCAAGAAAATGCATAATTTTTATTTGCATTAGTAAACAAAATTAATGCACCAAAAATTTCGCTTCTATGAACATCTTTTGTTGAATAATTTATAACACGATCTTTATTGATAATGTGGAAAAAAAAAAAAAAAAAAACTGATTTAAGCACTTTGGACCAAAATTGAAGTTTTAGCGGAATGCCCACCAAAGTTTCAATTGACCACATTCTTAAAGAATTGCAACAACCCACATGATTATTTTTCTAAGCAAAAAGAATATATATGTATCCAAGATATTAGGCAATGCATCCTTTTGGCAGGAAGTGCATTGCCCAAAACCCAAAAAGGAAAAAAAGACAGTACAATAATGAAGTACATAGGATTCCTTAGGATGCCTGAATTCTTTTCTTCGTGCCAAGCCCAAAACAAATTGAGCAAGTTTGAAACTTTGGGAGAACGAAAAGGCAGGCATTCGATCTTAGCACCAGGACACCACCCCACCCACCCATGAACATCAGTTTTCAAACAAAAAGGTAAAAGAAAAAAATAAAAAAATAAAAAAATAGGACAAGTACTAAATTATAACTCCAGTATGTAAAACAGGCTCTAGCTTCTATTAACAAAAATTGACTTGAACCATCATCTACTTTCTTTTCCAAAAACAAATTCTAAATTCGAAGCACAGAACCAACATTAGCAAAACCATCACAAAGCCGAAACTTGTTATCTCCCAACTCCCAAGAGTTTCATGCTAAAAACGAAAAGTTCAAACAACTAGCAATAATTGAACCAACCCAGAAACATTTTGTTCAAACAATTCTACTCACACAACCACCATACATTAATATTCACCAAAACCAAACCTAACCCCCAATAAATTACAAATTAATAACAGAACTATTTTCTCTTGAAACAATCAAAGCCGCATATCAATTCATGTGATTTTCAACTAACTCAAGCAAATGATGATCAAACAAACAGACACAATCAAAGCACTTTGAAACCTCACCAGAAAAATAAAAATAAAAATTGCAACACACAAAACGCCAATCAAAACATAATCGAAGAACAAACAGATATGATCATAAAACAAATACTAACTTTACAATCAAGAGGCCACAAAAAAAGAGGAATATTCAAAGAGGAAACTTGAAGGCTAGTTAATTTCCAGAAATCGAAGCTAAAACAACCTTTACTCGACTTACGTGCTTTGGAGATGATACGAACTGAGAAGCAAACAGCTTCCGAGAAGTCATATAAGAGTGAAAAATAAAAAATAAAAAAACCACAAAATTCTCAGTTCAGGTTTTCGAAGAAAACCCCTAAATTTTGCTGTATACTTAGAGAGACGTATGGACTCAGTTCACTTGCCCTTGCTTCGAGCCTTGTCGTTGGGACACGTGTCGAACCCACTTGTTGGCCCCATGTGTCATTTCCATTTTTATTCAATTTACGAATAGCGGGTCCCGCACATTCCATTTACTGTTTCTAGGTGGGTTTTTGGGGTCCGACGTGTTTGGAAGCCGGTATTGTTATGGATCGCTGGCCCCACAGCTTTTAACATCAATTAGGGGCCCAGTTCCCTGTTTATTGATGTATGTTTGGTTCGAAATCTTTAAACGATTTTTTTTATAAAAAATAAAAAATAAAAAACTTTTTTTTTAAATACTACATAAATTCGGTATTTTAAGACTCAAACTCATAATCTCTCTTTAGTCGTAAGTGTGATGAATATTCTAAAATACTGAATTAATTTGTGCTTCTGTTTTTGACTAATCGATGTAAGTGTAACCTGCTTAAGGGTGTGTTTGGTATGGTTTTTCAAATAGAGCTTTTAGGGCAGATCTTTTTATAATAGAGCTTTTAACAAAGATTGTGTAAATTACAAAAAAGGTATTGATAATGTATTTTTAAAAATAGCTTTTGGTTTAGTGAATTATAAAAAAGGTGTTGACAATGTATTTTTAATGAAAAAGTTATAGTGGAATATCTAAAATTTATAAGGTGTAGTTGAGACAATTCATATGTTTTTAAAAAGTCCAAAAAAAAGCTTCTCCAAGTAGATATAAAATGGCTTTTATAAAGGGTAATTTAGACAATTCATATATTTAAAAAGTTATTTTGAGCTTTGCCAAACAACTAAAAAAAACTTTAAAATAGCTTCTAACATTAAAAAATCGCTTTTAATCCTTTCAAAAATCATACCAAACACATACTAAGTACTAATGATGCAACATGTGTAGGTAAATTGTTAATCTTTGGTGTCAGTATATCCTACTTATGAGTGTAGATATTCATATTGTACACGTAGATTTTTATTTTGACATATCCTCACGGTTGTTCGATGTTAAATTTCAAGAAAAATAATAACAATTATTTGAGGTTTTTTTTTTTTTTTTCAACAATCTTATTGAAAATGATCTCAAAATGATTTAAAAATAAAATAAAATAAATTATATCTAAAAACTTACTTCTTCTTTTTTACAGTAAAAAAAACTTACTCTTATAAATAAACCAGTAAACACATTCTTAGTTTTTTTTTTTTTTTTTTTTTTTTTTCTTACTCTCATTTTCAAAATAAGAGATTAGTTTTGTTATTCATAGTATAATTTAATTACTAAATCATATAAAGTATAAATTTTTATTTTTATTTATTCTGAGTTAAAACTTTTTTTTTTTTTTTTTTTTTTTTTTTTTTTTTTTTGCGAATCTATATGACACATTACCATATACATTGAATATGGATCCACATTGTCAAAAAATAATAATTAAGAAATGCATATTCTCATCTCCAATGCAATTATCTAAAATCAAATATGTATCCATTTTTGATCGATCGATCATCTTACAACATTTATCTCGTTCTCTCCCCAGTCCCCACTTTTAATTTACGATTAAATGAGGTGTAATATTATTGTTGGTAAAAAGTTGGAAATCCTAGTTAGATAATTGCATTGGAGAGGTTTTTCTACCTCATTATCTAACTATCCTACGTGAGATTCAATTTTCTCTAAATACATAATAGCATTGGAGATGCCCTAACGACATAGTGGAGTTAGGGTACGCCCAACAAAAAGTTTAGCTGTCACTAACAGAAGAAGAAAATAGTTTCATTGTCGATAGAACTAAAGCAATTGGCATTTACTTGCACATGTATCTCATTTTCAAAATCATCTTTCATCATTTCAAGTTCGCTGAAGGCGATATTTAAGGTGATGAGTCCATTTTGAAGGCTCTAGTTATCTGAAAATATCATATTCCAAGATTCAATAATAAGAACACACTAGATTTTTTTTATAATAAATGTGATATTAATGTCTTCTATCATTATTCTACATCACAATTATAATACAGTACACTTTAAAAACAAATGTCACACGTCTAACATTTTTAAGTCATCTAAAACTGTTCAAATTGGGATTCTGCTACCCTAATTTATGGAGGACCTTTATAATTACAACGGAGAATCTATCGATTTTATTTTTATTTAAAAGTTATATATATATATATATATATATATTTTTACATTTTGCGAACTATTATATTTCCATCGAATAAACATAAAACCATAAAGATTATAAAATAAACTGCTGTTTAATCACACAGGTAAACTCCATATGATTGCAGTATATACCAAATATTTACCAGATCATTGTAAATATTTTAGTTGTATATCTAAATTCAACCATTGAAACCCCAACTCATTGAAAAAAAAAAAAAAGGAGAACATATAGACTATTTTGAGTACAAATTAATTATCATCTCAGGTATCATTTTACCCTGCAGCTTGAAAATCACCGAAATCGTCATCAGGTATATCTTGTGTACTTTGATTTTCTGAGGAATTTTGTTCTTTGGAGTCTTCTTTGGTTGAGTCTTGGGCCTCAACTTTGGAAGATACACCAGGACTGAGACTTTGTGGCGAGTTTGACGGTGACTTCTGAGCAGTAGTAATAGCTGAGAGAGTCACCGGGGGAGGAGGTGGTGGTTTGATACAAATCACGGGCTCTTTCTGGTTACCTTTATCCTCTAATGACATATTGTTCAGACCCTGCTCGAAGAACTTGGATTGCACGCGGCCAAAGCTTTTCTGGTAGGAGCATAATTCAATGAGAGCGCTTAAATAAGGTGCGAATAATTTGACATATTTGACATCGAGATGCATATAATAAGCTTACATTTTTTATCTGGAGGCGAAGGGTCTCTCCCTCTTTCAAACTGTAATCTACAGAGGAAGTATTCTGGAATTGTTGTTCCATCTCTTCGGCAGTTCTCTTCTTGTTCAGATATCTTCAATACATATTAAGAGAGTGCATTAAAATTGTGTTCAGTATAATCAACTCCATGCACTACCAAAAACTTGAAGCATAAAAAAGATACAACAAAAAGATAAAAGTGCATATGGGTAGTAGGATAATACTTCATATGATCATGAAGGGCAGCTTGGAAATCATAAGCTTCTGTTCTTTCGCGGAATCCGATGCCAATGAAAGCATGCCGAAGGCGACCACCTACATCAGTTCAAAAATACTAAGATAGTTGAATGAAGAGGGTTACCAGAAAGCAAAGTGATAAGTGAATAGTGCATCAAGTGAGCTTAACAATTTCAGGGAATGAAATATTGGGAAAAAAGGAAAAGGATTACAGTTTCCTGTAAATAGGGGTAAAATGTTTCAGAAACGTAAAAAACGCAGGACAAACCATGATCTAACAATAGGCTTAGGGACCACTTAGCCATTTAACCAAAGCTAGTTGCTTCCCCATGTATTTAACAGAAACCAGAATATGGGCCACACTTCTGTGTGCAAGAAGCATGTGACAGTAGAAATATTAATAGAAAGACTGCAAAAACAGCACATGAATGAAACATGCTGAGTAGTCACAAACATGTCTTTCGTACCTAGAGGATTTACCTCACTGTTTGTAGCAAAAAGGTTTCTTTCCCAAACCATTTTCAGGTTAAAGAGAATTAAAAAGAAAATGTAAAGAGGGAATGTGTAAATATAGAGTATAACTGAATATTCAGGTTTCAGCTAATGAATGTGAATGGAAAATACCAACTAAAAATCCATTCAGTTGGATTAATTGGAAACAGAAATAAAATAAAATTAAAAATCATAAATGAGATTTGCAAGAAGATGCAGGAGGCAAAATTGCTCACCAATGTTCTCTTCTATCCGAAGAACAAAATATCTGCAGAAGAAAGATCTTTCATTCAGACACCTTAAAAAATTATGAAGTAGAAATAACAGTGTTTTTTATTTTTCTTTTGTTTATAGGAAACAATAAGATTTTATTAATGTCATGAGAGAGAGTACAGAAGTCGACAAGCCATCCCCCAAAAGAAGCTATGTAACTGACTTCCGCATAACACACCTAAATGGTACTGCAATATCAATCTTTGAAATTTTTTTGTGTAATGGTATAATCCTTTAACATGAACAATTCAATAAATCTTGGCTTTTGTTTCAGTTAGAAATGAACTCAACCTGCTGCTATCAATTACAGCTTCCACCGGATGCACTTCTCCATTTCTCAAAAATGCCCGAGCATATAGTTCACCTATTCAAAACATATCAAGTTATTACACGAATATATCATTGGATGATAAAGAGGTATTCTACACATTTTGTTTTTAGAAAACACAAAATCAACCTTACCCGTGGACTTATCCTCAAGTCTGATAATGCACTCTTCTCCCTTGCTAACAACTTTAAGTGTTCCCTCCCATGCCCATTTGTTGACATTCCATTCATCAGCCCTAAAATAAATTCCAGCAACATTAGTATCCATCTTTTATTCTTATAATATAAACCAGCATTAACCATTGCAAATAGATTTGAGTATATCTACTTCGAGTTCAATTGTTGAAGATTAAAAGGAATAAATGGAGACTAGGAATCTATTAACAGGGGTTTGGAAAGGCACTGGAAGACTTTATGCTTTTTACTTTAACTTCTTGGTAGTTAAACTCACTCATGGGAATTTAAAGAAAAATGTTATTGATTGTAGTGTTCACCTTATGTTAATTTGATAGCAGTGCTCCTTACTAGAAGAAGTTGGCTTTAAAGAGCCTCAAAGAAATGACTTCCACAAATAAAATTAACACAAAGCATCCAAAAAGATGTTAATGAAAAATTAAAGTGAGGGTGCCCCGATCTTCCTCTACTTTATTTGCCTGTTATAAATTCTTTCAGTGGACCCAAAAAAAAAAAAATCAGATACACATACGGATACACATAAACCAATATAAATTCTGCTTAATCATGAACCCAAAAGAAATTTAAAGCATCGACTTTATACCAAAGTCTTATAACAGATCATGTGAAAGGCAAATCCGGTATCATAATTTGTCAAGTAGAATAATAACCTGTATGAAGCTGCACTTTTCCTTGGTGGTATCTGCAGAAATAACATGAAAATTAGTTTGATATCCCACTGAAAATGTAACACCACAAATAACTTTCTGAAGATTTAAAGGTGCAACGAAATTAGAAAACTGTTACAAGGTAAAACAATTGGCGATAGCTACAATTATATTATTGCCATGTATATTAATTCGCATATAAAAAACTAATAAATTAGAGTATGCAGCAAACTCATTAGAATTTACAATAGTGATATAGTACCGACAAGGTGGTCGATTAATTACTCAAACACAACACTAAAATGTCTTAGATTTGCTAATATAAACAATACAAGACCGCATACAAGCATACTTTACATTTTGTATTCTGAGCTTATTTATTAGATTTCACCATCATTGCCCATTCTGTATTCTGTCAACCCTCACTTCGTGAAAGGATTAAGCTTTGAGCCCTAGTTTTGGACACATTGGCCTAAACAATAAGTGCAAACGAAAAGCACTACTTATTGACGAGCAAACAATGTTGGCTCAACCCCAAGCTTCATAAATCACACACACACAATTCACATCTTGCAGTTTACATCCTAGATTTTTCCATTACATACAGATTATCGAAGAACTACTGTATCGTGAGTCAGGACACCATCAATTTCTTCGAAAAGTTTCTGAATATGTGGAAAAAGTCCACCTCTCAAGACAGTTTGTTAGCTTGTTCTTAGCAACTCCATTCCTAAGGCTACATATTATCACTCTGCAATATAACTCTTCAAGTTCCAGCCATTTTCGACAATTCCGCTAAAAAATCACAAAAGATATAATAACAACGCAAACTAGCATGAAAACTAACCAGAGATTATAGAAATTAAACAACTATCAACAAATTATTTGAACTCGAATCAAAAGTCGAATGAGACACGAGTAATGCATTTTACACATTAAACAATTTTAAAAAATAATAATAATCATAATAATAAACCACACATTGCATCACTTCAAATCCTCAATTTTTCACTCATTCAAACACCGTAACAAGCAGTTGCGACCGAAATCTCTTCAGCAATTTGCATCTCAATCAATCTCAAGTATTCGAATATTCAACACAAAAAAATTAATAGAGATACTTTATACTTACCAAATAAACATAACATTCAGAGACTTGAAACAAAACAAGCTCAATAGCTTCACTTTCTTCGTTCGCGTCTGCGTTTTCTTTCTGATCGCTCCTTACTCTCTCTTCTTCTTTCTCCATGATCTCGAAAAAAAGCAAATTATTCAAGACAAAAATTTGAGAATATGCAGTTCAGTGTGGTGAGGACTGGATGGTAATTTAGTGAAATCAGAATGGTCTTTTTGGGAGATCAATTGGAATGCTGTTCGTCGGTTTCTCTTGATTCTTTACTCAGAGAAGAAAATTATGACATTAGCTGAAAGTGCTGAAAGACCGTCTGATTAGGTTTTTCGAAGTTGGAGATTGAGTGGACGGCTCTGATGGTGTGTGACTTTGCTACGAAGTCAAACGATGAACGGCTAAGATAAAGTGCATTGCTTGATTTCTAAGAAAGAGACACGTATCACGTTTTAGTGTATTATTCTAAGATGGAATTATCGAAAAGAATGGTTAAACGAACCCACCAAACGATGCCTCTTGGTCTTCTTTCTCACACAGCTGATAAGACGCGTTCTTTATCCAGAATTGGAAAATAAAACTTAATTCTATATTGTTTCGAACAGAAAAATAAACTTAGGTGCCGTTTGTTATTATGATTAAGTGGATTTTATTCGTTTGTTTTTTAATTTATATCTTAAATTAGTTTTAAAACATCTTAAAACCTAAAATAAAAAAGCTAATATTTTTGACTTTTCACTTATTCAATAAATAAGTGATAGTTAGCACATTAACATAAATTTCTTAAAATAAACCCATATAATTAAATTATTATCAAAAACACTTTATTAACAAAAAAAAAAAAAATCTCCAATTTCATTAAACCCTAAAGGCCTAAACTTAAAATGGAATCTCATGGAAGGGGGAGGCGGCGCCACCTCCATGAATCGTGAACGGAGAAGGCTAGCCGGCCTCATCCATGCGTTTGACGGGAGGAAAATCGACATGAAGCTCGATGTGATTGACCTCGACGTCTTCAATTTTAGTTCCTCCGTCTTGTCAAGAATATCCCTAACAATGATGTCTTCGAGGCCTCATACGCTGGTGACATCAACCGCCGGTGACATCAACCGCCTTCGATGTTTATGCCTTCGAAGCAAGGCAGCTGTCGCCATTGGGACCATTGGAGGCGATGTTGAGAGATACTTTCTTGAGTTTTTCTTTTTATTTTTTAATAAATTTTTTTTATTTAAATAAAATAAATTAAATGAATATTGAAATTCATTTCTAAATAATAATAATAATAATATTAAAATAAAAATACTTAAAATGAAGGGTATATAGTATACTAGTAAAATGAAAACCACACAATATTTAAGTGAAAACATATACCGGAACAAACAAACAAGTTGGAGGGTCTTAATGATTAAAAGCTATTAAAGCTCAATTTGGTATTGCTGTAACATTTATAATAATCACTATTAGCTGTGCTAAAGAAATAATCAGCTAAATTAATCAGTAGATATTTGGTTAATTGCATTGCTAAACTGCTGTGCAGCTCAAAATCAGTATACATATGTTTGGTAATTTTATTGTAAAAGTGATGAGATTAGCTATGGGGCATGTTTGAAGGTTTAAAAATGGCCTGGAAGTTGGGTTTTAAAAAGGTTGTTGCTGAAACTGATGCTACTAATATTGTGCAACTCCTATGCACTGCCACCAACCCAAATCACCCTCTTTTCAGCCTTATTCAAAGCTGCAAAGAGATCATAAATGGTGATTGGAGCTGTGTTGTGAAACATGTCTATAGAGAGGGTAATTCCCTTGCAGATGGTCTTGCTCACTTGGGGTACAAGATGAATTTGGGTATCAGGTTTTTTGACAACCCTCCTGCTGATATTTTAAGTATTTTTAATGCTGATTGTAGAGGCACTTTCTGTATGAGACAGTGTCTTGAGACCAATATGGTCCTTCCTTAGTTTTTCTTTTGTTTTCTGGGCTTTGCCCTCCCATGTACCAAAAAAATATATATATACACGAGTTTATGACCATATTTCATTTTTTTTCATTAATTATATATATTAAATCAATATTTAATTAGAATATTTAAATTATATATTAAAAAAAAATCTATAAGAACAATAAAAATATTTTTAAAAGATTTTATAAATCAAATCAATATTTAAATAGAATATTTAATTTTAAGATGAAATAAAGTATATAAATTATTTTAACTTGATTCATAAAGATAATAATGATATTTTAAAAGATTCATTACATGTTGGAATAGATTATTCTATAATCACTTTTCAAAATCACTGTCAAAACTTGCCAGATTATCAATTAATCACTTCTGAAAGTTTTACTAAATATCATTTTATGTCAAAATTATAAAATAATCTAATTTTAACTTTTCAAAAGTAATACCAATTTGATTTTTTAAGAATCGAGTTTAAAAAAACAAACAAACAGTACCTTAATTTTATAGTTTTATTATTACCGTATTTTCTAAAAGTGGTTGAATATCAAGTTAGTTACCAGATTAGCTACTATAAAAACTTGTTAGGTAGTTCTATGAGAGAGATTAATTTTATTTTAATTTAATTTTTAATTCTTTAATTTTTTAGACCTCAATCAATCGATCCAATGACTAAAAAATAACCTAACAAGTAACAACTCTACATTACCTGTATATTAAACTGAACCCTAATTTTTTCTTGATTCCCTTTCTAATACAAACTTGATTCATAATATAAATTCATCTTAAAATTGAAAATATAAATTACAATTGGAATTCAACAAGGTTATAAGACATGTTTAGAGTCAAATTTTTAGCTCTTCTATAATCATCAAAGTCTAGATAAAATTGGCATAAAGGTTTTGAAAGAACAAATTATTTTTTCTTTCTTTTATTTAAATTGTATACATAACAAATTGCTATAAGGAACCATATTTTTATTTAACAATCAATGGGAAATAGATACCCAGAAGATTCATGTTAAAAGGAATATGCTCTTTATAATGTGTCGTGTTAAAAGGAACATGCTCAATAAGCAGTCAAAGATGTTTCATTTCACATGTAAAATGTATAAATGAGACACCAAAATGCAAAAACAAGGCACATTTTAGTTTCTCTCAATGACTTGGCCATGGCCAGAAGCATATGTGCCAAGACATCAAGAATGCACAATGTGATGCTAATGAGGCACAGTTGCAGTCACTGTTTGGTGTCTTGGGTCTGTGAGAACTGTTTGTACATTTACAAAGCCAACTTCTCTCATTTTTCCTTCCAGATCAGTCAGAAAGTATTCGTCTAGAAATGGTTCGGTGCTCTTCATTAACGTAAACAGCACCGGAGGCAATTCCTACAACAAATATGATAAAATGAATTGAATGATGCAGTTTTATATCTTCTTTTCTTTTCCTTCATCGGCTTGGGAAAATAAAATAAAAAACTCAAGATTGATTACTATTGTTGTTTTTGAAATTCATAGTATGTAACGTTAAACTATAAATCCCTCCAATGTATATGATTAAAAAGACGAGATCAGTGGCTGAGTATCAGCACCATACCTGAAGGATCTTTGATTTTGGCTGCATGAGAAAACAAAACAAACATGAGTGGAGTTGTCACAGCAAAACATATTAATATGACTAAAACCAAAGAGTCAGCAGTAAGTTACCGCGATATCATTCACAGCAACTGTGCCTCCAGGTCGAAGAAGCCGGAATGCTTCCCTCAATAAACCGATTATTGCTCTTTCAGGACATTCATGGCACTATAAACATTTAAGGAGTCAGTTTCTTAACAGAAAAGTAAAAGGAAATCATGCACACGTTCAGTTAATGACATTCTTCGATTACAGTACACTGAAACATGTTACTATGTTAGTGTCTTTCCAGATCTCCTGCAAAGGTTCCGAGTTAGACAAGAGGACATACCACATATGCAAAGGAGACAAGATCAAATGATTTAGAAGGCAAGCCAGTGTCTTCACCATTTGCATGTACCCAGCAGATTGGGTTGTCTCTTGGGGCTCTTCTCTTTTCTTTAAATTGAGCTACAGCGAGAAAGTAAGGCGACAGATCCAGCCCCTGCAGAAATTGCATAGAGACAGATTGTGAGATATCAGCATATTAAAGACTAAATGAATTCCAATTGGCAAAATCTTTTGGTAGCATGGATATCAATCATATGTAACACCAACCATTTTAGAAGACTATAAAGTAATTTTCAGAGAATTTCACTCACAGTGACTTTAGCAGAAGGAAAGTTTTCAGAAAGACACGTTGCGCTCACGCCAATAGAGCATCCAATGTCTAGAATGTCTCTGATCTTTCCAGAATACTGTTGATGATGTTGCTCAATTGCTTTAACCCAATTTCCACGCATTATATGATTTGCTTCGCCTAAAGAAGAAGCATATGGTATTGCACGTCTCGTCATGGACAAGTTTGCAGCCTCTGCTTCTGCTGCGGCCTGCCATTTGACATGCAACTTGAAAGTAAAATTGTTTCTTTTCAACTACACTATTTTCAACTAAATTATACCTATGAATTAAGTTCATTCACATAATTTTCCTTCTTGAGAAGCATCTTTTTAGTTAAATGATCACCTGTTGATTAAATTAGTGAAAGTTATGTAGACTCAAAAGCCGCAAAATATTGCCAAGATAGACACAGTTTTAGAATAATTACCGGCACAGGTCACATAAAAAACACAATAAGGTGGTCACAAGAGCTATGGACATAATTACTTCAAGTGTAAATTACAAGTAATATGATAGAATTTTGAAAAATCCTAATGAAAGCATGTAAGGTTTCGAGCATGACCAGCATAAGTACCCATACACAACATACAATTGTATATCCCTGAGTGTGTTGATTGTGAATGTGTGTATCTTCTTTAATAGCTAAAACGAAAGAGAAGAGCAAACAGAATTCATAAAGGATATGATAAAGAATCACTACTTACCAGCCATGATAGGTTACCCTCATCGTATGCATGAAAGGGATTCAGATAATCTGTTCAAAGTGAGCTTGGTAGTAAGTTTATCACAATCAAAGATTTGCAGGTATGAGCAGACAGAAAAAGCTTCAGAGGAGAAAAAGAAGAGCAGTACTTTGAATATCTCATAAAAGCTGTAAAGACTACAATTCATATTATATTACTCACAAATGCTCAAACCCAGAGCATTTGGCCTCAGTAGTACCAATTGGCTTGGTTGAGAACATACATCATTACCAAACATACATAAAAGAACACACATCAAGAAGAAAAATCAACAAATAAGAAATGAAGAGATTGATAGAATTACATTCTGGGTACACAACAGAGGGATTTTGAATGCTCTCCATCTCCTTGTAAACATCTGACTCCAGAATTTCTCTGGCCATTTTCCGCCATGAAATGTTATTCTTTTCAGCTGTACTGTTCCACCCAGATCCCAAATATCAGTCATCTTCTTCCAAGTAACTCAAACTAAATTTTATAATATTCTCACAAACACATACAATGCGTTCGTGATGTACAATTATACTGAAATTAAGAGGGGACCTGATAAGCACTTGTCTTGCTCCAAACTTGAGGACTGAAAAGATGGGCTTGAAGGAAATGAGAGCTCCGACAAGACGAGAGAGAGGGGTCTCTCCTGCCCACTTGGGTCGTTCCAATTGTCCCTCCTCGTATGCCGCCACGTCAGACGACGATGCTGTCATCCGTACAACTACTGGGTATTTTGTTCTGGTTCTTCTAGTTCTTGCATTCCCGTTGGTTGTTGAAGAGGCAAGAGAGAGCTTCTGGTTTGGTGCATACAACGCCATTGAAGCTCTCAGAGTCCAGAGAGAGTGAAACGATTGTTTGGACAGGGAGAGAGAACAAACTACTGTACAGAGAAATTTCCGAGAGCAGGAACACTGCCACGTCATTTCCGTATCTTTTAATAACCTATTGTAGACCAACACGTGGATGCGAAAATGTCTAATTTTATCTTCTCCACCGATAGGAAATGCAAGTTTTTCTCCTAATTAGATTCATGGGTTACAACTTAAATGAAAAATCTCATCTTAGTTACCATTTGTAAATAGCGCCAAATTGCACAAAATTACTTGACGTAAATTGTGTTTGATTTTTCATGTGAAGAATAAATAGTGTTGAATTATACTAAAGACGGGATAATAACAGAAAACTGAAAATAAATACTTTTACGTTTATACCCTTTCAACTATTATTTGTTATATATTTACATTTTAATATATTTTAGACAACTAAAAATAGTAATTTAATAATATAATAACAAACTTATAAAAAAAAATTGCTATAACCCCTTAATTTGGAGTATCACATCTGGGTATATAGAGATGATATCGGGTGCCTGCGATACATGTAAAAAATGCATGTAGTTTATGGTTAAGTTGGTTTAAGTTTGTTTGCAAAACCTGTTAATTTTTGTTTAGAGTGCTAATTTTCCCCAATCACATAATATAAAACTAATAATTAAATTACAAAAACAAAAACAAAAAACAAAAAAAAAAACTAGTCCTTACTGGAATATGAATAGAAGTCGAAATATGTTTCAATACAATTTAAAAAAAAAAAAAAAAAGTTGGATTCAAATGGAGATTTTAGAGTCTTGAACAAACTAGATTTCATGGCCGCTAAAATTATTTTAAATCATGAGAAGAAAAAAATATATATTAATATTCTGATGTTAATTACACAAACTTACTCTTATATCAGTCAACATCAGTGAAGTATAAAGGTTGACCAATTTTTGTGATTTAAAAGTCTAAAATACCTCCACCACAGTTAGAAAAAGTCATACATTTTTAAAGCAACCTGATGATCTAATAATGTTTCATATTTTAAAAATTAAATATATATATATATATATATATATTTGATTTCTTTTCAAACTATCTTTTTTATTTATCTTCTAAATTTAATTCACCCTATAAAAGGAAATAAAAAATAAAATAAACTGCTCTTTATATATCTAAATTTTAGGATTTGTTGGGTTTTTTAAAAATGTTACATCAAAAACAATAGAGAAGCACTAACCGGGTTCTTAAAAAGTTTAATTGTTTAATTTTTTATTTTTGCTAAAACGAAAACAAAGTAAACACACTTTGTTTTCTTCTGTATTGTTTATTTGTTTACGCCTATATTGTTTTTGTCTATTTATGTATTGTTTTCGTTTTAATAAAAATTTTCAAAATAAAAACCTAAACTTTTTAAAGAAGAAGAAGAAGCTGGATTGATGTTCCTAACCCACGATTTAGACAAAGTAAGAAATTGAATTAAGCAAAAACGGATCCAGAGTAGTTTTCATAGGTGATGATGACAAATATTGAGTGAGATTTGCTTCCTGGGTTTTTTGTTTTGATTTTGATTTTGTTTTGTGGATAAAGTGATGAATTGGGATGTTATGATTGATCTTGAAAGTGATATAATGTTGTTTTTAAGTTGTATATGTGTGCAATTATGTTTAATGTCGGGGAATGTTTATGCAATTAGCCCTAACAATAAACAGGCTCTACCATTTAAAAATAATAATAATAAAGAGGCTCTACTAGCTGATTATAATACTTTGTAGTTTGTAATAACCTTAAATAATTACACAAATGTATATGACTTTCCTTTTTAATTTATTATTATTATTAGGCTAATTGGCACTGATGCCCCCTAAACACTTCTAAAATATGCACTATGCCCCCGATATCTTTTTTTTTTCTTGCCATTAAACCCCTAATTTATGAGAGTTCAGGGAGTTTAATGGCGAAAAAAAAGTACAAGGGGTACTGCGCAAATTCGGCCATAGTTCAGGGAGCATCAGTGCCAGTTAGCCTTATTTTTATTTTATTTTTACTTACTAGCTTGATAGCTTCAATGTCTTTCAAAGGGCACGGCACACTAATAGAGGGTTGTTTCTCTTCTTTTGGTTGGTTTTCGGAGCCTAAACCATTGAATAATTGAGGAAAAAAATAGAGGAAAAAATTATGTATCAACTATCAAGTGCACCGAAAATTTAAGGTTGAAATTGCGGCTCCACTTGCAATTTTGCCTTGTTTAATCTTTCAAAAACGTGAAAGAGAGCCCACATGGACTTAGCCTAGGTTCGAATCCTACCAATTGTAAAATGCTTAAAAAAAAAATACTAGATCTAAATAAGTGGATAGATAGATACCGTTAAAAAAAAATGCGAAAAAGAAACCACCAAGGCTCCGTTGGCTATTGTGCAACTTCAAAGCATGTACCTATTAACCTTTCAGGCGATACCAAGCCACTTTAGACAAGAATGTTACAATTCAGGGTCTCAAGGGTCACTTATAAAAAATGTGAATTTAGTTTTAGAACAAAAATCTTTGATCTTTACCATATATTATGGATTAAATATTCACAATTTTTTTCTTGATTTATAATATTGTAAAAAAAACTTTTTCTTTATCGTATAAGAAAAATTTTGGTGAATTTTTCCTTAACCTACCCACTCTTTTCCCCTTTGGTTTTTGTATAGATAGTAATATAAATTCACTATACCAATATTCAAATAGTCTTTGAAATTGTGACAAATTAATAAATTTACCATATCCGTCCAATGGTAGATATCAGAGATGCAATTCAATTTACCAAAATCATCCAACGGCAGATATTAGAGATGCAAATTCAATGGCTATCGACTATCCGGGTAAAAATATTACATCTACATAAGGTAGCTAAATCTTAATCCCAAAATGCAACCAAATCTAATTCCTGGATAACATATATAGTCCTAATTTGGCAAGTAATTAAAATTTCAAGGGTACGAAAGAAACCCAAGCCATTGTCTACGGTTCTTGGTATTTTCAAAAGGCCATTAAAAGGCTGCTCAGAGAGATTGTAACTGCAAAATTGCTAGTCACATGGCAGAGTAAATATTGAGTGATGCAAGACACAACAACCGCACACTGAGTCAACACAACAAACATCACCTGTATATGCATCATTGCACCATTTTTCATTGAAACTGTCAATCTTCCAAGCTGTCACCTTTGAAGATACAAAAAGTTATATAAAAGCACTAAGCAAGGTCAAGGAAAATCAATCATGCATGCATAGAAACATTTCACATTTGCTAGCTTTGCTGATTGTGTGCGCGCTACAAAGTCTTTGTTTGGTGAGTTAGCTCATCTTCCCATCTCGAGTTTTTACTTCATTTTTTTTTTTTTCTATTCTCCACATCTCAAAGCCTGGTTATCTTTTTCGGTGTTCGTCGATGGATTTACCATTAAAGGAAATGGGTTCTGCTTCTCATGAAAACCAATATAGAATAAGGGCAAAGAAACTTTCTTACAATTTATCGAGGCGAGTTGATGAATTCAATTGGTTTTGCTGGAGAGCAGTACCTGCTAGGACATGCATTTTGAAAAATGTCAACTGTGAAGCTAGACCAGGAGAGATCATGGCGATTGCCGGTCCAAGTGGAGCGGGGAAGACCACACTGTTGGAGATACTTGCGGGAATGATCCCGCTTAGTAGAGTCTCTGGTCGTGTTCTGGTGAATGAGCAACCGATGAATGTCAGACAATATCGAAGGGTATCAGGATATGTCACCCAAGATGAAGCTCTATTCCCGCTTCTTACTGTTGAGGAAACGCTCATGTATAGCGCTCGTCTAAGGTTGCAAGGTGGATTCAACAGGGCTGCAACCAGAGTGGGAGTGCTACTGAAGGAGCTTGGACTAGATCATGTTGCCAATGTGAGAATTGGTGGCGAATCAAACCGTGGCATTTCGGGTGGGGAGAAACGTAGAGTTTCGATTGGGGTGGATCTAGTTCACAACCCACCCGTTCTACTGATTGATGAACCAACATCGGGATTAGATTCAGCATCAGCACTTCATGTAGTTTTGTTGCTGAAATCTATGGCAATGAAGCAAGGTAAGACAATTTTGTTAACCATACATCAACCTGGTTTTCGAATCCTTGAGCTTTTTGATCAAATTCTATTACTATCAAATGGGACAGTTCTTCACTATGGATCCCTGCATTTCCTTGAGCACCAGCTTAGATTTGCAGGTCATTCCATTCCGCGTCATGTTAATGTGCTCGAGTTTGCCATTGAAGCCACACAAGCCTTGGTCATAAATACTGGAGAAAGCGAAACTGAAGGTAGTGACCTAGAAGAAGAATATGAGCATATCAGAAAAAACCGTGAAGAAGCAACAATACATTACTCAAATCCTACAATCAAGGAAATTCTAATTCTGGTCCAACGATTCTCAAATAACATTTGCAGAACAAAACAGCTCTTTGCTGCAAGAATACTACAATCAATACTTGCTGGTGTTGTGCTTGGGACTATATTTATGAATGCAACTAAGCTACAAACTCAAATCGGATTTTTTGCTTTCAGCCTCACCTTCTTGTTGTCATCTACAACAGAAGGCCTCCCAATTTTCTTGCAAGAGAGGAAAATTTTGATGAGAGAAACCTCTAGAGGAGCTTATAGAGTTTCCTCTTATGTCATATCTAATACTCTCGTATTCCTTCCATTCCTATTGATCGTGGCTCTTCTTTACACGATTCCAGTGTACTGGCTAGTTGGACTGAGAAGGGAATTGGATGGGTTTCTCTACTTTTCATTGGTGGTATGGATAGTAGTTTTGATGTCAAATTCTTTTGTTGCGTCTTTTAGTGCTCTCGTGCCAAATTATATAATGGGGAATTCTCTGATTGCCGGGGTTATGGGGTCTTACTTCCTCTTTTCTGGGTATTTCATAAAGAAGGATGACATACCTAGGTATTGGATCTTCATGCACTATTTGAGTTTGTTTAAGTACCCATTTGAGTGTTTTCTAATAAACGAGTACGGAGGAGAGAAGGGAAAGAGTAGATGTCTGGAGACTCTAGATGGATACTGTTATCTATATGGCGATGGCTTTCTAATGCAGCAAGGTATAAGAGAATCACATAAATGGAGTAACATAGTTGTAATGTTGGGCTTCATTTTTGGGTATAGATTTCTTTGCTTTTTAATTCTGTGGTACAGATCCTACAGAACACAATGTTGAATGATCATCAGCTATCAAATTGAGAAGTAGAGGTTACTCTTTCTTTATCATTGTGGAACTAGTTTGAGACTGTTTATATTTTTATGTGCACACATTTGGTTTTTCTTGATTTCTATTGCATAGCTTTCATGTGTTTAAAGGGGAACACTGTGATGGAGTTTGACTCAAACCAAAATGCCTAAGATTGCAAAAAATCAACACGTATCACCTAATCTCTCACATGTACTCAATTTCAAGGCGATTAAACTCTAAAATCAGACTCTCGGTAACTGAAACCAAGATCCTCTAGAGCTCTACACCATATTCGTTGATCTAGGCACAAGACATTTGTACATATAAACTTGAGTTTATGCAGCTGAAGCTAATGCATATGCACAGAGAAAATATAAACAATACTAATTGGAAACTATCACATTCACAAAGAAATCATCTGCTCACCGGAGATCCACATCTACTGATTAAGATGGCACAGAGAGACCCTTTGCCTCTTATTTGAAAGTCTGGCTCCTAAAAGAAACTCCTCTGAAGCTGAAAATTTATCAAGTACAGACCGAAATGCCTGTTGAACAGAGCTCAAAAGAGATTGGCACACTTCAGTATTTTCAATGTTTTGATCTTTACAGATAGCCATCACAAGAACATTTTTCATTCTGTCTCCCAAGGTTACAATCTCTGCCTTTACTAATATGAGATGGAGGGCACCAAGTGATTCTCGTAGATTAGACAGTAGTCCCGGTTTATAATCACAACATAGAGATGCCCTAATGGAATGAGGAGCTCCATCCAATCCATCGTCTTGCCGTTCAACTTTTACTTCATCGATGTCTGTTGGTATGAGAAAACCTTCATTACCTTCAGTGGCATTCTTCTGCAGTTCTTTTAAGCGGCTGACAACTTCAGTCAACAATGTTGCTTTGTCCATCTGAGAGAATTCAAAATAAACAATTTCAGTAAACCAAATTTCATCAACCTAAAATGTTATAATCGTTAATTGACAATAACATGTAACCGAATCTCATAATCGACACTTTTTTCTACTTGTACATAAAGTGCAAATCTGTACATGTATAGAGAGACACACATAGCACGGTAAGCATTCACCACATGGTGACATTGTGCATTAGCTGCAAAATTTCAACAAGATTCAAAAAGCATAACCAACCTAGCTATGTCTAATATCATAACCTGACCTCATTATCATACTAATATTGAGACTCAAATCACTAAATCAACTCAACAAAAACTATCCACAACAAATTACCAGGAAACCTCCACTAATCCCTCTCAAATTTAAACTAATAAGTAATAATCACATAAGCTTTATTCAATCAAACTCTCACATCAAATTATCTAAAAAAAAAAAAAACACAACTTTCCAGAGACCATCCAACAATCATATCAATCTGATACCAAAATACAATGATGAATACCTTCTTAGCACCAGGCAATAGGGTCCTGAGAGTATCAAGATGCCCATTAATTCTCTTCCTTCGCTTCCTCTCGGCCTCAATGTGATTCTTCAAAGCAGCAACACTTCTCTCCACCGAAACCCCTTTTTTCTGCAACCTCACATTGGCCTCCACGAGCTCTCCTCTCTCACTATCCAAAACCAACGACGAATAGGACGACGACCCATTTCCTGTTCTCGCTCGAGACCCTGTATTCACGGCAAACTCGTCACTCAATCTCTCAGTGCCGGTGTCGCTTGTGCATGTGTTCCAAGTATAAGAAGGATCCATGGATCGAAACACCAAAGTGAATGCCTTGCAGCGATGTAGATTGATGAACAAAAACTCAGATCTGAGACTCGGGAAGCGTTTCACTTTCACTGCCCACTACATAAGCAGAATGGCGATTGGTGCGAGATAGTTTGGTAGTTCGTGGAGTCAAATGTCGGAGACTGTTGTGTTGTCGTGTTCGTGTATCTTCAAACTCGACATTATAAAGTGGAAAAACCAAATACTTCCAAAACAAAGTGGGCCCTTTTGTTTCTTTTCTTTTTTGTCTTTTCTTTTATTTTCTTTGTGGTACGAAATCTTACAAGAACACGTGTATTACAGAAGTATCGATAAACAAAATAAATTAAAAATAATTAGTTTTACACATGGTCCCTTACTATAGTGGTGGACCTACCTTTGGGAACCCACCACCACCAAGGTTCAAGATTTAGTGTGTGCATAGAATTATGCAAATTTTCCTTGGCCCATTTAAAAGCATGGGTGTTGTCCCACTTTGTGTGGGTGGTTGTCCCTCTTTCGTGTGAGTTCTCTCTCCCAATCAGTGGGAGCTTCTATCTGGGCTGCGTTTGGATGAATCTGTATTCCGGTTGTTGTATTCCATTAAAATAATAATAATAATAATAATTAGTTTTGAATGTCTTTGAAAAAAAAAAAAAAAAAACGCAGAAGAACAAGCAGTCCAATCCTTGGAATAATAAAGAAGATTAAATGTTAGAAAATGTTTTGCTGATAATATTTTGAGAATAAAAATTAGAGAAAGAATAAATGATATTTGAAACACCATAGGACCATAAATATTAGAAAAGCTTTTAACTTTTTTTTTTCTTTTTTTTTTTTAATTTTTTAATTTTTAATTTTTATTATTATGAAAGAAAAGCTTTTAACTTGTTCTTTACCATTTGAGTCAAGTTAATGATTAGCCGTAGACTGAATTGAAATTTTAAGTTATCTCTCCCAATCAGTGGGAGCTTCTATCTGGGCTGCGTTTGGATGAATCTGTATTCCGGTTGTTGTATTCCATTAAAATAATAATAATAATAATAATTAGTTTTGAATGTCTTTGAAAAAAAAAAATAATAAACGCAGAAGAACAAGCAGTCCAATCCTTGGAATAATAAAGAAGATTAAATGTTAGAAAATGTTTTGCTGATAATATTTTGAGAATAAAAATTAGAGAAAGAATAAATGATATTTGAAACACCATAGGACCATAAATATTAGAAAAGCTTTTAACTTTTTTTTTTCTTTTTTTTTTTAATTTTTTAATTTTTATTTTTTATTATTATGAAAGAAAAGCTTTTAACTTGTTCTTTACCATTTGAGTCAAGTTAATGATTAGCCGTAGACCGAATTGAAATTTTAAGTTATCAAAAAATAAGTTTATAAATATATAAACCACATCAGACGAGACTACTTTATCCCATTGATGTGGGTAGGGATGTCAATAGGGCGGGTACGGGGTGGGGATACCATCCCCATTTCCCAAACCTAAATATAACTAGGATTCCCATCCTCGCCCTATTCCTCACTTAGGGTAGGGACGGGGAATCCAAATTTAGGGAGAGGGCTCCCGGTACCCGCCCTACATTGCCCTGCCCGTTTGATTAAGACAACATTAATAATTATATATCTTATATTTTAAGCCACAATCACAAGTGTCAATCAATCTTTAAAAATATTAAATGATTGAAGAAAAAAATTAGTTAAAAAAGTAAATAAACTCTAATTCATAGTAAGTCTATCGCAAACTAAATTATTAAACGTATGAATATTACACCGTTCTTTTTCAATAAAAATGAAATTGAAATACAAAAGCATCATAATTAAATCCGCCAAAAGAAAATAAAGATTGAAAGTTTAATTCCTGATACTTGTTTAAGAACAAGTGCTAATGACAAAAATGTGACCATGCATCTTTCATCTCCATGTATATGCATATATAAAAATAAACATTACATTTGAATTATTTATAAGAAAAAAGTTTCATCCCAATTATATTTTGAAAGTAAATTGAAGAAAAAATTTGTAATATAACTGTGTTTTTTGTTTCTTAATCATCTATGCAACATGTTAATTGAGGTATGGGGCGGGGATGGGACAGGGACCAAAATACCATTCCCCGCACCAAAATTAATTGGGTTTTAAAATCAAATCCCATCCTCGCCCCATATCCCAATTAACATATACCAAATCAGTCTCAAACGGGGTGGGCCCCCGTACCTATGAGGATTTTTGACATCTGTGGATGTGGGATAATTTTTTTTGATGGGATAAATTAATCACATCAACTCACCAAACATAAGAAAAGGATTAAAAATAAGTCTTTCCCATCCTATCCTATATCAAGCAAACGCGGACTTAGATTAAGACACATCGAATCCAAAAAAGAAACAGATAAAATCTCCACCAAAGATTTTCCCTTCATTAGAAAGATGTCGCAACCTTTTTTATGTCCCTTACACTTTGCACGTGAACGTTTTTTTTTTATATTAATAATAAAATTTAATTACACACGCGACCACGAGAACTTTATATATATTCTGACTTGGGACTCGAGTACTACTAGGCTACTAGCCAGCAGCAGGACAGGAGTCGTGTGATACTAGTGCCGGGTCAAGAATCGACCCAAACATTGATATATTAAAATCCTTTTTTTTTTTTTTTTTAAATTTTATTTTATTATTATTATTTTTTTAAGTGTATCAATATATTTGTGAGAAAAGTCGGTATAACACAGTAAACATTATGCATTTTAAACGAGTGTTGTATTTTTTAACAACAAATATATAATGGGTCCACAGAGTCTGGAGCAGCAGTCAGTGAGTAGACAAAAAGACGTGGATCCTATAGGAAGGGTACGGCCGCGTTGACCCAACCGGATAGTTGTTGCCAAACTGGCCTTCCCAGCAACGAAAGGACGCGGCGTAATGTACGCACCAGGCGCACAATAGCAATTTGGAAACACTCACGAGTCCTGCAGCACGTGGAAGCCCTCCACTATAAGCTCTCTCACAACAAGATTTCAGTAATTTCACACCTTTCGGTCTTATCTCGCACCAGTATAAAAGTTTCAACGAATGGCGGCGACTGCGACCTCCTTCACTCCTTCTCTATCTGCACCGACTAAGACAACAAGAACAGCCGCTACAACCCTCGCTGGTTTCAACTTCGGCTTTCTCTCGTCGACTACGAAGCAATTGAGAGCTCTCAGAGCTACGAGCAGAGGAAACGGTTCGGGTGTCGGCTCGGCTCTCGGTGCTAGAATGGTGTCGATGCCTGCGATCATGACTCCTACCTTTCTCGATTTCGAGAGCTCCGTCTTCCAGAAGGAGAAGATTTCACTCGCTGGCCACGACGAGGTTTGTAATTGAGTCTTCGTTTCTGAGATGTGATAAAAATGATTGCTGATTCTTGGAATTTTGTTGATTTTTGTAGTACATTGTGAAAGGAGGGAGGGATTTGTTCAAGTTGCTGCCAGATGCATTCAAGGGAATTAAGCAGATTGGTGTTCTCGGTTGGGGTTCTCAGGTCTCATTTTTCATCGATTTTGGTTTGAGCTGTTGATTTTCTGTGATATAGGATTTCTTTCGCTTTTTTATGAATTGCATGTGAATTTGATTAGGAAATGTGAACAATGATTAAGAGAGAATACTGAGGGAAGGCAAATCTGGAATCCCACAAAAACAAAAGATAAGAAAGCCAGAGAGAATCACCTCTACTGTGCAAAAACTCCACAAGCAGAATAATTTCATATACAAAATATAATAATAAAAGAGTCTGTGATGCTACTGCTACTTCCCAGTTGTTGAGAATAAAGAATTGTCTAAATTTGAAGGTCACTAAGACCCAAAGGGAAGTCAGAGAGCAAAGGCGATTGTGCCTTTGCTATTTTAATTTACAACATATATCTACTGTCTGTTGTTATGTCCAGCACATGTTTTAATACGTTACTGGCTCATTCTTTCCGTGTCACAGCTGAGTATCTAAGTTTTTAAATTTTCTTTTGTACTAGACTATTTTTTTTTTTCCTTTAGATCATTAAAAAGATGAATCTTAATTCAGCTTAGTATAACCTGCTTACTTTCTTCTACTGTTCAGGGACCTGCTCAAGCTCAGAATTTGAGGGATTCCCTTACTGAAGCAAAATCTGATATTGTTGTTAAGGTAATCTTCATTTATATTTGAGTTTTATCATTATATTTTTTCTGGTTACAGGTTTTCGCTGATTAATGAATAACTTACGTGCTGTGGATTGATTTGCCTTGTTTTGATGTAATTTCCTTCTCTTTGGTTGTTCTGTATTCTACAGATTGGGCTCAGGAAGGGCTCTCGGTCTTTTGCTGAAGCTCGTGCTGTTGGTTTTACTGAAGAGAATGGAACTTTGGGTGATATATATGAAACTGTTTCAGGCAGTGATCTTCTGTTACTGTTGATTTCTGATGCTGCACAGGTTGGTTCAGCATACACTTGAATTGTGTACTAAGGAAAATATTGGTTGATTTTGATGGTGCTTAAAAGACTTTGCAATTCTTTTACATTTTGGGTCTTTTATTTTCCATATGGATCTTGGGTAAATTATCTAATAGATCCCTCATTTTACAATTAATGTGGCTTTGGTCCTACAACCAATTAATATGGTATGTATTTCCCAATGGTTCTCTCCCTAATTTTTTGTTACCTAAATATCCCACATGCTATTAGCTTTAAGCTTTCCGTTGTTCCTGGTGTGTACATGGGAAAGGAAGGGAAATTATAGAGAGCAACTTGTTAAGACAGTTTTTACAGTTGTCTTGATTTGTGTTCATTACATTTGCAGTCTTCTATTTATCATCTGTTGCGGAGTTTTTGATTTGATCTTATGTTTCAGGCAGATAATTATGAGAAAATATTATCCCACATGAAGCCAAACAGCATCCTTGGACTTTCCCATGGGTTTCTTCTTGGGCATTTGCAGTCGATGGGACTCGATTTCCCAAAGAATATCAGTGTGATTGCTGTCTGTCCCAAGGGTATGGGTCCATCCGTGAGGAGACTCTACGTCCAAGGCAAAGAGGTTAATGGTGCTGGAATTAATTCCAGTTTTGCAGTCCACCAGGTTCTCTCTCTATCTATCACCTTCATGTGTTTGATGGTGCATTGTAACCCATTACATCTAACAGGCTTTTTGGGTAATGAATATAATGTGTACAGGATGTTGATGGTAGAGCCACAGACGTAGCCCTGGGATGGTCTGTTGCTCTTGGTTCTCCTTTCACATTTGCCACAACATTAGAGCAGGAGTACAAGAGTGACATCTTTGGGGAGAGGGGTGAGTGCTTTCCCACATCGACAATTTTATAGAGCACTTAATCATTTATTCCTGATTCTCGCTTATATTGTTTATAGGTATCTTACTTGGTGCTGTTCATGGAATTGTGGAGTCCTTATTTAGAAGGTACACTGAATCCGGAATGAGTGAAGATCTGGCTTACAAAAACACTGTTGAGTGCATAACAGGAATTATATCAAGGACAATCTCAACCAAGGTAGCCTTGTGATAGAATTCTGGAATTCATTTTATGTGCACATCTCATTTAGGCTTGCAAATAGTACTTTTCTAAGTGGAGGTGTTGTTCCACAGGAAGATAATTTTCAATTTTCAATGTTCTGTGAACAGGGTATGTTGGCTGTTTACAATTCCCTGTCTGAAGAAGGCAAAAAGGAATTTGAGGCAGCTTATAGTGCCTCATATTATCCATGCATGGACATATTGTATGAGTGCTATGAAGATGTTGCCACTGGTAGTGAGATCCGCAGTGTTGTCTTGGCTGGGCGTCGCTTTTATGTATGTTCATATCATCCCGTAATTTTGAACTAAAATGGATGTTGTCTTATGTTCATGATGATTTTTTGGGTCAATTCACTTTTCAAGCATAATTTTTTTCATGTGACACTGATCTTACAAAGCCATTGACTATTCGTTAAATCTTTGACTTATAGGAAAAGGATGGCCTGCCAGCTTTCCCTATGGGAAAAATTGATCAGACTCGCATGTGGAAAGTTGGTGAGCAAGTCCGATCAGCACGACCAGCAGGTGACTTAGGGCCATTATACCCCTTTACTGCTGGTGTCTATGTGGCTTTAATGATGGCCCAGGTATGATGCTCCCCTTTAGATAAATGGTATGATATTGTTAAGTTACTTGAATGGAAATATAATGGCCAAATATCCGGTGATGTGGTATAATTGTGGCTTGCTTTCTTAAAAAGGAGTTTATACCATTTTTAACATTTAAAGGAATTATCATCAATAACTGTATTTGGCTTTGGTGCTTTTTGGAACTTAATGCCTCTAAACTTTGTCAAAGTGACTGCCATCAAGTATGAGGTTTGGAGATTGAGATCCTTCTTTTACATGTTGAGTGATGTCCTTTATTTGGTTCAAACATTTTCCAGATTGAGATCCTGAGGAAGAAAGGACACTCATATTCTGAAATCATCAATGAAAGTGTGATCGAGTCGGTGGACTCGTTGAATCCATTTATGCATGCTCGTGGAGTATCATTTATGGTGGATAACTGCTCTACAACAGCCCGATTAGGTTCAAGGAAATGGGCTCCTCGTTTTGATTACATCCTCACACAGCAGGCCTTGGTGGCAATAGACAATGGTGCTCCTGTCAACAGAGATCTCATCAGCAACTTCCTGTCTGACCCAGTACATGGAGCCATTGAAGTTTGTGCCCAATTGAGACCTACAGTTGACATTTCAGTTCCAGCAGATGCTGATTTCGTGCGACCAGAGTTGCGTCAATCTAGCAATTAAGTGCTGGAGAAACCTTTAGATTGAACTAGTCAACAATGTTCCCTTTGCAGAACCTTTCGAGGCAGAAACTTTGTTTAATATGAGCTATGGTTGTATTTATCTAGTTTGCTTGGTTGAGTGTAATTCTATATGTATATGTAGAGCAGCCCTCAGTCTGAGTTTGTCGTCGCGCAAGACAGTATGTGGTTTTTATTAATAAATTAGGGGTAATAGAGTCGGTTATGATTAGCGTGGACATCTTATTTTCTATTTTGCTGGTTGAGTAATAATATATCCTTTTAATGAAAATTTGGTAGGAAAAAGAAGAGCAAACAGGAAGACCTGAAGAGGGTTTTTTCAGGTATGTAATTTGTGGCACTGGTTATTGGTTGAAGGATACAGTTGGATACCCAAATTGAGATTCTGAGTCATAGGCTAGCAGTAAAAGAAAGTACGATGACACTATGATAGATTTACATATACTCATTTTCAGGTTACAATGAGTTTCTTATAAGATTTTCAACAATCAGAAATGGTAGAAGAAGATAATACAATCAAGCATACATAGCAATTTACACAAACAGAAGGCATAGTATATATTGCCTTTAATTTTAAATTTTAGGCAGTTGGGTAGGAGGATGCCATAGCAATTCCACAGAGTCCTTCCTTTGCAGAAACATCCCTCTGCATCCTTATGTATCCTTCTTCTCCCCATGATGTGCCCCATGAATTCTTCACCAACCAATACTTTGTTCCATCAGCATCCACTCCATATCCAACAGCAGTAACACCATGGTCTAACTCAGTCCCGCATTCTCCTGTAAACACACCGCTCGAATAGAACTGGAAATCAGACCCTCCAGCATCAATGGCCACTGAAACTGGTTGACTGGCCACAGCCTTCAAAAGTGCTTTCTCATTGTTGGCTGGCACATCCTCGAACCCATTTATATCGGCAGCATGGTTGGCTTCCTTGTTAGCACTGCATGTTCCATCAACTCCCGTGTAAGGATAGTTTGTTTCTGTTGTTAGTCCTTTGTTTTGTTGGATAAATTTGAAGGCATCATCCATTAAGCCACCATTGCAGCCTTCATCCACACCTTTTACGTCACAATCCACCAACTCTTGCTCGGATAATGAAACTAGTTTCCCAGTTGTTAGCTTAGTTATTCCTTCCATGGCTGCAACTGCTGAAAATGCCCAGCAACATCCTATATATATATTTTGATCGACCAAAGATGGAGAGTGTTAGAAATCGTCACTATTTAGACTTTTTCTTTAATGAAAAAATAGACACATGCATGCACTTAGTCACTTACCACATTGGCCTTGGTCTTTGATGGGTGTCACAGCGCCTTTCTTTCTCCAGTCCATGGTAGATGGAACTGCAGTAACATTTTCATATTTGAATGAAATTAATTCGTTTTGGGAACACATATGGCCTTTGAATCTGTTTCGTGAGGCTTTGAACTCTTCGTTGGTAAGATCCGCAAATTCATTGACGCCTAGCTTGTAAGGCTTGTTGTTGGCTTTGTTAAAAGATTCAATAAGTGCTACATTTTCCTTGTATATCTGGAATCGCTTCTCCTTCTCATCATTGTCACTGTACACTCGTCCATAACGAACCATCCACTGCTCGTGCCTCTCGTACATGGATACATCCTGAAGAGTACGAGACATGGCTTGTGGAAACCAATAAGCTCCCAATACAAAGATCAATGCCAAACAAAGGCATTGGAAATGGTTTTCGAATCGGAATCCCATTATAGTCAGTTCTGTATAGAATAGACGATCAATTGAAGGAGTGATTGCTTGCATTTACTTTGGATTGCTTTTCACATTTATATAGAAAAATGTATGAGAGAAGGCCTGTGTACGTTAAGCTAGCTGCTGCTCATCTGCCGTGCCCGAGAAAATTTTCTGATTTGGACGAGCCGATCACAATTACATATTGTGTTCCGTTTAAGCCACTCTTGTAAATTTGTCTGTTTATAGTTTTGTATTAAAATGTTCTTCTCACAAGAAACCAAGAAAAGATGCAATCACTGTGCCGTTTCAATCATTCATTAATTAAAGTTTTGAAATCATATACAAGGTCTATGTCAAGATTGTACGTCCAAGATATATGCAACGTTGAGTGTTATTAATTAATCGATTAATCAAAGGTTTATTTTATTTTATTTTATTTTATTTTAATCAAAGCATTATATTGGAGACATATGTAGAGGAAATGCAATTTTATACGTTAATTTGTAATTATATATATCTATGAATTATTTACAAATTACAAGAAATGTGAATCGATACGGTACAAATATGCATAATCACTCACAAATTACACACCAATTAATTTGTCAACATGACCGTCCACTTTCAGACGGTCTGTTGCACATCTATTTTTTAGGTTGATTCAGCAAACATTTAAAACTGACATCAATTTTTCATATATTTTTTTTTGTAAGGAAATAAACTAAAAAATAAAACAGGAAAGATAGACACGTCATTAAAAAAATTGTGTTTTAGACGGAAGTATTAGAGACCAAATTTTGAGTTGATTGTCTATCAAATTTATTTTTATGCCACATAGGAAATAAGTTTCTTGACATTGTTGTTATGTCAACAATTATTGGTATGTAAGCCACTTTTGCATTGGAGATGCTCTTATAACTAGATTACCTAACAACAAAATAAAAAATCAAATTTCTATCAAAATGTTGTACACATCATATTAAGGGGGATGTATTGGATTGGGATTTTAATAGACAATTTTGGGGTGCAAGGATTTTATGGATTTACAAGACTATTATGATTATTAGGATTGTTAGGATTATACTTTTAGGATTAGTAGGATTATATGGACTAGACTTTTAGGATTCTGAAATAGTATTTGGACTTTATTTATAGACTATTATGATTATCTAGACTTTATTTCAAGATTTTTTGGACTTTTAAAAATATGGACTTTCAAGAGTTGATTGTAGTATTCAATTTTCTCTTCAAGTTCCAGTGCTCTATAATTTTGTTGAGGGCAGTCACTGAACAACAAAATTTGAATGAGAAACATGTATAAACTATGAAGAGAAGTAATAAAATTTTAAAATACCACCAACCAACACATAACCTTCAGTTGGTTCAATGACCATTTGTGCATAAACAAGCTGAAGCAGCCATAGAAGAAGCAAAGAGATGCTCAAGAATTCTATTACTATAAACAAGACAAAACTCAAAGACCCAAAAAGCGAATTCAAGGTGGGGGATTCATGAAAGATTCTTTAGAGGTTGTTGGTGAATCATTAGATGTAAAGCGGTTTTAAGATGCTTTAAATGTTATTCTTTCATTACATGTAAGTCAGAGTCTGGTACTCTGAACTAGATATGTATATTGGTTTTCTACCCAATGCATAATCATCGGTACTTCTCATCTAAGGTGTTCTGTGTTTGTGGAAGTAATATAAAGCTTGCTTGTGTTTGTACAAACATAAATTTTTTAATACTGTTAGATATTTATTTGGGATTATTTTTTGGATTAAACTCTGTTTGCTTCTCTTCATGGACTGCAATGGTCGTTATGCTCTATGACATACATGAAATGTTGCTCAAATTTCTATTAATAAAGTATGTAAAGTTTGAATAAGAATAAATGATGTATTGCAAATTAATTAATCAATACAACATCTCCTCAATATATAACCTACTGCTAGCTAACATTTAGGACTAATTACAGTACAAATCCTTACTTTCTAGCTATAATAATTACAGTAATTACTCAGCTAATTACACAGCTAATCATCCTAAGAATCCTCCTAGAATATCTTTGATACAGTCAACTCTCTGGATCCCTAGAATCCGGACAGTTGCCTTTTCCAACACTCCACCTCAAGCTGGCTTGAAAATATCTTCTAAACCCAGCTTGCATACCAGCTTCTCAAACTGATTCTTTGGCAATCCTTTAGTGAGACAATCTGCAATCTGTTCTGAGGTTGGTAGATATGGCATGCAAATCTGTCCATTCTCCAATTTTTCCTTGATAAAATCTTTGTCTATTTCCACATGTTTAGTTCTATCATGTAGAACTGGATTATGTGCAATAGCAATTGCTGATTTATTATCATAGTAAAGCTTTAATGGCTGTGGTACTTGTATTTTCAAATCTTCAAGTAGCCTTTTGATCCACAAAACCTCACAAATACCAAGTGTAGCTGCTCTAAACTCAGCTTCAGCACTGCTCCTTACCACCACTCCTTGTTTCTTGCTTCTCCAAGTAACAAGGTTCCCACCAACAAAAGCACAATAACCAGAAGTTGATCTTCTGTTAGTAACACTCCCATCCCAGTCAACATCTGTATAAACCTCAACCTGCAGATGTCCTTTGTTTTCAAATAATAAACCTCTGCCTGGTGCCCCCTTTAGGTATCTCAATATCCTTAAAACAGCTTCATGATGTTGAGGACCTGGTGAGTGCATGAATTGGCTTACCAAGCTGACTGCAAATGAGATATCGGGCCTGGTGTGAGCCAAGTAAATTAGCCTCCCCACAAGCCGCTGGTACTGCCCTTTGTCAATCAGTGTTTCTGAATTTGCAGCATCAAGTTTGAGATTGGGCTCAATAGGTGTCTCGGCTGGCTTACAACCTAACATTCCTGTCTCTTTCAATAAATCCAGCACATACTTCCTTTGAGAGATGAAAATTCCCTTCTTGGATCTTGCAAATTCCATCCCAAGAAAGTATTTTAACTCTCACAAATCCTTGATTTCAAACTCACTTGCCAAAGCCTTTTTTAACTTTTCAATCTCAGCTATATCATCCCCGGTTAGGATGATATCATCCACATATACAATCAAAATAGCTCTTTTTCCCTCTTTAGAATGTTTAAAGAACATTGTATGGTCACCTTGGCTCTGGTTATAGCCAAATTTCCTCACAACTCTCCCAAACCTTTCAAACCATGCTCTAGGGGACTGTTTTAGTCCATACAAAGATTTGACTAGCCTACAAAACTTCCCACTGCCCAATTCTTTTTCAAAACCTGGTGGAAGTTCCATAAATACCTCTTCTTCTAAGTCTCCATTTTAAAAAGCATTTTTTATATCTAATTGGTACAACGGCCAATTTTAATTTACTGCCACAGATAAAATGACCCGAATGGAACTAATTTTGGCCACTGGAGCAAAGGTTTCTTGATAGTCAAGCCCATAAGTTTGTGTGAACCCTTTTGCGACAAGCCTAGTCTTGTACCTTTCAATAGACCCATCAGACCTACATTTGAGTGTAAAAACCCATTTGCACCCAACAATCTTCTTCCCCTTAGGTAGGTTTACAATCTCCCAAGTTCGGTTTTTTTTTTTTAGAGTTGACATCTCTTCTAAAATAGCATGTTTCCAGTTTGGGTTAGACCAGGCTTCTTGTATGGTTTTAGGTATAACAAGGTTTGACAAACTAGATGAAAAGGCTCTGTAATTTTCAGACAGCCTATGATAAGACATGAACTTGGCTATTGGATGAGAGGTGCAAGATCTAACACCTTTCCTAATAGCAATAGGAATGTCTAGTTAAGTTTCAGATTGCTCCACATTGACTGGTTTTTCAACATGTTTAGGCATAGATTTAGAAGGAAGAGAGGGTTTAGACATTGGTGTAAGAGGCAATAAAGGATTAGTCATAGAAATCTTACCTTGCTGAGTTGTGTCAGGTTCTGGTTTAGGAGATTGTGATTGATCTGGTCTCTGATGAGATTGGACTCTGCTATCATGTGTTTTCCTCCGAGTGTACACTTTCAGCTCTACAGCTGGATAATTGCCCAGATTTGGGTTCTTATCTTGTGATGTTTCTCCCCATGCACTAGTGTCAGTATGATGTGGCAAATAACCAGACTCTAGCTGTTCAAAATCAATTTCATTTGGAAAAGGATTTTCTTGATTAGACGGAGTGGATTCAGGCAAAAAATCAGATGAAACTAAAGGAGTAATAATCTGATCCGGAAGCTGATTAGGGGGCAAGAAATCAGGATTCTGATTAGAAACCTGATTAGTTTCCCAAACACACCCAAAATCATCTTCTTGTCTTTTCTCCCCCTGAAGATGATTACGAAAAAATGGTTTGTTTTCAAAAAAAGTAACATCCATGCTGACATAAGTTTTCCTATTTCTAGGATTAAAACATTTATACCCCTTTTTATTTGGTGCATACCTAATAAAAACACATTTTTCTGCCCTTGCATCAAGTTTAGAATGAGAGATATGAGGTTGATGGACAAAAACAGTACATCCAAAAATTTTAAGGCTCAAATTGGAACTCAATCGATTTGTAAGAAAACATTTCTTAAAACAATTCAAAGGAGTGTCATGTTTTAAAACCCTAGATGGTACCCGATTAATTAAGTATGCAGTAGTAAAAACTGCTTCTCCCCAAAGGTATTTAGGGACATTCATGGACAACATGAGGGCCCTACTTACTTCTAGAAGATGGCGGTTCTTTCTTTCTGCTATACCATTTTGCTAGGGGGTATTTCTACATGTGGATTGATGTTGAATTCCATTTTTGCTCATAAAATTACCAAGAGTTTGATTAAATTATTCAGTACCATTATCACTACGCAAAATGCTGATTTTAGTTTGAAACTGGTTTTCAATCATTTTGTAAAAGTCTTTAAAGATGTTTGCAACTTCAGACTTTGTGTGCATTAGGTACAACCATCATAAACGTGTGTGGTCATCTATAAAAGTAACAAACTAACGTTTTCCGGTGAGTGTAGGAATATTAGAAGGTCCCCACACATCACTATGCACAAGATAAAAGGGTTTTGATGCACGGTATGATTTAGAAATATAGGGATTTCAGGTACTTTTAGAGAAGCAACATGTATCACATTGAAATTCTTTTATTGATAGATTTTGAAATAGAGTAGGAAACAAATACTTCAAATATGCAAAACTAGGATGACCTAGTCTATAATGGCACATCATAATTTGATCTTTTGCAGTGAAAGAACTAACACCACAATTTAACCCTAGAACCAATGAATTACTCAGAGTATCCTTAAAATAGTAGAGTCCATCTCTCATCCTAGCACTGCCAATCATCATCCCCGTAACCATATCCTGAAATTCACATTTATTTGGATAAAACACAACAGAGCAGTTAGAATCTTAAGATAGTTTGCTAACCGACAATAAGTTACAAGAGAGATTGGGTACATGTAAAACAGATTTTAGGATAAGGTTATCAGACAATTTGATGGAACCTTTTCCAGCAATGCTAGAGAGACTTCCATCAGCAATTTTTACCTTTTGATGACCAGCACAAGGAACATAGGTTTGAAACAAAGATGAGATGCTAGTCATGTGGTCGGATGCACCTGAATCAATGATCCAAGGTGTAGGTGTGTAATTGCTAAAAAAACTAGTAGAGAGAATACTTGTATGGGCTAGGAAACTGCTAGAATTAGAGCTGTTTGTTCCAGAATAGGATGGAAGTAATTTCAGGAGTTGATCCACCTGATCCTTATTGAGGAAGGACTGTTCTGTAGAGTGGGCAGTAGAGACTGATTTGTCCCTAGGTTTCCAGTTGGCCGGCTTGTCGTGAAGTTTCCAACATGTCTCACGGGTGTGTCTTGGCTTATTGCAGTGGTCACACCATACTCTTGGTTTATCTTCATTCCCTTGAGTCTGGGCTTTATAGGCTATTACCTCCTGTGAGACTAGAGCAAAAGTCTCAACAGGATGAGATTCATTGCTCTTCTTTCCTAGCATCACCATACGTCTGCTTTCCTCCCTTCTCACTTCAGCAAAGACTTTGTTTATAGAAGGGAGTGGTTGTCTTCCTATACTCCTGCCCTGGACCTCATCAAACTCTACATTTAATCCTGCCAAAAACTTAAAAACTCGGCTATTTTCTGTCACCTTTTGGAAGTAAGTTCCATCAGCCGGATCCTTCCACTTATGTTCATAGAAAATATCAAGGTCTTGCCAAAGACGCTTGAGACCAGCAAAATATTTGGTAACAGTGTCTGTGTCTTGCTTTGCTTCTCCAATCTTCAGTTGGATCTCATATATCTGGGACTGGTTGCCCAGATCGGAACACATCTGCTTCAAGTTCTCCCACATCTCCTTAGCTGTATTATACCCTAGGTAATTTGCACTGATTTCCTCCTCCATGGAATTAACTAGCCAAGCCATCACCATGGAATTTTTAGCATCCCAAATTGCATGCTGCGCATCTGTGGTTGCTGGTTCGACTTTGTCTCCTATTAGATAGCCTATTTTGCCTCTACCGTAGATATACATCTGGACAGAGAGGGACCAGCGAAGAAAATTGTCCCCATTAAGTTTGGTGTTGGTGATCTTAATCGGATGATGATCAGAAGAAGGAGGATTTAGTGGTGGCTGATTTTTAGCAGAGGTAGGCAGGTTAGAAGTCGAAGAGTTTTCCGACATAGTGATAGATTAAGAGTGAAACAAGAAAGAGAGGAAAAAAAAAAGCCAAGGAAGAAGTCCAAGAACTCACGTAATAATGCCTAGGTTTTAGAGTTGGAACCTGGCTCTGATACCATAAAGTTTGAATAAGAATAAATTCTGTATTGCAAATTAATTAATCAATACAACATCTCCTCAATATATAACCTACTGCTAGCAAACATTTAGGACTAATTACAGTACAAATCCCTACTTTCTAGCTATAATAATTATAGTAATTACTCAGCTAATTACACAGCTAATTATCCTAAGAATCCTCCTAGAATATCTTTGATAGAATCAACTCTCTGGATCCCTAGAATCCGGACAGTTGCCTTTTCCAACAGTATGTGTAATATGAGAGAAGCTAAAGATGATTTTGAGCGAGAGAGAGAAATGTCTAGAAAGTATTGAGGGAGAGGGCAAGATAATTTTGGGTTTAAGCTATTTATACATATCACTAAAAAGTCTAGAAAATCCATTTTGTCATGAAATCCTAAAAATCTTAATCTCAATCTAATACCACCATACAATTTGCTACCCCTTGAAAGTCTAGATCCAATACCACAAGACAATATGAATTTTTAAAAAAAATCTTAGAAGTCTTGATCGCATACCACTGGACTTATTTAACTTGTTAAAAAGTCTCAATCCAATACCACCAGACATTTACTTCTCCAAATTGTCTAATAAAATCTTGAACCAATACACCCCCATAAATCATCAAATTGAAATCTATTACCTCCCATTCAAAAAATTAAAAATAAATGAAAAATCTAATATCGTAGATCAATTAACAATTTTTTTTCTCTCTGACTAAATTTAATCATGAGTGGTGCTATTGGCACACCCCATACTGGTCTATTTATGCCCCACTTTTTTAATTATTTAATATTAATATTTTTCCTTTATCAAAATTACTAAAAGAGACATACAATTTAAGGAAAAAAAAATTCTATAAAGTAAATCTAATAAAACCCCACATTCTTTCTTAAAAAATAAAAATTAAAAAAACCAACGTTTTTTTAATCATTTTCTTGATTTTTTTTTCCCCATAACTATCAAATCCTACCTCTGGTGTTGATATAGAAAAACAGCACTACAATAAAATCAGCAGAAAACCAAAGGAGAGTCCAAAAGCCACTTCATCAAGGAAGTTTGCAGTACATAAAAAAGTAGTAGAAAAATCCTAGATAACAAAAAATATTATCTTGGCGCAAAACAGCTTAGAAAGGTCTGCAGCCGAAGGCCAATTGTTGATGAACCTCTTAAATGGCAAGAGCTCTCGGAACTAAAGCAACATCAATTAGCCATGGTCACTAAATGACATAAGAATAATCCATCACCCCAAAGTAGTTGTGGTCAATATGAAATATTAACAAGAAAATACAATTTGGGATTATTCCGTGAGAGATTACTTAATTGTGTTTTGTGTGGGTCGTCTGGTGCTAGCTGAGGGTGTTGTTGTCTCTGTTTTTTTATGTTTTGCTCTCTGTTTGCTTTTTCTCTTGTTTCTGATGCTATCTTTGTCTTGCCCTGTTGTGGGCGGTCTCATTTGCTCCTTTTCTGCGTTGGGGCTCTGCTGTTGTTTAGGTTTTCAGTGGTGGTGTTGTTCCTGTCTTTGTTTTGACTCTTTAATAAAATTTCAGTAGTTCAAAAAAAAAAAAAAAAAAAAAAAAAAAAACCTCTCAAACCCTAAAAATACTTGTACTTGATAGAGAGATATGAGATAGATAGAGATATTAGAGATGAGGTTTATTAAGTTTGAAAAATAAGTAAAAGGGTAGTTTTAAAAATAAATAAAATAAATTAATAAAAACATTTAACTTTATTTGATTAAATCAAAATTTAAATAAGTGGGGCATAAATAGATCAGAGGGGGGTGTGCCAATAGCATCACTCTTTAATCATCTTTGTATTGTAGATCAATTAGATATCTGTAATCAACATTGACGATGCGGTACAGAGTCTCTAAAGACTAAATTAAAATTTTTGTGGAACTGGTCTTCAAAATGTCCAAAACAACCTTACTTTAACATAAAAAGTTACTATTATGATTTATGATTATGAAAGAACAGTTTGTAAAATGTTACTAAGTTGCTTTACAAAAAGCAAAACTTAACAATAATTCCTGAGAAAATTAACTATATCTTTGCCATACAGATCTAAATGCAAATTCAGACATATGAAGTTAAAGAAAATGTTATAAAAAGCAACCAGAGAAAAAGCTTTCTAACAAAAACATAACCTTAATCATCTAAAACAAATTTTAATGATTCACGGATTTGTATCTCTTTTTTCATTGACAAAATTCTAAGTTCTAAATTCTAATAATATGAATAAAATATAAAATAAAACAAAGTTGCTGAAAAAAAAATTAAAATTAAATAACCATTTCTTGACAATCACTTTTCAGCAGCAACTTCAAATGAAACTCAACTAGATGTTATATTTAAAAAATAAAAATAAAAATAAATAATAATAAAAAAAAAAAAAAAAATAAAAAAAAAAATCTCTACATCCTCCTTTTAATGATATATTTATACAACTAAGATGTTAATATGTTCATGTTGATTAATCTAGGCTCAAAATGATTGGAATTGTTGCATCTTGTGAATTTGCTGAAGAGGCACAAGGCCGGATGGAAATGGTTCCCGTGCTGTCAATAGTGTCATTAGAAGAGCAGCCGATGCTATTGCCAACCTTGCTCATGAGAATAGCAGCATTAAAACCTGTGTCAGGTTTGCTAATATCTCTAGTTTTTAATTTCAAAGAACTGATCTTTCAAAAGCTTTTTACATTATTGGGTAGTCTGTTACTATGTTTGCACTTTGCAGTAATCTAGTTGATGTCAGTGAACTGTTTAAACTTGATTATCTTCTGAAAAACCATTTTTAATACTTTCAATTGGAAAAGATTGTGAAACAAGAAACCATTTTTAATCTAGTTGATGTTGGTGAACTGTTTAAACTAAACACCTTGTTGATTTATGTCCAAGACCAGGTTTATACATCAATTCTTTATAATCAATGCCGGATCTCGTTTCAGGATGCTACGGAAAGTAATCAAGGCATTTCTTGATGCATGTACACTGGCGAAAATTCAAGTAAGGATTCTATCTTATTGATCATTGTGAATTAATTACATGTATACAAGAAGTTTTACATTTATTATGGGAGCTATTATAATTCATTATTCTCATGTGTAACTTTGTGCCGGAGGCTTTTTGACGATGGCTAGCTATTGCCCAAGTCAGTACACAAGAACTTGGTGTGTTGCAAATCTAATGTTCAGCAGCTCTGAATTAATTGCAAACCTGGACTATTTCATAAAACCCGTGGCATGATATTATGAAGGGAAGATTGAAGTCCACAGAGTGGAGACCACATGAAAGCTCTACTTGGCAGTTTCATCGGTTGACAATTAGTAATAAGATTTATTGTGTGGCTTAAAGTTATGTTATTTTAGATTAGATCTATATATGTTATATAGTAGTAAGCTATGTAAAATCATATTTGATAGTAGACTTTGTAAAATGATATTCTTGGTTATATTATTTTGTTCTTCAATTTAATGTTATTACAGTGACATGTTTTATTTGGCTTCTCTATTTTTGTTTAATTTGATTTTCTTTTAATATGGAATAGTTTATACATTTGGGACTTTTTTTGGACTAAAAACTCATTTTTATACGGTATTTTTTGGTCTAAAAACTCCTTTTTATACGGTATTTTTTGACTGCCCAACATTAGTCTTTTACAGTATTTTTGAGCTGCTCCAAAATGCATTGTAAGCGGCATTTCTTTGTTGCCCCAAAATGAATTTTTTGTGGCATTAGTGACACATTATAATAGATTGACAGTTTTTTACGACTTCCTTCATAATGACATTTTACTAAATGCCGTAAAAGGGGTTTGCGGTTATTTTTTAAAGCTCATAAATGTCAATTTTTCTTGTAGTGATGATAGATTTACATACTTATTTTCAGGTTACATTGAGTTTCTTATAAGATTTTCAACAGCCAGAAATGGTAGAAGAAGACAGTACAAGCAAGCATACATAACAATTTACACACAAATAGAAGGCATAGTATATATTGCCTTCAATTTTAAATTTTAGGCAGTTGGGTAGGAGGCTGCCATAGCAATACCACAGAGTCCTTCCTTTGCAGAAACATCCCTCTGCATCCTTATGTATCCTTCCTCTCCCCATGATGTGCCCCATGAATTCTTCACCAACCAATACTTAGTCCCATCAGCATCCACTCCATATCCAACAGCAGTAACACCATGGTCTAACTCAGTCCCGCATTCTCCTGTAAACACACCGCTCGAATAGAACTGGAAATCAGACTCTCCAGCATCAATGGCCACTGAAACTGGTTGACTGGCCACAGCCTTCAAAAGTGCTTTCTCATTGTTGGCTGGCACATCCTCGAACCCATTTATATCGGCAGCATGGTTGGCTTCCTTGTTAGCACTGCATGTTCCATCAACTCCCGTGTAAGGATAGTTTGTTTCTGTTGTTAGTCCTTTGTTTTGTTGGATGAATTTGAAGGCATCATCCATTAAGCCACCATTGCAGCCTTCATCCACACCTTTTACGTCACAATCCACCAACTCTTGCTCGGATAATGAAACTAGTTTCCCAGTTGTTAGCTTAGTTATTCCTTCCATGGCTGCAACTGCTGAAAATGCCCAGCAACATCCTATATATTTTGATCGACCAAAGATGGAGAGTGTGTTAGAAATCGTCACTATTTAGACTTTTTCTTTAATGAAAAAATAGACACATGCATGCACTTAGTCACTTACCACATTGGCCTTGGTCTTTGATGGGTGTCACAGCGCCTTTCTTTCTCCAGTCCATGGTAGATGGAACTGCAGTAACATTTTCATATTTGAATGAAATTAATTCGTTTTGGGAACACATATGACCTTTGAATCTGTTTCGTGAGGCTTTGAACTCTTCATTGGTAAGATCCGCAAATTCATTGACGCCTAGCTTGTAAGGCTTGTTGTTGGCTTTGTTAAAAGATTCAATAAGTGCTACATTTTCCTTGTATATCTGGAATCGCTTCTCCTTCTCATCATTGTCACTGTACACTCGTCCATAACGAACCATCCACTGCTCGTGCCTCTCGTACATGGATACATCCTGAAGAGTGCGAGACATGGCTTGTGGAAACCAATAAGCTCCCAATACAAAGATCAATGCCAAACAAAGGCATTGAAAATGGTTTTCGAATCGGAATCCCATTATAGTTAGTTCTGTATAGCTGCTGTATAGAATAGACGATCAATTGAAGGAGTGACTGCTTGCATTTACTTTGGATTGCTTTTCACATCTATATAGAAAAATTTATGAGAGAAGGCCTGTGTACGTTAAGCTAGCTGCTGCTCATCTGCCGTGCCCGAGAAAATTTTCTGATTTGGACGAGCCGATCACAATTACATATTGTGTTCCGTTTAAGCCACTCTTGTAAATTTGTCTGTTTATAGTTTTGTATTAAAATGTTCTTCTCACAAGAAACCAAGAAAAGATGCAATCACTGTGCCGTTTCAACCATTCATTAATTAAAGTTTTGAAATCATATGCAAGGACCAAGGTCTATGTCAAGATTTTACGTCCAAGATATATGCAACGTTGAGTGTTATTAATTAATCGATTAATCAAAGCATTATATTGAAGACATGTGTAGAGGAAATGCAATTTTATACGTTAATTTGTAATTATATATACCGGTATTCTCTACTAAAGTTATCAAGCGAATATCCTAGGCTTCACTTTGTAATTATATATATATCTATGAATTATTTACAAATGACAGGAAATGGGAATTGATACGGTACAAATATGCATAATCACTCACAAATTACAAACCAATTAATTGTTAATAAGATCGATCTATGCTCATTCTTGTGTGTGCGTTCTCATGTGTGAGTTTCTACAATCATATATATGTTTAGCTTTTAAATCAATTTTCTTTAATTTTATGGACAACTAGAAATAGTTTTGACAATATAATCAAATTTGAAATGATGGATGAATGATAGCTCGTTTGCATACCTAGAGAAAATAATTTTCAACAAAATTGACTAAGGATATTATGAAAAAATTATAAAAAAAATATTTTCAACCAAGTTTGAATTGGTTTTGTTTTACATAAAATTTTTCGGATCATAATATTAAAATAAAATAAAATAAAATAACTTATTAATTAATCTTAATTGTAGATATTATTAATTTTTTTAAAGTGCCCGATCTCATATAAATTTCTGGTTCCACCATTGGAAGTGTGGTATATATATGTCTACACAGGCGTATAGATGTCACCAAATCCCCTTGTACAAATTGATCCAAACACAATGCATACCTAACCTCCCCAAAAGGTAGCAAAGCACTTGTTTCAAATCTATAACTTATTACTTAGAACAAATTACACCAAATTCCCCTAAGGTTTGTTCTTTTACACATGGAAACAATTTTACCGTTTATTGACAATCACCTCCCCTGCCATTAGGGTTTGACCGTTGAGGGTGCGTTTGGTACATGGGTGGGACGGGACGGGACAGGACATGACAGAACAAGTTGTTCCATATTGTGTTTGGAATGTCTGGGACAGAACTATTAACTGTACTGTTATACGTTTGGTATGGCTGGGACATGACGGGATAAGAGTTTCAAATGACCAGATTGCCCTATTGTCATTTTTTTAGTGAAAGACTTATTTTATCATTTTTATTGTTTTAAATCAATTTTAATTTCATTATATATATTTTTTTAAAAAGTGTAAATATGCTGGAGATTCAATATTGAATTGTTGATGAACTTCTTTCATTTGGACTAAAAACTTTAACATTAGTTTCAAATTATAAGAACTGGAATCAGAATTTTAGTAGTCAATTTTAATACTTAATTATAGTCAATTTTAATACAGAATCTCAACCCAAAAGCAAACCAACAATCATGCAAGAACACAGCAGCTCCTGCAAAACTACAACAGAAACACAACAAAACTGGAAAACACCCCTTCCAAATCTCTTTCAATCCTTATACACAAAAAGAAGCACAAGTAATTCCACAAATAAACTAAACTAATTATCAAAAAAATGGTGAAAGAAATCAAAATCCAAAATCAAGAACCCTAAATCAAAATCTTAAAATCCAAAATCAAGAACCCTAAATCGAAATCTCAAATCAAGAACCCTAAATCGAAATCCAAAATCAAGAACCCAAAATCGAAATCCCCAAACCCAAAATCGAAATCCCAAAATCCAAAATCCAAAATCCAAAACCCAAAATCCAAAATCGAGAGAGAGAGAGAGAGAGAGAGAGAGAGAGAGAGAGAGACTGAGGGATATCGCGGATCCTCACCAACGGCCAAGCAACAGTTGAGATGGAGAGAGAAGCGATGTCAAGCTTGGTCATACCTAATTCGACTGTGAGTTGCGGTGGTTTAGAGAGAAGAACAATGATCTGATTGGAGAGAAGAGAGCAGAGAGAAGAGAAAAGAAAGAGAATGGGTTTTAATTTATATTGGACATATTTGTAATTTTTGGAAATGTTAAAGGGTAAAATTGTCTTTTTTAGACTTGTCCCATGCCAATGGACAACTTGGCCGAGGGTCTGGGGTGGGATAGCTTTTTGAGATTTTTGTCCCACCTTGTCCTACACTAATGTCGTGCCAAACGTGGGACAAGAACAAACTATCCCACGTTGTCCTGTCCTGTCATGTCCCGCGTACTAAATGCACCCTAAGTGTGAGAGTTGACCATTAAAAAATGATAAAATATAGAAATACCCGTGATTCCTCAAAAATCTAAAATAACTAATTACACTAAACTCCCCTGAGGTTTGCTCTTTTACACACAAAAATAACTTTATTGATAATTGACACTCACCTTCCATGCCGTTAGTCAAAGTTGGTCAAATTAAACCGTAGACCAATTTTGACTATCAAAACTAAGGATAGATTAGTCATTTGAAGAATTTTAAATATGAGTACACCAATTTTAGAAACGCATGCATAAGTACACACACGCACGAGCACACACGCGCACGCAAGAGCACGCACGCATGAAAAAGCACACACATTTATATATATATTGATGATCCATTATAGAAATTAATTGCATGTCTTGATAATACAAAAAAAGAATTGAAAAAAAAAAAAAAAAAAAAAAAAGATTATCACCTGGCCTTCTTGCTTAAAACTGCTAGGCTTGCTTTCTTGGCTGGGTGGCTCCCGATCTACACTCAATCAATATCCTTTTTCTCTCTGATCAGTAGAGCAAGGATGAAGGATCGTCCTCCTAGTGTCTCTAATTTCTTCACTACCCGGTCAACGGTTCCTCCAATATCTCAAACAGTTGATTAATGATTAATGATTTTCACACAACAATATATATATATATATATATATATATATAAGTGCTTTGACTCGATCTATATGTAATTATCAGTGCTTATCCATTATCTATGGTCCACATGCAGTGCACCGATGTATTTTATATCGGTGCGCACTGAGGAGAAAATGACTATATATATATATATATAATCTTTCTACTGTCAGTTTGCCCTGATATATTTATCAGGATGAAGAATGTGGAATGAAAAAGTTTTGACAAGTGCATACATTTTGAGTCAAAGTATGTAAATCTAATAGTCTACATTCTTCGTCCTGATATATTTTATATCAGGATAAACTGACGATAGAAAAATTATATATATATATATATATATATATATATGAGATTGTTTCAAAACGACATACCGTTTTTGGATTGGATATATTAGAGTGATGAAGACCATGATGGAGAAGGGTTTGGGTTCAGTGATGAGTCTATGGAAGTCTGACTTCATCTTCATCTCGATAATATTCTTGTTTGTCGTATCCATCCATATTGCACCTGAAATAAAAATGAAAACAAATTATTAATGGAATAATACTTATGTGGTAGCTAAAAATGGCCCATAAGCCCAATATATTAAAGCTCAGACTTTGTAATATTGGAATCCAAGCCCATTATGTTGGATCGACCCAACACAGGTATCAGCAGCAGCATGACTTGGTCATTCAAAGACCAAGTCAAGACGTCAGTTGTGGGTAACTTGAAGAGAGTATCTCTCCAAGAATCACGTCTGAATCCCCAAATATCTCACCCATGATCAGGAGGTTATCAGTAGACATTGGAACTACACCTTCCATTATAAATAAGAGGACTTCCTCACTTTAAAGCTCTCTGAAATCTCTCTGAACTAAAGCTTATTGTAGCGTATTGAAATTCTGCTCAAACATTCTAGCAATCGGAACTTAGCCGAAATCATCATCACGATCTTCGTAATAGATTGCTCAACCCAAGCACACCTAAGGCTAAACGATCTAAACCCACCTTCTCCGTTTCTATTTCGTATTATTTCTGTTTTAATCTTTTTTGCAGGTTCAACAAGGTACTCGACCTTTGTCGACAGACGTAGCTTTGCAGTCTCAAACAAGGAGTCGACATCAGTCATCCCACAGTTCAACTGAGTTGCCTTGGGCCCAGAATAACCCGATCCAATTGACGTACCACGTAGTTCGACCACCTACAACTTATATGTATATATTTTAAAAAATTGGGCCCTTTGACCTTTTTCAACCATTATTTTTTTTTTCTTTTGTATCTCTCAATTAAGTTGGACTATGACACATGACAGTAAATCTCAAGTGTATTTATATAATCCAATTTGTTTACTTTCAAGCATGTTATATATATGTCAGTTTTAACTTTTAACTTCTTTCAATTTAGCATAAAAAAAAATCTTTCAATTTGATTTATCGAATCCTGCATACTAAGTAATAACCTGGCGTTTCAACATTAGAAAACAAATTATTGTAAGATCCAAAATTTGGCAGCAAACAACAACAAAGCAAGAAAACAGGAGTTTTCGCTCGTGCTTAACTTCAAACCAAACCAATCATATTTTCGCTCGTACATGATCATATTTTCGAAAATCAGCTTTATAATCTTTATACTAAATTCAAGACTCGAACTTCAAACCAATCCCCGTAATCATTAAAAACTTGCACCAATCAAATAAAACAAACAATAAAGGCAAAAGAGATCGTATGAAAATCAATAACAATAACAAGAAGAAGAAGAAGAAGAAGATTTACCACCAGCAGAGATGAGAATTTGAATCGGAAAATAAATATAGACGAGAGAGAGAGAGAGAGAGAGAGAGAAGAGTTGAAGAAGAGAGAAAATGTGTTGTGTTTGAAGCAAACCTTGCAAAATAAATATATTGTGTTTGAAGCAAATGTTGCAACATGAACCTAGCTTCAAAGTGGATCTCAGCAAAGAAAGTTATGGAGCATCGGCATCCTTACTTTGATGATCTAAACAAGGTGACTCTCTGAAGAATGCATAAGGAATTTTTATGATACTGGAATTTTTATGATATTTTGTTTGCTATTTCTCTAAAGGAGAGATGATGTCCTCCTGTGGCCTGAGAACTGATTCGATCCTGTTTCCTGGTCTGGTCCTGGTTTAAAGGGAGGTTGGTTTCGAGTTTTGGTACCTGGTGGTTGCTTGTTAAGCTCTTTTTCTGGTTCAGGTCTGGAAGGCTTGTTGTATTCCTTTTGCTTCTAACCAATAAATGGAGGAATATATTTATTTCATTCTCCATTTTTAATATTTCATTTTTAAATGGAGGAATATATTTATTCTTGTTTTCACGTTAATACATGTAGAGTCATAAAACACAATTTTTTCCATTCTAATAAATGAAGTGTATGCAATAAAGTGGATGGTTGTTTTTCCTCCTAATGACATTATATCCACTATTTTATACTTGGATTATTTTATACTTGGATTCAAATCACCTGTCAAAAAAATGGTGTCATGGTTTGTGTCTAACCAACCAAATTGGGTCATGTGTACACGTTTTTTATAAATAAATAAAAAAACATGATATCCACGTTTTTCCTCCTTTAATGTCTCTATTTTTTATGTATATGTTATCTTCATCTTCATCTTGATTATAGTTTGTTCTAGCCTTCTAGGTATCAGTCCATATTGCACCTGAATTAAAAATGAAATTAATCTAGTATCTCTAATTTGATTATGTTGTTAAAACTATTTATATTTATCCACGAAACAAAATTTATTATAAAACTAAACATATGATTTTATAAACGTAAGCATGAACACATACACGCACGAAAATGCACAAAAATTCACACACACATTTATATACTGATCGATGATCCATTATAGAAATTAATTGCATACCTTTGATAATACAAAATAACTAAAGATGATTTAATTCATATTTGTCATTAGTTGAGTTTTGATGTAATAAATTTAGAATATAGATTGACAATTTTGATAAATAAAAAAAGTACAATTTGAGATTTTAGGAATCATTAATCAGAACATCAATAATAAAATTTTCATAAGAATAATGGTATTTTAATAGAAGAAAAAATTAAACATCATTCAAATATGATAACAAGTAAAATATAAAAAAAAAAATGATAATAGTTGAGAAAGAATGAGAAAAATATAGAAAATTAGATTTATTTATATAATATACAAATACTATAATATTAAATAAAAACTAATTATTTTTTGACAAAATTTCAGGTGGGGCATGCGCCCCATCTGGTCCTAATCTAAATCCGCCATTGATTATCCGTCGGTAGATGTAGTGTTAGAATGTTAATGCTGCCAAACTTAGGATAACTATATAAATTACTATCCATACAATGCAGAGAGAGAGAGAGTTGAAGAGTTGAAGAAGAAAGAAAGAAGAAGAGGTTTTTTTTTTTTTTTTTTTTTTTTTTTTTTTTTAATACAACACTAGATGGCATTGAGCCAAGATTGCTCCTTCCTGTAAGAGAAGGCCATAGAGGCAAAGACATGTGCCAAAGTATTTCCAGTTTTGGAAATAGCATGACACACACAACCACCCACCTCTTGTAAAAGAACCTTAATATCATTCACAATGTAGTTGGCATTACAGTTAACAATTTCAGATTCATTGACACTATTAGCAACCGTAACAGCATCCACTTCTGCATACTTTAGTGTCAGGTTGAGTCTTTTGGCAAGGAGAAGTCCTTCTTGGAGGGCAAGGAACTCCCCTATTTCAGCACTAAAGGAGCCCTTTAAAGGTTTAGAGATAGCAGCAACAATTTCCCCTTTGTGATTTCTAATAACAGCACCCAAACCAATAAAAGGAAATCCATCACGAATAGATGCATCGGAATTCAATTTAAGCGTGTTAATAGGAGGGGGACACCAACCTGTTTTATAGGGAACTTTCGGATGAATAACAGCTGCAGACAATGCTCGGTGAGTCCCTTGAAATTCAATCAAAAACTCAAGAGCCCATACCACAAGATCTGCAGCATTTTTAGGATCACCTTTATGGATTGTGATATTACGGTTCCACCAAATACTCCAAAGGATCACACAAACACACTCTAAATCAATACGTTTGATAATAGGGAAGATCCCACTTAAGACATCTAAAGTAGGAAGGTTCTTGAATTGAGATAATATCTCACCAAAAACTGTTTTGTTCCAAACTTGTCTAGCCTTTTTGCACCAAAACAGAGTATGCTCAATAGATTCAGCAGAGATTGACTGAGGATGGAAGAGCATTCAAATAAACCCTCCATGTAAAAAAATTTATTTTCGGAGGGATGCATAGAGACCAAAGAGTCTTCCACCATTTTTGATTCATTAAAGAGTTAGAAGAGGAATGAAGAAAGAAGAAGAGTTATTAGAGTGGGTTTGGGTGCAATTTGTAGCACTCTGATCATGAAGAGAGATTAGTTTGTTTGTACGCAATATTTTTACACATTATAGTACTACTCACTTCCCCACAGAAAAACAAAAGAAAGCATGGTAGTATAGGACCCTCAAAATCTTTATATTATTTTTAAATAATATTTAAATAATTTTCAATTTTATAATTTGTTTATTTAGTAAAATATTAACATTTTATTGAATAAATATATTATAGTAAGTAAATAAATTATTAAAGAATGTAATAAAATAGTAACATTTTATTAAAGAATGTAATATTTTCATGGGATGATATTTGTTGGTTTCTACTTTTTTTAATAATAATATTACCGGCTGAATTTTACTCGAGTTCGAAGCATTTTTTTTTAAGTAATAATTTCGAGTTACTCTTGGTGTTTGAATTATGATCAAGATAAATCTTATATCCCACTAGATTCATGATATAAAAACATCTTTATTTATTATATAAAATTTGATTGATATTGATAGAAGGGTTTTTTTTTTTTTTGGTGGAAATATAGAGTGGCACGTAACCTTAATTTATTCATGTCGAGTTATTTTGTATTATCAAAGATATGCGATTAATATCTAGAATGGATCATCAATATATAAATGTGTGTGTGCGTTTTCGTGTACATGCGTGCTCGTGCGTGTGTGTGCTCTTGCATGCGTTTCTAAAATCATATGTTTAGTTTTATAATCGATTTTCTTTCGTGGATAAATATAAATAGTTTTGACAACATAATCAAATCGAATATACTAGATTAATGATTGCTCGTTCACAAACATAGAGAAAACAATTATCAACAAAATTAATAGAAGATATTATGAAAAAATATTTTCAACTAAGTTTAAAATGGTTTTGTTTTACATAAAATTCTTCAGATCTTAATATTAAAAAAAATTGAAAAAAAAAAAAAAGAAACTCATTAGTCTTAATTATAGTTTATATATATATATATGTATATATATATATAATATCTATTAATTCGAGACCATGTATTTTTTTTGAATGCTTTCGTTTTTGGTAGGATTCGAGTCTCTGACTTAGGAATCATTTACTTAAACCTCAAGCTCATCTATCTACCAACCGAGCTATGCCCCTGTTGGCTAGTCTTAATTATAGTTATTATATATTAATAATTTTTTTAAGTGCATTGTCTTATATAAATTTCTTTCTGGGTCTACCACTGCAGGTTCGGTGGACACATCACCCCCACCACCTATTAGGCTATTAGCAGAGATGATAATATCCACAATCCACATTCCTTATTGGCATATCTTCAAAGAGTTTGCAAGCATCCTCTACTCGACCATATTTGACAAAACCTGATATCAATGCATTATATGAGGCGGTATTTCAGTTGGGCATGGCTTGAAAGCAGTGAAAAGCCTCGTCGACCCTGATAAGCATGCATGTCTATTCTGGAAACATTTCAAAACTTCCAAGCTACGATTTAGAATCTCCAAGCACGACTTCAATCAGCTCTAAAGGTGGTACAGGAAGTAATGGTAAGATGTGTGCATCACATCAACAGAGTAGATTTCTCTGTAAACAAAAACACACAGTAACAAAATGAAATAGATTTCTCTTTCAGAATTATTCTCTCTGTTTCTGTATACAGTTCTTAGATCTATTTCTCTTCCTCACTGAGTGGTTGTTAGGAAAGTTTGTTATGAATTCCTGATCCTTTTTCTCGTGTTAGCACAACTGGTATATAAATACCATTGAGTTAGTTAGAACAATGAAGAAACAAATTCTTTCTTTTTCCTCCATTAATGTAGCTTCAATAAGTTCTATCTTTCTGCTTTGATTTTCTCTTATAACTTTAATCAAACAACATTGTGTATCTCATTAGACCCTACCATGATCAATGCAGCCAGCAATCATACGTCAATTCTAGGAGATGATATTCTTTACAGGCATTGATTCAAACAAATTCTTTGATTCTTGGAGCCAGCAATGATGGCGTTCCAAGTAACGACATCTTTGGTAGACATTTTATCGAACAGATGGCGGGCGGCTTCTATATGGCCAGAGCGAGACAGACGACCAATTTTGACATTGTTTACATAGACATGGTAGGTGGAAAAGAGCCTGATAAATATAGTGGGTATTGATAATAAAGTAGGTGCAATATAGGTTGGCTGAAAATAGGCAATTCAAAGAGTGACCGAAAAGGCCAACTTGACTACTCTCATTTACAACATCCCTGTTTCGTTCGCTGAGTGTTCTTTGTGTAGTGCTGTTCCTAATATAGGGGACTCTCATTTTATTGTCAATGACAGTAAGGCCCTGTTTTCAGAAGTTGGTATTTGTAAATGTCAAGTCTCCTCTAAAATAGGGAACTCCTTGGCACATAATCTTGCTTCGATAGCTTTCTCCTTTGTGAGGGATCGTTTGTGGCTAGATCCCAGCCCCTTCTCTGTTTTCTCTGCTATGTAACGGTTTCGTCTGTTTTCACAAAAGAAAAAAAAAAAAAAAAAGGCTACTCCTCCCATTTTGAATTTTCCTATATTTCTTACGTTTTTCCGATGCCTTTATATTTAATAAGTAACTTTCACGCAAAGGATTCCTTACTTTAATTTCAGTAAGGACCTTTATAAAATAAAATCAAAGATTTTTATGAATTTTGATTTGATTTTTTTTTTCTTTGATGATAAGTTCATTGAAATCTACCTATGAATAAAATTTGAGAATTTTTCAAAAACTAGAACTATTTATTTCGATTTTGTTAAAGGCATCGGAATAACGGGAGAAATATAGGAAAATTCAAAAAAAAAAAAAAAAAAAAAAAAAAAGTTCTACTACTTGAAAAATTCTCAAATTTTATTCATAAGTATATTTCAATGAACTTACCATCCACACAAAAAATTCAGATTAAAATTCATAAAAATCGATATTATTTCATTAAGGTCTTTACCAAAATTAGAGTAAGAGACCCCTCACCTTAAAGTTCATACATACATATATATATATATATATATATATATATATATATATATATATATATATATATATATATTCTGAAATTTGACACCAAACGAGTCAGAATACTATCATGACCTATCCAAATCAAACAATACTACAATTCAGGTTGTATTAAGAGAGGTCTCCCTACACTTATTGCAATTTTATAGACAATAGGACAATAGATACAAGGATTCAAGAAAATGGATGGGTCGGTAAATCTTCGGCTACCGAGACAAACGGTCCCCATCCACCTCATGTATCCCACCCCTGTGAAGATGTGATCGGTCATTTCAAATTAAATTTTAAAAATATTTGTTCATGATAGATTAATATTTTCTTGGTCTGTTTTTCTTATTTCATTATTACCAAGTTGTGTGGAGGATATTCACAGCTAGTGAGCCTATCCTAATTAAATATGGGCCACACTACCACAGCAGCTTCAACCTAATATATGGGTCAATTGGGGGCCTCTTTAGTTTGCCTTAAATTAGTCTGTACAAGGATTCCAATCCATAATCAAAGTTTTTAGCTTCAATTAAGGCTAAATAATTGATGCAAATTATGTCAAATTGAAGGATCCTGTTGTGCTATATATTTTTGGTTAATAACAACAATCACATAGGACCCTCGTAATCTTTAAAAGATCATAAATAGGAAACATTAATTGTATGGGTGAATTCATAAAGAGCCAAAAAAAAATTATTGGTTTATTGTTTTTAGCCACCAATTTTTATTTTATTGTTTTTATCACTTTTGACAACTTTTGGATAAAATTATCCCTAAATTTTACTTCACTTGACATGTAACTTAGTTACATGCCATTTGATTTCAAGTTATATGTGAGTTGATTTTTCAAATTATATGTCAGTTAAGTTTTAAATTATATGTCAATTGACTTTCAACTTATATGTCAATGATTTTCAAGTTATATGCCAGTTGATTTCCAAATTTTTGGGTGGGTGAAGTAAAGACAAAATGGAGGATAATCTTGTCTGTTCAAGGTTAAAGATAATAATTAAGTATAATAAAATATAAATTAATGACTAAAAACAATAAACCTAAATTTTTTTTGGTTATTTCTTGTAATTTCCTCTCTCTCTCTCTCTCCTCTCTCTCTCTCTCCTCTCTCTCTCTCTCTCTCTCTCTCCTCTCTCTCTCTCTCTCTCTCTCTCTCTCTCTCTATATATATATATATATATATATATATATATATATATTTTCAAGTCAAACACTGTTCGGATCAAGGTTGTGCCGGAACTTGACAAGATTAGTCTACAGGAACGATCAGGAAATTAAGAGACTCTCACCATAAAATAGGAGTCTCTCCACACTTTGTGTTTTTATAAATAAAAAAGAAACTTGAACTCGTCGAACCCCTATCAGCTATGCCAATGTAAGTGCACATAATGAATCTTGATAATCATATAATATGAGTTAATTAAGGTGGAATTATTCTTTTAGTAATGTTTTACATCATATTTTCTGTATCTTACTACTTACAATAATATATCGGAGCTGGGTTTGTTTCAAGACAAAAAAATAAAAAATTAGATTTGTCTCCTCACCACTAATGTGGAAAAAAAGATGCACAACCACCTCTGCTAAAAAGTGATGTGTTGTAAAATATTTCTGTTAAGAAGTAATACGCAGTAAAACATAAATATTTTATCTAAGAGAATGTAGTATTTTGATCATGAGAAGATATATATAAATATATGGAAACAGAGATATTTTACCGAGTCTGGAGCAATTTTTTATTTTGTATAGTAATAACTTGAGATTTGGATACAATCTCAATATGTAAATGTGAGAGACTTATCACCAAACTAACTCAACTTTTACCGGATCAATTGGTTTAAGTTTTCTTAGCATAAATTATCTTTTACTTCTATCAAATCACTTGGGAAACTTTAATATGACTTGGCATGGACATATTTTAAGCAATACAAATTTTATGATACTAATAAATAAAGAGCAAGACCTCATCGTTTTGGATTGAGATTAGTTAGTTTCCATAAATATTTGGAATAAGGATCCATTGATAACCTCAATAGTTAATATTCTTGATAAATGGGTCTTCTAATATTGCAAAAGCTAATTTGTTGAAGAAATTGCAGCCATACTTGGTGATTTGCAGGGTAATTCTATGAAATTAATAACATCTGAACATGAATAAGCTACTCTTAATTGAGTTGGTAATGTATTTTTCCTTTATTTCGGTGAGAAGGAATTCAAATTCTACGTTACTTGTAAAGATTTCTCCCTTTTTCTATAACAGAAAATGAATTCATGATATAAAAACATCTTTATTTATTTTTATAAATTCTGATTGAAATTGATAGAAGTGTTTTTTTAAGTGGAAGATAATCTTTTTTTTCTTTTCTTTTTTTTTCTTAAAAAAATATTTAGTGAGTCGTTTTATCAAAACTCAAAAGTGGTTTTACATAAAGTAATTTATTCAAAAGTGATTACGGTGTTCTCTTTCTACAAAGATCGAATTGGATTTCCTTTGGAAAATTAAAAAGCATCTCGATAGATTAGTTTGAATGATGTTTGTAGAATTTCCCACCAAAAAAAAAAAAAAAAAACTCTTTAATTTTTATACTTATCTCAAGTCGAAAAAAGAAGGAATAATTATTAAAACTCCACCTAAATTACTTTCTAAAGTAAATACAATCATCCTCCAAAAAAAAAAAAAAAAAAAAAAACGAGATCAGAGCGGGAACAAGATGGGGTGCAATGGAAAAGAGAGCAGTGATTAGTCAAAGACAGGGAATATGATAATCCAAGGCGGGTATGGGCATAGGGGCTTGGCTGTTCCTATACAGTCAACACCCAACTCCAGATATTATTCCGTCTAAAAGTAGTTAACGGCGTCAAATTAATTTGATGAGTGTCTTCATGTGCTTAGCTGGAGGCCGCTGGGAAATCTCTATTGCTTAGGGTTCCCTGAATGGCCCAGCTGGCACAGCACTCTGCACATGGCCAGCTGCCTCTGTCCACCTTTTTTTCCTTTCCCTTTTTACCCCAACTCTCTTCTCGCTTCTTACTTTTTTACCCTTCCTTTCATTTTTCAATTTGAAAATTATTCAAATTTCATCTATGTTTATATTGAAATATCCTAATAAAACAAATCCATTTTTAATAGTTAGGTTTTAAGTAAATTCCTAGTTGATTGATGTGAGATTTTATTTTATTTTTATTAAAAAAAAATGTCAATAGATATAAGTATTATTTAAAACATAAAAAATTATACCATATCATTCATAAATAATTATTTATATATTAAAATTATCTCAATCTTATTGAAAGCGACTTAAAAGAGCTTTGGTTTTATCAAAAGTTTATAAACAAATAAATTATATATAAGAATATAAAAGACACATCCATGTGATTTAAGTGAAATGATAGAAACTCCTTTGCGTATATTGCAGGGTATATTAGAAACTAAAAAGATTGGTGCTGTCTCATAATGTAAAACAAATACAAGGACAAAAGACATGGCTCCTGGGTTTCATAACAATGACATATTAGGAAGAGTTTGGTAGCTTTTCTTCATTTTTTAATTATCATATAAATAATAGATGAATTTTGCTAAGCAATTGCTTTCCCAAATTTGAGAGTTTTTTTTTTTTTTTTTATAATTATTTTTAATTATCCAACATTATATAATCACGCACACGTTGATATATATATATATATAAATGTTCAAATCAGTGTGCACTGGTATAACTTCATCACTGCGTTGGATGTAGACCATTAGATTTACATACTTTGATTCAAATTGTATGCACTTATCAAAACTTCTCCATAATCAGCGATCCAAATACATTGGTACTGATGTAGTTACATCAATGCACAGTGACCAAAACGGGACCATATATATATATATAAGCATGCATGTATTGGTATCTAACTATTTATAGCTTTTCTTTAAATTAAAAGAAAATAAATATTCTAAATGAGTAATAAAAACAGTACATGTGAAAAATGTGAATCTATACTCGACCTAAATTAAATTTTGGTTATCTTTATCATAATAATGGTCGGTAACTAGTGACTTAGTGAGTATGTGTAAAATAAAAGGAATTTTAATGTGTTGAAATGGTAATTTTTTTATTTAAAAAAGAAAAGAAAAGAAAGAAATGGCATTCCTTTTCTATTTTTAGCTTCTTTTTTTGTTTTTTTCCTATATCTATCAAGAAGTATAGTACAGTTTTGGAAACCACAGCAAATTATTACTGTGGATAGTTTTTTTTTCTATATCTATCAAGAAGTAAAGTACAGTTTTGGAAACCACAGGAAATTAGTACTGTGGATAGATAAAGCCACAAGCAGACAAGCTACTGAATTTACAAGTGATGCACTGATGCCTAACATTATCTTAAAATTTAGACAAGTAAATACTTTTTTTTTTTGTTTTGAAAAAGACAAGTAAATACTTGAAAAATAAAAATTGACAAGTAAAAATTAATTTTACTTGGTATATTTGGCTAAATTATTTAAATTCATATAATTAGCAAATTAGTTTTACCTGGGTGTAGTTGGCAAAATTATTTAAATTCCAATTATTACCTTGGATGATTTGGACTTGCTAAAAATAACAGCTTAAAATACAAAGAATTTTACAACTCAATAATTTAGTATTAAAATTTTAGTTGAAAAAATAGAAAAAGACAGCTAAATTTACGAGACATATTACGAAATAACACATTAAACATATATGAGAAGAAAATAAATATATATCATAATATGCTCAAATTTTCTCAATATATTCCATATTTTGGGGCCAATCAACACAAAAAAAATATTTCTAAATATTCTTGAGTATATTATTAACTATAATTTTTATGTTTACATCAATATTTTTTTATAAATTTAGACTATATATTTTTATTAAAATCGATATTTATTTCTTTATATATCAAAAGATAATCCTAGTGGACGGGGTATTTCGGTAAATTGATTTTTTTAATAAAAAAATAAAAGGTGATAGGACTATTGACTATAGGAGTTATAGGGAAGCGAAGTACATAAATCGGGAAAGTACGGAATATATGGAAGCGAGTGAAGAGTTAATTTGGGTAAGTAACACGTAAGCAACAACTATGAACTATCATTAAGTCATCCAACTTCAAAGTTCAAACTATGCAACATCTCATTTTTCTCAATTTTTTTTTAAATTTTTTATAATTATAAATTAAAATGAGCTTCTTTTTTTTTTTTTTTTTTTTTTTTTTAAATTTTTAAATTACAACAACTGCCGGGACCCTACGAGAATTGGACTCTACTAGCATAGCCCAGACAACACTCCGACAAGGGGGAGAGGGCACCCACACATGAGGTGGGACAAGGAATGAAATTGTATATATATATATATATATACATACCGTACGTTGAATTGTGGTGGTGGAGTCTCATATTGGAGAGTCGCATAGTATTATTTTTATTATAATATTCCTTAAATGGAATTCCATATAATTAATCTGCCTTTCAAATAACAGCAATTGAATTAGCTGTCATATAATAATTTTAAAATCATCAATTCGGAGAGAAGAATTTGGGTGTGGCGGGATTCAACCGCATACCCCGCTAAGATCTTGTCATATGACAAAAATGTTACGTGACAAAATCATCACATCCTATTGTATTCTAATTTTTACTCGGGATATGAGTTTTTTTTTATTTTTTTATTTTACACATGTGGCGATGACTAGAATTAAAATAATGTTATTATATAAATTCGGTATATTAACGGTAATTATCACTCATTTTATTAAATTCACAAATAGAAAATCGAAAATAAGATAGGGTTTGTTGGTAAGGGCATCTCCAACCCTACGTCAAAATACAAAATCAGAGCAAGATTTGCTCTCCAAACCCTGTGCCAAACATCTATGCTATTTTGCCTTCATCAACGATCTAGCGCAATACTATAGATTTAGCGCAACATTTCCTTCTTTTTTTTTAATTGTTTCATTTTTTTTATTGGCTAAAAGGGAATATTCAAAGAAATATTCTTTTTAGTGTAATATTTGGTGCAATAAGTTAAAGATAAAAAAAAAATAGTGTAAAAATTGCACCATTTTAATGCGAAAGTTGTACCAAATAAGGTATTTGGATTAGAAATGACCTAATTCTCACATCTATAATCTTCCCATGTAATTTAGTGATAAAATACTCTCATTTAAACATATACTACTCTATTCGAATCTCTAAGAATAATAAATTGATAGTGTTAACCTATGCCTAGAGCATAGGATAATAACTACTTTATTTCTATTTATAAAAATAAAAACACTGTATTTATTGTAACAAAACAGTAAATGCATCGGTTAATCTATGCTATTTATGGAAATAAAGTATTATCATGTGCCCTAAAGGTTAGACTAAAAATAATAAATTAATAATATAAAAAATGGTCATTACCCTAATCGAATCCTAAATTAGCTCTAGTAATTAAAAAAGCGCGGACACACATAACTTAAAAAACACGATAATTAAATCCAAAAAAAAAAGAGAGAGATAGCCGTAGAGAATTGGGTTGAGACTTGAGACTTGAGAGCGAAAGAGACTATTGAGTTTGTCTCGTGAAGAAACAGAGCTTAAACCGGGAGAGGGAAGTTGTTGAAGAAGCAGAGAGAGAGAGAAGAAGATCAAAAAAATCAAGTTGCAAAATTAATAAATATTTTTAAAAAGCATCTTCTTTCTCTCTCAAGCTTTCTCTTCCTTCCCTCAACAGTCAACACTCACTCACATTGAATTCTTTGCTTCCTTGTTTTATATCACGAGATCCCCATCTACACTTTTTTTTTTTTTTCCTTTTTTCCTTCTCTTCATGTTTTCTTCACAAACCCATTTTTTCTTCTTGTGATTTGTTGATGTTTTATTTAGTAGTTTTTATTTGACCGGGAGTGAAGAACATTTTTGGACTAATAATATAACATCACAAGAACCAAGTCGTCACTTTCTTTTTTTTTTAAACATGTCATATTCAAAAAAATCGATACAAGAAGTCAGCTTCGATTCTCTAACTCGCCGATTTCCTGATTCTCTCAGCTTTGATGACAGCAACAAACCGGATTTCAAAGAACTCGATCTGGGTTCACCGGTCTCGCCATTGATAACCCGTGCCTCTGTCAATAACAACAATGGCGGCGGCGGCGCCATCACTACCACCACCACCTCAACCAGCAGTTCGAGTTCCTCCGGTTCGATATCGGGTAAAACCACCACCCCAACCACCCACACCCAATTGCCTAAAAGCAACACAAAGAATCACTCCGGCGAGCTCTCGTCGGGATCACCCGGATCCGGCTCCGGCACTACTCCACGTAACTCGAAGCCGGGTCATCGGAGATCAGTCTCCGCCGGTGTACCGTTGATCTACTCCGGTTCAAGTTTCAGTACGGCAACCAGTGGTAGCTGTAGCTATAACGGGAACGCAACGCATTCGGTTTCGTCGAATCCGAACACGACAAATGTGATTCCAACTGGCAACATTTGTCCGTCCGGGAAGATCCTCAAACCGGGCATGGCGTGTCGTGTCTCCAACAGAACAGACAAGTTGGGTACTGGTTCCGGGAACTACGGGCACGGTAGCATAGTGCGTGGAAGCAGCAATGCGAAATCGGGTAATGTAATGGATGCAGAGGAGGTCAAGAGGGTTGGCAATGAGATGTATAAAAGAGGGAATTTTGTGGAGGCTCTCAAGTTGTATGATAAGGCCATTTCGATGTCTCCCGAAAACCCCGCGTATCGGAGCAACCGTGCAGCGGCTTTGACGGCGATAGGGAGGTTGAGGGAGGCTGTGTTGGAGTGTGAGGAAGCTGTGAGGTTGGACCCTGATTATACCAGGGCTCACCAGAGGTTGGCTTCTCTTTATCTCAGGTGAGTGACTTCTTGTTTTGTTTTTTAATTGTTTTACAACACAATGTGTTTAACTTTTTATTCATGTGTTTGATATTTTCTTGAAGAAATGATCATGTTTGTGTTATTTGTTTGATGAATTGGATTGCTGTGTTGTGTTTTCTACTGGTTTTGGTATGGTTTGGATCTGTTTGTAACCCTCATTTTGTGATTGGTTTTTGTTCTTCAAAATTGGTGAATTGTCCTTTTTTTTTTGTCTGGTGATTTAGGATATTAGATCTTGTGTTTCTTTCTTTGAATTGGCTGATCTTGTGTTTACTAGAAGTAACCATCATTTGTAAGATACTTGAATTGGTTGATCTGGTTTATTTCTTTGATTTGAGTGGTTCAAATTGATGGTTTCCTTTCTTTGTTGGTCTGTGATTGATTCAGTTTAGTGAGACATTTCAATCTTCTTCGAAGAATTTTACTGCGGTTCAACTTCTGATATGTCTCAGCTTAAGAATGCAATAGGTTATTTAATTATGCTTTATTTCTTTTAGTTTTCCATTAAGTTTCATTGGGCATAATCCTTCCTCCAATTTGGGTTCAAGATTATTTCACTGACATCTTGTTTTATGATGGCTCCTCAACAATTTCAACTGGTTTTTCTCCAGGTTAGGACAGGCTGAAAATGCCCGGCGTCATCTCTGTTTCCATGGACAACACCCAGATCCTGCTGAGTTACAGAAGTTGCAATCATTTGAGAAGCATCTAAATCGATGTGCAGATAGCCGGAAGACTGGTGATTGGAAGAGTGCGCTAAGAGAAAGTGATGCAGCCATAGCAATTGGAGCAGATTCATCCCCACAGGTGTAACCTATATCCAAAATTTCTTCAATTTGTCTGGTTTTCATAATGATATTAGATTTCAGATTGCCTGAACCTTTTCAAAATGGAATTTACAGCTTGTTGCTTGTAAAGCAGAAGCCCTTTTAAAGCTCCACCGAATTGAAGATGCAGATTTTTGCCTGTCCAACATGCCGAAATTTGAACAGAATCTTCCCTCCTCACAAGTCAAGTTATTTGGTATGGCTTCAGAAGCTTATGTGCTCTATGTCCAAGCCCAGGTTGAAATGGCACTGGGAAGGTGAGCTTCGAACTATGATGTTCAAATTCAAAATTATCTATATATTTTGGGGTGAGTGAGAATGGATAATAGATGTGTTGCAGATTTGAGAATGCAGTTTCAGCAGCAGAGAAGGCTGGTCTTATTGATTACAATAACGTAGACATTGCAATGGTGTTAAACAATGTGAAAATGGTCGTAAGAGCTCGTACTCGTGGTAACGATCTTTTCACTTCTGGACGATATGACGAAGCCTGCTCTGCGTATGGGGAAGGCCTCAAATATGATAATTGCAACTCCGTTCTCTATTGCAATCGAGCAGTTTGTTGGTCTAAACTTGGGTTATGGGAGAAATCCATAGAGAACTGCAATGAAGCCCTCAGAATACTGCCAAATTACACAAAAGCTCTTCTTCGTCGGGCTGTCTCAAATGGAAAGGTGAATAAGTAATAATGCTTGTATGTGTATATGTGATCGAACATGTGTATGTCCGAAACATATTATTTCTTTGTAGTTCTGTATTTGATTTGTTGGATCTTCTGTGGTGGGGTGTTATAGCTTGGACGGTGGTCTGAAGCTGTGAGAGATTACGAGGCCTTGAGAAGGGAACTTCCGGGAGACAACGAGGTAACTGAATCTCTGCACCATGCACAACTTGCGTTGAAGAAATCTCGAGGAGAGGTAGTGCATAATACGAAAGTGGATGGTGAGGTAGAAGAAGTTTCAAGCCTAGAAAAGTTTAAAGCTGCAATATCATCGCCTGGTGAGCTCAGTAACCTTTTCCTTGACATGGTGCCTACTTGTAGTAACTTGTGTGTCTCTTCTTCTGTTCAACCTAATTTGCCTACTGATTTCAGGTGTTTCCGTAGTGCATTTTAAAATGACATCCAGCGAAAAATGTGAAGAAATGTCCCCTTTCATAAATATGCTTTGCATTCGATACCCATCTGTGCATTTTTTCAAGGTTGGTGAAAAACTGTTCTTCACTTAACCTAATTAGCATTTCAAGTTTGCTTTAAATGTGTTTACACCACAGTTTGTGACAATGAGAACAGATTGGTGATTTTAATGTGTGAAACATAGATGCAATATATTAACAAAATAGACATATAAGTGATTTCGTGTTGTTTTATCGATTGAAGGTGGACGTGGAGGAGAGCTTGGAAGTTGCTAAAGCCGAGAGTATAAGAAGCGTTCCGACTTTCAAGATTTACAAGAATGGAGCTAAGGTGAAGGAGATGATATGCCCAAGCCATCAATTGTTGGAGGACATAGTCAGAAATTACAGTCTTTAGATTACACATTCTCATTCTTGTTGATGGTAATTGTCCAGAGCTCATTCCACCATCATTCAGCTCTCTCTCTCTCTCTCTCTCCAATTGTTACATACTAGGGTTTTACCAGTTTTTACTTGTGACATAATCAGCTATATAAATTGTTTTAAGAGATTTTCAAGGCAAAGAAAACACTTTTAAGAGAGAAAAATAGCTCTTTAGTTCACATTTGTGAAATTAATTATTCATTTCTTTATATACAATCTTTTTCTTTTTTCTTGTCTTCCTCTTTAAGACAACTTTTTTCCACATATTACATTCTTATGCTTGATTCCCAAGAAAAGCTAGAAAAGTAATGCAATTAAATAAATTAATCTCTCCCCTTTTAGTATTAAATATTGAGACTTTAGAGAGAATTTGAGGGTCTGGTTTTGGCTGGTAGGTGACACTTTTGAGAGGTGGATATGAGTCTACTTTTTCAATTATTGATGTTTTTTGATTCCTCTACATCTTCATTTTAACTTTTCACCTTCCAATCCCCCTCTCACCATGGCTTTTACTCTGCTTAGTTTGATTGCATATTCTAACTTTTGTCTCTGATTTTGTATTTTTATTCTTTTTAGGCATATATATATATTAATAGGTTTCAAGCAATTTCCGCACGATTTTTCATGCAGGATCAATTATATAACTCCACTTTTTTACTGTTACATAATGACATGAATACTTTTGAAAGAGTATGCATGTAATATGTAATTGAACCCTGAACCCACACGAAGGAAAAAAAAAAAAAAAAAAAAATGCAAGAATCCCGTATTATATATCTAACCGTGAAACACAAGAAACTTGCATAATTTAAGAACTCACTTGATTTAATGGTGATTTTTACCCCCAAAAATAAACAAGGTCCTGGCATAGGGGAACCCATAAAGAAAAGCAAATCTTGCCTGCAATCATGAATACAAAAAACTATTCCTAATACTAATAGAAACCCTTTTTGTTTGATTTAACATCAATACAGACTTTTTAAAGTAATTGGACTGCCTTTTTTTTTTTCTTTCCATATATATGTGTGTTGCTTTAAGGATACTGGATGCCTCTTTTGTTAAAGTGACAAAGCCTGGAAGACAATTTTTTTTTTTTTTTTTTTTTTTTTTCTTCTGAATATAGCACCGGTTTCCATCTGCAAAGTTGAATAAAGTGCTGATGAAGAATTACAAGTCATGTAAAGACTTGTTATAAGGCATACGTCAGGAATTCGAATCCAAGACCGGTTGATCGAACTAATCTCTGAGTAAAAAATAAATAAGGGTCCGAACAATGATATAAAACAGTTTGACAGATTTAGAGCGATATTATTGATTGTATATAGAACAAACATATTAAATTGAACGATTTGATCCACACAATGAAATTCGTACTGTGAAGAACACCATGATAATTTTGAGACCTTGAGAGCATGGAGCCATGGATGGAGGTGGTGTGAATAATGGTACGGTGTGTACGTACAGGCAATGTGATGCTTGTTTGTTGGAAGACACAGAGGACAAGAGCAGGGTCAGTCTGGTAAAATAAGATCGTTGTGTTTGATTCTCTTTGAAATTCGTGATAATTTTGTAAAGTTTGTCCACAACTTTTGCTGCTGCTTCCAACGCCACACGACAAAAATCTTCTCAATTTTACCAATTACCCCTTGTTTTCACCTTTTTTTTTATTTTTTTATTTTATTTTTAACATGTGTCTTATAATAACTTTTTTTTTTAATATTTGATTTCGGCATCATCATGACCAATAATGTCACTACTGTGCTGTTTAGTCAAAGAAATAATATATCAAAATCAACTTTTTTTTAAAAAAAAAAAAAATGAAAATTTATCAATTTAGTTGAAGGGTTCGAAGAATTGTGCAATTTTGTAGTTCTTTTGTTGTATAAAAAATTAACAAGTCCTTATTTAAAAAATAATTAAAAAAAATTAATAAATTATCGACTTGCCAACGACTCAATTCAACATATCAAAATTAATAGGTTAACTTGTTATCATCCAAATGATGGAAAGTCTCGATTTGAGGAATTGGGATGTCAACACGGTCTAAAATAAATTTCCTTAAGCAAACGTCAACTTATGAGAAATTTATTAATTAAAGAACAAAGCTACGTGTAATTATGAAGGGTGAATATAGTGAACATTAACCCTCAAAATGCATATTTTAAATAAAAATATCAACTTTTTTTTTTTTATAAAAAAAATAAACTTTATAATAAAAAGGACCACCCTTTTTTCTATTAAAATAATGAAATATATTTTTTCTTTAAATTATGACCCATATAATAAATAAATAAATAAATAAAGTTATAAAAGACACCAAAAGATGTTAAAAATTAACTAATTTCCTAAACATGTGGTTATTATAATGTTCGGAGATCTTATTACCCGATATCATTCTCTAGACTCATTGGGTTTACAAATCTTTCTCAAATAAAAGAGATTTAGCAATAAATAATCCACGTTATAAGATTCTTAATATTGTAAAGTTCTTTATATTTCTCTTTCCATCACTTCACTTGTTCTCCCATGTCAAAAGTACCCACCAATAATTTCAGTTCTGTTGTTGGTGATCTCATTGCGTTGCGGGAGGGCCTCCTGTTTGCCCAATTCTATAATATCCGTGTTGATCTTGTTGAGGTTTCCTCTCTGTTGATGGCTTCCGTCCTCAACGATATTCTCCCTTCACTAAGGGATTCTAAATTCTTTATAAATGATATCAAGGCCTTTCTCTTAGATGCTGACGGCTGTATGAGCCAAGTGATTTCCGGTTCTAGAAATACCTTGGCGCATAAACTTGCTCTATCGGCTTTCTTTTCTTATAGGGAGTTTATTTGGCTGGATCCCAACCTTGTTTTCCCTTTCTCTGTGTAATGTTTGTTCTTAAATAATAATAAGTTATAGGAAGGCTACCTTATTAGTTATTTTTCTTACAATGACTCATCAAATTCATTAAAGGGCTTTTTTTTTTTTTTGGTCCAAAAAGCAGAAAATTTGACAAAAACAATAAAAAATTTAAAAATCCATAAATTTAATATTTCATATATGCATTGCCCCAATGTTTGGCATCATAACAACTTGTATTATTAACAACTTTTCGTAGGCTTTCTTGCTCAATATCAATGTAACTAAACTGTTAAATTTATTCATTGTCTGAAATTGTGTAAAAAAACACGACTCTTTAATATTTATATTAGAAAAACGCTCAATTCCCATTGGTGGACTCAATCCATCCGGAAAATTATATGTCCAACCACCATATTGGACAAATATTGCCTGCTCCTTGCTTAAGTAAGGAAAATTTTCTTTTGGCCAATATCCTATCTTCAAGTTAGTATTCATAAAAAGCCACCAATTACCTGTTTTCGGATCCTTTTAAAATTTCTTATAACTTTGTAGGGCTTAAATGATAATAGGTTGATTTTTTTTTAATATGTTAATATTTATGCTAAATATTGTAATGGGTATTTAAGTAAAAGAGCATTCTCTGTTGCTATCATTTATGTGATTAGGTTAGCATGTTACCTTATATATCAAAGGTTGAGTTACAAATAACAAGGCGATAAGGAAATTGACATAGGATTTAGCGGGGAAACCTAAACATGTGAAGACCAAAGGACCAACCCTATGGACACTTAGGTCAAAAAAATCTACTAAATGAAAAGTCGATTACACCCTCAAGCGATCTTCAAATCTCTCACTCCTGACTACCTATCACCCACCACTCTTGGTACAATCTTTGAGTGAGAGATTTGAAAATTGAAATGAGCTAATCCCATCCTAGCCCTTGTTATGGTACGTCACCGCATCCAAAGCATGCCAAATGTCATCCATGTCAAGTCTTCATAAGGACGATAAATAAGTAAGCTCATGGTAATGAGCTAGATCTTGAGGATGTATGGTACATTAAAAAAAAAAAATCGCTCACTACATGTAGCTAGAGTAGGAAACTACACGTGTGAATGTGTGATAAAGACGTGTGCATGTGTGATAAACTACACGTGTGAATGTGTGATAAAGACGTAAGGAGGAAACGGTTTTCAGGAAATGAGAAAACTATTTTTTGGATAGTAAAAATGGTTTTCAACAAGTTATTAACAGTTATAAACATTTGTATAAATTAAAGGACCAACATATGAGAAGGGGGATATATGATGAGATGATGTTGATACGGTGCTAAACTTCTCACACATACACCAATGAGGTTGTGAGTTCGAGTTCTTCCCCTCCTAAAAAAAACCTCGAACATGTATAATATTGTACTACGGAAAAAAAAAAATTGAGAAGGGGGATATATCTTCGCTGTTTGATAATTTAATTTTGAAGATGCTTTTCTTACCGCAAATACAATTTCCTAAGCGTTGTAGAGGTCGTGCCAAAGCCCTTGACGACAACTTTTCTTTTTGTGTTTGCATGAAATCTTCTTCTGGTTGTCGTACTTTAATTCACTAACACAAAAGTTAATGAAAAAGGTTTGGAGGAGCTACTTTAATCCAAACTTAAAACAACATGGACCTCTGTGTGATTGTCAAATGAAACAATCTAAAATCTTTTTTTTTTTATTTTTTATTTTTTATGTAGAATAAATAGTAATGATTAAATTGATAATTATTTAAACAAAAAGGCGCATTTATTGAAATTCCAAAATGATGACTCTCATTTGATAACAAACATAGCAATATAGAGTGATATATATATATATACAGAAATTCTATTATCAGTTCGAACTGATAAAAGTTATATCAATTCTTTGCATGTGGGCCACTGGATTTAAATACTTTGACTTGGCTGTATGCACTTGTCAATCAAAGTATTTAAATCCAATGATCCACATACAAGGAACTGATATAACTTTTGTCAGTTCGGATTGATAATATAAAGACTGATATATATATATATATATATATATATATTTATATAAATATATATATCTGTTAAATTTGAATTAATTAAAACAATATGTTTTATCATAATTAAATAAAGTATAGAATTAAATAAATAAAATTGTGTATATGATTAAAATATCTTTTGACAGGTTTATTTAAAGTTTGGATGGAATAATATTTTATTTTCTGATATACAAACTTTGACATCCACTTATTTCCATAACGTATATTTTGATGATTACTGGCCAGCAGCAAAGGCCTCAACAGGGAAAGTCTTGGTGATCCCAGCGAGACTTTTGAAGTGAATCTTGCCGGTTGGTGGTTCATCGACTTTGATTTCACTCACAGGAGGCCAAAGCATCAACTCTTTAGCCTTCACTCCTTTAAGCTTCTTGATTTTCTTCCTCTCAATGTATCCATATATTTCTGTGTCGTAACTCACTAGCTTTGTTATCATCTTGAACTCATGCTCCACTTTCTTCTGCTGCACAATCCACATGTACCCTGTCTCCTTCACGTACCCGACTTCGATCACGTTCGCCAGAGGAAGAAGCCCCTCTGGAAGCTCGAATTCTCCTAGCAGAGACGCCGCCATTTTCAACCCCTCTTCGTGACCATTCTTCACCACCCCTCCTTCCTTCTCTGCTGCCATAATTAATTAGTGTGTTTTTGATGGTGTATATTTGTATGTAATTTGATTCGGTGTTCAAGTTTTTGAATGCTTAGAGGAAATTAAGAAAAGAAGATTGTTTATATAGAAATTTTGTGGATTACTTAGGATTATTATGTGACAAACTTTAGTGGTGAAAACGAAGAAGATTTTGCTTTGTGATATTCGTCCAATATGTCTCGTTACATATTTGTGATATAATCAATAATGATGATAATATATATATTTATATTATAATAATTTTGATAAAGAAGACTTAATATGAGGTCTCTAACAATATATTCTCTCAGCATAGTCTCATTTTCTCCATCAAATCCTACATGTCAACACAGTTTCTGATCCATGCCTAATAAACAACTAAGAAAAGATCTTGGAAATAACAAATTATTGAAGAATTATTCTTCGACAAAAAGAATAACAAGGTTTTTCTTTTCCAGAAATAGTATTTGAAGCTACTCTACTTGTTCTTGAATCTATCAGATTGTTGCATGCTTCATGCTTGTATTTGAACTACTATTTGATAATACAACTTAGATTTATGTCAAGGGCTCAAATTCAAATATATATAAATAGTAAAAAAAAAAAAAAAAAAAAAAAAGGTTCAAATACAATTTCAACACTTCTTACATATATTTATAAAAGATCTCATTATTATTATTATTATTTATTTGGGAAGTATTACACTATTACAAAAATAGAGGTTTTTCTTAAGAGGAGGAGGGGTGGAGGACTCGAACCCGCAAACTCATGGTATAGGTGTAAGGGGTTTTACCATTAGACCAACCTCATATTGTCATAGATTTCATTAATTAAGAGGAAAACAAAATGACTTAACTTTAAAGGAAGCACTCGTCGGAATTAACTTAACTATAACATTCTCTTTTACCTAATCACGTGACGCCCCTATCACGTTCAGATCGATTAGACGCTTACAACCAACTCAAATTACTAATCTATTAAATAGTGCTCACACCCTTCTTGATTCGATGTGAAGCTGGGACATTATATATCGGTAATCTTATATTATTTATATAATTAACAAGATTTAAAAGCCAATTAAATTTTTGCAAAAAACTTTTCAAAAAAAAAATAATTGCAAAAAAAATAAATTAATAATAATAATAATAATAATAATAGCGATTCAAATAAACACAAAACTACTATTGAGTCAAAACTAATTTTTTAAAGAGAAAATTTAACTAACCGACAAAATCAGGACATACGTGGGGAGCCGAGTTGCCACGTCCGCTAACAAACCGTAACAAACAATTGGAGGCCTGAGCTGACTATTAAGTGGTATATAAACTCACAAAAATCACAAGAATTGAGTGAGTAATTACAAAAAGTAAAGAGTGAAGATCAGGAAGAAGAAAAATGAGAAAAGCAAGGAAGGGGGAGAAGTTATCGATGGAAGAATACTTGGATTTTGTTGTTTCTCCCAAGGAAGCAGCTCTCACCATCCAATTCCTCAATCAGGTAGGTACTCTCTCAATTCATATCCTCACATGCATTAGTGCTTTCATTTTCCATTTCTAATTGTTGCTTTAAATTACATCATTTGCAGATCGTCTCCATGCACGGTTTCAAGAAAATCCTCAGAACTCGCAAGGTAACATCTCTCTCTCTCTCTTCTTATTTTCTGTTTTGTTGCTGAGAAAATGGAGGAAAACACAGATTTCGAGTACTAAATAACTTCTATTGAACTTCAATTTTTGTTTCTAAAAGGTCTCTTACTTTTCTTACATTTTTCTTGGCAACCAAACGGATCCTAATAATATGTATAAAACATAGAAAAAAAACATATGCTCTGTTTCTATGAATCTCAGAGTGCGATGAACGAGGCCGTGAACACAATCGATCTGATGAATCCATCACGCTCCACACTGGAAGAGAACATCTCGCCGTGCGCATCCATCGCTCTCGGCGACATAATAGTAGGCCTGAACGACCTCGGCTGGCAAGAGTGTTGTATCACTTCGATCAAAACCCTAGGCTCCGGCCAAGACAAAGATGAAGTCAAAATCAACAGTCTCTCAAGTCTCAAACGAAGCACCAACGACTCCAAAGTTCCAAAATCGAGAGTCAGTTTTGCTGGCCATGCTTGTGGCGTCGGCGGCGAGCTTTCAGCCTCTACGTCGTCGGAAGTCAAGATTGGCGGCAAAAAGAGGAAAAAGAGGAAGATACTTGTTTCTAAACCGGATGGAATTTAGTCAATTTGGGCTCGAGCTGAGAGGTAATTTTGTTGTTTAATTTTTTATTTTATTTTTTTGGGGAGAGTTTTCAGTGCTTTTGCGTGTTGATTTGGTTTTTGGATTTTAATTTTTGCAGCAAAGAAAGTGTTTCCGGTGTTTTCGCATTTGGATTTGGCGGGATTTCTTCCAAAGCAAATTAGAGGTAGATCTGTGAAATTTGAGAAGTAGAAGGGTGTTTGTGTCATTTTGGTAGCACTAGTAGACACGTAGTAGCTAAATGTTATATGTACTCGTGTGGATTAGAGAAAAATTCACACAATTTTGCGTTTAAAACTAGTAAAAATAAATGTACAAGTATACTCATATCTTGATGTTATACAATTCCAAATCATGCCTTTTCTCAGTGAACATAATGCATCAAATTTGTGATTAAAAAGAAATCTTATTTTATGATCTATAATCATTATTTGTCATAATTTTATCAGAATACAAATAGAAGTCGGGTCATGAAAAACAAAGGAGAGAATCCAAATTTCTCTTAATAGATCTCTCCTAAGTATAAATTTCATGCAAAATTTCCCTATGTACCGTAAAAGCTAATATGACAATATTTCGTTAAGATTCTTACTAACATAAATTTAAATGCCCTCATAAGTCAAATAGGAGTAAATATAAGAAATGGGATTCGATTGTAAAGCGTCGTGCCCTTCGAAGAAAAGAAAATAACAAGTCGTTCACACAAATTCATTCTTCATACAAATTTTTAGTTTAACATACACAATTGGAGGGGTGGTATGAGAGGAAGCAACAAGCTCCAATTCCGTCATGCACCGGTTGCATACAAACGGGTCCATTCCTTGGCTGCAAGTTTCCAAACCAATCATCGTGAGTTTGAAAGATAAGAGTTAATTAAGTGAAAAGATTAGTCATTTTTAAGCTCCACAACACAATGTCACTTGTTATTTTGGGTTAAAAAATGCAAGAAAAAGCAAACATCTAAATATAAATTTACTGCAGAGTGGAATAACAGCAACGCACCTGTTTCAACAGCATCAGCTTCGTTTGTCTTCCAATGCTTTGCAATGTTCTCGGAAAGAGGATCATCCGGGTTTGGAGCACTCAAAAGAGCTTGTATGCTGATGATCATTAAACCATGTAACATATAATACTATTGTCAGAATTTTTTCCAATTTCCCTCTACATGAAGATATGGCTTAATATCCGAAAATTACTTGAAAGGTGTAGATAGTTGGATAAACAAACCTCAGAAGTACTGTTCGGATTTGCAGGGCTGGGCTCCATTTGTCTTTCAAAATGTCAAGGCATATCCTTCCAAGCTGCAAAATGCAATTGATTTATTGGCAACACAAATTAGAGGAAAAGCAATGCGAAAGACCGATGAGATTACTTACCTTATCAATGTTAGGATGATATATTTTGGTCAGGAAGCGAACCTGTTAATAGGAGACAAGATACATACACGAAGCAGGGTGTCAAGAGCCAAAGTTAGACACGAGAAGTTGAAAACACATCAACAATACATTGTTCCACACTCTGTTAAAGTAATGAAAAGCGGGCAACTATAAAAACACGGATCTCAAAAATATTGAAGGCATAGCTCAAACAAGAAGTCCATGACATAAAATTTATAATGAGTTTACAGGTACCTTGGGAGCTGCCATTGGATATTCTTCGGGCAAAAACAATTCCAACTTAAAAACCCCACCTAAGAGATCAAAATTTATGAAAGAAAAACATCAAATACGAACAAAAAATAAAATCCAAGAAACAACATGATATAATCTGCAGTGCTTCATAAAATGGAATGACTTTTTACATCAAAAGAAAGAAACAAATTGCAAAGTCTCCTACAGAAACAAAATTCAAAAAGCAATTTTAACAAAAAAAACAAAGATCTAAAAAAATAAACCCAATCATCTTGAGGGAATCTTTAGATGCTCCACAGGCTGGTATTATTTGCAAGCATGCAATATAAGAATCGGTTGTCATTGTGTCAAGAAAATGAGAATGTTCGATATTAGATGCTTGGGCAAGGGAATTAAAACCTGATTTACAAATAAAAAAAGTTTGAGAGAGACAGCAGGTAAGGGAATCCAAAACATAAATGAAGACACCGAGAACAATGGCATACTTCAACTTTGCACGGGGGGTGACAGCACCCTTGGCACCTCCATCTTTGCTCTGCTTGATAATGTTCTGCACACTTCCTTCGACTATGAGTTGTGATATTCTTAATTTATCAACTTTGCTCAATTTCAAGATTAGGAGCTTCTACTTCAATCCAATGAGCATTATCAACAACCCAAATGTTTGAAGAGGGCAAAATGAAATCTTCTTCATTCTTCCTCAGTACCAAACTAAGCAAAAGGTACACTTAAAAACCAACCATTAGGACTGAGCCTGGACCAAATGCAGAAAACACATCCATAATTTCGCGAACCTTACCAAGACATAATAACAGCTTAATCAACTTCTGGTAGGAGACCAAAATGCCGTAAAACTGAAATTTATAGACATAAGAAGCTAAACTGAAGTCTCCTCATTCAATGATCAAACCCATACAATTCTCAAAGAATATAATACATTCGCCCTTCAAGATGAACTTACAAAAGAAAAACGAATAATCTTCCCCTTTCCCCTTTGATACAAATTAACACCCAAATTCTCCTTGCTTCATTAAAACAACATTTTCCAAAAAATTCTGTATATCAAAACATAACTTTCACAAGAAATCAGTGTCCATTGTATCACAATAATATATAGGACATGATCTCCAACATTCTCATTAAAAAGGAATTCCAATGGAGAACACTTAGAAAATGAAAAAGAAATGAAAGTAATACAAATCACAGATTACCACAATTGGTAATAGAATGTGCAACATAGAACGAACAAAACTTCAGGCATTCAGTTGAAGCAATTAGGTAAACTAGCCGATTACGTACCTTCATAAGGAGACTGAGATGGACCAAGGATCATTACATTAAAATATCGCATGTTTTCCTCTGAAGGAGAAGCGCTAATCCCAGGAGCTGTTTGCAAGGGATAACAAAATTAAAAATTATATTCTATTATTTCTTAAAAATCGAAATGTAGCACAAACATCTAAAATTCTCAATACTGAAATGACCCATATATATGAACTGATATAGAATCTCCGAAACGTCACATCTACAACGGCTAAAGGAGCTTATACATAGCATCCATCATTTTGGTTTTTCTCTTTTCATGTTGGAATATTAATCAGTCAATGGCATTAATCAATAGAGCCTCTAGAGAATGATACTTCACAAGGCGCATTGCAGATATTACCTACTCAACAAATGGTTTTTTTACGTGATCATAACAATATCAAAATGATTACTTAGTCACAAGCTAAAGTTCATGTTAAAACTATTCTTGATAGTTTCCATGATTTGGGGATCTTAACAAGATCAAAATGATAAATGTGCAAAAACAATGAGACATGCAGGAACCTGAAAAAAAGAACTGGGAAAAACAGCTCCAACATGAATTACTCCAAAATACTTCTCAACTTTCAATTGGAATTTGGCTCCATAGATTAAAATCAACCCATTTTATACCAGTAAAAAATAAAATAAAAAATAGAAAAACAAAATAACTAAAAAAGAAGACAAATTCTAGAACGCAACCTGGTTCACTGAGCAGCCGCTGAGTTTCCTATTCAATCACAAAATCACATAAACCAAACTCAAAATCATAACAAAAACTTAGAAACCCAGAAACCGATTCGCGTATATTAAGGAATGGAAATGAAAGGAGAGATCAAAAGGTGAAGATCGAAAGGGTACCTTGATAATTCTCCGAGGCAGATTGCTATTGGCCATTGAAGATCAAAAGGTTTCAACAAAGAAGGAAAAAGAAGAGAGACTGAGAGAACTGCTTCCGGTAACGCAACCTCTACGAATATAAAGATATTATAAGCTAACTCAATCAATCAAGTTGATAATTTTTTTTTTTTTATTTGATTCTCTTACTATTCCGTTTATTTGTTGAAAAATTAAAAGTGATTTCTCACCTTGTGGGTAGCTGTATTTTATTTTATAAATGACCAATCAAACAATTGAAAGGTATGCTTCGTGTAATATATATATATATATACAGAAATTCTATTATCAATTCGAATTGACAAAAGTTATATCAGTTCCTTGCATGTAGGCTACTGGATTTAAATACTTGGACTTGGCTATATGCATTTATCGGTCAAAGTATTTAAATCCAGTGACCCACATACAAGGAACTGATATAACTTTTGTCAGTTCGAACTGATAATAGAAAGACTGATATATATATATATATATAGTAGTTCTCTCCTAAGGGATCCCTTATTTTAATTTCTGTAAAGACCACCATGAAATCATATCGATTTGAATGAATTTTAATCTGAATTTTTTTTTGAACTGTAAGTTCGTTGAAATCTACCTATGAATAAAATTTGAGAATTTTTCAAGCATGAAAACTATTTTTCTTGAATTTCCTATATTTTGCCTATTTTTCTAATGCCTTCGTATTTAAAAAAATCGGTAAAAATAGTTTTCGTACTTGAAAAATTCTCAAATTTTATTCATAGGTAGATTTCAATGAACTTATTATTCACAAAAAAATTCAGATTAAAATTCATTCAAATCGATATGATTTTATGGTGGTCCTTACCGAAATTAAAATAAGGGATCCCTTATGAGAGAACCACTGTATATATATATAAAGAGGGTGGTTCTCTAGTGAGGTCTACCTTGAAATATTTATTTCGGGACCTCCTCCGACATCCACATGTACAAAAATGAGGCCCACATGTGAACACGTGAACGTGGGAGGAGGTCCTAAAATAAATATTTCAATGTGACCTGACTAGAGAACCGCCCATATATATAATACTTCTCTAATCAAAACCTTCATGACTTTATAATTTCAGGACATCCAACCACAGTCACATATTTATAGTAGGCCTACAGTCCAACATTAACAAATACTCAAACCCAATATGAATTTGTGGCTATGGTTGAACGTCCTTAACGTATAATTTCAAGACGTCGTTACTAGAGAACGTGAAAATCATAAGCATTAACTCTCCTGAAAAGAAAATTAATATTATTTATCAATTGTAATGTTCTTAGATAATTAAAATTATCATTTAATTTGTATTAAAAGTACTTGAAATATTCAACATATAAACCAAAGAATATTAAAATGATTCCCAAAAATTTAAAATGTTTCTAAATATTATTATAAAGTAATATATATATATATATATATATATACAGTCTTTCTATTATCAGTTCGAACTGACAATAAATATATCAGGACGAAGAATGTGGACCACAGATTATGGAGAAGTTTTGACAAATGCATACACTTTGAGTCAAAGTATGTAAATTTAGTGGTCCACATTTTTCGTCCTAATATATTTATTGTCTGTTCGAACTAATAATAGAAAATCTATATATATATATATATATATATATATATATATATTTGAAAAATATAAAGTAATATATTTACCCCAAACATTAAGTCAAATTATCACCTCCTTTAAATTATACTATATAATTCGAACCTTTTTTTTTTTTTTTTTTTTTTTTAATGAAAACCATTTTTTTAATTATTACATAATTAAAATTATGTTATTAATGCTAGTAACAAAGATTTATTATTAGTGTGTGTTTGGTATGGCTTTTATAAAGGCTAAAAGCGTTTTTTTTTTTAATGTTAGAAGTGTTTTGAAGAGTTTTTTTTTTTTTTTGACAAAAATCAAAACAGCTTAATGTATGAATTATCTCAATTACTCTTTATAAAAACTATTTTATGTCTACTAGAAGAAGCCCAAAATTTAGACTTTCCCAAAAAGCATTTTTTGAGCTTTTTAAAAACATATGAATTGTCTCAACTATCTTTTATAAATTTTAGATATTTGTAAGATCTTAGATTTGTGTTGGCTTGATTCCATTGCAAAACACTCTTTATTTGTAATGGTTAGTTGTTTAGGTGATTCTTGGTGAAAATAAGCTTCAAAGAAGAAAGCAACTTCTCATGCAAATATCGTCTTCAAAAGGAAATGCGCTTACTTAGATGTTAAGGTATCAAGATACTTCTTTCTCTTGCAAGGCGTAAACGCGCACACACACACAATTCATACATGTGTGTCCCTGCATCTTAGTGCAAACATTTGGTATAACATATTCACACACATTTAAGTATGCACATGCATTGGTCTCTTATAGACAAATATTGTAGAATTGCTTGTTTTATGACTATCTCTTTGATATGACATACTTGTTTGAATTTGTGTTTATTTGTTTGTGTGTCTTGTATTTTGGACTTGAACATGTTCTTATATGATTCCTTATTGAGTCCCGGTCATTTTGGTTACTCATTCATAAGGTTTCGAGTCCAAACGATGTAGCTACGCTACTTTGCATTCTCATTCATTGAGTTGACTTCATTGTCATTTTCCGAGATGATTTCTCAACCATTTGTCAAATTTTTATATTCATCATCATGCGTGAGGAGTCACGGTTCGTAATCTAAAAACGGATTTGAAATCGGAGTTCAGATGCCTGAATACGGCTGAAGAACGTGAGAGAAGCGCGCGAGAGGCAAGCATGGCTAAAGGCCATGCATTGGCTACCACGTGTGGAGGCCGTGGGACCCACAAACAGAGCACCCCTCTGGTCCCATGTGGCCCACGCGCCCCACATGGGATGTGTGACATGTCCCCTTTTGATTGGCCACCAAATCCTCTCTCTTCTCCATCTTTTTTCCCTCCATTTATATTTGAAATCCCGTGCAGAATTCTTTACAACTTTTGATTTCTTATTTTGATCATATCTCTATCATTTCAACTCCGAATTGAGTGATTCAAAAACCAAAATTGTTGGTCTTGAAGAGAGCTACAAAACCAGAGTCATTTGAGTTCATGATATTTCACAGTGAGCTGATTTCAGCCCGTGACTCAACTTTTGTATGTGAAACTTCTTCTTCTCACTTCATCTTTTGATCATCTTTTTTAATCTTCCTAATTGATAGATGATATGTGTTTAGAATGTTGTTAGATCATATTCTAGGGGTGGTTGATCTATTGATTGTTGAGTTTTAGCCTTGTGATCTCAATTGAACATATTTAGCTAAACTTGACTAATCTTGAAATTGATTCTAGAAATATTGTATGTGATGTGCCTCACGTTATTTTCTAGGTTTAATTTCATCATCTAAGAACTAAGATTTTTGTGTGATATATTGAATATTCATATCTTGTTCTTATTGATTCACATGTTTTGATTTGTAGATACATTTGTGATTGTTTGTTGAAAGCATATTCTAGAATATCACTAAACATGTTCGTAGAGCTTGATTGATCATCTTGCTTTATTTGATTGTGATTTGCATAATTTGCATCACTTAGATCATTGCCTTGTGAAAGGTTGAAGTCTCTTGCAAAGTGAGTGAAGCTTTGTCTTGAGCAAGAAGTCTTGGCTAGGAAAGTGTTCTGGATAGCCAAGCAAGAAGTCTTGATTAGAGTCGGGAGGACTCGGATAGTCAAGCAAGAAATCTTCCTAGAGACGTGAGCATCTTGGATAGGAAGTTGCTTCCTAGAGGTGTATGACACATCTTGGATATTGATCATCTTGCTTTATTTGATTGTGATTTGCATCATTTGCATCACTTAGATCATTGCCTTGTGAAAGGTTGAAGTCTCTTGCAAAGTGAGTGAAGCTTTGTCTTGAGCAAGAAGTCTTGGCTAGGAAAGTGTTTTGGATAGTCAAGCAAGAAGTCTTGATTAGAGTCGGGAGGACTCGGATAGTCAAGCAAGAAATCTTCCTAGAGACGTGAGCGTCTTGAATAGGAAGTTGCTTCCTAGAGGTGTAGGACACATCTTGGATAGGAAGTAGGCTTTGTAGTTCTCTAGCCATTTGGTAGACTAGGAGGTGATAGCTTGAGCAGATATCATGTGTTGATAGCTTGAGTGTGTAAGTCATTTTCGTATAGTGAATTGTTTTGCCGATGGTTGTGGTATCAACTTGTGAATGTTTCCTCTTAGGAGGTTTTACCATGTAAAAATCACTTGTGTTGATTTTAATGTTTTTAGTTTCTTTACTTGCTTTATATTGTATTGCTTATAACTCTTGTTTAATTGAACTCATATCATCTTGTTTAAGCAATTCAATTGTAAAGCTATCTAAGTGTGTGTATATTGGTTCTGTGGATAAGAAGTGCGATTATTTGGGCATACACCTATTCACCCCCCTAGGTATATTTTACACTATATATTGCTTAAGGGAATTTTAATATTCCACCATTCAACTCTTTTATTATAAATATATTGTCAACACCTTTTTTTGTAATTTATACAACCAAAAACTATTAACAAAAAAAACTCTATTAGTAAAAGATCTACTCTAGAAGCTCTACTTGAAAAGTCATACCAAACACACCCTTAGACTGCATTGCTCAACTTTTATAGGTCAAACCATTGATCTTTCTAAATGGCCAAACCATTTTTATTTATTCATGATATAGACCAAAGTCACCAAACCATTTCTATGTGGTTGTTTATTCAATTAAATTCTAAAGAGTTTTGATATTAGACTAGATTCTTTCCATTTTTTTTTCTTCTTATTTTTATATTCCAGTACTTATAAGACTTCGGATTTTAGCTGGTAGTTCACCTTCCCTACCATGTCACACGATGCCTATTGCGTGGAGAGTTTTCTCCCGATATAGTGAGTAGATTTTCCCCATTATAAGTCCCATGTATTGTTTTGACATACTTTTACAGTATAGATGATTATGACCTCCCCTTCTATGCCTTGCAGTAATGAACTGGTGGGAGACTACCAGCTGCCCTCATTCTTCCTTGTTTGAGTGGTGGAAAGGATGGCCAGGCCTATGCCCCAAAAAGAAGTATGAAAGGGCGCGGGGTTCCTTGTTTGCTGCTGTGGTTTGGACCATTTGGGAATCTAGGAATGATAAACCTTTCAAGAATGGTGAGGCGAATCTTTCTCATACGGAGGACATGGTGCGTTTTAGGGTGGCTTGGTGGTTCAAGTATCTTGGAAAAGGCTCTATGGATCCGATTACTTCCATTCTTTGGAACATTAAGGAGAGCTGCTCAGATCCGTGCTCTTCAAAACAAAAGAGAGTTGCGGTGTGGGTTCCTCCCCCTATTGGTTCCTTCAAATTCAATGTTGACGGGTCGGCAAGAGACCCTCCGGGTCAAGCTGGAATTGGTGGGGTCCTTGGAGATCATAGAGGAAAAGTGATGTGTGTTTTTTCAGGCAATGTGGGGTGTCAGGATGTGGTTACGGCAGAAATCCTTGCTTTAGCTAAAGCGTGCAAGTTGTATATAAAGAATCAGGATATGGTAAGAACATTGTGTTTGTGTGTGATTCACAGCAGTGGTAAATTGAGTTAATGGCCAGGGAATTGGGAGCCTATGTCATGTTCAAGCAATTTACAACATTCGTAGCTTCCTAAGGAATAAGGGTCAAGCCAGCATGGTGTACTATTCTAGGGCCTCCAATTCTTTTACGGATATGCTGGCTAAGCAAGGGTCTACTGGTGGCAGAGAGGTCCTTTTTTGAGCAATAACTGATGCTCTGTTTTTGTTTTAGGCCTACTCTTGGGCTGTTGTTTGATACCTTGTTTCGTTTTGGCCTTGCTGTGTTTTGTTTTTGTTGTGCTGTAGTGTGTTTTGGTTGTTTGCTGCCTCTTGTTTTGCTGTTGCTGCGGATTTGAGCCGTTTCTCATCAATATAGTTGCCTTTAAAAAATATATATATATATATATCAACAACTGAAATTGCTATTATAAGAAAGAACATCTTAGATCCATGCTTCGAATTTGGATTGTAGAAAGAAAACTAATGTCAAGCTATGTCTCTCGTTAATTTGTGTTTCAACTTTCAGTTTTCAACCAATTTTGTGCACAAAAAAAATAAAATAATAATAAAAAAATTAAAAAAAATAAAGAATCAAAATTGGCTATTGGCCTATTGCGCTACAACCTTCTCTTCTGGGTGGTTGTTTTTTATTAAAAAAAAAATCAACTTAATTTTACTTTTCTCTCGCACCATTAGAATTTTTTTCTCATACATCCAAATGGGGTCTAGCATTCCAGTAACATTTTATTTTGGATGTTTTTACAATAAATGATTGATTTGATACTAGTTGTGAAGATAAGCTTGTAAGTTTTCTAACATTCAGTAAGAGAAAAAAAGAGGGAGTTAACAGTAGTTTGTTTGGTTTAGGGTTTTTCACCCGGATTTGATTTTGTATGGGTTGGAACTTGGAAGATAAATTATTTAAAATAATTATAAATACTTAGGGTAAATCTTGACATTTTAGATATTGAAAAAAGTAAATTATTAAATTTCAATTATTTTTTTTACGATAGATGTGAGGAGTAAATGGGCGCAGGGGGTACTATATTTTTGGATGTCAAGAGCCACCATAAGACCATGTTTGTAACATGGGATATGATAAGATAGAAATAATTTTAGTCCTATATCTGCTTGCATGAGATGAGATTATTTAATGTCATTCAAGCAACTTATCCCACAAATGTTGAACTAATTAGTCCCACCACTTTATATTTTTTTTATTATTTTTTCTTTTGAATTTATTTTATTTTTTATGTAATTAAAATATAAATATATTTTAATAACTAATTAAATATTTTATTTTAAACATTTTAAAAATAATAATTTTCAATTTTAACAAATAAAAATAAATATTATTTTGTTTAAAATTTGTTTTAAATATTAAAATGGGCATTTTGCCCAAAAAAGGGGAAAATTTGAAGGAAAAAAAAAAAAGAAGACCAATACAAATTTTGTGAATTGATAAATTTAAAATTTCAAATAAAAATTATTCGAATGATATTTTATTTCTCTTACAAGAACTCATCAAATACCACACATTCCACCGGGTCCCCCGAAGGAAAAAGTTTGAGCGAGACTACCATATCGATTGCCCCAATGTTTGGCATCATAACAACTTGAATTATCAACAAACTTTTCTAGGCTCTCTCGCTCAATATCAACTAAATTGTTAAATTTATTCACCGTCTGAAGTTGTGCAAAAAAACACGATTCTTTAATATTTCTAGTAGGAAAATGCCCGGATCCCATTGGTGGACTCAATCCATCTGGAGAATTATATGTCCAACCACCATATTGGACAAATGTTGCCGCCTTTCTAAAGTGAGGAAGAATTTCTTTTGGCCAATATCCTATCTTCGAGTCACTACCCGAAAAAAGCCACCAATTACCTGTTTCCGGATCCTGTAAAGAATTCTAATAACTTTGTAGGGCATAAATGACAATATATAGGTTGATTAAAAAAATAAAAATAAAAATATATATGTTAATATTTATGCTAAATATGATAATGGGCATTTAAGTAAAAGAACATTTTCTGATGCTATTGTTTACATACCTTACCTAATTACTTTCATTTGAATTTATTAATTGTTTTAGCATGTTACCTTATATATCAAAGGTTGAGTTACCCATATCTCTCCACCTATATGAGAAGTCTCGTCGAAACGTTGACCCACATAGTAAGAAGGATGAACTTGTACAAAACCAGGGCACATCGTATTGTAACAACCCGTTTTTTGAGAAGCATCGGCCTTTTTACATAATAAAAATCCATATTAGACTTGAAAAAAAAAAAAAAAAATTATATATAAGAAATGAAAACAAGAAATTAATTTTTACGGTCCAATATGCAGTCGCATGCGTGAAGTTGTCACCATAAAGACGTGGATTCACCTGAAATGTTATAGATGATTATTTGATTTTCCTTTTTGTACTTATAAATATTAAAAGAAGATAAATTTCATTTTGAGAATTTGTTTACTTTTTTCGAGAACAATTTATTTATTAAATAAAAAAGTTGAATTATAATAAGGTATTTTGTATAAAAGACAGAAAATAAAGATTAAAATATAATTTTGAGACCAAAGCTTAAATTGTTCATACAAAAAAAATCAAAAAATAATTTGATAATGATTTTAGACTATATATATATATATATATTTATATTCATAAAAGTGTATGGTGAAAGTGATGACTTACTGCCCAACCAAATTGTATGCTATTGAGTTCAGCTCGAGGTCCGCCTTCCACCCATATTTGGGCCATACTTACTTGATTCATTTTGACAGGTGGGTTATATAGGTCTATCATAGCTCTTGCTCCATAAAGGCCCGGTTTATTTAATTTAGTATGAAATACTGCAAACTAAATAATATTTGCAATTATTAACAAAATATATCTTTTAATTAAATAAGAACATATGCTCCACGTACAAATATCTCTGACATTTTTTTACCCTTTTTTTTTTCTTTTCTCATTACAATTTACAAGCTGTATACATTACCTTTTTTTTTTTTTTTTTTTTTTGAGGAATAAAAAAAATTAACAAAATTTTATTTTAATTAAATTTTGAAATAATTTCAATTTAAACTAGCCCAACAGCATCTAAGAATAATGAAAAACACACATTTTTCTTGCTCTATAACTCAACCTCTCCCCATACATACATATATATATATATATAACATATTAAGATAATCTATATCATTATATTTCATGAAAATAATAAAATCAAATTATCATATCAGATTCATTATACTTACATGTCTGCCCGGTGTTGTACTAGTAAGTGGGTGAATATTTCCGCGACGCAATTTGGATATCAATTTTAAATCTATTGGTTTTTTAACACGACTTCTTTGAATAGGTACCATTCCCTTTGGACAACTGTCCGTAGTTTGAAGATGAAAGCTACGATGTCTATTGAATAATAACTCGTCATTGCTTTCGAATTTTGGCAAAGAGCTCGGATTCATCTGAAAGATTATATAATTATACGTTGACATTTAAATGAAATGAAGTATAATATGACTATAGAAAGACTATAATTACCTCAAATGAATTGAATATATACCTGGATTTTGTGATTCTTCAATAAGACGTTGTCGAAAGCAGGTTGTTTGTAAATATCAACACAATCATATTCATCGATGTGTTTTGCCTGCACATATGCACAAGTTATTATACACGTACGGTAAATTCAGCAAATAAATGGAAAGAAAGAAGAAAATTACATAAATAATTTGTAGATATTTCATTAATCACCATTTTAATGATCATACGTTGAAAATAACAAAAAATAGATGATAGTCTGGTATATTAATTAGGAGAAATTGCTACAATTTCCTAACATTTACATGTTGAGATCTCAATGGAGAATTGTCTTACCTTTTGCATTTGCTTGGAAACTTTACGTCCACCTTCAACTCCATAGCAGCTAAAACTAAGAAATAGGACCACTAGAAGAAACGAAGGCATTTTTACTCTAGAACACCAATTATCGTAATAATTCATAGGTTTTGATGTTCTTTATGCTTTAAACAAAATTTTGAGTCAGAATTCATTTATTTTTTAGATTCCGCATTAAATAATATTTTTAATATTAACTAAATAACGTCATCTTTGTTAAATGTTATACCAAATATGGAATATTAAAATTTAAATGCTTATTATTATTGAAAAAGTAAAAATATTTGTAATTTTATATCTTGAGAGGTGCCAAATGCCAACCACGTGAACAAATATCTTATATATTGAAATGACATATTTACCGTTAATCCAATAGATTTAGAATCCTAAACCAATTATATAGGAACACGTTTGGCATCCTGCAATACATTAGATAAGAAACATATACGAATACAAAATAATTGATCTAATACAGTGAGAGGCGCACCGTCAATATGTCTAATACACAGATGAGCACTAGCGGATCCAAAAAATTTTATTGAGATAGGGTAGTACTTAAACAAAATAACAATTAAATAAAAAATACAGAAAAATTAATATCATAATAAAATGAGTTTTTTAAAATTAAAAAAAAAAAATTGATGGTATAATGAAGTTTAGATAAAACAAATAAAACACTTACCCAATATAAACTAAATAATCTTACATTAAAAAAAGAAATAAAAACAAGAAAAGCAATATTAAAAAAAATTATAATAACAAGAAAAACGGTAAATTGCAATGAAGCACCCTCACGTTTTGCCATACCACAGCCAAATCGGTTGTTAATCTAAAATTGCAATGAGGTACCCTTGACCCATTTGACCAACCTTGGCTTTAACAGTGAGCTGTACCGATGGTCTGGATCCGTACTGGCGGTCCATCAATGGCGCCGGTTAACTCCGTCGATGGTCGGATCTGGAAGATCGGATAGTGCTGAGTTCGTTGGTGTGATCGATTTCGTCGGATTCACAACAGATAGGCGTAGATCTGATGACGAAGCTTTGGCGACGGTGATGATGTCGGCGGCGGCGATGATTTCGAACGATGGTTTGACCACCAAAATGACTTCGTTTCGTGACAGTCCTTTTGAGAGATCGAACGGTCGGCATTTCCCGCACCTTCTGGTGTAGGTGGTGTCGACTCACTCTCTCCGGTGGTCGGCGATCGGCGAAGGTAATGGCTGAGAATAACGGCGTAGGCTGGTCAAATGGGTCAAAGGTACCTCATTGCAATTTTAGATTAAAAAACGATTTGGCTATGGTATGGCAAAATGTGAGGGTACTTCATTGCAATTTACCCTATAAACAATGAAAAATTACAATATAATTTTATAATAAGAAATTTTGTTTTGTATTTAGAGCTAATTACACCAAATACCCTGAGGTTTACTCTTTTACATACGAAACAACTTCATCATTAATTAACACTCACCTCCCCTACCGTTAATCAAACTTAACCGTTGACCAAGTTTAACTGTCAAAATACCAAAATACCCCTAGAATTCTTATTTAATTTTTTAAAAAACACTCTTTTTTTAATGGATCTCCACCGTCCATATCAAGATGGATGGTAGAGATGAACTTAAAATTAAAAGAATAAATGAAAAAAAAAAATTGATGGAGATCCAATTAATTCCAAAAAAGATTATATATATAAAAAAAAAAAACAAATCAATTCCAAAAAAGTTAAAAGAAACACACAAATCAATCCTATCCACAAATCTCATATGATAATAATATTTCTCCTTAAATAAATTTCAAAAAAAAAAAAAAAAAATCTTGATCCAGACACATTCATCAATAAAAATGCCTCTTCAAATCTTCAATCTATCACCAAACAAACCAAAACAATCGAAAAATCTATTGAGCAATTAGGTAAGCAAAAGCGAAGGAAGTAATCGGAGAAAGAAGAGAATAGAAGAGACGAGAAGATATCGAATGATTTCCAGAAACTTGTATTTTTGGGATAGATTTATAAGTGATTTATCTTCGAAGATGAAAATGGAGGTTATCAGATTCCGAAGAAGTAGATGAGCTATGGTGGTCGGCAAGTATTCTTCCATGAAATTCATGCCATCAATCACAACAACAATTCGTCGTTCAAATTGGTGAATTGAAAAATAGTGTTTTATACATACAACTGGGCTGTTAGGTTAATAGACTTGTCAGGATAAGAAAACAATATTTGATGGAGGCATGGACCATGAGGTTGTGATTCAACCGTAGAAAAGGTTTTCAGGTAATAAAATTGATTAAGTGTTGTGATTCATCATTTATGATGAGTTTGCAGTTATTGCTTTCCATCAAACTGATCTCAAATGGAGTTGAAGAATTTCCAGATCACTTCCAAATTTTAACTTCTTTTTTGTTCATTTTCGATACCCATCTGCAATGGAATGGCTTCATCTGAGATGGAGCAATGGAGGTTAGATGGAGTTGGGAAGAGAAAGGATTTGAAATTTTCCAGATCTCTTCCAAATTTTTACTCTTTTTTGTTGTTGTTAATTTTGGTTTTTGTTTATATGATTTCCAGAGTCCATCTTAGAGATGGGAGATCAATCTATCCAAATATTTTTAATTTTTTTTAATTTGTAAAATTTTTAAATAAATATATCTCCACAGAAACGTTTTAATTTATTTTACTTTGTTTTAAAAAAATTTATTCATTTTTTTTAGTAATATAAGCTTCAAAGGACGAAAATACCCTTAGTCTTGGTGGTCAAAGTTGGTCAACGGTTAAATTTGACCAAGTTTGACTAATGACAGGGGAGGTGAGTGTCAATTATCGATATAGTTCTTTCCATATGTAAAAGAGCACACCTCAGGGGAGTTAGGTGTAATTAGCTCTTTTATTTATAATGAATTCACTTTAAATTTATACAAAATTATTTGATTAATAGATATTACTAGACATGTTTTTGAATTTTTTTTATTCTTCTAATTTAGGTAAATTATTGATTCTAAATAATTTATTTATTTATTTATTTTTGAAATACAACCACCAGCGGGACCTGGTGAGATTAATCAAATTCTACAAGAATGGCATGGACTACTACTTCCACTATCGAGGATATGTTACATATGGACTGCAACTCTCACAACCGGAGAGAGGGTTGCTCCCATAAACCGGGAGAAAACTCCCGACACATGCTTGTAAAATGCGCATGGTGGGATTCGAACCCCTGACCACTAGGTGTGGAAGGGAGGTGCACAACCATCTCTACTAAGAGGTGGTATGAAATAATTTACTCTTGATAATCTCTAAAATATCAAAATTAACCTTAAATATTGATAATCATTAAATGGTGATAGAGGACATTTTGGGCTTCAAGGATCTACTGGGCAGCCTACGTTTTCTAAAGACGATTGGGCTTTGGGCCAGAATGATTTGGGTTATGATAAGGAGTTGGATGAGGCTTCAGAAGAAGGAGAGGTGAGAAGCCCAACTACCTCCAATAAGGGTTCAAGTTCTGATAACTCTAGGCAAGACAGGTAAGAGGCCTATTTTGAGGACTTGGCGGTGAACATGCAGAATGCTCAGGGACTCAATCTTTGCGTTGATCTGAATAGGAACGACAAAGGGTGTGATCCTTTAGACAACGATCGGAATGCTAATCAAAACAGGCTGAGGTCGGTTATCGTGGCTAAAGATAATGGTGCGGAGGGTCACAGAGATTATCACAGGAAATCCAACAAAAGTTACAAGGACCATTGTACGAAATCCAGGTCTCATTCCCATAAAATCAAAGGTGACCTTCCTAGGTGTGTTAAGAAGGTTATCTAGAATCTAGAGGAGGAAATCACCAAGGTTATCGAAAAAGGAGTAGCTCTGGGTCTGGATTGGAGGAACGGGAGCAAGAAGGCTTGTAATGGTGATGGTAATAATGAGGATTGGGATGTTGAGGAAGAGGTCAAAAAAGTCATGGAAACGGGAGCAGCCCTGGGATTCGATTTTAACGGCAATGAGGAGGAAATATACAAGGTGGTGTCAACTAGGGAATGTGAAGATGAGGCTCGGCTGTCTAGCCAAGTTTGATTCAGTTTTTAATTTCTTTTGGGTTTCCTTCCATTTTAATGTTAGCCATGACTTGGAATCTTGGAGGTCTAAGGAAAGCTGAAAAAAGAAGAATGGTGAAGAAAGTTGTGCTGTCTCAAAATCCTGTTGTTCTTTTTGTCCAAGAGTCAAAACTTTGTGCTTTTGATTCTTGTGTTATTAGAAGCATTGGAGGTACTATTTTGACTAGAGGTATAGGTGTTGATGCCGTTAGGTCTGCTGGGGGTTTATTTACTTTATGGAATGAGGATTTGGTGACCATCAAGGGATGTATTTCGAATCAGTGGTGTATCATTCTTATGGGGATGCTGAACAAAATTGGAGAGGAAGTTGTTTTATGCAATGTTTACGCATCTAACACGGAAAGCGAAAGAAGAGAACTTTGGAGCTTCCTTTGCAATGCTCATTGTCAATGTCGTGGTGTTTTTTTTTTTTGCGGGGGGGGGGGGGGGGGGGGGGGGGGGGGGGGGGGGGGGGGGGGGGGTGTTGAAACTTCATGCTACGGAAAGGAAATGAGGAGAAATAGATGGAATGCGAGCAGCTTTAATGACTTCATTCTACAAGCCAATGTGTTGGCTTTACCTTTACGTGGAATTTCTTTTACTTGGTCAAATAATAGGGTGGAAGGATCTTAGGCTAGACTCGATAGATTCTTGGTGTCTCCGGTTTTCTTATCTTGGTTTCCTACCATTATATAAAAAGGTCTTCCAAGATCGATTTCCGATCATAATGCTATCACTCTAGGTGTCCCTAAAGACAATTGGGGCCCTAGTCCTTTCCGATTCTTCAACGAATGGCTAGAAGATAAAGAGTTGATGTCAGAAGTTAAGCAAGAGTGGACTGGTTGCAAAATTACAGGGATAGGCAGTCATGTGTTGCAATTTAAGTTGAAGGTTGCAAAGAAAAAAAATCAAGAGTTGGACGATTGCTAAGAGAAATAAGTTGACTTCCACCGAAGACTTTAAGACTAAGCTAGCCGGATTAGACAGTAGAGCTGCAGTAGAGGGTTGGTTGATATTTTTAAGGGATGAACGGATGGAGGTTTTAATCGATCTTTGGAAAGCCATTCGGAAGGAGGAGCAAGAGTGGCGGCAAAAATCTAGGTTAAAATGGTTAGTTGATTGAGATAGAAATTCGAAGTTCTTCCATTGTGTTTCTAGTGGGAGAAGGAGAAAGAATTGCTTGGATAGTATTTCCATAAATTGGGTAATCAAGTCCAATCCGGAAGAGTTAAGGAAAGGGGTGGCCGAGTTTTTTGAGAATCATTATAAGAATGTAGAGTGGAGAAGGCCAAAGATTTATGGCTTGGCCCTTAAGAAGCTTTTGCCGATGGAAAGGGACTCTTTAGAGGGAACTTTCAGCAAGGAGGAGGTGTAGAATACCTTGATAAATTGTGATGGTAACAAAGCTTCGGGCCCGGATGGCTTCAATCTAAAGTTCATTAAGGATAATTGGGACTTTATCTAAGATGATTACATGAGATTCAAGGAGGAGTTTTATCACAATGGTGCGGTTGTGAAAGATCTAAACCATACCTTTGTTGCTCTTGTCCCAAAGTGCTTGAATCCAATCACTATGAAGGATTTTTGTCCTATAAGCTTAGTTTGTTTTATGTATAAAATCCTCACTAAAGTTCTTGCGAATCGTATGTGGAGATTCATGGATAAGGTGATTGGTGAATCCTAGATGGCCTTTGTGGGTAACCGTTAGATCCTATATAGTTTTGTGATTGCCGGGGAAGTTATTGATTTTTGGAAAAAGAGCAAGGGTGGCAGTTTGGATCACAATTTTCTTGACAGTATGTTGGAAGGTATAGGGTTTGGTGAGAGGTGGAGACAATGGATGAGACACTGTATCTCCTCTCCTCTGCTTTCGGTTCTGGTAAATGGAAAACCGACAAGACAATTTGGGATGGGGATGGGGATGGGGAAGGGGTTGAGACAAGGGGATCCACTATCCCCGTTTCTTTTTAATGTTGCAGTGGAAGGCCTTAGTGCATTATTTAGGAAAGCGGAACGCTTGGACCTAATAAAAGGTGCCCTCTTGAGGAGAGGAGAAGTGCATATATCCCACCTCCAATTTGCGGATGATACTATCCTTTTCCTTCAACCTAATGTGGAATACCTTTTGAATGCTAGGCGGATTTTGAGGTGTTTTGAGTTGGCTTCGGGCCTCCGAATTAATTTCCACAAAAATTGTGTTATTAAAGTTTGTAAGGAGCAAGTCAATGAAATGAATTGGGAATCCAAGTTCAGGTGTCTAAAAGCCACGTTGCCTATTTCGTACTTAGGACTCACATTAAAGGGTCGGCCTAGCTCAAAAATATGCTGGCTCAACTTAATCCAAAGGATTGAAAATCGTCTTGCCCTGTGGAAGAAGATCTTCCTTAATAAGGTAGGCAGATTGTCCTCATTAAGGCGATTATGGCTAGCATCCATAATTATTACATGTCAATCTTTAAAATTCCTATGTGGGTGGCGTAAAAGATTAAGAGTCTTCAGTGTAGTTTTTTCTGGAGAGATGGAGTGGTGAAGAGAAAAATCCACACTTTAAGTTGGGACTTGGTTTGTAGGAGCAAGAGCACTGAAGGTTTGGGTATAGGTTCTGTTCTTGATAAAAACAAAGGACTTCTAGCTAAATGGACTTGGAGGTTTGGGGTGGAGGATAAACCTTTGTGGAAGAGGGTTATTTGTTCTAAGTATGGGGTCTCTTTGAATTCAATTAATTGGGATTGGAAAGGGGGTGCTAGAAGCTCGATTTTTGTCAAAACTCTAGGTGGTCTTCTTGATCCTAAGGAAGCATCGGGGAGGATTTTTGAAGATAATATTAGTGCAGTTGTTGGGTAAGGGCAATAAAATCAAATTATGGACTGATATCAAACATGGTGGGATCATCTTAAAGGCTACTTTCCCTAGAGTCTGTGCCTTAGCTCTCTACAAATTTGGAAGTGTTAGTGACTTTAGGAGTTGGGAAAATGAAACTTGGAACTGAGATGTTTGTTTTAGAAGACAAGTTTTTAATTAGGAAGTGGATCGGTGGGATCGTTTCAGGGCTGTTTTGGGTAACATCATTGTCCGAGCTTTAGTTCTAAATACTATAGGGTGGAATTTATGTCCAAATGGTGTTTTTTCTGTCAAAGTCCTTTATAAGGTCTCTTGAAGGGGAGCAAATGAGGGTTTCAGTTGATATGAGTGACGTTTGGAAGGTTTGTTGTCCTCTTAAAGTGGAGATTTTTGTTTGGCAGCTCTTACAAGGTGGCGTCATGGTTAGAGAAGACTTGAGAAAATGCGGCATTTTAGCAGGGTCAGACATTCAATGTCTTTTGTGCGCTGGTAACGTGGAAACTTTGGACCACCTTTTCCTACATTGTAGATGGGCCTGGAACCTTTGGCATAGATGTATGAACTGGTGGGAGACTACCAGTTGCCCTCCTTCTTCCTTGTTTAAGTGGTGGAAAGGATGGACAGGCCTATGCCCCAAAAAGAAGTATGAAAGGGCGTGGGGTTCCTTGTTTGCTGCTGTGGTTTGGACCATTTAGGAATCAAGGAATGATAAAACTTTCAAGCATGGTGAGGCGAATCTTTCTCATGCGGAGGACATTGTGCATTTTAGGGTGGCTTGGTGGTTCAAGTATATTGGAAAAGGCTCTATGGATCCTATTACTTGTATTCTTTGGAACATTAAGGAGGGCTGCTCGGATTCGTGCTCTTCAAAACAAAAGAGAGCTGTGATGTGGGTTCCTCCCCCTATTGGTTCCTTCAAATTCAATGTTGACGGGTCGACAAGAGACCCTCCGGGTCAAGCTGGAATTGGTGGGGTACTTAGAGATCATAGAGGAAAAGTGATGTGTGTTTTTTCAGGCAATGTGGGGTGTCAAGATGTGGTTACGGCAGAAATCCTTGCTTTAGCTAAAGCATGTAAGTTATGTATGGAGAATCAGGATATGAGCGGTAAGAACATTGTGTTTATGAGGTTTCTACAGCAATGGTAAATTGGGTTAATGGCCAAGGAATTAGGAGCCTAAGTCATGTTCAAGATATTTACGACATTCGTAGCTTCCTAAGGAACAGGGGTCAAGCCAACGTGGTGTACTGTTCTAGGGCCTCTAATTCTTTTATGGATCTGCTGGCTAAGCAAAGGTCTACTGGTGGCATAGAGGTCCTTTTTTGGAGCAATAACCGATGCTCTGTTTTTGTTCTAGGCCTACTCTCCGCGCTGTTGTTTGCTGCCTTGTTTCTTTTTGGCCTTGCTGTGTTTTGTTTTTGTTTGTTGTAGTGTGTTTTGGCTGTTTGCTGCCTCTTGTTTTGCTGTTGCTGCGGCCTTACGTCGTTTCTCTTCAATATAGTTGCCTTTCAAAAAAATAAAAAATATATCAATAACTGAAATTGCTATTATAAGAAAGAACATCTTAGATCCGTGCTTCGAATTTGGATTGTAGAAAGAAAACTAATGTCAAGCTTTGCCTCTCGTTAATTTGTGTTTCAACTTTCAGTTTTCAACCAATTTTGTGCAAAAAAAATAAATAAATAAATAAATAATAAAAAAAATGAAAGAAGAAACTTGGTTACTGGCCTACTGCGCTACAGCCTTCTCTTCTAGGTGGTTGTTTTTTATTACAAAAAAAAACATCAACTTAATTTTACTATTCTCTCACGTAAGGATGGCAATGGGGCGGGTTTGGGGCGGGGTGGCCTTCCCCGCACCCCACCCCATTTATTTTTTGAAAACCCATCCCCTCATAAAACCCCACCATAGATGGAGCGGGGTGGGGTACAACGGGGAGTGCTTTCCCCATCCCCACCCATTTACCCCATTTATAATTTTTTTTATTATTTAAATAATAAATATAAAACCATTGAATATGATATAATATATAAAGTAGTAAATAATTCAAAGAAACTATTAAAAAACATCTCATAAACATAATTCTCACAAGTAAATTCAGTCATTTTCAAACATAAACATAAAGTATGAAGTTAAAATGTTCAAAAATCGTAATGCTAATCATCTAATAGTTGCATTTATTTCTCTAGTTCTCTCTTATTTAGTTTGTTTCCACCCTATGTTGTTCTTGTATGTTTACACAATTTTCTCTTGATAACACCAATATTGAGTCTTCACTTTCTAGTACATCTGTAGACATATTTGTGCCTACCTGAAGCAGTGATAAACAAATTAAATTTAATTCAAGAGTTGAGAATTATTAAAGTGATAAACTTAAAAAGAAAAACCGTTGTTATTAAACTTTTAATTTTAAAAGTTATTTGAGAAATAAACTTACTGTATGTCCTCTTGCTTGAATGGTGAATTTCGAGTTGTTTGAGGATTAGAGAGTTAGAGTTAAAGTTAGCGGCTAAGGTTTTTTTTCTAATAGTTTTTGCTTTGTCATTTTATGTTAAGTGAGATGTAAAGTTAGGGTTAATGTATTTATATATTTATTTATTTATTTATTTTCTTTGAAACTACGTAGTTTAACTAAGTATTATTTTAAGCGGGGCAGGGCGGGGTGGGGAGTATAAAACCCATCCCCGCCCCATACTCATTGTGGGTTAGACTATCTATCCCCATCCCCGCCTCATCCCCACCAAATTGAAACCCATCCCCACCCCAAAACTGCGGGTCCCCGCGGGGCCCCGTCCCCACGGGGAATTTTGCCATCCCTACTCTCACGCCATCAATTTTTTTTTTTTTTCTCATACATCCAAATAGGGTCTAGCATTCTAGTAACATTTTATTCTCTCACGCCATCAATTTTTTTTTTTTTTTTCTCATACATCCAAATAGGGTCTAGCATTCTAGTAACATTTTATTTTGGATGTTTTTACGATAAATGTTTGATTTGATACTAGTTGTGAAGATAAGTTTGTAAGTTTTCTAACATTCAGTAAGAGAAAAAAAGAGGGAGTTAATAGTGGTTTGTTTGATTTAGGGTTTTTCACCCGGATTTGATTTTGTATGGGTTGGAACTTGGAAGAGAAATTATTTAAAATAATTATAAATACTTAGGGTAAATCTTGACATTTTAGATATGGAAAAAAGTAAATTATTAAGTTTCAATTTTTTTTTATTTTTTATTTTTTTTAATGATAGATGTGAGGAGTAAATGGGCGTAGGGGGTACTATATTTTTGGATGTCAAGAGCCACCCTAAGACCATGTTTGTAACATGGGATATGATAAGATAGAAATAATTTTAGTCATATATCTGCTTGCATGAGATGAGATTATTTAACCTTATTCAAGCAACTTATCCCACAAATGTTGGACTAATTAGTCCCACCGCTTTATATTTTTATTATTATTTTTTTCTTTTGAATTTATTTTATTTTTTATGTAATAAAAATATAAATATATTTTAATAACTAATTAAATTTTTATTTTAAACATTTTAAAAATAATAATTTTCAATTTTAACAAATAAAAATAAATATTATTTTGTTTTAAATTGGTTTTAAATATTAAAATGGGAATTTTACCCAAAAAACCGAAAAATTTGAAGGAAAAAAAAAAAGACCTATACAAATTTTGTGAATTGATAAATTTAAAATTTCAGATAATAATTATTCGAATGATATTTTATTTCTCTTACAATAACTCATCAAATACCACACATTCCACCGGGTCCCCCGAAGGAAAAAGTTTGAGCGAGACTACCATATCGATTGCCCCAATGTTTGGCATCATAACAACTTGAATTATCAACAAACTTTTCTAGGCTCTCTCGCTCAATATCAACTAAATTGTTAAATTTATTCACCGTCTGAAGTTGTGCAAAAAAACACGACTCTTTAATATTTCTAGTAGGAAAACGCCCAGATCCCATTGGTGGACTCAACCCATCCGGAGAATTATATGTCCAACCACCATATTGGACAAATGTTGCCGCCTTGCTGAAGTGAGGAAGAATTTCTTTTGGCCAATATCCTATCTTCGAGTTAGTACCCGAAAAAAAGCCACCAATTACCTGTTTCTGGATCCTGTAAAGAATTCTAATAACTTTGTAGGGCATAAATGACAATATATAGGTTGATTAAAAAAATAAAAATAAAAATATATATGTTAATATTTATGCTAAATATGATAATGGGCATTTAAGTAAAAGAACATTTTCTGATGCTATTATTTACATACCTTACCTAATTACATTCATTTGAATTTATTAATTGTTTTAGCATGTTACCTTATATATCAAAGGTTCAGTTACCGATATCAGTCCACCTATACGAGAAGTCACTCTGAAACGTTGACCCACATAGTATGAAGGATGAACTTGTACAAAACCAGGGCACATCGTATTGTAACAACCCGTTTTTTGAGAAGCATCGGCCTTTTTTACATAATAAAAATCCATATTAGACTTGAAAAATAAACAAAAACATAAGAAATGAAAACAAGAAATTAATTCTTACAGTCCAATATGCAGTCGCATGCGTGAAGTTGTCACCGTAAAGACGTGGATTCACCTGAAATGTTATAGATGATTATTTGATTTTCCTTTTTGTACTTATAAATGTTAAAAGAAGATAAATTTCATTTTGAGAATTTGTTTACATTCTTCGAGAACGATTTATTTATTAAATAAAAAAGTTGAATTATAATAAGGTATTTTGTATAAAAGACAGAAAACAAAGATTAAATTATAATTTTGAGACCAAAGCTTAAATTGTTCATACAAAAAAAATCAAAAAATAATTTGAAAATGTTTTTAGACTATATATATATATTCATAAAAGTGTATGGTGAAAGTGATGACTTACTGCCCAACCAAATTGTATGCTATTGAGTTCAGCTTGAGGTCCGCCTTCCACCCATATTTGGGCCATACTTACTTGATTCATTTTGACGGGTGGGTTATATATATCTATCATAGCTCTTGCTCCATAAAGGCCCGGTTTATTTAATTTAGTATGAAATACTGCAAACTAAATAACAAACAAAATATATCTTTTAATTAAATAAGAACATATGCTCCACATACAAATATCTCTGACATTTTTTGACACCCCCCCCTCCCCCCCCCCCCCCCCCCCCCCCCCCCCCCCCCCCTCTTTTTTTGAGGAATAAAAAAAATTAACAAAATTTTATTTTAATTAAATTTTGAAATAATTTCAATTTAAACTAGCCCAACAACATCTAAGAATAATGAAAAACACACATTTTTCTTGCTCTGTAACTTAACCTCTCCCCATACATACATACATACATACATACATACATATATATATATATATATATATATATATAACATTTTAAGATAATCTATATCATTATATTTCATGAAAATAATAAAATCAAATTATCATATCAGGTTCATTATACTTACATGTCTGCCCGGTGTTGTACTAGTAAGTGGGTGAATATTTCCGAGATGCAATTTGGATATCAATTTTAAATCTGCTGGTTTTTTAACACGACTTCTTTGAATAGGTACCATTCCCTCTGGACAACTATCCGTAGTTTGAAGATGAAAGCTACGATCTCTATCGAATAATAACTCGTCATTGCTTTCAAATTTTGGCAAAGAGCTCGGATTCATCTGAAAGATTATATAATTATACGTTGACGTTTAAATAAAATGAAGTATAATATGACTATAGAAAGACTATAATTACCTCAAATGAATTGAATATATACCTGGATTTTGTGATTCTTCAATAAGACGTTGTCGAAAGCAGGTTGTTTGTAAATATCCACACAATCATATTCATCGGTGTGTTTTGCCTGCACAAGTATACAATTTCAACGTAATAGTTATATGCACAAGTTATTATACACGTATGGTAAATTCAGCAAATAAATGGAAAGAAAGAAGAAAATTACATAAATAATTTGTAGATATTTCATTAATCACCATTTTAATGATCATACGTTGAAAATAACAAAAAATAGATGATAGTCTGGTATATTAATTAGGAGAAATTGCTACAATTTCCTAACATTTACATGTTGAGATCTCAATGGAGAATTGTCTTACCTTTTGCATTTGCTTGGAAACTTTACGTCCACCTTCAACTCCATAGCAGCTAAAACTAAGAAATAGGACCACTAGAAGAAACGAAGGCATTTTTACTCTAGAACACCAATTATCGTAATAATTCATAGGTTTTGATGTTCTTTATGCTTTTAAACAAAATTTTGAGTCAGAATTCATTTATTTTTTAGATTCCGCATTAAATAATATTTTTAATATTAACTAATTAACGTCATCTTTGTTAAATGTTATACCAAATATGGAATATTAAAATTTAAATGCTTATTATTATTGAAAAAGTAAAAATATTTGTAATTTTATATCTTGAGAGGTGCCAAGTGCCAACCACGTGAACAAATATCTTATATATATATATATATATATATATTTTTTATTACAACAACAACTGTCGGGACCGGCGAGATGAAACACTACTAGCTCAGCCCGGAACGAGACTCCTACAAAGGGGAGAGAGCACCCACACTAAGCTAGGACACAACCCACACAAATGGAGGGAAATCTCCCTAATACACACCTGGGCCAGGGTCGAACCTTGGTGGCAAGAGAGTCTAGAGAGATTCTGGGCCACCAAGCCAAAGGGCCGTGTGTGTTAATTATCTTATATATTGAAATGACATATTTACCGTTAATCCGATAGATTTAGAATCCCAAACCAATTATATAGGAACACGTTTGGCATCTTGCAATACATTAGATAAGAAACATATACAAATACAAAATAATTGATCTAATACAGTGAGAGGCGCACCGTCTAAATGTCTAATACACAGATGAGCACTAGTCGACCCAAAAATTTTTATTGAGACAGGGTAGTAATTAAACAAAATAACAATTATATAAAAAATACAGAAAAATTAATATCATAATAAAATTTGTTTTTTTAAATTAAAAAAAAATTGATGGTATAAACTAAATAATCTTACATTAAAAAAAGAAATAAAAACAAGAAACACAATATTAAAAAAAAAAATAACAAGAAAAACAATATAAACAACGAAAAATTACAATATTTATTCTTTTAAAAAAATTACAATATAATTTTATAATAAGAAATTTTGTTTTGTATTTAGAGCTAATTACACCAAACTACCTAAGGTTTACTCTTTTAAACACGAAACAACTTTATCATTAATTGACACTCACCTCCCCTACCGTTAAATCGCGGCGAATCGGGGTAGCAAAGATGATTATTTCACGGGCTTCGTTGGCGGTTTCTGGCATATCTCCACGCCGGCGTTGATGGCTAGGGTTTGGTGATCGGTGACCGGCGAAGCTTTCTAGGTTGGCGGTGATAAGTGATTCGCGGCGGCGAATGTTGGTCGGCAGCTAATGGGTGACTCAAAACTTTCCAGATCTCATTTCCTTTCAATTTTTATTTTTTTTTTTAATTTTTTTAAAAAGAAGAGGGAGAGAACAGATGGGAAGAAAGAGAAAGGAATCGTCTTTGAAGAAGAAGAAGAAGAAGAAGAAGAAGGAGAATGTAGAGTAAATTTTGGTAATTGTATCCGAATTTTTGTTATTTTGTTTGGAATTCGATGATTTTACTGATTTGAGTAAAGTAGAATGTGTTGATATTGAAGATGAAGATGGAGTTTGTTGATGTTGAAGATGAAGATTGAAATATGAGTTTTTATTTTTAATTTATGGAATTTTTAATTTTTGGATGTTGAATTTGGATTTTGGTTTGATGATAATGAATCTGGATGATGATGAGGGTTTGGATTTGGATTAAGTTTTTGCATTTTTTTTTAAATTTTCTTTTTGAAAAAATCATATTTTAAATTATCGATTTTTATTTTTTATTTTTCTCTTTTTTCATTTGTTGTTTTTCTTTTATTTGATTTTATTTTTAAAAGAAAATAAAGAGCTGACGTGTACAGTATATAAAGTGTTAAAGGACAAAATTACCCTTCCTCATAAGGTCAACGGTTAAATTAGACGGCCATTGACTAAGGATAGAGGAAGTAAGTGTCAATTAACGGTAAAGTTGTTTCCGCATGTAAAAGAGCAAACCTCAGGGGAGTTTAGTGTAATTACCTCATTTGAAATTATATCTCCTTTATTAATAATTTTTAAAAGTTATTTATTGACAAATCTTCCCGTATGGAAGTCAGAGAATTATAATCAAAATAATCGCACTTAATGTCAAACGGTGAACTGTGAAACCATTGTAGGTGGCTTAAGATGGAAGTTTGAAAGCTCCGATCAGAATAACACAAAAATCACAAGCCAACCTGCGGCACCAGAGACTGGCTTTGACGTCCTAAAATTTTAAGAGGCTTATTAAGCTAAAGAAAATTCATTGCCCTATCACACAAACAAAAGTTCAAATACAAAAATAGGAAAGAATACTTTATAAAATCAGTTACCTTCAGACTTTTGTAAAATGTGCTTTTATTTCAAAGAACTCTCCAAAAAAAAAAAAAAAAAAAAAAAAAAAAACCTCCCAACACAGACTAAACTAACAGGTCAGAAGATAAGTTACTCAAAACTCAAACCCGGCCATTTTTTTTATCCATAAAAGCATGCAATTTCATCCGCAGTAAAACACAAATGTCAAAGGAAAAAAGCATTTGCAAACAAATTGGCTTTGCTAAATAATCCTCATCGAGATTTCCTTCCTCTATCCTACGGTTCACAATGCATAGAAGCTCTCAAAAGCATAGCGAAAGAAGATGGTTATGCCTATTTCCAATCAGGGGATTTGAAATCCATCACCATTCAGGCCTGTTTGCAAAATAATAATAATTATGATAATTTGAGATGCAACTAAACTAACAGGTCAGAAGATAAGTTACTCAAAACTTTACTCCAGCCATTGGCATGCGATTTCTTCCCCTGCTGTAAAACACAAATGTCAAATAAACGAGGCATTTGCAAACAAATTGGCTTGCAAAATAATCTTCATCAAGATTTCCTTCCTCTAATAATGCATAAAAGCTCTCAAAGGCATATAGCACAAGAAGATGGTTATGCCTATTTCCAACCAAGTGATTTGCAATGCAATCCATCGCCATTCGGATTGTGAAAGCACCAGTTTACAAAATAATAAGAAAAATGATAATTTGAGATGCAACTAACTCAAATAGACTTCAAAGTTCAAACATAAACACAGAAGAAATCCAAAGAGCAGATTCCTCGAGGGATTTACATCAGTATTGGAAAAAACGCCTTGAACAATTAGGCCAATCATCTACATTCCATCAACCACGACAGGATGAGAACGCTTAGGGGAGTGCAACTAGGACCATCATGTTAATACAACATGCTATAGTAAATCACATCCATAATATGGTACTTTAGAAACAAAAGGACATCAAGCAAAAAGACAATGAGACTTTTAAGTAATCACTAACATTGACTATAAAATCTAGTCCCTTCTCCCCAAACTTGTAGCAAGTCCTAGGTGTTCTCTCCATCACTGCAGGAAAAGTCGAGGTGAGACCATGAGCAGAGTAATGGAGTATGATAGCAATAATGATATCTTTCACATTAAGTATAACCCACCTCTGCATCCCCAGCCTCTGGTGCACCAATTTTAGCAGTCCCGTTGATCTTCTGAGCATCTTCTGTTACAGACAGTGGTAAATAAGAGGACAAGGGTAAAATGTAAAAAATTAGACAGAAAATGCATGGAAGTCTAAAAAAAGAAAAGGGAAACACAGTAGGAATAGTTTCACAATCTAACATCAAGCATGTGTGCATACAAACCAATATATATTTCTCTTTCACACTAACTAAGAAACTTGCGAATTACAAACTTTAAGGAGATAGTCTTCTGTAAATACTTTTACATGTATACACAGACAAAAGGTCCAGAGTTGACTCATAGCAGACATTTCATAAACAGCATTTTTCTCAATTCAATAGAAAAGAGCATGGATATAAATTCCATAAAAATTTATAACAAAGTCGACCAACTTGATAAAGGTACAGCAGTGTCCCGTCATAAAAATTTGATAAATTAATAATAAATAATTGTTATTTATAAAGGGAATCAAAGCAACTTCTAATTTACCGTTACTTATCAATATATAATAATTTCAACAAGATGTGTATCCAGCATGATTATAGCAGCTAATCCAAGCTCATAGCCCATATTCAACCTCTTAAAATTTCTAGCTACTGACTTTATTATTGCCTATATTATTCAAGAACCCATTAACATATTGTTAACGCTATAATTGTTAACACTAACCACGCTGGCTACAGTCATCATAATATATAAATTCAATATCCATAATCAATGCATATAAGGATAATAAAATAAGATGTAATCTCAGCCACTCCTAATGCATTGATTCCATGTATCAGATATTGTGTTAATATTTATATAAAAAGAGGACTCTTGATCCTAACACACATACGTACATATTTCAGATATATTGATGTTTACCACCAGCTTTTAAGCTTAGTATGATTATGCTTGTGCAAAAAGTACCAAAACAGGAGAGGTTTAAATTAATTCAAAGAAATCACATTCATAAAAGATAATTAGATGCAACTTAGAAAACACGAGACGTTTTATAAGCCCGTAAAAGGAAAAAAAAAAAAAAAAAAAAAAAAAAGATCCAACAGCAAAACTATCAAAGGACCACAGGTCTAAACAAAAGAATAGCAGTTAACTAAATCTTGGTCAAATTACCTGCATCTTCTGGTATATCAGAAGTCCACAAGGTGAGGTTGTCCCTGAGAAGCTGCATAATTAAGGTGCTATCTTTGTAAGACTCCTCACTCAGGGTGTCAAGCTCTGAAATAGCTTCATCAAAAGCTTGCTTTGCAAGGTGGCAAGCCCTGAAGAAAAAGGGAAGGGTAGAAAAAGAAGATCAGCTTCTATGTCAACTAGAAATATACAAGGAAAGAATTAAACATTAACCCAGAGGCAAGACACATAGTATCTCTCAAACCTTTCAGGAGAATTCATTATCTCATAATAGAAGACTGAGAAATTCAAGGCCAAACCCAAGCGGATGGGATGTGTAGGAGCCAACTCAGCCTCAGCTGTACTTGTAGCCGTCTGCAAATAGATGAAACAAAAATAAAATTTAGCGAGAGTGGGGGAGAGTCTAAAATGTAGCTCTCTTTTAATGTGTTAGAAACTGAAGTTAAATTAACACACTGCATACGCAATACTATTCTCAGCAAGGTACATCTATAAGCAACCAAATGCTTATTCACAATGCAATTGATTGCAGCCAATGCAAAATGCCATAAATTCATAGATAGTAATGCAGGTTTAAAAGAAAAGGAACATGTTGTATTCTAGGAAAAGAACCAAAAGTAAAAGAATACAAAGTGTAGGTTAAATATATTAGAGTGCTTAAATACTATTTTTTTTTAAAAGGAGTGCTTAAATACTATTGGCAGGCTCTTTCCTATCGGCTAAAGCTTTTGGGCTGTAATTAACTGACATGGTATCAGAGTCTAGTAATACTAGAGAGTCTTTGATTATATTTGCTTTTGTTATTTTTTATCTGAATTTATTGTGTTTGGGTTTGGGCTCAAACCACGCGGCAAGCCATTGGTCTTGCATGTAAAGGAGTGTGATAGAGTGTTTAATTACTATTGTTGTGTTCTTTTCCTACCAGCTTAAGCTTTTGGGTCCGATGGTTATTGACAAAATAATCTAGGTAAATAAAGATCAAAACTCAAAAGTTATACATGATTCATAGTTCCAACAATTATAACCAATAAGAAATAAGAGAAAAAATAGCAGAGATGAGGGGCAAGGGAACATTAAAACACTATTGAGCTCTCGTGGAAAAAAAAAAAAAATATTGGTATGGTAAATTTTGAAATGGACTGTACAGCTAGGGTAAATCCTTCTATGTGCGAAAATCCTTCATCAAATCCAGGAACTAAAACCCTTGTCATAACAGCTGAATCATTTTAAGACCAAACAATTTAAATGATTCTTAAAAAAAAAAGCCTAACATCAGTTTGATTGATCCTTTTCCTAGTATGTCTGAATCATTCTCAGAGAATTTGTACTTCCAATTTGTCATATGCTGAAGATAGATGAGCAATTGCATATAAACAAGGGAACAGCTTGACTCAGCAAGTCAGTATAGTGCGAAAGGAAAAGAACATAAGTATAATATACTCAAAAATCAAAATGGAAAATTGATAGATATTATTAGTGATTAGTTTCAAATCATATTGAATTTTAACATTAATTGCTTCAAACAACTCCAAATAATTTTGTCAAATTAAGAAATCAAATCAAACATTAGTATACCTCATACGCTTTCATTGAATTAGCAGCAACCTCTTTCTTCTCATCACCACTCTTGAATTCAGCAAGATAACGGTAATAATCTCCCTTCCTGCATGCAATCAACACAATTCTCAAACACTAAAACCTGACATAAGCATAAATAAATCAAAACGATTTCTCAGTGGCAGATGATAATCCCTCACATCTTATAGAAGAACACAGTTGATTCACCAGGAGGTGCTGAAGGGATGAGATGCTCATCGATGACATTCATGATATCATTGCAAATGTTGGTGAGTTCGGCTTCAACCTTTTGTCTGTACTCCTTGATCCGCTTCGCATTCACTTCATTTCCTTTTGCTTCTTCCTTTTGCTCGATAGATGAAAGTATCCTCCATGATGCTCTTCGAGCACCAATCACATTCTTGTACCCAACAGAGAACAAGTTACGCTCTTCAACAGTCAACTCCACATTACAGTTTGCAACCTTTTTCATTGCCTCCACCATCTCTGTTCAATTTAAAGGATAAAAAGCTTTAAATAAATCAAATAATAACAATTTCCAGAAGCTCGAGACGATTTTTTTTAATTTTTTATTTAACTTAGATCCTAGTGATACAGTAATTGATTCCAATAAAGCTCAAAAATACAGTAATTGATATAGTAACTTAGCTCGTTTTCGGAGACTATTTCCAGTTAAAGCAATTAGTGATACAGTAATTGATTCCAATAAAGCTCAAAAATCCACTCAATAGAACAACATCAAGATATTTGACTAAGAGTCAACGTAAACACCGAAATCTCAAAAGCTTTCACTTTCAATTTTATAAAACAACCAAAGCAAAATCAGATCAAAATAATAAAATATTGGACTTTAATCTGCAAAATGAAACACGGAGAAGTTTCAGTGAAGCCATACATACCATCATAGCGCTCAGCCTGTTCAGCGAGCTTGGCGCCGTAGACAAAGTTCTCGCGTTCGCTGGAGGAAGCCATAGCCGATCTCTGAGAGAGAGAGAGAGATTAGGGTTTCACTTTTTATGAGAATTGTGGTCTGTGGAGATTCTCCTCTCTTTCTAATCTATGCTATAAAAGACTACTGCGTTTTGAGTTTAGAGACTTTTCTTTACTTTTATAATTTTAATTTTTTAAAGAAATGATTTCCTTGTAACTTGTCCATTACGATTACGACTTTTAAATAAATTTTAATTAATTGCAGATTAGGTCAAGAGTCACACCAATCATAACATGCCACGTTTATTGTTCGTTACCAAGTGCGGGAATTATCAAACACTCACGTTTGTTTAGTCGGAATCACAAATTAAGGCTTTTGAACTTGGAATTTGACAGTTACGATCACCGGATCACGTACATGGTCCAATTCCAAATAAATATCTTATACGGGCCCAATTATATTGTACTTATTTTATTAAGTATAAATAATTTTATTAAGTACTAAAATCAATTAAAAATCACTTTCTAATTAATTAGTATAAAATATAAATGGCTAGCTCGTATTGTCAAACATGTATGTCGCAATCTCTAATGAGTGACGATGACGATTGAATTTGAACCCAATGTTAAAATTATAAAAATAAAAATTAGCAGATAGTGTAGGTGGAGGTTTTGATTTTAAAAGTTTATTGTAAGTATATACAATTGGAGAAAGCGGTAGGTGAAATTAGAAATGAGAGATGAAAATATGAAATGGTAGGTGCTAAGTCATTGTACGTGCAGACTTCTATTTAAGTATGAGAAGGGAAGTCCTCTGCAGTGTCACACATTATTTGATAAGTAATGCTAGACGCCCTAAATGTTTTTCCCAAATTTTATCCCAAATGATGTGGCACGTGAGATGTCACATCATTTGGGACGGAATTTGGGAAAAAAATTTGGGACGTCTAGCATAACTATATATATATTTATATATATATATATTCCAGAAATCTAAAAAACTTTTTTTTTGATTTTTTTTTAGCTATGCTTTTTGTGAAATTTTAGAATTAATCATCGAAGATGATTATGGAAGCCAAAAATAGCACAACCCAAATAATAACTAGGCTTTTATTGATCTGGACTGCTGACAAGCCCAAATACTTTATATGAATCAGGCCCAATCATAGGCCCAAGAGCAAATATAAACCTTGACTAAGTCTACAAAGACCAAGTCTGTGTGTAGACTAAGGGGGGTGTATTGGATTGAGATTTTAATAGACAATTTTGAGGTGTAAGGATTTTATGGATTTGCAAGACTATTAGGATTATTAGGATTGTTAGGATTATACTTTTAGGATTATTAGGATTATATGGACTAGACTTTTAGGATTATGAAAGAGTTTTTGGACTTTATTTATAGACTATTAGGATTATCTAGACTTTATTTCAAGACTTTTTGGACTTTTAAAAATATGGACTTTCAAGAGTTAATTGTAGTATTCAATTTTCTCCCCAAGTTCTGGTGCTCTATAATCTTGTTGATGGCAGTCACTGAACAACAAAAATTGAATGAGAAACATGTATAAGCTATGAAGAGAAGTAATAAAATTTTAAAATACCACCAACAAACACATAACCTTCAGCTGGTTTGATGACCATTTGTGCAGAAACAAGCTGAAGCAGCCATAGAAGAAGCAAAGAGATACACAAGAATTCCATTATTGTGAAGTAGCGAAGCACAAATTTAAACAAGACAAAACTCAAAGACCTAGAAAGCGAATTTCAATTTTGACAGGCTTAAATTCTGACAAGCTTAAACACAAAAATAAAAATTTAAATATTTAAATATTTAGAGAAGATTTTATAACCACTGAACAGAGAAAATTTATATTACGGCCAATACCATTACCGCAAGAGATGCCAACCATGTGAAGAACCCGAAAGACTATTAATTTTCAAGTGATTAAAATTCTGCTGTAGGTAGCCCTGATCACTGGGAGTTCAAAACTTCAAAGGTAGTATACAAGTGTTCATGGACGAGGAATGTGAATAATATATTCTTCTATGTACGTTATAGCCTATGGCCTTATAAAATTCTAATGTTGTTATCCCTGAAATATTTAAATTGAGAATTTTTAAGCTTGTGACCAGAAATTTCAATTTCAATTTTGACAAGCTTAAACACAAAAATACAAAATTTTGACAAAAATCAGAAAAGAGCAAAGCAAGAGAGAAGCTTAAAAGTCTGGAAAGTATTGAGGGAGAGGGCAAGACAATTTTGGGTTCAATCTATTTATACATATCACTAAAAAGTCTAGAAAATCCATTTTGTCTAGAAATCCGAAAAATCTTGATCTCAATCCAATACCACCAGACAATTTGCTGCCTCTTGAAAGTCTAGACCCAATACCACAAGACAATATGGACTTTTTAAAATAATATTAAAAGTCTAGATCCAATACCACAAGATAATATGGATTTTTTAAAAAAAATCTTAAAAGTCTTGATCGAATACCACCAGACTTATATAACTTATTAAAAAGTCTCAATCCAATACCACCAGACTTTTACTTCCCCAAATTGTCTAATAAAATCTTGAACCAATACACCCCCCTAAGTATGTGATGTTGCTCAACTATCAACAAATTCAAAGATATTTAGTTTATAATATCATGCCGAGATCAAGGGGATTAGGCTTCAGTTGCTCTACGCCTCCACCTCCCAACAACTATAAAAAGCTCTCACCATTTCATAAAAAGAGGAGAAGAAAAAGCCCTCAATACACAGCTCTGTAAATTGTGCTAATATTACTCTGTCTCCATATAGTCTTTATATCATTTAACATGAGTTCGATCCATAATGGTTGAAAAATCACCTAACAATTCATCAAATCAATATATGCACACTTCAATGTCAACACCAACCACGACTTTGCTCTCCCACTCACTCACATAAAAGCAATGGGAATTTCTCTCCCACCCACGAAGAAAAGAACTCTGTGAAGAGCATTTCCATTTATTAAAAACAATAAATGGTGGGACAGTCTCACACATGACTTTCTACTATCAATATTCACATAAGTAGTCTCCATATTATCATCATAACACTCGGCGTGGACTCATTCGACAATCTTCACCCACCTTGGAACAAATGGAGTCTTGAACTTCCATTTACTAATAGTATCACATCTACATCGACAGACGTACTGTACTTGCCAGTCTGCCTTCACTACCATCGTTGTCATTCGACCAACAAGTATAATTTGTAGCATATTAAGTTCATTCGACAACGGTCTTGCCTTGTCTACTCAACGCTTAGCCCAAGCGAACATAATGCTCTCCGAACGACAACACCTAGGATCCGACAGCTTCGTTTATGGTTTGATTTAAATTTTATTCAATTTAATTGTTGATTTGAAATTATTTTATTTATTGATCAATTGTCTAACTCGAGCATCAGAGAGTCCCCAATAGGACACCCCCCCTCGTTCCGTTCTACTTTCTTATTTTTTACAGGATTTCGTAGCGCACAACCTACTAATTTCTGCTCTACCAGTGTTAGTGCCCACCGACTTACAAAAATTCAACTGGAGATTTTTGGGCTCTTCAATGATGAAGGCTTAGCAAATATATGATTAATAATTATTAAGGGAATAAGGGTGGGATATCACACGATCTTTTCATGCGAGATCCCGATTCTGCAACGTTAGAAAGTTGAATCTCGCACGAACAAATGTTCCCACACCTGATTAGTCCTCTGAACATATATAATAGGCACTCTTTAGGAGTAGAAAATTAATTAAAAGCAGCAAGAAGGGTACAATACCATCGCTAATTTTAGAAAAATGAAAAAACTATAAAAAGGAGTTAATACAATATGATCATCACATGACAGCATTTTGGAGATGTTGATGATCACATAATGGAACAAGCATGTGGATTCTCATCACTAAACTTGGAACCGGTTTGATTACTGAAGATGGAGGAGTGTGTAGGATAATTATAGTAGCCGTGATTATTCTGACTATCATAACCATGCTTGTAGTAGTTGTAAGAAGACGAAGGCTGGGGTGCGTAGTAGGACACTGGACCATTGCACTGTTGTTGACTAATATAATTCTCATGCTCTGGATTGTACGGTAACTGCCACAGCTCCGCCCTCCGTCCCGTTTTCCGCACCTTTCTCAGAACCTTCTTCTGGTCTGCATATCCGGTGACTGTCACCTTTTGCATTCCCATGTCTATTTCAACCTCATCAACCCCTGATGGTTACAAATAGAAAATGAAACCCTAATCGATTAGTACAGTAATTTTATCGAAATCATTTAACCATAGATGTTAGTACCACATACCTTTAAGTTTTTGAAGAGTGCTTTTGACCTTGCTTTCGCATCCGGCGCAGTCCATGTGTACTCGCATCTCTGTGATCTGAATCATCATACAATCAATATATCATAATTAAAAACAATATTTACAAGCAAAAACTCGTCAAAATATTCAACGAGAAGATTTAAGCTTTTTCATTGACAATCGATCAATCTATCCTAAATTTAAAACCCGTCATATTCGATAAAGCAAAGCACAGGATTGTTTTGTACGGATCCCGCACTTGATCAACTCTGTATGTAATTACCGTCATTTTGCTGGCTGGAACTGAAAGTGTGAGAAGAACTATGTCGTGCTGTTGGAGCAAATGAAGCGTATATGATTTATAGGTTGATCAGTTGATGTAAATGATTGTATGAATTTGTGAGAGAGTTTAATATATAGAGCGTACTGACGACTCCACGAGCCACCATCCACCAGCTTTCTCCATGATTAAATTTCTATTTCTATTATTTATTTTTCGTTGTCTGGGTAATTTATGATTTAATGCACCGACTGTGTTTCTGGCACTGATTTGCAGGCGAGAAAATGGCTTCTTAAAGAGAATCTAAAAGGAGACATTATTTGGTGGGCTCATACACTAACCAATAGGAGGTTGTCACGTGTCATGCGAAAATGTTAGATATAATATTAGCTAGCCCCATTCATGCATGTTGCCTTGCATGGGCATCCATCGTTCCACTTGCTAGCTATAAAGTTCCCATAACGAGAATTGACTTTCTACATAAAATACTAATTGATTATAAGTTTCATAAATACCACACCATTTCTCATCCATATTGGACACGCGCACACGCTCCAAGTAGCGTGAGGTTGAATTTTTCAGGAGTTGAAGGAATGAATACACTTGCTAGCGACCTTATCGGATCATGCCTAATCCTTCCTGTTCTAATTTTTTTTTCTTTTCATATATATATATAAAGTTTAATAATTCTCATATATATGTGTATTGTGTGTGTGTGACTTGAAGTTGACGTCTATGCCTATAATGAATGAGATCGATTGAAGTAGCGCATAAGACATGTGCTCACATGGACATGGCTTCAATAATTAATGCAATAATCGTTAATCTTAGGCTGCCGACCTCCTAGCTAATTAATTTAAGATTAGGCAAAGCACCTTTCCATGTTATTGCTTCATAATTCTAAGAGATGTGTTATCATGTAATCATATTAAACAAGATGTTTCGTGAAAATATATATATATAAATCCTAGTTGGAGATTTATAAAAACCTAACGAGGTCAACCGTTAGTGTAATTAATAGGGTTCGGAAGTAATAAAAATGTATTGTGATCCATTAATACGGTTTGGAAATAAAGATCGAAAATGTAATTGTAATCCATGATGTATATTGTATAATATCAACCTAAATACATAGCAGGACACAAATAATGAAAATGCGTCTTTTATATCTAGTACATGCGTACATACAAACTTTGACAAAAATTGTACGTTCGTAAAACTCGCGTTAATTTATATAGATTTTACGTTAATTAGTTCACAAATCTTGTTTAAATTTCACACACGTTAATTAGTTACCTGATAATGCTCAGATTCGAGTCGTGTTTACTAAATTGATATTATCTATCGCAACCAACTTAAATATCTAATTTCTTAGGCAGCTTACTTGCCTAACTTCCTTAGGCTTCACTCCATTTTTATGTAATACGAGGATTTTGACTGAGTACAATGTTTTGAAAAGTAGATTCGATGGACAAGATGAGATTAGTTGACTGGTATATCCCTTACATTTACACTATGAAGTCATGAGTTCAAGTCATCCCTTCTCCAAATCTCGAATTTTATTTCAAAAAAATAAAGGAAAAATATATTCAATTTTGATACCATTATATGGACGTGACAAACAATGCATACAAAAACAACATAATTTATCACACTAACATCTTCAAATCAAGGAGAGAATAGTATTTTTATACCATTGATGCAACGATGCGTGAATCATATCCAATCGTTTCATGCCATGTAATATAGATAACCAAGAGTTTTAAATCCCAAATCAAGTAATTACTGACATACATTCATCTAAAATTCTGCAAATAAAAATATCAATCTGGTAAATGACGGTCTCCTGCTCCTCACTCTTCTCCAAACTACTCAAGATTTCCGCTACATAGCCATGGTAATAAGGAAGACATGCAGTCCACATGTACCCTTTGGGTGGCCTCAAGATGGCCTTTTCCTCCACCATTAAAGGTCATTCTATCTACTGCTTGCCACATGGTAAGGAAAACTCATTTGATTGGTTCCCTTTGTCACATGGCATGCACCCATTACCCGAATGTATTGGCGTATTGCATTGGGTGCATGCAAGATTTTCGATCTCCAGCCAATCGACCCAAAGTCAGATTGCTTTATCAACCATTTGAACCATTTTCTATTTATGGTTATGTTGTTTGGATCCTGAACCCATATGAATTTGGCCCACTGGCCCAACAACAAAATCAGTCACAAACAGATGCTGCCTACATTGCATAATGCATGCTTCATGAGAAAAAGCCACATCACCCATTTTTCTAGAGTCTCGTCAACAATTGAAACCTCACACTCCTTGACTTCTCCATGGACAATATGTGGGTTTTGAGAAACTTGACCTTGCAAATTAAAAAATGTTTGATCAGAAAAATCTCCTGCCAAAATGAAAATTATGACTTATGAATGAAATGTCCTTTTGGTTTGCATAACTTTTTTCTATTTTACAGATTAGCTAACGAATTTTGATCTTATTCTTACAATCTTTTTCGAATCAAGTTATGTTATGTTTTCTATTTAAAGGATGATAGACAAAAGAGACAGAGAAGAGAAAATAAAAGAAAAAGAAAGCAAAGAAGAAAGCAATGTGAATTTTGTATTGTTCAAAATTAAATTAATATAATAAGTTTTTTTTCTTTAATTTTAATAATTCGAGGTTTGTGGTCAATAGGGGTGTAGCTCAGCTAGTAGATGAACGGGTTTGGGGCTTGGGTAAATGACTCCCAGGTCAGCGTTCGAATCCTACTAATGACGAAAGCTTTAAAAAAAATACATGATTCCGAATTAATAGATATTGTAAAAAATAAATAAATAAATAAATAAATTTGAGGTTTGTGTGATGGATGTTATTCAAATTCATATTCTCGTTTACATATGTGTGACACGGTGACAGATTAAGATTATATGCATGTCAAATAATATATTTTCTTAGAAAAAAAATGGAGAGAAAGTTGAATGTATTAATTATGATACGGCGTCGTATCATAATGAAATAAAAAGAATTGGATTCCAAAATTGCACATATGTGGAAAATCTGTGGACACAACACACAGATATTTTCTTCATCATCATCACCAATTCCACTTTCATGTTCATTTTCATCTGTATCAAATTAGATTTGGTACCACATTTTTTAAACGAAGTGGCTCTACAGCTTTTTTAGCTCTATCTTCTCCTCACCGTCACCCTTCACCACCTAAACAACCATGCCGGTACTGAACTACAGCGTATCAGTGACCGCCACAGCAGCGCCAATCCCTCAAGACTCTTCAACACCACCCACCAAGATTTTGCTCCCCAAGAAGAAGCCATTGAAATGGTCCACCGGCATGGCTCCTGGCGACTACGGTGGCCCACCTACCACCACCAAGCTCCGCAAGTACTGGGGAGGTGAAAAAGAGGACCCGGTAACTTCCGATGAGTATATTTGGAACAACGAGTTCATGGACCGCATGAAGAGATTGATTCAAGACCCCGATGAATCTTCTTCTATTGAAAACACCCCTGTCAAGGTTTTATTCAATTTCTCTGGATACATTGTTGATTTTGATTATCAAATTATTCAATTATGTTGTTTGAATTTGATTTGGTTTTGAGAGCTCTGGTGGTTTCGGTGTAAACAGGAAGTGTCTTCTGGGTTTTTGAGCTTGAATAGAGTAATGAGCCTCGACAGGTTTGTAATGTTTGTTTGTAGTTTGTACCCACTTATAATCTTGAATTCAAGTTGCTTCCTTAATCAAATTTTCTAAAAATTTGGTTTGAATTTTGGGAATGTTAATAGTCTGGAAGTTGATTTAAGCCAAGAGCTTGCAAGGCCATCGAAAGCTGTAATAGAGCAGCCAGTTGAGGCTGTCATTCAGGTAAAGAATAATGTTTTTGCATTTTCAATCATAGTGTTTTCTTTTTTTGTAATTGGTCATTCAAATCTGTTTCTATTTTCCTATGGGAGTAGAACAATCAACAAACCGGTGACAACGTGCCACGGAAATGGAGATTGGCTCCTACACGCCGTGAGCAAGTGAAGTGGGATAGAGCAACCAAGGCTGCAACTGGTGGCAGTGTAAGTTACTTCATCTTAGTGGTAAATTTTTAGTAAACTTCCGCGGGTAACTCAAATGGATCAGATGGGGAGGAGTTCCTCTGTAAACTGTGGGAGCTAAAGATTATTTGTTTTAAGTTTTTGTAGCTATCTTTTATTGGTAAGATTGACACTTTAAAATTCATCTATCTGACTTACCAACTAGCAGGCTTTGATATCACAGTTTCAGCGGTCTTTCAGTGAGGCCTCTGAACGCTGATATTCAAACCAGGAAACTTAAAGCTTAAGCCTTCAGGCTATCAGCCTAACCTTATATATTGAATATTGAGTGCTTAACTAATCATCACTTCTCTGAAGTGGGACCCAACACTCACACGCATTCTCTGCATTTTCCTTGCTTAGGAAAAAAAAAGCTTTTGCTAAATTTGTTACTTCTATTCAATATCTGTTAGAAGGATGCTCTTGAATTTTTGTCTTATTTAGTCATAGCCTTGTAGGAGGTAATGTTTCGGGAACTGAGGAAGCCTAAAGGGGACCCTGAAGTATTGGCCGCACAAGCAAGGGAAGAGTATTTCAAGGTATTTAACAGTCTCTGGGTTCATCAAAACGTTTCTCTATGCTCACCTCCTTTTGTGTTTGCAATACTAGAGAAATATAAGATTCTTTCTTGTTACAAATTTTGGAATTTTCTTTTGCAGTTAAAGAAGAAGCTGCAATACCTCACAGTTGGAATAGGTAGTGTTGGCTTAGTCTCGGCTTATGTTTCTTATTCTCCTGAAATTGCAGCTAGGTAAGTATATCCTCACAGATGTATTTAGCTTTTAGTGCATTTGACACCCTACAGTTTGTCTTTAAACATGTAATTTATTAAGTTCAAATCAGTAATTTGGTTCTTCTGGTAGGTGATAGACAGCAAAATTTATGCGTGTCTTTCTCAGTCTTTCTCTTACTATACTTTTCACAGCAAAAATTATTTTCATAAACTCTTTTAGAAGTAGCATATGATATGATATGCACAACAACCCTGTTTTCAAAGCTTTCTGAATGTTTATACAATAAGCCCGAAGATTGTCTGTTTCCTTTTGAAGAGGATCCGTGGAGAAAATTAGGAGTGAAGGATGATGTTTGAAGTTCATTCTGTCTCCACGACACTTGACTTTCTATGGTTATTTCTGGTTTACAGCTTTGGTGCCGGTTTTCTTGGTTCTTTGGTGTACATACGCATGCTGGGGAGTAGTATAGATTCCATGGCAGATGGAGCCAGGGGCATCATCAAGTATGTTTCTCATTACATATTTACATCTATACTTGCAGATGTCTCCATCTTAACACAAGTTCAAACTTTCTTAGCATAAATTTTATTTAAAACTGATTCTCAAACTCTACATGTACATGCATCAGATGCATAATTGTAAAATTGAAGTAACTTGACTAGTTTTTTTAGATGAGTTTGACTTTTGAATCAGAAATTGTTGATTTATCAAGTAACTTGAAATACATGCAACTGATTGTTGTTTACCACACAACTTGTTATTGATACATCACATTACTTGATAAATCCTGGCTTCATCTGAGTAAAGATGACAGCATTTCAGCTTTTAACTTACAGTGTTTTGCTTCCAGGGGAGCAATTGGGCAGCCAAGGCTATTGGTTCCTGTTGTGCTGGTCATGATCTATAACCGGTGGAATGGGTAAGTACTAGCTTTCTCTTTTTAGTTCATTGCTGCTCCATCTCACCATGAAGGGCCCTTCTCCTGAAAATTAAACCTAAATATGCAATTTATTGTTTCGAATTCTCCGTAACCAAATTGTCTTTTCATTTTTCCTTCCCGGTCTTTTCCTCCTTTTTATTTCAAGTATTTGTTGCTAAATATATGTGCCTCTTTTGGATTCTAATGCCCCAGCTTTCAGCCTTTAAAATTATTCTAGTGGTAATTATCAGACTTTTATTTGTTAATGAGGTGATCAGAGTTTGCGGTTAGCTGGTTGAATTTTTTAATACACATTTGGGTTGAGTTCATTGATTTTACTCCTATGTTGTGATTGACTCAACTAGAGAAGTATGTTTTCTGGGTTCCCATGTCTCAGTAATCACATCAACTACTGATAATTAGTAAATCCTTGTAATGACACCGGGAAATGAATTTTTGGATGAAAAATTTCAGAAAAACACAAATATATTTGGGGGCAGTTAATCAGTTGATCCTTGCTAAATATATATAATATATGAGCTTTTGCAACTAATCCCATCTAATGGGTTTAGATATGATGTAATGTGAAAATCCTGTTAACACGGGTTACCTATTAGTTATTTGATGATAGTTGACGAGAATTAGATTTTCGCAGTTGATCAGATTTCAAGCAGATTATGGATGTATAATATAAAAATTTCAGCGAAGGATTAAAGAGAGTTATTGTCAAGATTAGCAGCTTATCTTTCTTGTGTTCCTGATGACAGTATCATTTTTGGTTGCAGGATCCTTGTTCCTGAATATGGAGTTATGCACTTAGATTTAATACCAATGTTGGTGGGATTCTTCACATACAAGATTGCCACTTTCGTTCAAGCTTTAGAGAGTGCGTTTTCTGTAGTTGGGGAAAATGACCCAACTTTAATGTGAAGTTTCTTCACGAGTAAACGGGATCCTTTAGGTGATTTTGCTGCCGATCACACTTTTCAGATTTTTCTGTACTGTTAATACAGTTGATAGGCAAAAAAATTCTATTATTTTTTTATTTTTTTTGAGAACAAAAAACAATAGAAATTATTTGTATAATTTCCTTGTAATCTTTGAATCAATAATCATATGTCATATATTACATGTGATCAAGACGTTCTCCAATTTTTTGACAACTTGTGCTGTTCTTTCCTTGGTAAAAGTTAATGTTATTTCTCTCTCTGATTAAAAACACCACCAAAATGTTGAATTCCAGTCCATAAATAGAAGAAACATAGGAAGAAAAGAAACTTAATTATATAGCATAAACCAAACATATATATCGATTTTATTACATGCATCGAGCGATAACATGCGCGACGCGTGTTATCGCTCGAATAAATACAGAGCATGCATCTCAAACTTGATATCTGCAGTTAAACAGGACACGATAAGGATTCTATAGTAACAAACAGACAATGCTATATGCCTTAACCAGTGTTTTGCAGACCAGCAGCAATACCCTTCATTGTTAGAATCAGAGTATCTTCCAGGCCGGGAGCGTACTCACTTGTAGGGTTAAGCTTCACAAGCTCTGCAGCTGGCTTGCTCGATTCGAAATATTCTTTTGACAATTGTGGCCTCACCTGCACATGGTAATTGGGATCGCGTATCTGCTTCAAGGTGTAGGCTTGGCAGACGTTAAGGGTTGTGATGTATGCATCACGAAGACGGAGCCTCTGCTTCAAGTAGGGGTCTCCTTCAAGAAGATCTTTATGCCCAGCAACCTAAATGAAAGAACCAAATTAGATTCTGTATACAAAATGTATGAATATAAGATACTCATGTCTGGTTTCTATTTACCTGAAGAAGAAGGCCCTTTGTTTCCCCATACTTTGCTCTCAAGTTCTCTCCAAATGGCCGCAGCTCCTCTGACACGAGGAGTTTGTCATACAAAGCAGCAATTTCCGGGTCTCCCTTGGCAAACACCATTTCAACCAAGTCAATTGTAACCCTGAAGAAAGGCCACAGATTGTACATGTCGTGGAGCATGTGTAGATTCTTTATATCCTTCTCGATGACAAGCTTAAATGCTGCCCCAAAGCCAAGCCACACCGGTAGATGAAACCTCGTCTGAGTCCATGCAAAAATCCAGGGGATTGCACGGAGTGATTCAATGCCTCCACTCGGCTTCCGTTTTGATGGACGACTTCCAATGTTCATCCGGCCATACTCCAACTCTGGTGTTGCCTACAGCATCCAAAAATTATAAACTGTTATTATTATTATGATTTACGACCATCAATAACACAAGCACTCAAAATTTGAAGGATGAAATCATGATGGATGCAATAAATACTTACAAGGCGAAAGTATTCAACAAAACGCGGTTCTTGGAATACCATAGCACGGTATTCCTTTGTGGAAATAACTGCCATCTCATCCATGAGTGCGCGCCATTCAGGCTTTGGTGAGACTGGGGGATTCATTCCATGCTCAAGTGTAGCAGCAGTATAACGCTGGAGAGTTCTGAAGCACAAGTGCTCCTCACCAAAAGACTGCTCTATAACTTCACCTTGAACTGTCACACGAAGTGATCCATTAATTGTGTCAGGTGGTTGAGACAGTATAGCAAGATGAGTCGGTCCCCCTCCTCTTCCAACAGTCCCCCCTCTGCCGTGGAACATTGTAAGCTTGACACCATACTGCTTTGCCACCTTCACAAGCTCTTCTTGAGCCTTATATAACTGCCAAGCTGCAGAGAAACGACCGGCATCCTTTCCTGAATCTGAGTATCCTATCATAACTTCTTGCTTCCCATTGATACGGTCTCTGTACCAATCTATCGAGAAGAGACGAGCCACAGCGGCGGGGGCACCATCAAGATCAGCAAGTTTTTCGAACAATGGAACAACTCTTAATGGTTGCTTTACATGACATTCACGTTGTAAAAGCTCAACAGCAAGTACATCAGATGGGGATGTAGCCATTGAGATTATATAAGCACCAAAACTGTCAGGAGGAAGTTCTGAAATGACGTGTAAAGTGTCCAACACGTCAGCAATTTCTTCGGTTTTGGGAAGATCAGGGCCAAATAGAGGTCGTTTGCCTCTAAGCTCAGACAAAAGCCATTCCTGTCTTTTTTCCTCAGACCATTCTCGATAAGACCCAATGCCCAAGTGCTTTGTAATAGCATCAATGACATCAGTGTGCCGGTCAGATTCTTGCCGGATATCAAGTCTTACAAGTGAAAGCCCAAAGGTAGAAACTTGCCGTAGGAAATCAAGAAGGCTTCCATCTGCAATTGCCCGATCACCACAATCACAGAGCGATCTATAACAAAGTTCTAGGGGCTCCAAAAACTACGGGGAAAACCAAAAACCAATCAGTAAAACGGAATACGTAAATAAATGAGATCAAAATAAACAAGGCACAAACAAACACAATTTGTACAAGTATCTCCTTGATCTTTGTCATTTGAGAAGAATAAAACGGATTCAATTAGAAGATTCAAATTTCCTCTAAGAAGGAAATTAGTAAGTTGTAGAAAATACCTGCTCTACATGAGTGAATGCCAATTCCTCAGGAATGTCAGAAGTCCCATTAGCTAATAGCTGACGAGCACGTTCACGAGTATTATACAGCTTGTCTCTCACATAACCAAGAATAACACGATAGGGCTCACTAAGAGAAATTTGTTTCCAAAATTCTACATTCAGCAATAAGAAAGAGCATTGATGAGTACAGACATTCGGAATTAATTCATACATAGAATCTACAACAATTAATGTTTTCCGCAAAATGAATTGATTCTACAGAACTAAAGGAAACGTACTAAAGCAAATTGTTTTCACACTCAAAAAGTATTGGTAGCTTGCGCTAAAATAGTTTATAATGCAACACAATTATCATTCTAGATATCTGGACTTCTACATAAACAAAATATGATTAAAATCCGAAAGAGAAAAGACACCAAAACTTTGAGTTTTCAAGAAAATAACAAACAATTTGAAACAGTGAACTTCAAGACAGAAATACATACCTATATAGTGTTTTGCATCTTTTTTTACGGACCTATGATGTTCAGCACGAACACGAAGTTCGTTATTGCAGCGCCACATTGATAACTGCAAAGATGATTACAAAAGTAAATGAGATTAACGGTACAAGAAAGGATAATAATACAGATACTTCACTTCTCAAACCTAGGCCTTGAGGCTCTTTACTGACATTGTCACCAGCCTATCATAGCTCACATAATTACTCTGAATGGTAGAAAATCTTCTACAACTGAATGCGGAATGTAAAAAGAAATGAGTTAGTCCTTACGATACCTCGAACATCAGGTCCTCTATTTGGGAGAAGTACAGGTTAGCTGCCATCATTCTAGCCAATAAACACACATCTCTTGTAACTTCAGAAGTTACCCTCGGGTTTCCTGCAGTCATATTAAAGTGGCATTAAGATGACAAATTACGACCATTGCGAAGACATGCTTCTTCAAAGGGAGAGAGAAGAGATGAGGGATGTAAGCAAAGACCGGCATTGAGCAAATGGATAATAAATAGGAAGCCTAACAATCTAACTTTTATTAACCAAATTTATCTGCTTTGAGGATTTCTTATAAAAAGAAAAATGGAAATTTTTATGTTTTAGCAATTATGAAATTTTTTCGTATGGGGACTGGCAGGGGAAAGAGAAACGTACCATCACGATCTCCACCCATCCAAGAAGAGAACTGAATGAGAGGGGCATTATAAGGAACACGTTCATTTATCCCAATATTTTTCAGAGCTGTGTCGACACGGCGTAAGAACTTTGGAACACCTTTCCAGATTGTCTCATGGAAGTAGCTCATTCCTGCTCTCATCTCATCTTGTGGAGTAGGAGGAGTCCTTCGGATCTCATCAGTACGAAAGGCAGCTTGAATCTACATGGGAAGACAAAAATATGTAGTAGTAAGCATAGCCGCCCAATGAATGATGCTGTACATAGATCATGAATCATTTATTTAAATCTTTAAACAGAATAATATATCACATCAAAGCTGACTAGGAATTTCTGGACAATAGAAGAATTGTGTTCGCTTCAATTGTAGGGTAAGATACATATATGAAGTTTAGCTAATAAATTTTCCATTATTAAAAAGCTAAGGAGTAAAAAATGATCAATGCCATAGTAAGCTTATATATTCAAAGTCTTCCCAGGGGTGTTCACTAGACGACATAATCTATTTATGAGCTTGATATGGCTAAAAATAAAGGGAGATAACCACTACACAAATAGACAACGACATGGAATTAATAATATAATTCTTATAAATAAAGATAATGGCAACTGGGTATTTCTCATGATAGTCATAGTATCATAGGAAGTTCGGAGAGAGGAAGCATAGCATTAGTCCAGAGCTGTAAATGAATCAATGTTGCTCTACAGAAATCTACTTAAATATGTCTATATACTGTAATGGGCAATATTTTTTATCAGCATCAGCATACCTCTCTTTGCAAAGCCTCATCAAGTTCCTGCTTATCATCAGGAGTAATGTCCTTAGCGTACAACTGAGTCAAACAATTCCGAATCCTGAAAAGACAAAAAACACTCTATGAACAAGAACATGCCATAAATTACCGCTACAAACTGAGAACAAATTAATCCACAAAGTGATTGATCAACGGTGCAAAATAGAGCAGAATAACATAGGCATCCTTAGCGAAACAGTTTATGATGTGAGCTTCTAAAACTGCTCCTATAAAAGAGTAAAAAATTGGGGCAATTGGGGAACAAACCTCGCATGCTTTTGAAGCAAAGATCTGCGGACAGATTGAGTAGGATGAGCAGTTAGGACTAAATCTAAAGTCTGGTTCTTCAAAGCATCAAAGACTTCTTCAGGAGACTTCTTCAGTTTCACGACAAGCCTCTTGAGGGTCTCTTCGATGTCTGATTCAGTTGTTGCATTGTTCTCATCAATGAAATCTCCTTTCTTCAACTTGATTCTTCGTCGGTAAGCAATTTGAACTTCCTCAGCCAAGTTGGCCAAATTAAGCATGTGTGAAAATGATTTGGTAACAACAATAGAATCCCCAGGGTCCAAACTATTCAACACATTCCCAAGCTCCTCCAACTTTTGAGGGTTACGCTTTCCTTCATAGTCAGCTGAAAGCTCATAACAATCTTGAACCTGTAAACCATACATGATTGTTGAATATCAATAAATCATCTAATACTAAATTGTACATTTCATCTAATCAGTTCACCAGAAAAAAAAAAAAAAAAAAAAAAAAAAAAAGTTACTATATACAAAATTTTGCATAGCAAAAGACAGTGGTTTTGTTCAACCTTACAAACTTGCAAAACTAATCCAAATGCCATTGAAATTGCAATCTCAATCATTATCTCTCAATCAGGGCATGTTTAATAAACGGGAATCACGAAAGGGAACTTAATTCTGGGTGTATAGAATTCATTCCCAACTATTTTTTGTAGAAATTAAGTTTTATTTCCCTCATTGGGATTCCTGATTAGTAAATGCGGGATTCAAACTAGTAAACACGCCTCAAGTGTCAAATGAGAAACAATATATTCATTATTTTATCAAACAGCTATGTATCATGTGCATGAATAAAAAAACAAACTTGAAATAAATCTTAAAACTTCAATGGAAATCAAAATTAACATAATCACATAATTTGTTCAAATAATTAAAAAAAATAAAAATAGACTACCGTTTCTCTGATGTCTTCCCCATGTAAATCCTGAAGAATATCAAGAAATCGATCCAACAACAAAGCATCATACTCCACCAACTTGTCATCCTCAGAGACCTTGGCCGGTGCCAATAACCTCAATTGAGCATCTATTGAAGCCATCTTCTCCAGATTTCTCCCAGACATTTCGCTCTCTCTGTTTTTGACCTTTTTATAGTTGATCAACTTTAATGCATGCAAGGGCACGAAAAGATTTCAAGAGAAAATGCTTAAATCACCCACGGGATTATAGTAACAAGATTTTGTGTAGTGACACGAAAAAGTGAAAACAATTGAAGAAAGAATTTAATTGTGATTGGAAAAGGAGTAGAGACCAGAGAGTATCTCGTGAAACCCAGATGAAGAAGAAAATGATCGGTTGTGATTGTGAATGGGTAACTTTATGATCTCTGCAACGAGAAAAGTGGAGAGTAACTGGAAGATTGTAGAGGACTTAATGGAGATCACGAATCACGAGACACTTCGGAGTTCAGAGACTTGTTGATATCCGTACTGCTCCACATTGATAACTAAACACGACACTTTTTTTGGTACTTTATTTATAGAGGGACACGTACTGCTCTAGTGCTCTGGTGCTCTCCCTTTCGTTCTTTTTCAACTGCCTCCACAAAGTACAAGATGAGATGAGGAGAGCATCCTTGTCTGTGAAAATGATATAGGAAATATTATTGAAGATTTTCTTAATGACTTTTTATTTTAAAAATAGTATTAGAATTAATATATATTATTATGTTTCTTTTTATTCTTCAAAAATATCTTTAATAATATCCCATGCATCAGAAAAGATGCAAGGTTGATTTATTATAATTATCATAAAATATTTTTGATGAATTTTAAAATTATTCTGCTTTATAACATATTTTGGAACTTGGAATGGAATATGCCAAGGAAGCAGGCATATCTGACATCTGTTGTTGGGTTGGATGAAAAACAGATTCTAATTAAGTAGTATTTCCACACTAATTAGTGGAAATTCGAAAGAAGTGGATGTGGAATTCTTACGTTAAGCTTAAGCAAATCAAGTTTATGATATTGGAATTAGGTTCTTGTTCCTCGTAAAGAAGGATTCTTTAAGTTTTATTGGATTAGAGAGACTTTAAATTTAGATTCTACTACTACAGTCTACATTGATTAAGATTAAGGATAGGATTCTTTAACATTTATTTTAATTTAATTCATTCACTCATTTCGAATTGATTAGTAATCGGAATATCAAACTGGGTTCCAATTTAAAATCTTATTCAATTGAAGAAAATTTGTAAAGAATCAAATCAGCCACTGATATTCAAAATTAATTAAATTTATGTAAGAAGATAAATTGATATTATATCAATTCATTAATTAAATAAATACGAATATGTTAATTAACAAGGTTTTAGATTATATTCTATTACATTTTTCATTTGAGAATTGGATTGAAATTTGTATAAATGTTATTAAATTACATCGAATTTTAAAGCAAAATATATTGAATTTCAACCTCTAATCAATATGTAAAATTTACATTTGATTGGATTGAATCTTATTTTATGATACTAGCACGTATATGCAGTAGCGACAACTCAAACTTAGAACAATGTTAACGTCTCAACCACTAAACATTAAATTACATTGGACAGTAAGTCGGTGACCGGTGGTGGATTGAATCTCTTCTTTCACCTAAACACATGGACCACAATTAATTATTAATGCAACCACTCAAGGTCATGGACCCCCCCCTTGTATAATCCAATTTTGCTACATAGTACGTACATAGTCCGTGGAAGCCTATTTTGTTGTGGACCAAACATGCCTATCAAGAGAGACCATTCTTTTGTCCACTACACATCTATTTTTGATCATTTTATTTTTCCTCTCTTGTAATATAGGTTAATTAAACAGACGACTAATCGAAATCGTTTTTTTTTTTTTTTTTTTTTTTTTTAGACATATTCAAATTGGATTGTAGAAAGCATCATGTGAATAGAAAAGTACACATATCTACAATTTTTGGAATGAACAAATATTTTATTATTGAAATTTTAAGTCGTGACCAGAACCACAAATTTTCTTCTGTTATGCAGATAAACTAAAAATATATATATACACAAAAACTACAAGAAAGAACTCATATATTTAAATTTGCCAACTCCATTGCATGCATGCATGCCCCTAGCTGAAATCAATAAGAGAGATTGCCTTTACAAAAATTGAAGGGATGTGTTTTTTGTTCACTTAAAAGGGTGTAAATCGTTTCATTTTCTGAGGAGGCAATATCATGAGTCTATAAACAATATGCATTTTCTTCTTCTTTGGTAGTTAGTGACTAGTGGTATGTGTGTTTTCATGGAAAAGAGAGTGATATTTCAGTCTCTCACCAGCATTTGGCAGTACATAAGTAGAACATTCATAAAAGAGATGTCAATTCAAAGGAAAGTTCAAGCTCAAATGACAATTCTATTTTAGAAAGACTTACAAAAAATTGGGGCGGCTAAATAGTAAGTCGATCCCTAAGAATATTCATGTAAATAAAATCATGCTGGATGACTTTGGGGTTTAGCAAATGACTCCAAAATCAACGGTTCAAATCCTACTAATGGCGAAAGCATTCAAAAAGAAATACTTAGTCCCAGATTATTATTAAAAAAAATGTAAATAAAATCGTGGGTTTCATTTATTTATATATATATATATATATATATATATATATATATATATATATTCCGAGTTTCAAATATATAATAGTTGAAAAAATAAAATAAAAATTGGTATGAGTATATTTTCTTAACTTCCCCTAACAATAATCTATTTTTGGAATTCTATGCACCTCAGCCCAACTTTACTTTGTACTTCTTCAATGGTCCCATTTGACAAATGAAAATTAAGTTCTGGACTCACCTGAACATTATTCATTTCAATTTAAACACTTCTATTGAAACATATGATTCATAAATCAGAATAGTATGAATCGAACTTTCACACTCCACAATTAGTTCTCAACTAAACTTGAGACAGTCAAAAAAATTGTACATTTAATCACGTGCTAATACCATAGCCCAATGTGGCTCAATGTTAAAACTTAAAAGAGGTGGTATATATATATATATAATAATAATAATAATAAACAGTCATGTTTGTAATTTTTTGTAGGGGGAATTGCACAAACATCCCTCGAGATTTGATGAAATTGCACAGATATGGCAGTTTTGGTCATATACACACAAACTTCCCTCAACATTTGAAAATTATTGCACAAACATCCCCTTTTGTTAGATAGATCCATTAGTCAATGGTCAAAAGTCTAAAAAGTCTAAAATACCCTTTATTTTTATTTTAAATAAACTAAAACATTAAAAGTAAGCTTATATATATATATATATATATATATATATATATAATATTTTAGATAACATGAATGTATCTTAAATCTGAAACCTAGAAAAAAAAATTCATCATTACAAATAAAAAAAAATAGTTTTTAAAACAATTTAATAATAAATAAATTTTAAATTGTAAATTTATTTAAAATCAAGGGGGAATTGCACAAATTGAATTTTGTTTACAATAAAAATATAGGGCATTTTGGACTTTTTACACGTTTGACCATTGACTAACGGATCCATCTAACGGTAGGGGATGTTTGTACAACAATTTTCAAATGTTGAGGGAAGTTTGTGCATATATGGTCAAAGCTGCCATATTCGTACAATTTTATTAAACCTCAAGTGATGTTTGTGCAATTCCCCCTTTTTTTAATATATACCACTAGAGGTAGATTTGCCTCAATTGTTTGTCTCTTGCTTTCGGCTTTTCTCGAGATAGCGATTGCGATTTGAATATAGTACATTAACAGGTAAATGATGAGAGCTCATTACCACCGATGGTTGTGCAACAAATAGAGTATCTTCAAAACAAATTAGACCGACATGATCATGAAGAGTAAACTTAATTATCTTTCCTATATATGATAATATGAAGGGTTCTTTCCCTGTTTATAAGCTATATATAGTATACAGTCATAGTTTAATCAAGATATTTCTGCTTAATTAATTAAATAAATGTTGTTACAACATCAAATAGAAGGCGAGTACAAAAACGAAATTGGGCTGTCAAATTCTCCATCCGATCGAACAAGTCATTCATTTCTAATAGTAGCTTTGACAGCATCTCGGGGTTGCAATCCAAAATTTTTAGCATCTGATCTCTTCATGACTCTCAGCCTCTTGCATGATTCAATAAACATCCTGTAAACACATGAAACAAATTGTTTATTAGCTTATAAACAACCACATATGATCATACTAATTTTTTTTAATCTGTAAATAGAAGTTTAATGAATCGGTTGGAGAGACTTACTCCCAGGGAACGTCTCCTGCTAACATCCAGTCTCCGTCTTTGTCTTCGTAGATGGCAACATATTCTGAATTGTTTGCATCCTTCAATGCCTCACCTGTCAAGTATCCATAACAAATAATCAATTATCAATATCAATTTCAAGCTTGTTTCATGCGATATCGTATCTTTCATTAATTCTTTGTGTCTAAGTATATACAAAGCTCGATCATAAATTAATAAAGAAAAATTTTAACCATATCAAACCTAATAATTTTGCATGGCTGGATATATATATATATATATATATATATATATATATAAATGTATATTTTATAACCTAGAACTGAAGAAAAAAAATCTAGAGAAATGAGAGAGAACTTACTCATGCCAAAACAACCAAAGAGCTTCTCCAATGCCATGGCAAGATTCAAGTACCCTTTGTGCATGCCCAAATCAATTTTACGAAGAAATGGCGCCCCATCCATGCTAACTTTCACGTACATTTTTGATGTTTCCAGATGGGTTTTCTCGTTAAAACTATTCTTTCTTCGATATGAGCACACCGGTGGCCACCCCACAACTTGGGTTTTTGTTGGGATTCTCCTGTCAGTACCGTTGGTGCTATCGGTGTCTTCATGATCAGAAATATCCGAGAAAACCCTTTTCTTCTTGTTTTTGTCGATTGAACTAGATCGTCCACCGCCTGGAAGACCTAATCTCAGCTCTGTGATTTCAAGTTCAAGACCTTCGTTGTTCGCCATTAATTGCTGTTGATGATGACAAGTAAGGGATACAAAATCTTCAAGAAACTTTTTTCTCTTTGCTGTATGACTCAGTGAAAATTTGTATAACAAGTGTTGATATAGGGAGGTTTTATAGAAGAAGAGAGTGGGAGCAGTGACAGGTCAAGTAAGGGTTATTGGTCGGTCACATGAGAAGCAAACGTGGGGACTATATGCTCCCTCTAAACATCGATTAAAGACCGGCACTATAAGTTGGAAATGGGACATATCGCAGGGCTGCTTGGTCCTTTGTTGATTTGGTGGGATTTGGTCATGGCCGTTTGATCAGGGTTAATGGGAACATGCCATGTGATCTGCCTCACATTGAAGGGGTCTTTGCATTAAATTATGAAGGAAAAAAAAAAAGTATCAGCAATACTACATATAGCACCATGGTGTATGTATGTATAGGGGAGCATGTAATTAGGATACGTAACATGCAATGCATCATGTATGAATTTATGTACTCTAATTTCTTCTCGTGTTCTAAATAATAACCCAATTAACTTTTCATGTACGTTTCATTAGGATTTAATTTTAAACATTTAATTAATTGTAAAACTCTACAAACTAGAGCTTTCTATTCACTAGTTACTTTATGGTTATAGATTCCATGATCTATATATAAACTTAATGCCTCTCACAGTACTTCATATATCATCACCCCAAGCAGCTGTTACGATTAATGGAAGCTATTAATTTTAATTGTACGTAGGAAAAGAATCATAGAATTGAATTAATTAGGTCAGAGATAACTTGTTTCCGAAGAAAAAGATCCCATCATAATATCACTAGAGGTCTAGAGTATTAGTAATTAGTAGTTTAGTACTAATTAATTAAATTGAAATCAAATAATATATGAAGCAATATTTCGTGGTTTCTACATATTGTATTTTATATATAGATCATCATTTGATTTCTTGTAGTGAAGCAAGAAATCTTAAAGATCGTAGTACGTCTTCACACCATTTGCGTTTGTCTCTATAGGATCATTAGAGACTTAATTTAATTTCAAAAATATTTAGTGTTCACAATTTCTGTTCATGCATATATGATTCATTGATCATGTATATATGACTATATGTATTGGAAAGTACAATATGTCAACCCACAATTAATACATAAATAGCAAACAACTAACAAAGAATGGAAGAAATGGTCTTGTCGACATTCCAGAGGCCAGAGCCAAGTCAACTTTACGATCGATCTCTGGTTCGACCCTGTCACCTGTGACTGCGCGCACAAACCGCGTTATAAGTTTTGCTGTCCAAATTACCTGTTATGAATCAGCACTAGCTAGCAGCTAGAAAGAGCTTATTCCGATCCATATTCACCAATCTTTCAAATTATTCCAATGAACAATTACACTTAATTGAGATGGCAGAAAAAAAAAATGGGGAAAGATTATAGTTATTCTAAACCCCACATTAATTTTTGAACAATATGGTAATGCTGTTTCACAATATATCATATTTGATTATTTGAATCACAGTAAAACTAGCGGATGATATATATATATATATAACCAATATAATGAACGTTCAAAATTATCACATCATCTTTTATTCAATTTATATTAAATTAACATAATATAAGCTATATTTTCAAATAATAATAATAGTATATAATCATAATAAAAGTGATCTATTTTGATAGTTTAGACTTTAGATGAGAGATAATTCGATATAATATAAGATTGTTTGGAGAAGTAGATATAGTATATATTGATGATTGTCATATCCTTAAAACAAATTAACTAGCTATAATTAAGCAAACCAAACAAGGATAATGAAAATCTTATAACTACTTCAGACATGAGACAAGTATATCAAAGAATCTCTACTGAGTGGAGTTACAAAAACCTGCAATTAAGTCATAAAAATTATATATATGCATAATCCAACAGATCCTGTTTTAGGCTCTATATTAATAACCTAACTTATTCACAAATATAATCATTTGGAAAATCTACATTATTCCTCTCTGATATCATATACGTTTGTGTTGGAGTTGGAGAGTACTGGTTATATAATTATATATATAAAGCTTCATGTGATTGGTGTCGGGGAATATATCTGTATATAAATTAGGGAAAATTGTATTTTAGTCCCTATAGTTTACCTTCATTTGCGTTTAGTCCACGGTTTTTTGGTGTTGTAAATTTTAGTCCATCCTTTCTTTGACAATACGTATTTTAGTCCCCACCGTCTAATTCTATTAGGGTTCCATCAAGTCGATGAGGGTCAACGAGGGAAAAAAGGTAAAATGATGCAGCAGCAGACATGGCATTGGATTACATTGAGGGATGGGACCGTAAAAAAGCCAAATGATTTCTACTAATGCGGGTGTTGGAGTCGGAATGGCGTGAAACTTTCACGGTTGAAGTGAATCACCGAGATCTTCCAAATTCACTGCCTTAGGCAGTGAGGCATGCTTATTTTTGGCCGAATTCCATCGTTTAGGCCCCGTACTTGCCGTTTTTACCATTTTAAGAAAGTTTTGTTTTCGCTTTAAGTTGAGTTTTTCAAATCCGAATCGACTTCCTTCAATTCTGGCTTGCTTATAATTATTTGTTTTATTTGTTTCCGCATTTAGCTCAAATTTGCCTTGTTTTGTAATTTTCGTTAATTAGGTTAATTAGGTCATTTTCTTGCTCAACAAGGTTTTAGATTAGGGTTAGGGTTAATTTGTTTGCTTTAAATAGACTTGTAAGCCGCTTTTACTATTCAGTTTTTGTTTAATAAAAATTATAGAGAATTGTTTCTCAACTATCCAATTACAATATCTTTGCGAAGATTGTCGTATTTGAAGTATGATATTCTGGCATCCGTGCACGGATCAACAAAGTATTAGTAGGTTGTTTCTAATTGTTTCTTACAGGTTTTTCTCGTAGACGCTTCCGCTACACCATAAAATAACATCAAATGTTATAAAATCTTATATAACCAAAGGGTATAATAGTAATTTATAAATTAATTAAAAAAACAAATCAATATTATTAAATTAAATTAAATTATTATTATCGAAAAATGAAATAGTAATTAAATTTTAAAATAATTTAATAATATTAAAATAATTAATAAAATATACAAAAACAATTTACAAAACTAAAATAACAAATAAATAAATAAAACAACACTAAATATATATATATATATATATATATAAACCATCAGATTTCATCATCACCAAACCCTAGCAAACAATTTCATTATCATCCACATCTCCCAAACCCTAGCCACCCACAAACACACCACCACCCCCACCATCAACCACCACCACTGTCAACCAGCCCCAAATCCCATATCCATCATTAATCAAACCCAGATCAAAAAAATTGAAAATGGAAAAATTTTCCAGATTTGAAGATATCAATTGAAAATGGAAAAAAAATTGATATTTGGAGACCATATCAATCTCTTATAAAAATGAAAAAAAATTTAAAACAAAATCGTTGATCTCTCTCTCTCTCTCTCTCTCTCTCTCTCTCTCTCTCTCTCTCTCTCTCTCTCTCTCTTCTGCTTCAATAGATGGTGGAGAGCATGTGGAGGAGTGATCTACTCTGTTGGCCGATTTGCACTGTTGCACGAAGGAGCAATATTCTACTCCGTCTACACTCTAAAGCTCGCCTGCGAGCTTCATCTCACCGGAGATCAACGCTGGTGGAGTCCTTAGTTGGATGATGATGATGATGGTTGTTGTTGGATGATGATGGTGGTCATTTTCTGGGTTTCATTTTTTCTGAGATGGTGGAAGATGATGATGATGATTGATGATGGGAGTGGTGATATATTTTTTTTTCTTTTGTTTTATTTATTTATTTTATATTTATTAGTTTTTTTTTTATAAATATGTTATATATATATATATATATATATATATATATATTATTACTAAATCTGTTTTTAATTTTTAGTTTTTTAATTTTTAATTAAGGGTAAAATGGTCTTTTCAATATGAAATCAGCACACATTAGGGGCATTAAGGTCATTTTGCCTTCTAACATGACAGAATCTATCTTTTTGATGGATTTTGTCACAGAATGACTCAAAATTACAATTCTAAAAAACTATAGACTAAACGCGGATTAAGGCAAACTATGGGGACTAAAATACAATTTCCCCTATACATGAAATTATTAATTAGCAGAAGAAGCAGTTATTGGACATCCACATGATGCCTGTTCTCAAAATGATCATATTCAGTCGTGTTTAATTAGGTTTCAAGCAAGATGCTTAAAAGACTAAAATTTAACCAACCAAATCAATTCCAAAGTCACACTGTATCTTATGGTTGGGGTTTCTATTTAATTAGGGTTTAACCTAACAAATTAATTGAAGCACATGCCCTCCTTTTTATTTGATCACCAATATTAGGTTTAGGTGAGATCAAGATGTACTATTTTAATATTATATATATACACGAAAATTATTAGTTACAGGATTTGCATGTAATCTTCGTGTAAGATTATTGATTGTTTTACATGTGACAATCAATTTACAGTACAACAAAATTGATTCAGTGATCCCTAATGAAAATTGCATGCGGATTCTCGTATCACATACTCCTTAAACGTTCTTTGATCTCTCTCTCTCTCTATATATATATATATATTATTATTATTATTATAAACTTTAAAAAAAAAAAAAATTGGAATTAGAAAGAAGTTTATATATATTTACATACAGACTTTTTTTTTTTTCTTTGAAAATGGTCTAGACTAATTAAAAATCAAATGCATATACAATTAAAAGTATACATGATTTATATTTGGTTAAATTGAATCGAAAATGTATTTAATTATACATGTTAACCGAGAAGTCATCAGTGAATCAGAAACAGAAATGTATGATATAATTCATATATATATAAATAAAAATTGTTGAGAATAATTGGGTGGGTGTTAATTAAAGTAGGTGTTTCTTCCCAACCGAGCATATGTTTCCTCTAGTTTAGACAAGCCAAAGGGAGAAATGACACATGGTACCGAATTATGGCACACGTGAGCAACACACAAGTACTGAACTGGATCACATTGTCTTAACCTTCGATTATTACAAGACAATCAAGATATTCTCTGTTTGAGCTCATAAACAATTAATCACCATTCATCGATCAGGATATTATAATCAAATCATCATCCGATTAGGTGGTGGGCATGGTGGGCCCTTCCCTTCACCGTGTTATTAGCTGTGATAAGTGGTAACCCTGCTCTCTGGCGCCCACCTGATGATCACCAGTGTGGATCTTGAGCCGTTCATTGTCGAAACTTAGTTGATGAATCAGTACTCTACTACTTGACCTATGCATGTGAATCACACGTGAATACGACCCATTAAGAACAACATTTCCATGTATTCACTATCATTCTCATCACGCGGTATCTGATAAAGTTGATGTTTTTTCACGTAAAATTGTGGTCGAGGGATTCAGGAAGTCAAGCATGCATGACATGTTGAATCATAATTTGTTTTGTCAAAAAATAAAAATAAAAATAAAAATAAAAATTTGTGGTTGCAAATTGCATTAATTTACCAATCGTTAAGTTGTAATTAAGCACATCTAGAACCTTACTATGTACGTGCTTTGTAAAGAATTTTTAGCACACATCCAGTGAGGCAAAAATTCCGCATTGACGTGTTTGATTTGTAAATCATTATAATATTTTGTGGGTTATATATGATTGTTACACTTCTGTTTTTCTGTGAGAGAAGTTTTGTAATGGCTGATGCCCAATAGGGCCGTCTGCAGACATTTTGGGATCCGAGCGATTTTAATATATTAACAAAAATCGGGGCCCTATGATACTAACAAAAATCGTCTCTAGACATTCGTTTTTTATTTATTAAATTAGAACAAAACAGAGCAAGAAACAACACAAAGCAAACCAAACCTAGGAAAGACAGGTCCTTTGATTTGTTTAGCACTTTAGTTTTAGGTCAAGGTTGTTGCTTTTAATTAATTAATTTTTTTTTTTACAATGTTTTTAATTAATTTACTATTTGTTTTTTTTTTTAATATATATAAATAGTGTAATGATGTAGTCTCAGAATCACAATGACAAGATTATTTGGCCTAAAGTTTTTTTTTTTTTTTTTGTTTTTTGTTTTTTTGTTTTTTTGTTTTTTTGTTTTTTTTTTTTAATTGAATTAGTTCATTGGGCCGAAAAGGAAAATATATAAATAGAGGCAGTAAAATGTTTGGAATTGGGCCATGTTTAAATATAAATATATTGGGTTCTAAGATCCCAAAAAAAGAAGTAAATTAGGTTAGTTGGGGCCCCCAGCAAAATGCTGGGTTTGCTGCCCCCATGGGCCGGCCCTAATGGCCAGGGTTACTTTGTAATCCCTGTTTTGTCGTTTATATTAAACATTTTTGTTGTCAAATAAATATATAGTCTCGTTCTGGTCAGTGCGCACTAATATAACTTCATCAGTGCGTTGTATATGGACCACTAATTATGGAGAAACACTGACAAGTGTATACACATTTGAGTTAAAGCATGTAAATCTAATGGTCCATATACAACACACTGACTTGAAATTATATATATATATATATATATATATATATATATATATATTGAGATTGTTAATTGAGATAATATCTTATTATGTGTTATTCTCAATATAATTGATGTGAATATCTACCGAGATATACCACTATCCAATATGACCGTAGTAATAGCACTCATTCAGCCAGCCAATGTTTCAGTTCGAGTCACCTATATGCATATATTCTTAAAAAAAAAATTATCAATCCAATATTGTTTCTTATAAGGAGTAATTATACAAACATCCCTCGAGGTCTGATGAAATTGCATAGATATGACAGTTTTGGTTATATACCCACAAACTTCTCTGAACATTTGAAAAATGTTGCACAAACATCCTCTACCGTTAGATGGATCCGTTAGTCAATGGTCAAAAGTGTAAAAAGTCTAAAATACCCTTTATTTTTATTTTAAATAAACTAAAAAATTAAAAAATAAGATAAAAAATATAAAAATATATTTTAGATTACATGAATGTATCTTAAATTTGAAACCTGGAAAAAAAAAAATCATCTTTACAAATAAAAAATAAATGTTTTTTAAACAATTTAATAATAAATAAATTTTAAATTTTAAATTTATTTAAAATCAAGGGGGAATTGCACAAATTAATTTTTTATTTTATTTTTTATTTTTGAAGATGATTTTTGTTTCCAACTTTATGATTTAAGATACATTCAAATTTTCGAAAAGATTTTTTAATATTTTTTTATCTTATTTTTGAATTTTGAATTTTGTTTAAAATAAAAATATAGAGTATTTTGGACTTTTTACATGTTTGACCATTGACTAACGGATCCATCTAACGTAGGGGATGTTTGTGCAACAATTTTCAAATGTTGAGAGAAGTTTATGCATATATAGTCCAAACTGCCATATTCGTGAAAGTTTGTTAAACCTCGGTGGATGTATGTGCAATTCCCCTTTCTTATAATAGGATCCAATATGGACCAAACGGCTCATGTCACTTTGCAATTTTGTGAACTGAAATGGGCCGGACAACAGAAAAAATTGAGAGTGCCGATTGGGCCTTATAATGTTGTGAAATTGAATACTGAACAAGATTTAGGCCCACTACTAACTTGAAGAGTTGTTGTTTTATGAAGTCATTTGGGCCGAATGTTGGAGTTTGGATTGAGCCCAAAACTTGCTTCGAACACTGTTAGTTACACTCCTTATTCACACTTCCAAGTTTCTACGATACTCGTCTTCCACAGCCTCCACAAGATCGCAGACAGAGAGACTGAGGAGCGCGCCGGCAGCTTTCAAAGCATGACTCTTTTCCGCAACCGTGAGTAGCTCTGTAACTATAACCCACTTTTCTTGTCTCTCATCTGTGTACCCTATCATTTGTTTTAGCTATCGTTTTTGTTTGTTTCACTTTCACTTTTACACGCTCCACTTCTTATTTCTTAGCGTTCTTTGGTTACTTGTTATGCTATGCTGCTTGGCTGCTAAGAATCTGCAGGAATATATACATGAGCAAAATTTGAATCTTACTAATGTTGTAAGCGGTTAATTTTTTTTTTTTTTGGATAACCATGTAATTAATTAGGTTATCTTTGAGAAGACTTTGTCTATCGAGTTCCAAAAAAAACAAAAATTGAGAGTAATTAGATGCTTATGTTCCACAAAGTTTGGTATTTAGACTACATTGCTTAATTCGTCAGTAATTTTTGGCTGTGGATTTTATCAGTCAGGGAAAATGGATCATGGATATATATAGTTTTTTAATTATGTATAAACCCTGTTATTTATATAGAACACAGTGATGATCATTGATACTGTTTTAATTACTCTCTTGTGCAAATAGATGTTAAGGAAGCGATGATTTTCAAGTTTTAGGATAATTCATAAAACAAGTTAATAAGAAACATAAACCGCATACAATGATGTCTTTGGTTTTGGTGGGTCATGAATCGTCTGCACTATGTAATGCTTTCTAGTCTCTTAGTGCATTTACTGGCAATTTATCATTTTAGTTTGAGGTGCTATAAGAACTTTCAATGTAAGTTGGCTCCTGTCTGTTGCTAAAAGTGTATAGAAGTTGTTGATTGACACCCGTTTTTTTATTTATTATTTCATTTTGCATTAGGATATGTATTCATTTTATAAGCCAGCACAACTCCCAATCAGAAAGTCATAGGATTTTCCATAAGCACAGTTTTATTGGTTCACTCTTTTTGATAGGAACTTTTATCAGGTCACTCAATGTGGTTTGTTTAATATGAAATGTAAATTAGTTGAATGCACCGAGAAACAAGCTTGCCATAATTTTACTATTCATTTTTTCCACCTTGGTGATATAATGGTTGGACTGCCTGCATTTTGGAAAGCATCTCCTGGAATATGCCAAACTGCATTTCTGCTCTGCTATTTGATTATTCCTTTGATGAGAAGGGTATTTTAATCCGCTTTTTGTGCTTCAGTGATATATCTTTTTATCGACTCATTGGATCTTATTTGACATGTTGGCAACTAACCTAGTGGGACGTTCACTGATGGGGGGCCTTGGAAACAACGTGTCTGGTTTATCGAGCACATCATATGAGATGGCATGCAGCAATTTCTTATCACAGGTGTGTGTCAATCGTTAAGCTTATAGATCCAGTTTTGCTAGATATGAATTTGGTTTGCACTGAAGTTATTAAGTGTTCAATTTTATTTGTTGATATTTGAGAAGTAATTTTCTTGTCATTTGCTCGGTACACTGTATGGAAGAGCAGTCGAGTACAGGCTATAATTGTGAAGCCTGACCCTTTCTCTAACCTTAAAGGGGATTTCATTTCCTCGAAAACCATTTCTCCCCGGGAGCAACTGATGCATATTTATATGCTGGGTTTTTCTTGAAAAGAACAAAGACAACCTTATTCATTTTGATCTAGAGCAGCTCAAGTTTTCTTAATTAGTAGCTAATTCATATAAAGCAGTTTGCCGCACAATTTTTGTAAAATTACTCTTTTGTGATCCTCTCAGTTATTTTACCTCTCGTTGATACCCCCTTAATATTATGTTTGCAATTTTACAGCAGCTAAGGACTTTCATACAAATGAGAACTGTTCTCAAAGTTGTGGATAACTCAGGGGCGAAAAAGGTAATGTGCATACAAGCTTTGAAAGGGAAGAAAGGGGCGAGATTGGGGGACACTATCGTTGCATCGGTAAAGGAAGCTATGCCAAATGGTAAAGTAAAGAAAGGAAAGGTTGTGTATGGTGTGGTTGTTCGTGCTGCCATGCAGAGGGGCCGTTGTGATGGGAGTGAGGTCAAATTTGATGACAACGCTGTGGTACTTGTTGACAAGCAAGGCCAGCCAATTGGGACAAGAGTTTTTGGGCCAGTTCCACATGAGCTAAGGAAGAAAAAGCATGTAAAGATCCTTACTTTGGCAGAGCATATCGCTTGAGGTATGGTTTCATGATAGATGTTTATGTCTGTTCTATATGGTTCTTATTGTTGTATGGCTGAGGAGGAAAACTGGAAACCGAAAAGAATTAAAAAGACGAAAAATGGGGTGTTGCAGATTCTCATTTTTCCTGTTGCGAGTACAATTATTTAATTTGGCTACATTGCAGGCCTTATATTATTCGTATCGGTTAACAGTAGAAGGAATATCTGAAGGATTCTGCTGTAGGGAAGAGCTTTTCATTATTGTTATAACTTTATAACTAGTAGCTTTGCAATAATTATCATCACATAGTTGTGATGTCCTCTATTAAGTTGTACAAGTTTTGCAGAAGATGAATCTAAGAGAGTGATTTTTCTAGTACATGTACTGATCTCAATTTTCTCCAATTCAGGTTGCATATGCAATTTAGTAGAAGCAATTGTAGCTTGTAATTTGAGAAAAAGTGCGGCTTACCAAAGATCTTCTGAGAAGGACCTTGCTACCCCCAATTGAAATTTCAATTATTTTAAGCATACATAGTGAAAAAAAAAAAAAATACATGGAAAAGAGCGTATAAACTATCAACAAGCCAAGTATTTCGGTTAAGCGAAGATGTTTTTTTTAATATATAATGAAAGCTGAGTTGGGGTTGGGGTCGTTTGATTCTAATTCTACATTGACCTTCCAAACATAAAATATATTAGTTTTGTTAATTTTGTGAAGAGTATAATCCTTTTCTTTTCTTTTTTTTCAATGACATCCTAAATTTTCCATGCCAAGGCAACAATGAGGAGTTCCAATTGCAACTCATAAACCTATGATTTCCGACAGTGGTTCATTTGGTTTGAGTTTGCCAACCGATTCTAGATCAAGGGTGGACCCGTGAATTTGACTGCCATGTGCCGCTTATCGTTTGCTAGCTTATCATCATCCATCGTTCTCATCTTATCAAAACATTCAATGTATCATCCCGTTATGTATACATTCAAAATTCCTTTAAGTTAAAGTGAATATGACAGTTTCTTATAGATTTTAGATTCTTTGAGAGGGAGGGATACACCGTGTGCGAACCAACAATCTATGGAGCATACGGCTGAACAGTCTCATCCGAACTAAATAAAAAATCAAATGATACACAGAAATGAAAGTGGGAGGAGCTAGAGAAAGAAAAAGGGGGGGTGGGGGACGGAATTCAGAACTCAATATATCTGTGATCTGTCCATGATACACCAACAAACAAGCAACCAACCAAACAAATAAATGAAAGAAACAAAAATGAACAGTAGAAAAAGCATATAATAATATGATTCCAAATTTTGTCCAATCATGTAAAGAGAAAAGTTTAGTGTGGGGTAAGGGGAGGGTTCACTGTCAACAAAAAGGGCAAGGAAATAAAAGGTAGGGTAAGTGTCTTACACCAACTTACCTGCTTAATTAAAAGGGAAAATATTCTCAAGGACACCAACAACACCACCTATTTTGTGAAAACAAAAGGTACCACTCAACCATTGAAAACGACATCTGCGCTTGTCTCTTCATTAGTCGGTAAGATCATGCCAATACTAAATCCATACCATATATATTATCATACACCCCCACCCCACAAATTTATAAATCTATCACTCACTTTGCTTTACATGGATTATATACGTACATCCTTGTTCCCTTTCAAGTGTTTTTACCTCTTCAGATTTGAATTGAAGGTGAAAAATAAAATGGAGGTGAAACTCTTAGTTGGTAGTAATTTTTGCTTCAGAAAGATTGAGGTCATGCGTTGTAACAGCTAATCTAGTTGAGGGGACAAGATCTTTTAATTGTTACGTAAGAGATCTTCAGATCAAATTAGCGCATTTAAATCAAGATTTGATAGGAAAGAATTGTCGCGGTTTGATCATTAATAATATTAATGAATTCAGAGCAAGTTGCGCATTTAAATCAAGATTTGATAGGAAAAAATTGTCGCGGTTTGATCATTAATAATATTAATGAATTCAGAGCAAGTTGTAGGCTTACATGTTTTAAAATTGACTTAATTATGTGTATATATAAATATTTAACACTTTAATTAATAAATATTACTTGTGACTTGTGAGTGATTAAAATTGAAATTAGAGTTAACATCATATCAATGAACTTAATTATATATATATATATTTATAAAATGAGGGACTCCTAGAACCCAATTAAAAGCACTTACAAATACACAGTGGCTCATGCAAGTTGTGTCTCCTTCAAGGAAACAAATTGCTTAAACATTATCAAATCAAATCATGTCATGCAAATCAACCATTGTTATATAATTCAACATGCATATCAATAAACAGTATTATGCACTAATTGATCATCGACTACTAGAAGGAAAATCATAATAATTCAATAACTTGAGTGATATTAATTTCTTCTCTTTATTTTATTAGCTATTGAATAATTTAGTGAGGTACTTGTTTCACAAAAGTCTTTCCTTGCTACATAGCTTACGGTATGATGTGATTTAATAAGTTTGAGTTCGACTTCGTCGGCATTACATAAATCATCTCCCAAGAGAACCCAATACTTGGCTATATAGGCCATGTTTTTTTTTTTTTTTTTTTTTTTTTTGAAATCTACCACCAGATGAGTTAGATCAAGAGCTTTCGAGAACTATCAAGATCAAACACTACCGTGTGACCTGAATGTACCTACTTCTATAATCGGAAAAAGTCGACTACTCCCAACACCAAGAGAGGGATCCCCACATTTATTGCGGTTTTATGGACAATGGTGAGACAATATATACAAAGTGTAAAGGCTTGAAACTTGGTGAGGTTTGTGGAGATTGTGAAGTCTTCATCCATCAAGGTAATGGTCTTTTGACATATAGATCCTATATGTTACATGTAGAGCAACAATAGATTTCAGGTGCCAGATTCTAGATTATTGCACCACACCTGTTAATCGCTACAAACAAGGGCGGAGGCAGTAGTAGATTAGACCGAGCTGTAGCCCGGTCTAGAATTTTGAAAATAATAATTATTATATAATTTAAATATATATATATATAAATTAAATTATAAAGTAAACTGTGTGTTTTAATTTCTAACCAATTTGACAGTATGAGGTTGGTATCAATGGTATACCCTTCATATCTATACCTAGTGGTTGTGAATTTAAGTCTCTCACTATACCCCGAATTATTTTATTATTTCAAAAAAAAAAAAAAAACATTATATCAAGCTCAATAGTCGAATACTCGAAAGTATTAGTGATGCACTTGTATTATAAGTTATTTCTTAATTTTTGTTATATATTTTCAAAATACATATTCTTTTATAGAGACAAGATGAGGTTGATCTGATGATATACTCCTTACACCTACACCATGATGTTGTGGGTTTGAGTCCTCCTCCTCCCCAAAAAAATCCCGAATTTATGTAATACTTCAATTTAGTCTAACCTCCCAATTAAAAATCTTGGCTATGCCACTGGCTACAAAAGGAATTATCGGGTCCTGTAATCTCGAATATTCCCTTCAGGAAATAATTTCTATGTAGAGCAATACTATATTGGTGGTTCTAATGATTATTTCATGGATGGCTCGTTAATCAGGATCTCTTATTAAGCATAAAATTGACTTTTCTTCATTGTATTTTCAAAAATTGATCTCAATTCTCAAGACATGAAGCTGAAGGCAGTTTCAATTCATAGCCTTAATTTTCAATTCCTAGCTAAGTAGCTAGAACCTTAATCATGGATCTACAGTGGAACAAATATATATATTAAAAAAATTGTTATGATTATATTTGTGCATGCTTGATGTCACCTAACAGCAAACATCCCCATAATCATTCACATGCATATCTTCTCATCACTACTTATCCTTTTCAGATGATTGACTGCACAATTATGACATTATTTATACAGATCATGAATTATTATTCGATGGTAATGAGTTTCCTCTCTATAAAAACTAGGGCAATGTAGAACGGATTTGAGTGTTAAATAAATTTTTAAAAAGAAGATTAAGTACTTTTAACGAAAGTGCTTGTTGACAAGGGGCTTTATATATGATGATTAAGCTTTACTTCAGATTTCTATGAAGTCTTTATCTTTTGACAATGATATCAAGACATTGCTTGGAATGGAAATTAATTTACCTTCCGATTAATTTTAGGGTGTTCAAGAGGCATATCATCATATGAATCTCATCATGTATACACCAACACATCAATCAAAGTGTTGAAATATTGCAATAGAATATGGCTAAGATTATTGGAATTGTATTAGTAATAGTTCTCTTAAGTGATCTTAATTAACTTAATTTTTTATTTTGTTTATCTTACTCATTCAATTCATTATTGTTAGATTAACCAATGAGATAATCAAGTGACATGATTCTAAACCCACAACTTTAATTAACTTTACAACGAAAGTAATGATAAAATTGACGATAGGATTATGAGGTTCCAACTAATTCCTGAAATGACGTAAGTGCGAAATTTCTTATCAGTTACCTAGCTAATCAAAACAAGACTTCTCATTATTATTAAAGCGAATCTATTTTTTTATTTATTTGTTGAGATTTTCGGTTTTGTAGTTCTAACTAGCCTTATGATTAAACCAAGAATCCCTTTTACAAATAGTTTTAGTTTGGAAAACTTCTTCAAGGAAAGTATTTTCGGTAGAGCCTTCAAAAGTGAAAGTGAGAAATTTCTTATCAGTTACCTAACCGAACCAAGATGTCTCATCATTTTTAATACGAATCTATTTTATATTTTGAGATTGTGGTTTTGTAGTTCTAACTACACTTATGATTAAACCAAGAATCCCTTTTACAAATAGTTTAGTTTGGCAAACCTTTACAAGGAAAGTATTTTCGGTAGAGCCTTCAAAAGTGAAAGTGAGAAATTTCTTATCAGTTACCTAATCGAACCAAGACGTCTCATCATTTTTAATACGAATCTATTTTATATTTTGAGATTGTGGTTTTGTAGTTCTAACTACACTTGTTGTATTAAATGATTAAACCAATAATCCCTTTTACAAATAGTTTGGCAAATTTCTTGATCTAAAGAGTCTTCAAAAGTGAACTTGGTGAGAAATTTCTTATCAGTTACCTAATCAAAACAAAACAAAACGTCTCATCATTTTTAACGCGAATCTATTTTATTTTTCAAAGATCGTGGTTTTGTTGTAACTACTTAATTGGTATCGTGTTGCATTAATTAAATAATTAAACCTATAATCTCTTTTACAAATAGTTTTGAAACCTCCTTCAAGGAAGGTATCTTTAGAGCCTTCAAAAGTCTTGACCAAAATAAGCTTCACACTAAAAGTAAATAGTAGTTCATTAAGAAATAAAGGCAAAGTGAAAAACGTAGAAAGGTCACCACTCACCAATGAATATGTGCAAGACAAAATAATAATAATAAAAAATTAAAAAATTAAAAGCAGTATATTCACAATCATGTTCCAAGTTGGCCGTCCTTACTAAGACTATAAAGGCAAAACACAATAATAGAGAAACCATTAATAATTATTGTTTGTACATTTTGACTGGCTGATGATATACTTCTCTCAATCTCGATATTATAATATGCTGTCTACCTTCAAAATGCAGACCAAAAACTTTCTTAAAAAGAAAGACTTGCAAGTATTTTATATATAGTACTAGTTCTGCTGCGCCCAATGTTAGATCTCTTAACTACAATTAACCACTGTGCATCGAAGAAGTAAATATCAAATTTCAATTAATAATATTATGGTTTATTTGTTACATCGATGTAGTCCTTTTCTCTTTTGATCAGATGGCCTTGACAGATACTATGAATATAAAAATATAATTGAGATCAAATTTTCACCAAATGCATAAAAAATTGCACTGAGAGAAAGAAAGATTAAGCAACAGAAATGGTAGTGCAACTCTCATTCCAAAAGTTAGTGGTGGGCGTTTGATTTTCAACATGCACATTTAATAAATATTTGTGGAGAGTTTTTCTTCACTGTACTGTACTTAGAATCAATATCTCCACTTAAAAAAAGATTAATTGATAATAATACAAGAGCACAGAGCTATTTCATCATCTTCTTAGTTTTCGTACCACCAATAACCAACGTACAATAACATTTTTACATCCCAAAAGGAATTAATAAAGCAATAAAAGCTATTGAAATATAATCACAATCTTAATTAACCGGAATTAACTTTAGGTTAATTAGTTCCAGATCTTGTGTTTACAAATTAAAGTAGCTAGACAGCATCCCATATTCCCGGAACATGATTGTACAACATGGTCTTCATGCTAGATATGCTTACAGAGGGGTCAGGGAGATCAAATTTCCATGGAGTTCTTATTATGTGTAGTACTATGTATACAGATAAATACATATATCAATGTAATTAATTTCAAGTCATGGACGTGAGAGAGAAACAAATGATGCTTCATCATCAGAATATATGCTGAGAAAAAAATAATTGAATTGACAAACCCAGGACGAAGCCTTGTTAGATATTTAGGTCAGAAATTACAATCCCTTTGGTGATCACCTGTCAAGGGCATGATATTCTTGTCCTCATATATATCTGGCTGATATATGGGGATGGCCTTGGACTTTGAATTTATTTATTTATTTTATAACTATTACAATGTTCGGGATTGGGAAGGGGGTAGACTCGAACCTACAATCTTTCATATGTGAGTGCGAGGGGTTTACCACTGAGTCAACTTCATCTTATCTAGAATTTGATTTTCATTCTATCTAATACTAGTGTCATGCTACGCCTACAGACTCTGCAGGCGGCATTGACACAGTTACACTAGAGTTTCTGGTGGGTGAAGTTGTGTATGTTTTAGCCCCCAGAGGCGTAACTCAGCTGGTAGATGAACAAGCTTGGGACTTGGGTAAATGACTCCCAAGTCAGCGGCTCGAATTCTACCAATGGTAAAAGCTTCAAAAAAAAAATATCTGGTTTAGATAGGTGGATAGATAGATACCGTAAAGAAAAGAAAAAAAAAAAAAAAGTTGTGTATGTTTTAATTGTTACACAATACTTAAACTGCAGACTTGTGTTTCTCATTGTTGTCACAAGGGAGTATGCGTATTTATATACAAGAGTAGTTGAAACTTATTTAATGGTTTTTCTGAGACCTGAAACTAATCAAATTAGGGGTTTATAGTACCTACCGAAAATGCACGGTTCAAATATTTACTTGTACAAGAGATATTTACTCTGACAGCATTAGAAAGAAATCTCCCCATATATGGTTTATAGGACTTACAAAGAACAAACACTATGCGCACAGTTTGTAGATTTACTTATACTGTTATACGTCAGGAGATATTTACTTTTACGATATTAGAAAGAAATCTACCCACATATGCATTATAGTATACACCTATGGGGGAACTCGAACCCATGTAAAAAATTTAAAAGATGGAATTTCATCTTTCGTAATGATACCAAATTTAACCTTGTAGTAATTCCCAACCAGTATATATATACTTGTAAAGACTAAAGTCAATCTTCTTGAGGAAATCTGATATGGGCATAGTTAAACCACTTTTCATATTAATGATTTGTCCTCTAATTAATTACTGAATAAAAGTTTTGTAGGTTTTTTTTTTTTTTTTTTTTTTTTGATAGATCAAAGTTTTGTAGTTAATTTGTTGGAATTAACTAATTGGACCTCTAACTTTGAATGTCTGATTAGATAGTAATGATATCAAAAGAATTGTTTGAATTGTTATCTGCCTGTATCTTCAGTGAAACTGTTCGTGGTGTTTTTTTTTTTTTTTTTTCCTTCTACAAGGTTAAACTTATATTTACAGTAATGGTATCTATGACGTGGGCTAGGCCATGATTTTGATTCGGTACAACTCTGATGTGACTGTGAGGGAAAGCTGGTAAATATATAAATATACGTGGAAATTTTAGAACCAAATTAGTTACATGATACGTGTAATAACTATCTAATCAGATAGGTTTTTGAAATTTTAGAACCGAAGTTACATAATGACGTATGGTAAAAATTAAATAGGTAGATGAGGTAGTGCTATAAAAAGCAAGCTGCAGCTTCACGTCATGTTTGAGTAGTAATGGTTAGAAGTTAAAGGAAGAGCTGGCACGAGGGGGTATATATATAAAAAAGGAAAGGAATGATTAACAAAGACAAGAAATGGAAATGAGTGAATTTGGAATGTTTCCAGTCTGCAATTTTTTCTTGAAATGCCATGGACAGTGATTCCAATTAGTAACCCAGTATTTATTACCAGAGTACGAGAGACCTATATAAATTATATATATGTGTGGACAGTGATGTCAATATATAATTGAACCCTTCGAATTACCGATGGGTCTGTTTTCCTCTTTTAATGAATTTAAAAAAAAAAAAATTATTGCATTTTAAATGGAAAATTAACTAAACAAAAATGAGATTATTGATTTTTTTACCCTTTTATTTTACAATTCATTGAATCGTGGTGGACTGTCGTCAGCATATATAGAGTAATAATTGAAAAAAAATTCAGGTTTCTCCTTCTCTCGTTGTTGTCATGCCAGAACAAGAACAAACCCAAATCCAGATTTTAAACTTGAAAATTTCTTATATGAGAATTTAATGGTTTTATTAAAGTTTTAATTAACCACTGAAAATTCATGAAATGAACAGCTCTGCTCTCTCACGACTGAGAGAGAGAGAGAGAGAGAGCAGGGTAGGGTATCTTGAGATGGGACCCAGAGAGATTGGTCAGCTGTCAAACTCCATCAGATTGACGTGTGCCTCAGGTTTCCTCACTCTTAAATCATGGCAAGTAAGAATTTAATTGTAATGTTGCAAAATCAAACCGCATTAGGTTTAATGCCAAAATAACCTCACATGCCAATCTAATCTTTTTCTTCTCATTGAATAATGACCACTAACACTAACCTAAAGCTAATTTTCTCTCTATTTCAACATTTTCAAACAACTAATAATATGTATATTTATATATATCATATTTGAAAATTGATTATTGCATCATTTTCATGTATGCATGCATGAACCTAAGATAATTTATAGGGGGGGGTGGGGGTCAGAGAGAAAAAGAGAGGCTAGCTTTTCATATCATGTGCACGGTTTGAGAGTTGAATCCAAACAAGAAAATAATTAAGGGCCATGAATTGTTGGTGGGCATGGGCTTATGCTTCCAAAAACCTGACATAAAACTGAGTTCTAAAACAAGTTTCACATACATATATATATATATATATATATATATATATATGGGTATTTTAGTATCTTTTGTATTCTGGGGTTTAGTTTGTATTGTATGCATATCATCATCATCCAGTTATTTTTGACAATGACAACCAAAAACAGTAACAACAAATCTTAACACTGGATCCCATTCATTTCATCTTATCTATTCTTTATTAGTCAAAATATAACAACTCCTCAGTCCTCGATCACTAATTAAACGAGTTTCAGGACTCATAGTCATCATACATACGCAGTACTGTAACTGTACAAATTTCATTAATCATTTTGTTAACCTTTAATTTTATATATAATCTAATTATATTTGGTATAAATGTATTTTTATTTTTTTATTTTTGTGACAATAACCTTTTATACAAAAAGACCAGTTTTTGAGCAATTTCACAAGACATTTATGAATGTGAATTTGAAAGATAAAGGAGAAGGTGTTTTCTTTTTTTAAAAAAATAAATTGAAACAATAAGAAATATATACTATAAGAGTAATGCTACTTTGCCCAAATCTGGTGCCCAAACGACATGGCAACACTCTCATCCATTCATTTAAAGCAAACAAATATAATATAATCTAAATGACTGGACGAGAGTACGTGTTGCCATGTCATCTTGGTACCAGATTTAGACACCAAATTTGTGCAAAGTAACATTACTCATATTATAATAAGTTTTGACATCGAACCGTCGAGCCAGGGGTATACTAAGAGAATTTGGACCCTCTACTAATCTGATTTTTTTCCTGACCTCATCTAATCTCATAACACATAAGCATTGCAATGAATGTGTGGTTAAAATGTGATAGGTTTCCATAACCACTTTATCAACAACCAATCACATGCTTTAAAGGAAAAAGATCAGATCAGCAGAGGATCCAAATCCATACTGAGATCAAACAGTACATATAAGATCTGAATATCTAATTACATATCGGGAAATTCCTACTTCCACAATTTCATAGAGAAAACTCATCTCACATACTTGTAAAATATACATGGCAAAACTCAAACCCCTCACCACAACTATGTGAACAGTGTTATCTAAACCATATTTAAAGCACCCTCTCAAATTCAAGATATTCACAGTAACCTAACAATATTATATTTGTACATAATTTATTAAGTTGAACTTTAACCATCAACCAATCACATGGCAAGTTGGACTTTCTAGTGAATAGTGAGCGTATATAAGTCGAAGAAAAACTTACATGGGACGGTCTCATTGATGTGGCAATGAGATTATTAAATGAAAGTGTGTTGTGTGGGAGAACACTTTTGCTCACCCCCTTTGAAGGAGGTCCCTCCCTCCTAAATGGATTGTCTATAAAGGGGGTAAATTTGTCCAAACACGGTTATCTTTTGGACAAATTTACCCATCTTTAGACACATGTCATCTTTTTGGGAGGGGGGTAATGCTTACCCCCCTTGTAGGGGGGTGAACAAAAATGGACTCGCTGTGTGGAACTTTGAAATTATATTTTTATGTTTCCAATGTAAATTGTGTAATTTCATTAGACGGTCTCACCACGTGGCAATTAGACCGTCTCATGCAAGTTTTTCTCATATAAATTGATTATTAATGGTTAAAATGGTAATTAAACAAAGATTAAATGATTATGACTTATGAGGATTAGGTTGACAAAAGAGAAACAATAATTGTAATGTTATAGAAGAAAGAAATGGCGTGTAATGTGTATAGGTACTAATGCAACACAATATAATTAAGCCACTATTAAAAAAAGCAGATTAAAAACCAAAGAAGAGAGGGTACACTACTACAGTATATACAGACAGCAACTTCTCTCTAATGGGTCCATGCCATGTCTACTCAGTATCCCCCACGATTTGATCTTTATCTTCCTCCACTCTCTCATCTTCTCTTCTCTCCTCTCTATTCTTTTCACCTCTCTATCTCTCACAGAGTCACAGTTTTACTTTCTTTTGCCTTACTTAGCAAACCAAACCAAACTGCAAAATCTTAATTTCATCAGAGAAACGACATGTCGTCCAGCGATAGAGGAAAGGATGTCTCAGAAGGGTCCTCGTCTGATCATCACAATCTTCATCAGAATCAGCAGCCAACAACTCCAAGCCGCTATGAGTCTCAAAAGAGAAGAGATTGGAACACTTTTGGTCAGTACTTGAAGAACCAAAGGCCACCTGTGGCACTCTCACAGTGCAATTGCAACCACGTGCTTGATTTCCTCCGATATCTGGACCAGTTCGGGAAAACTAAGGTACATCTTCAAGGGTGTATCTTCTATGGTCAACCTGAGCCACCAGCTCCTTGTACTTGTCCACTTAGACAAGCTTGGGGAAGTCTTGATGCTCTCATCGGACGGCTGAGAGCTGCTTATGAAGAGAATGGAGGGTCACCAGAAACCAACCCTTTTGCTAGTGGAGCTATAAGGGTTTATTTAAGGGAAGTGAGAGAGTGTCAAGCTAAGGCTAGAGGAATCCCTTATAAGAAGAAAAAGAAGAAGCCAAATCAAACCAAAGCTAATGAAGAATCAAGCTCTACCATGCACTTTTCTTGATCCTTTTTCGGCTCCTCTCGAATATATGGTATTTTTTTTTTTTTATTAAACAAATTTCTGTTTTGAATTTTATCATCATCAACTGTTTGCTCTTGTTGTTATAGTGTGAGTGTTATCAAATCACAAGTAAAGACATATAACCCATCTAGAATTTCTGAAGTTAATGGACAATAATAGAATCTTTGTGAACTTCTTCGGTTTGTACATCAAAGCATTAAATCTGGTCGGGGAAAAATCTATTAAAAATTAATAAAGGGAAATTATTAATTACAAGTGTGTACGAAAACATTCAAGTAAATTATTTCTTGTGTATGTATAGTGGTATGCCATGTGAGAGTCTTAAAACTTCAACTTCGACAGCTATGTGTGTCTTTGTTTCCCATTTAGTTGAAAAACAAGTACTGGCTAGTACTCAAACCCTAATCTGAAACATATATTTCTATAAGACGGTGACTGAAGTTTCAAGTAGGAAACCGTGTTCACTGCTCAGTAACTTTATCTATTACCTCCCAATGTAATTTTGTGGTAAATGACTCTCTTTCAGTTTGATAATATCTTAGATTGAAGTCGCCACCAGAACGGCACCACCACAGCTTGAGATATCAAAAAAAAAAAAAAAAAAAAATCTATTAATGTTTTAGTCTCAAACACATTAAATGCAATGACGACAACGTAGAAGTGTATATAACCTCTTTTTGTCTTAATACAATATCTATTAATTCGGAACTAGTTATTTTTTTGAAAACTTTCGCCATTAATCGGATTCGAGTCGCCGACCTGAAAGTCATTTGTCCAAGCCCTCTTTTTGTCTTAATACACTGGAACTGATTTTATAATTTTCTGGAAGAGCTCTCTTTCTCTCTCTTTCCTTGATCTGTCATTCCAACACACACACTTACTCACTGACTCACACATACACACGCACGCACACCTATAGAAGAAAGCATACATGCATTATGGAAACCAAACTTTGTATTGATAGTACCTAATTAAATTTAATATTTATTATTTGCATGTTAGCTTTTCCCTGTAATTTAATTTCGATCTTTTAAGATTCTGAAGATTTTCTGCCCCATTAATGGTCAATTGAGATATAGCATATACTTTTTCCCAGTTAATGTATATTAATTATTAAATAAACATATTAATGATTGACAGCAAATGATTAATATTCAAAGTTTTATTAAGGTTTCTTAGTCCTCTTAATTGTTATTTTATTGTTCTTTCAATCTTTTAGATGGCTTTAATTTCTAAATTATAAACAAAGAAATCATTTGAAATTTTGATCAATTGTTTAAGAGAACCTTATAATGCTAATTAATATAATATCATTGTTGGGTTAATTAACGTAAACAACAAATACCAATTATTAATTAAGTAATGCCCCCACCTATTGCTTTTCCTTAGTGCAGAAGCTCTTTGCAAGGGCAGTTTTGAAATTTTGTATCTGCAATTTGTAATACCCCTTTGTACCTTCATTAGATTGCATGTCGTCCAATTCAGATTTTGTGGGACATTAAATTTATTCCATTACAATGCTTCGATATTGGATCTTAGATTTGTTTGCATGTAGTCTGTAGACCTTTTATTGGGGTGACCAAAATGCCTGAGTGAGCTTTTTAGCCTTTAAAAGAATACATTGCTTCATATTTTATCTGTTCATTCAATGTTTAAAGCCCTAACACTCTCACATGTTCTTGTCCCTCTTCAATTTTATTTTTTTTCTCTTTTAAAGTTTTACCACACATGCACCCAACCCACCTCTTCCATATACAAATCCAAACCAAACAAAATCCTCTTCAAAAATTGGTGTGAGGCTGGAGAATTTGCTAGGTTTTGCCTTAATTTAGAGGGCATCATTCTTCATAATTCTTTAGTTTATATATAAGCTGAAAAATAAAATTCAATAGTAGTACTACAATAAATTGAATATATATGATTGATATACAGGTACAATAAACTTCTTAGAATAATGTTAGTGTTCATCAACTCAAACTTGTCTGACAGATGCACATATAATACTATAATTCATGTAGACATGTGAATTTTTTCTTAGAGCTGTTGGCTATAGCAATATTCTAGTTGAATGCTACCTCTGAATGACAGAGATAGTGCTGAAACTGTGTTTAGTTCAACGTTTTGCACGACCATATATAAATCTACTAGCTTTACCAAAATAATATAGAAAGCACAAATCTATATATATGAACCTCCACGATCCTTGATATTATTGCTAGGGTTTCTGTGGTAACCCTTGAGTTCTCTCATCCAAAATTTTACTTTTTCCTAGAGAATATATATACACTTGACATATGCATTGATAGGACCAGTTTCTTAAAAAAATATGCAGTGATCGGTATGACACACTTTGGATTCATATAGAACTTGAATTGATTATCCTTCACCACCTCCCGGCTTCTAGCTAGCTAGATGAAAAGAATTTAGCTGCTAGATATATGATCTTTTAGTTTTGGTGAATGCACAGAAAAAGTTTGCATTATTGTGGTATATATGTCAGTGAATCTAAGCCTGCTATCAAAATGTAAACCATGTTGCAAATTCTTATATCAAATTGAATCATAATATTAGGGTTTAATGATTATCATCTGAAATGGAGTTGTTCATCGGTTCCATATATCTCTTGACATATCCTTCAAAAAGACTCATCTTGCACGATCAATTGCATCTGTGTGAATGATTCATGTGCAGTGGACCTATTATAATGGTTCTCTATATAATTCTTCTTCATTTCCCTTCCTTGATCAAATTACTAATCGGGTGTTTGGAGATTTTAGGAAATTAAATTATTTCATTTGATCATTTACATAGCATTTCAGATTTTTATTATAACTAGCTTTTCTTACGCATTCATCTGATCTTTAGCATTACACATTTTTTTTGTAATCTTTTGTACCCCACTCCAAGCCCCTGTAAATGTGTAAACCAATCCCCATCCCACCCCCAAGTATTCTAGTTTAATCAATTAAATTATAGAATTACTATTGATATATAATCGGCTATATAATCAGAGTCGCAACAACTCAAGAGCATGTGAGACTTTATGCAAAAGAATTAAGTACTTATTACTTGTGTTTGTTCTTTATTGATCCTAGCTAATATCTACAAGAAATTGGGATCTAGAAAATAAAATTGCATCACTACTACTACTTCCTCGATTGGTTTCTTTGACTTCTGTGAATGATGATACAAATTTCCTTGTAGGATCATGTTGCAAATGAATCAAAAAAAAAAATGGAAGGGACTGTCTCAGAAGGTAAAAACTATTGAAGTTGTTCATGCTTTCGGTTTTTCTACTTGCTGGTAGCTAGCTATAATCGATCAAGGAGTTGATTTACATGAAAGACTCTCTTGGGAATATTGCTAGTCTCTCTTATAATTACCTATTAGCATTGCATCTTTTTGTCAGATTTTCGGAAACTTGTAAGCTCTCTTATTAGTAGATCTCAAATTTTTATGTAACTGTGTTTGATGATCATTATATTATATATGTTTGAATGATGATCTGTACTTGCGGTATCATATTTGGTCATATATAATAAGAACAATACATTATGTTCTATATATCTTCGTATTCTTTTGCTTAAATTTTTATTTAATTATTTTTAAAATTTTAAATTAACCGAATACCCCGCCAACACCTTTCGTGAGGGAAACATGGTTTTGCAGTAGACACTATAGCAAATGAAGGTGACAACTGTTAAGATTTTGTTTAGTGGAATATACCTCCAAATTATCATCTACAGATGTTGTTCCTTGATTCTTTTGTTTTACTCTTAATTTCTTATGAAATTCTTGTTACCTTATAAATTCTTCTAAGTTTGGTCATTTGGCTATTTGGACATTGCTTTTAAACAAAAACTGAGGTGACTCGTAGTATTTCCATCAGCCATCACACTCAAAGGTTAAGGTTGTCGAATCGTATTGCTCAACCTAAATCTCAAATTTGTACTTAAACTAAAATAAAAAATAAAATAAAAACACACTTTATTACCCCATCCCATGCACAAGTACATCTCAAAATTAAATCATTCTTTGAAGTCTGTAATTCCTCACGTCTTTCCAATGCAAAAAATTAACTGTTAATAGAATTTGGGAACGTTGTATGTTTTAATTTTCTTAATTTTTTTTTTTTTCTTTCCTTTGAAGCTTCAAATGCCAAAATCAGTGCTTACAGTGAAATTTTACAGCATTTAAGAAAAAGAGAAAGCTAGTTTGGACTTTGGAGACCTAGTTTTTGTCTTCGAAGAGAAGCTGTTGCAGGCTTGTTGCTTCAAATGCCAAATAGCTGTTGCAGGTTTTTTTTGGCCCTCTCCTGTTGTTGCTTTTGTGCTGTTTCTCAGCCTAATAAACGTATGACTTTCAAAAAAAATTATTTCAAACCAAATTTATAGTTCAGGAGTAACTTGTATTTTTTTCATTATATTCTATTGAACCTGCTGCATGTCTACAACCGAATATTATAATAGTTGAAACCTCTATCCAGATCAGAAGATACGGGAGTCTCATGAATTTCTTTCTCTTCGTTTAGCTTATAATTATTTTATTTTATTTTTTGTCAAACTTTTAATGAGAAAATGTAATTATAAGATATGCATTCGTGCGTGTTAATTTTTAACGTGCAGTTGTAAAATTCTTCTTTCCGAACCCTAGCCACCAAAACCCTGTCCTCCGCTAACTAATAAAAGACAAAGGAACGAAAGAGAAAGGCGTGCAAAAATATTACTACTTGAAACTTTCTTTCTCGATTTCTTCAGATTTCTACAAATCTACTTGATTTTTTTATTTTTTATTTTTTTGAAAGACAAATGTCACTAATTTACTTGATAATATGCCAAAAAGAAAGCAAATTAAATCTCCCGGCGCATAATTATCAGGTGGGAGGCTCATAAATTAGCGTTGAAAAATTGAATTTGATGTATGAAAAGCATGCGACAGCCTAGGATTTCAACTTTCAGAATTCCAAAAATTAAGAATCAAAACTATCTCCTATTCACCGTGAGACGGCCGCCTGACATATATATTGGAATTTTGTTGGGTGATAAAGATGCTTCAAGTTGGAAAAATTGCCCAAAATGCATGTATAAAATTATCAAAAGTCAATTCAACAAATTAACATGGAAAATACCTTAATTAACGATACTGATATCATTACGTGAGATGCTTCAGTGTGTTTGGCATATACGTCTAAATCCACTTAAATCATACCATATGACATAAATAACAAATCATATGAAAGATGCATGTGATATAACATAACATAAGTGGATGAGCGTGCTATAAGCCTAGCATATTGAAGCTTTTCTCCATGATTAAATAGCACATAAGGCAGCCTTCAACATATGTATGAAAATGTTTTTTTTTTTTTTTTTTTTTTTTAAGTGGACTTTTAAAGTGGAGAGTGGAGACTATATATTTTATGTACTTATGTAGTAATTTTCATGCCCACGATCCCATACAGCATGTTTTTGGTTCAAAATCCCAATTTATACCGGTACATATAATGAATTCAGAATTTGATTGACAATTGAGATTCACACAAAAAATATATGAAATGAAATCTCACACCCGATAATTTTTCATATTATTATCTTTGCATAAGTCAAGAATTTTATGTACATGTGCTGTGTGAATGTATCTATTATTGCTAAAAACAAGAATATCTTCTATATAGAGTATAGACTATACAAAAACTGGAAAATCTTATAAAAATTCTATCCATTATAGCTTGAAATACCTAAGGTGCATTTTTTAATCCAAATGACATTACAAGCCATTCGAAATGTCCTTTGGAACAACTAAAAGCTGTCCAAGGGATAGATTCTTCATCTAGCTTTATTTGTCAGAAACCGCTTTTACAATCAAATTTAGAGAACCATGTTGCTTTTTGAATACAATTTACTAATTCATCTTTGTTGGGAAGCTTATAGCTATTTCTTTATATAATTATACAACCTATTAATACATCTTCATTATTAGTTTATTTCACTCTCGATTGTAGACTACGTGAAGTAATGAAAAAGCACTTTAAAATATAGGTATAAGTGGTTAATTAGAGCAAATTATGGAAGCATATTTGAAATTAAAGAGAGAAAACTGGGGGAGATTGATGGAATAATTTAGATGTCCGTGTGACACACACACTGTTACTGATGACACTATCTAATTACATTCAATGAATCTATCAGCTCGAGAATGAGGCTTTTTGTCTCTCTCTCTATATATATATATGTTTATTCTCCTCCTCATTTAAGTGATTTTAGTGTCTAATTACATGTTAAATTTGACTTTCTAAGGCTGCTTAATTATGGAGTAGAGAAATAATGGAGTCTAAAAAGTCTAGCTACATTTTTTAATGTTTTAGTTTCTATGACATGGTGACCAATTAAAAGCCTATATAGCTATCGAGTAGATCAATGATTAATATGTGGGGGTCTTTTATTATTATTATTTTTATTAACAAAGAATCTCAGTTTCAATGGAATTAGACAAAACTAAACTTAAGAAATTTACCTACAAAGCTAGTTTTTTTTTTTTTTTTTTTGAAAATGGACATAAAAACCCGGAACAATTTTATTGAATCATATCATCGATAACCAACTGATGGATCAAACAATTTGTCCTCAGAAAGAGAGGTCGTCATTTTAACTAAACAATGAGCAACCTTATTCCAAGAGATAAAAGGGCAGGAATTATATGTATAAAGAGAAACCTCAAAAGAAAATCCGGATATCATCCGGTACCAACTCAATCCAAGCTGACTCATTATCAATAGATAATGCAAATTTAGCTAAGGCATATAAGCATGAGCTACACCATTAGCCTGACGATCAACAAAATTAACAACAGAAATATTAAACCTATTGTTTTGAAGAAAAAGATTTCAATAACTTATAAAGGTCTTGTGGCCATTTCGAGGTCCAATTTTGGACAATTATAATCACATTTCGAAAATTTTAAATCTCACTCTTGTTTTAATTTGCTTAAATGGGTTAATATATGATATGAACTAATTGGGAAACAATTAGAACTGATAGAAATTTGGGAAAAAGAAGAACAGAGTATCAGATAAGAGAAATAGAAGATAGAAACAGATAGAAGATAGGAGATATTTTAGATTAATATTCATTTATTTCCCATTACAAATAAACTTGGCACTTTTATAGGCCGAGACTTTGAATGACTTACAGAGTTAAAAAAAACAATTGACAACCTATCAACTAAGCAAAATAATAGGGAAAGTGGTAAGTGGTGCCTGATTCTTTACAACCCACTTATCAGAAACAACGATGCCACTAAGGCACAACCTAACAATCTAATTTATTCAATCTAACAAACTTAATTAATAATAACTGTTAATATGACCAGGTCTTCCCCACAATGCAGGACACTTGGATCATGCACATATCAAGACCGTATCATTCCACCCTCCTTAGAGTGCCTTGTCCTCAAGGCAAAAAAATTTGGATACGTCCAGGAGAGACGCCACCCAAATTGTAACCTAGCCAACCCTCCTCTTCAAACGATCCATTTCCTCCTGGATCGAACACATGCAATGGAACCATGGCCGTTGTAACGGCTGTCAAGAAGATGCAATGGACGGTGTGGTGGAGCTTGAAGGAGGCGGACGCAGCGGCGCATGTGGGAGTAGGCAGGTTCCGGTCTTGGAACCGATTTAAGTCACGGACGGCCACCTGTAAGACATGAAATTGAACAATTTTGTTAACAATTTTTTTAATATTTTTCTGGCTATAATTTGTGTGATGTGGAATGATATGGGTGGTGGTCAAAATTTGGGTTGGTGGAGGAATGGTTGAAGCTTTGGCTATTTTTGGTGGTAGTGTGGTTATTATGGTGTGGTTGGTGGGGGTGACTGTTTGTGTGAAGTGGGGACTGTGGGAGGTTGCTGCCGGGGTAAAGAGGTTGATGTATTTTTCGGTGGTGGGTCGAAATTGTCCAGTGATGGTTTGTTGATGGGTGAGGATTTGGTCGAACCTCGACTCTTGACGAGTTAGGATTTGCATGATTTGATCGAAGTGTGATTCGCAACTGGCTTCATAACGGGCCATAGTTTTACGAAACTTGGCATCATAACGGGCAATAATATCGTGAAGTTCAGCATCCTCAAGAACCGATTCCGGCTCTGATACCATTTGATATGAACTAATTGGGAAACAATTAGAACTGATAGAAATTTGGGAAGAAGAAGAATAAAGTATCATATAAGAGAAATAGAAGATAGAAACAGATAGAAGATAGGAGATATTTTGGATTAATATTCATTTATTTCCTATTACAAATAAACTTGGCACTTTTATAGGTCGAGACTTTGAATGACTTACACAGTTAAAAAAAACAATTGACAACCTATCAACTAAGCAAAATAATAGGGAAAGTGGTAAGTGGTGCCTGATTCTTTGCAACCCACTTATCAGAAACAACGATGCCTCTAAGGCACAACCTAACAATCTAATTTATTCAATCTAACAAACTTAATTAATAATAACTGTTAATATGACCAGGTCTTCCCCACAATGCAGGACACTTGGATCATGCACATATCAAGACCGTATCATTCCACCCTCCTTAGAGTGCCTTGTCCTCAAGGCAAAAAAATTTATGTGGCAATAAATGGGTCTTGAATAGTTGTGCTCCCATTGTGCAACCGTCACCGATCATCCATGGCCCAAAGCTCCACCTCCGACTCTCGCCACCTGCTCTCCGTCCCTCCACACCAAATCTCCAAAGAAATACCTACACGCCACCATCCTCCACCAAGTATGTCATGGTCTTCACTTTTGTCTTCATGGAAGGGTATCGCGTTCTCTGCATTCGGTTTGGGCGTTGTTACAGTTCTTATGTGCGTTTTGATACGTAGACGCTTCTCTCGGTCGCAGCGTCCAGTCACCGATGATATCTTGACAGAAATAATGGCCCGTCTACCGGTTAAGTCTCTTCTCAGATTTAAATCCGTATCCACACACTGGCGCTCTTTGATTTCCAGCCCTTACTTTTGTCACCACTTCTACCTTGATCCCTTTTTAGTCTCAGGCCTTCTTTTGGACAGATCTGATCCTGTTCATCGAGGGTGTGATTTTGTTTCTTTGAGTGACAACCCAACTAGCCCTCTCTTCGATGAGACCCTAACTTTTATGGACGATGATATGAGAATCTTACAATCTTGTCATGGGTTACTACTCCTTTGTCCACAATATACCTACAGTAAACCATATTGCATTTATAATCCCACAACTCTGCAATTCCGTTCACTTTTTCTTCCTAGTGGTCAAGATTTAGGTGTTTTTGATATGAACTAATTGGGAAACAATTAGAACTGATAATAATTTGGGAAGAAGAAGAACAGAGTATCAGATAAGAGAAATAGAAGATAGAAACAGATTGAAGATAGGAGATATTTTGGATTAATATTCATTTATTTCCCATTACAAATAAACTTGGCACTTTTATAGGCCGAGACTTTGAATGACTTACACAGTTAAACAAAACAATTGACAACTTATCAACTAAGCAAAATAATAGGGAAAGTGGTAAGTGGTGCCTGATTCTTTGCAACCCACTTATCAGAAACAACGATGCCTCTAAGGCACAACCTAACAATCTAATTTATTCAATCTAACAAACTTAATTAATAATAACTGTTAATATGACCAGGTCTTCCCCACAATGCAGGACACTTGGATCATGCACATATCAAGACCGTATCATTCCACCCTCCTTAGAGTGCCTTGTCCTCAAGGCAAAAAAATTTATGTGGCAATAAATGGGTCTTGAATAGTTGTGCTCCCATTGTGCAACCGTCACCGATCATCCATGGCCCAAAGCTCCGCCTCCGACTCTCGCCACTTGCTCTCCGTCCCTCCACACCAGATCTCCAAAGAAATACCTACACGCCACCATCCTCCACCAAGTATGTCATGGTCTTCACTTTTGTCTTCATGGAAGGGTATCGCGTTCTCAGCATTCGGTTTGGGTGTTGTTACAGTTCTTATGTGCGTTTTGATACGCAGACGCTTCTCTCGGTCGTAGCATCCAGTCACCGATGATATCTTGACAGAAATAATGGCCCGTCTACCGGTTAAGTCTCTTCTCAGATTTAAATCCGTATCCACACACTGGCGCTCTTTGATTTCCAGCCTTTACTTCTGTCACTGCTTCTACCCTGATCCCTTTTTAATCTTAGGCCTTCTTTTGGACAGATCTGATTCTGTTCATCGAGGGTGTGATTTTGTTTCTTTAAGTGACAACCTAACTAGCCTTCCCTTCGATGAGACCCTAACTTTTATGGACGATGATATGAGAATCTTACAATCTTGTCATGGGTTACTACTCCTTTGTCCACAATATACCTACAGTGAACCATATTGCATTTATAATCCCACAACTTTGCAATTCCGTTCACTTTTTCTTCCTAGTGGTCAAGATTTAGGTGTTTTTGATATGAACTAATTGGGAAACAATTAGAACTGATAGAAATTTGGGAAGAAGAAGAACAGAGTATCAGATAAGAGAAATAGAAGATAGAAACAGATAAAAGATAGGAGATATTTTGGATTAATATTCATTTATTTCCCATTACAAATAAACTTGGCACTTTTATAGGCCGAGACTTTGAATGACTTACACAGTTAAACAAAACAATTGACAACCTATCAACTAAGCAAAATAATAGGGAAAGTGGTAAGTGGTAAGTGGTGCCTGGTTCTTTGCAACCCACTTATCAGAAACAACGATGCCTCTAAGGCACAACCTAACAATCTAATTTATTCAATCTAACAAACTTAATTAATAATAACTGTTAATATGACCAGGTCTTCCCCACAATGTAGGACACTTGGATCATGCACATATCAAGACCGTATCATTCCACCCTCCTTAGAGTGCCTTGTCCTCAAGGCAAAAAAATTTATGTGGCAATAAATGGGTCTTGAATAGTTGTGCTCCCATTGTGCAACCGTCACCAATCATCCATGGCCCAAAGCTCCGCCTCCGACTCTCGCCACCTGCTCTCCGTCCCTCCACACCAGATCTCCAAAGAAATACCTACACGCCACCATCCTCCACTAAGTATGCCATGGTCTTCACTTTTGTCTTCATGGAAGGGTATCGCGTTCTCAGCATTCGGTTTGGGCGTTGTTACAGTTCTTATGTGCGTTTTGATACGCAAACGCTTCTCTCGGTCGCAGCGTCCAGTCACCGATGATATCTTGACAGAAATAATGGCCCGTCTACCGGTTAAGTCTCTTCTCAGATTTAAATCCGTATTCACACACTGGTGCTCTTTGATTTCCAGCCCTTACTTTTGTCACCGCTTCTACACTGATCCCTTTTTAGTCTTAGGCCTTCTTTTGGACAGATATGATCCTGTTCATCGAGGGTGTGATTTTGTTTCTTTGAGTGACAACCCAACTAGCCCTCCTTTCGATGAGACCCTAACTTTTATGGACGATAATATGAGAATCTTACAATCTTGTCATGGGTTACTACTCCTTTATCCACAATATACCTATAGTGAACCATATTGCATTTATAATCCCACAACTGTGCAATTCCGTTCACTTTTTCTTCCTAGTGGTCAAGATTTAGGTGTTTTTGATATGAACTAATTAGGAAACAATTAGAACTGATAGAAATTTGGGAAGAAGAAGAACAGAGTATCAGATAAGAGAAATAGAAGATAGAAACAGATTGAAGATAGGAGATATTTTGGATTAATATTCATTTATTTCCCATTACAAATAAACTTGGCACTTTTATAGACCGAGACTTTGAATGACTTACACAATTAAACAAAACAATTGACAACCTATCAACTAAGCAAAATAATAGGGAAAGTGGTAAGTGGTGCCTGATTCTTTGCAACCCACTTATCAGAAACAACGATGCCTCTAAGGCACAACCTAACAATCTAATTTATTCAATCTAACAAACTTAATTAATAATAACTGTTAATATGACCAGGTCTTCCCCACAATGTAGGACACTTGGATCATGCACATATCAAGACCGTATCATTCCACTCTCCTTAGAGTGCCTTGTCCTCAAGGCAAAAAAATGTATGTGGCAATAAATGGGTCTTGAATAGTTGTGCTCCCATTGTGCAACCGTCACCGATCATCCATGGCCCAAAGCTCCGCCTCCGACTCTCGCCACTTGCTCTCCGTCCCTCCACACCAGATCTCCAAAGAAATACCTACACGCCACCATCCTCCACCAAGTATGTCATGGTCTTCACTTTTGTCTTCATGGAAGGGTATCGCGTTCTCAGCATTCGGTTCGGGCGTTGTTGCAGTTCTTATGTGCGTTTTGATACGCAGACGCTTCTCTCGGTCACAGCGTCCAGTCACCGATGATATCTTGACAGAAATAATGGCCCGTCTACCGGTTAAGTCTCTTCTCAGATTTAAATCTGTATCCACACACTGGCGCTCTTTGATTTCCAGCCCTTACTTTTGTCACCGCTTCTACCCTGATCCCTTTTTAGTCTCAAGCCTTCTTTTTGACAGATCTGATCCTGTTCATCGAGGGTGTGATTTTGTTTCTTTGAGTGACAACCCAACTAGCCCTCCCTTCGATGAGACCCTAACTTTTATGGACGATGATATGAGAATCTTACAATCTTGTCATGGGTTACTACTCCTTTGTCCACAATATACCTACAGTGAACCATATTGCATTTATAATCCCACAACTCTGCAATTCCGTTCACTTTTTCTTCCTAGTGGTCAAGATTTAGGTGTTTTTGATATGAACTAATTGGGAAACAATTAGAACTGATAGAAATTTGGGAAGAAGAAGAACAGAGTATCAGATAAAAGAAATAGAAGATAGAAACAGATAGAAGATAGGAGATATTTTGGATTAATATTCATTTATTTCCCATTACAAATAAACTTGGCACTTTTATAGGCCGAGACTTTGAATGACTTACACAGTTAAACAAAACAATTGACAACCTATCAACTAAGCAAAATAATAGGGAAAGTGGTAAGTGGTGCCCGATTCTTTGCAACCCACTTATCAGAAACAACGATGCCTCTAAGGCACAACCTAACAATTTAATTTATTCAATCTAACAAACTTAATTAATAATAACTGTTAATATGACCAGGTCTTCCCCACAATGCAGGACACTTGGATCATGCACATATCAAGACCGTATCATTCCACCCTCCTTAGAGTGCCTTGTCCTCAAGGCAAAAAAAATTTATGTGGCAATAAATGGGTCTTGAATAGTTGTGCTCCCATTGTGCAACCATCACCGATCATCCATGGCCCATAGCTCCGCCTCCGACTCTCGCCACCTGCTCTCCGTCCCTCCACACCAGATCTCCAAAGAAATACCTACACGCCACCATCCTCCACCAAGTATGTCATGGTCTTCACTTTTGTCTTCATGGAAGGGTATCGCGTTCTCTGCATTCGGTTTGGGCGTTGTTACAGTTCTTATGTGCGTTTTGATACGTAGACGCTTCTCTCGGTCGCAGCGTCCAGTCACCGATGATATCTTGACAGAAATAATGGCCCGTCTACCGGTTAAGTCTCTTCTCAGATTTAAATCCATATCCACACACTAGCGCTCTTTGATCTTCAACCCTTACTTTTGTCACCGCTTCTACCCTGATCCCTTTTTAGTCTCAGGCCTTCTTTTGGACAGATCTGATCCTGTTCATCGAGGGTGTGATTTTGTTTCTTTGAGTGACAACCCAACTAGCCCTCCCTTCGATGAGACCCTAACTTTTATGGACGATGATATGAGAATCTTACAATCTTGTCATGAGTTACTACTCCTTTGTCCACAATATACCTACAGTGAACCATATTGCATTTATAATCCCACAACTCTGCAATTCCGTTCACTTTTTCTTCCTAGTGGTCAAGATTTAAGTGTTTTTGATATGAACTAATTAGGAAACAATTAGAACTGATAAAAATTTGGGAAGAAGAAGAACAGAGTATCAGATAAGAGAAATAGAAGATAGAAACAGATAGAAGATAGGGATATTTTGGATTAATATTCATTTATTTCCCATTACAAATAAACTTGGCACTTTTATAGGCCAAGACTTTGAATGACTTACACAGTTAAACAAAACAATTGACAACCTATCAACTAAGCAAAATAATAGGGAAAGTGGTAAGTGGTGTCTGATTCTTTGCAACCCACTTATCAGAAACAACGATGCCACTAAGGCACAACCTAACAATCTAATTTATTCAATCTAACAAACTTAATTAATAATAACTGTTAATATGACCAGGTCTTCCCCACAATGTAGGACACTTGGATCATGCACATATCAAGACCGTATCAGTCTTCTTCTAGATCTTCCTTCATTGGAGCAAGGTGAGTTCATATCATTCACATTGCTTGATGAAACGGTCTCCACTTCTTCTGCATAATTATCACTTATGGCAGCTTCTCCTTCGTTGTCACCACACTCCAAATCAAATGCAATTAATTCCTTATAACTCTTGTCCCAATCCCAGCACTTATCTTCTTCAAATTTGACATCCCTGCTCACCACAATTCTTTTTGATATTGGATCATAAAGCCTATAGGCCTTGGATTCCTCACTGACCCCCAACAGTACGCAACTGAAGCTCTTGTCTTCCAATTTGGTTCTCTTGGCATCTGGTACATGGACATGTGAGACACATCCAAACACTCGAAAGTGCTCAACTGAAGGCTTGATTCCACTCCAAGTCTCTTCTGGAGTCATGTTCTTCACAGCTAGAGTAGGGCTTCGATTTAGGACATGTACAGTCCAATTTATAGCTTCTGGCCAAAAACTCTTTGGAATCTTCTTATCTGAAAGCATACTCCGCACCATATTCATAACTGTCCTGTTCTTCCTTTATGCCACTCCGTTTTGTTGTGGAGTGTAGGCAGCTGTCAGTTGTCTCTTGATGCCATTCTCTTTACAAAACTGATTGAATTCCTGTGAAGTGAACTCCCCTCCTCGATCTGTACGCAAACTCTTGATGTAATTGCCTGTTTCTTTCTCAACAAGACTCTTAAAGTATTTAAAAGTGATGAATGCTTCTGACTTCTCATCCAAAAAATAGACCCATATTTTCCGACTAAAGTCATCAATGAAACATATTAAGTACATTTTGTTGCTATTTGATATATGAGTGATCGGACCACACAAGTCTGCATGAATCAATTGAAGCTTTTGTGATGCTCTCCAATTGCTCTTCTTTGGAATAGGATCTCGATGCTGCTTTCCTACCTTGCAGTGTGTACACACTGTTGTGGAGGCAGTGAATTGTGGTAGTCCATGTACCATCTTCTTGAATTGCAAAGTTCTTAAGCTTTTATAACTCAGGTGACCATATCTACAGTGCCACAAATGAGACCAATCCTGAGAGGTTGTATGGAAACAAACTGCCTTTCTTGGTGGAGATCTAACCAACAGAAAAAACATTCTCTTGGCTGACATCTCAGTTTGGATGATCAATCCCTTCTCTGGATGGTAAATCCGACACTTCCCATGTTGAATGAGGATATCTAACCCTCTTTCTTGCAACTGGCCAATACTTAACAAGTTGTTCCTTAACTCTAGCACATAGAACACCTCAGTAACCACATTCACAAATTCACTCATTTGCAGCCTCACATTCCCTTTTCCCATCACTTATATCTTCGTGTTATTTCCTAGTTTCACCGTCTGTCTGAAACTTTCATTGAAATTACTGAACAAGGTTTTGTCTCCACACATGTGATTGCTGCATCCTGAATCCAAAAACCACATGTCTCCTCTTCTTGCTTCATTTTGCTCCACAAATGACATTAGCAACATCTCTTCCTTCTCATCAAGCTCAGCATAATTAGCTTCTTTGTCCCAGCTAGGACACTCATATTGAAAGTGTCCGAGCTTGTGGCATTTGTAACACTCAACAACGGATTTGTCAAAGAACTGACGCCCTCTACCTCTGCCTCTTCCTCTAAATGATCCCTGACCACGACCTCGTCCTCCTGATCTGTCCTCATGAGTTACTTTCAAGGCTTGTTCTTCTCTATCATGCTTGTGAAACTTCTGCTCGTGAACAATTAGAGAGCTTTGCAACTCATCAATGGATAGACTGTCAATATCCTTCGACTCCTCAATAGAACAAACAATATAATTAAATTTGTCTGTTAAGGATCGAAGTATTTTCTCCACAATTGTAACATCTACCATTCGTTCACCATGCACCCTCATTCTATTAGCCACAGTCATTACCCTTGAGAAGTAGTCCGAAACTTTCTCACCTGACTTCATCTCTAAGGTTTCAAACTCTTTACGAAGAGCTTGAAGAATTGACCGCTTCACTCTTGCATTTCCTTCATACTTCTTCTTCATTGAGTCCCAAATCTGCTTCGCGGTGTCCTTCTTAAGAATGGTTTCCAAAATGGTTCGATCAATGGCCTGGAATAAGTAGTTCTTTACTTTCATGTCCTTCAACTTCAACTCGTCGAGCCTCTTTTGTTGCGCCGCTGTCACAGCTGCTTCATCCTCTGGTTCTGCATAACCAGTCTCCACTAAGCTCCAATACTCTTTGGATCTCAGAATATTCTCCATCAACATGCTCCAATGATCATAATGACCATCGAAGCGGGGAATTGAAGGCTGCACAAAAATCCCTCTCTCTTCACTCGTCATGCTTCTCTCTCTGTTTACAAGTCACTCAAAGTCTACTACTTTTTCTCTCAGGCCTAGTGGGAGCTCTGATACCAGATTGTTGTGAACTAAGAACTCAAGCAACACAAAAACACATTCAATCTGAGAATGACTTATTATTGAATGAAACAAGCTTTGGTTATTAAATAGCCTTTACAATCCTAACATTAAGCAACAATGCAGCCCACATTTAAACTAACTAAATAACGTGGTAATCAATTGAAGAAAGAGTCAAATAACAAACTACTTCCCTATTAAACAGGGATTATTCAAAACAGAAGATAAAACTCCAACTGAAACACCTACTAACTCGACATTCCCTCCCTTAAACTGATTTGCTAGCAATCAGTTTACTTCTGGTACTTGGCAAACTCCCAACTGATCACGAAGTTTCTGAAAAGTATCGAGCTTGAGTGCCTTGGTCATTACATCTGCCAGCTGCTCTTGTGTTGGTATCAGAGCAACTAAGAAATATATCATACTCATTTAAAGCTAAGATAATCATTTTAGCTAAATTAATATCTATTATGACAAAATACAAATAAATAAATAAATGGATTTTATTATTATTATTTATTTAAGATTTTTTTGTAATATATTTATTTAAGATTTTATTATTGAGAATTTTATTATTTTTCATTTTAATTTAAAGCTAATATATTCATTTTAGCTAAATTAAACAGTAATAACGGTAAAAGTGTACTTTCACAGATTTTAAAATAGTTGACTTTCACATATTTGGTTAAATGGACTAAAGTGATGAGTTTTGGAAAAAGTAAAGACTAAAGTGATGAATTTGAAAAGACATTTATAAAGATGACAAATCACCAAAAAGGTAAGACTTATGTGAAATTCTGCATACTCAAAATGATAAGATATAAATAAATTTGCTTGACATAATCTGATATATTTATAGCACTCTGTTTTCCAATTAAGAATATTTGTTTCTTGATCTTGTGAATTGATAGATGTACTAGATGAGAATTCCAATTTGTTGATACCAATTTTGATCTCCTTGAGACGTTTCGAAGATCAATAACCTGTTTCAAAAGTAGATGAAATTGCGAGACAATTAATGGGCCTATGCTCTCTGCTGCTTCTTTATAAGCCATAAAGATCCTTACACAAAAAATCTATTTCAGTTTCATCGGTCATTTTCAATTCAAGGGCTAGCAACTCTTTTACTGATATGCTTGCTAAGAAAGGGTCTGGTATGGAGGGAGATACTTTGATTTGATTTGGGATAATTTTTTATTGTTGCCGAATGTGGTGTTTTCACTGTTGCCTGTTCGAAGAGCTTGCTGCTGTTGCAGCTTGTTTTTTTAGTTTGGGCTTTCGTGGGGGGGCTGTTTTGTTTTTGGTGTTAGGGTGGGCTTTCTGTTGAGCCTTCTGTTTGTCTCGTCTTTGTTTTTCTCTTGGCCCGGTGGCCTCATTGCCAGTTTCGTTTTGTTTCGGTCTTTTTGGCTTATTGAATAAAGCTTAACTGCTCAAAAAATAAAAATAAAAAACTTAAGATTGCGAAGTGTGTAAGATCCCATCCCATTTGGTTTGATTGGCCTAATGGTTTACCCCACACACCTACAAAGTTACACCATAGGCTGAAGATTCGAGTTTATCACCCTCCCTAAACCCTGAATTATTTTGATATTTCAAAAAAAAAATCACATTTTGTTCAGACTAACAAGCATTACATTACCTAAATGATGTGGTAAACTGATTTCTAACTGTCACATCATCAATACATTATCTCATAAATGTTACTACAAATCAATTTGACACATCATTTCAACAAAATTTTGACTAAAATTCTTTGGATAGCATAACATTACTTTTCCTTCATGGTTTTCCTTATATAATGAAGGGATGAGTTCAAAAAAGTGATAGGCTAGCGGCGGACCGTTGCCTAGCGCTTAGGGTGCTTAGGTAATTCCTAAGCAGACCATCTAATGGACTGTAGAGGAGTGGAGTGTGGGGTGTGGAGTCAAGAGAACATAAAAGAAGAAGAATATTTGTAGGGTTTTTTTTAAAGGAATCTCAAAACGATGTCGTTTTGATAATTTATTTTTAAAAAAGAAAAACCCACCTAGGCAGCCTCATCTCTGCCTACGGCCCCTGGCGCCGATTAAATGCCTTTCTGCCTAGGCTCGTTGATTACCCCTCAATCGGTGGCGTTTTAGAACACTGATGAAGGGCTTTCATAAATTTATCTCCTCCTCCAATGATGTGGTTTTTCGTATCCATTTCAACCAAATTAATATAATCTACTAATTCTTTTGACAACAACAAAAGTACTCAAGTCACAATCACACTATTCACCACCACCAAGATAACAGGCAATGAATGTGTAAACAAGAAAAAGAAAAGCCAAAAAACTGGGAATGTATTACTTGAAAATACAATATCATATAAATGCATCCAAGAATTTCAATTGTTGAGAATTATGTTAATGATAATAACATTTAAGAATCGGGACCTCCTGGTCCAGCTGCTCTGAGTTACCAATTTTTGGAAGGCTAAACTTTCAGATGGAATATATAAACAAAATCAAGTGTCTCATGCTTCCACTGTCAGCCCGCAACAAGAAACGATTGACGAAACAAAAAAAAACAAAAAAAAAAAAAAAAATAGCTTACCATTTAGTAAGATATTGACAATCCTCTATATATGTTAAAATCCTGTGGTTCATCCTTCCATAGATGGGAAGAGAATAAACAAAATCACTTATAAAAATCCTGTGGTTCATCCTTGCATTAGATGGGAAGAGGAGAATAAAAATCACTTACAAAAAAGTTCATTTTCAGCGTAAAGCTGAACTCATGTATACCTTTCCAATCGAAACGGCTTGCATTTGGAACAGCATCTTCCTCTATCACGGGCTACTATCTGTCCAGAAACAAAGCAAACCAGTTACAATCTCTTATTGGAAATTAAAAGATATTAAGTGCACAAGACATCTTTGGAAATATAGCATCAGTTGACGCCAAAATTCACTCGTGTACTCATAAGGCCACCACTCACGAGGTATTGTCCACTTTGGCCCATTAGGCCTCATGATTTTATCCTTAAAAGGGCCCTCATGAGGTTAATTTGCTTATTTATACCATAGACTAGTCTTAACTTCAACCGATGTGGGAGAAACCCCCTAACAACAGCATCTAAGCATAATTAACCTCCTCTTCAATCAAATTTAATATTTGCTTTAGTTTGGGAGAAAATACGTCAAAAAGTACTTTAAAAAAGATATTTTATAAAGGATATGTATAAAGAAAATGAAATTTCCTTCTTCAATGTCCATATTAAGATGATCATCAGATTACTATCCCTATCCACATACCACATAACAAACATCACAGCATAAAGATAACCTGTAGCTGTATCCAAGCAAAGCTACTTTTATGTGCCCAAATCAAAAGTAAATAGAGGATCCAATGCAATTCAATATATAAGAAACAAGGTTTCATATGTAGCTGTTATTGATCTCAAAAGCAGCATGTAATTATGTTGCTCCGTGTCAGTATCCTAAAACACAGGCAATTCCACAGAGAACCTCTTTTCTTTATTTTCTATGCGTTTTTGTGGATAGGTGTCTGGGTGAGGTGGTAAGGCAAACATATCTCACCGACTTAGAAAAATTAACATGAACCAAGCATCTCATATTTAGTTTATGGTGATTGCTAAAGACCATGAATGAGAAAACAACTAATTTTTTTATTCAAAACATGGCATTATGCTAACATTGGAAAGCACACTTGAAGAGAAATTTCTAGGAAGACAAATATCTCAACAAAATCAATTATAATAGGACTTTTACAGAGCAGGTGATACTATATATTCTTAAACTGTATTGCAGATGAAGAAATGTCTTAATAATAATGTAAAGTGAATAGCATGTCAATGGATCTACAGAACAGATCAACAATCAAAGATAAATAGATAATTGAAAGCAACTATATTGATAATCTGTAAAAACTTAACACATCCACCGACATTAAGAAATGAAAGCATTATTATACTACCATCATGAGAAATATGAACATCTATACATCAATGATAGATAGGTTGGCTAACATAAAAGACGGAAACAATTTTCCCCATATTCCGACTAGATTACATAATTCCCTCACCACTAAATAATGCGCATCCTCGAAGGAAATTGTATCTTTCTGCCCAAGGTTATAAATGCAATAAAATGTTTCTATAGAAAGAAGAGAAAAGTCATTTTGACTATGACTCCTATTAGCTCTCCCCTGTCCTTGGAAAACATTTAAATCAAACATATTGCGCTCCTAATCAGAACAACCTGACTTTTTCGTATACCCATCTCTCCCAAGTAAATGCTAACTCTACCTGTACCTGCTCACAGTTGCATCAAGTTCTGATAGTTCATTTTAAATTTGACACTCATCTAAAACAAAAATTTCATCTCAAATTTCATCTCACTAATGTTTTTTCTTTTTTCTTTTTTTGAAAGTAGCCAAAAAAATGGAGTTTCTTACAAGCTTTGACTGTCTGGTTAATATATAAGAACCACCGGTAATCATTTGGCTAGCCAGCAATCAGCAATCAGCATCCTCAATTAATCTACAAGGTCGTCAATAATAAAATGACAAAGCACATTTGAAGCAAAAACCAAAGTTTGCATAATTATTATGAAACAAAATTCCAAACAGCAAGCAAATCTTATGCACAAGTGTAGATATTCAAAGCAAAATGGCTGGTCTTCATTTTTCAAGTCAAAAGTGCACATGGTTGAAGTCAGGATTAAGCAAACAATCGCAATCATATCCATAAAATTGATAAATGAACAAACAAAATGAGAAATGGAGCCAATTAAATTTAAATATATCAAGACTTTTGTTAATTAGAAAACAATAATGTCATGAATGAAGAAAGAGCAGTAGGTGCAGAAGCAGAAGATCGCTTCGCAGTAGTAGTAGTAGTAGTAGTAGTACCGGCGGCGGCGGCGGCGGCGCGCCTCATCTTCTGAATCTGGATTTCAGACTCCACAAGCATCTTCATCCTATGACACTCCAACTCTTGCATAAACTTCATTCTCTGCTTCTCCAATTCAATAATCCCAATTTGTTTCTTTCTCTCCACTCTCTCGTAGATTTCCCCCAATCGCTCTATTGCCGTCGCCACTTCCCCGTATTTCTCCTCCTTTCTCTTTCTTTTTCTAACGCTCGGCGCCTCCGTTTCCTCCGCCGCAGCCCGAGCTTGTTGTTTCTTCGACCTTTTAGTGATCTTCGAACCGAAGAGACTGTCCATGGTTTGGAAGAAAGGCCAGGTGCTGACGCAAGCTTCCTCGGACTCGGACTTGGAGACTCTAGCTTTCTCGACTTTGTACTTCTTCTTGACGGTGTCGATTCGGTTCTTGCATTGGATGTCCGTACGGTTGAGTCCGTGACGGTTGTTGACGGCATCGGCCAGTTCCTGCCAGTGGTGCTGACGGATATTGCCGCGGTTGGCGTTCAGGTAACGCTCACCCCACGCCTCTATCAGTGTGGCGGTGGCGTCCTCGCTCCATATGTCCTCTCGGACGGGCATCAACGGCGATTTGACGACAGCGACGGCGACGGTGTCCTCCATTAAATGCCAGTATTGTTGCTACTGAGAACGGATTTTTTTTTCGGCTGGAATGTGCACTCGAAATGTGCGACGGAGTGAGAGCTTGACTCTGTAACGTTATTAGTACATTCCATAAACATTCGACGGCAGGTGATCGTGTCGTGTTGTTGCTAGCTGTACCGGGAAGTTGGTTGGCTCGCTTAAATTTTATTTTAGAAATTTACACTTATACACTAATTTTTAGTTGTAATCTCGCGCAGCGATAACGTTTTACTTTTCTTACACAAACACCCCTACTTTTCATTGACTATTGTTAAAGACTTGGTTATCTTTGGAATGACCTTGCTAAGTGGATTGTCAAAATTTCTCTAATATAAGTTGAAACTAATTTTTAAATGATTTTTTTTAAAAGTAACTTAAACTAATTAATTAAAAATAAATAAAGTAAAATTATACGATATTTGATGATTGCCTCATTGATTGAAGGAGATCCCTTTTTCCATGAACTAGAGGAATCGCCCCTAAATAAATTATAGATGTTATATAAGTTTCTCCATTGGCTAGCCACGTCATCCAAAATCTAAAATGTGAGGTCACGTATGCTAAATATGCATTAAAGCTATCGGATCACGTATGTTCAATATGCATTAAAAATGTCAAATCGTGAAAAGGGTTGTGGAATCATTATGGTGTTCGATGAATTCAAAAACTACTCATCGATAGCATTCTCGATAGCTCCAAACAGTTCGCATCAATAGTTGTTTGGCAAACTCAATGGAAAAAAATCAAAGGTATTAAATGTAACAGAAACAATAAGTGCATGTTTATTAGGTGAGATTGGACTAATCTCAATCCAATCACATGTTTGTGGTCTACATGGGATTGGATTTCTCAAATCCCGTTTAGACAATTAGTGAGGTTGTTGCGGGACTGTTGAGTCTCGTCATAAAGGGTGGGACTATTTAGTAGTCCCAACCTTTGTACTTTTTTTTTATTAAATTATTTTATATATAAAATGTTAAATTTATTTAATCTATTTTAAAATTTAATTTAATTTGTGTTATTCTTTTTTAATATTAATATATTTTATTCTAATATTTTAAAAAATATTTTGTTAATATCAATTAAAAATTAAATGTTATTTTATTTCAAAATAATTTTATTTATTTTTAAAAATAATTTATTTTATTAAAAAAAATAGTTTAAATAAAAAATTTAGCCAAATTTTATTTAAAATAATTTTATTTTTCTTTGAATTGAATTGATTTAAAATGATTTTATTTATTTAAGAATTAATTTAATATAATTTTATAATGATCTCTTACATAAGATAATTATTTGTTATCCAATCTCATGTTATACTAAACAAAAGACGGTATTATTTTAGTCCAATCCATACTGTATCAAACACATCACAGTACTAATTTAGTTAAATCCAATCCAATCCAATCCAATCTCATAAAAATATTTTAATCATATCCAATCCAATTAAATCTCTTGCGCAAGACAAGCTCTAAATGTACATTTATGGCTCATAATCGCTAGAATCATGATTTAGTCATTGAATATGGACAATAAGGTAATAACTAATAAATGCAGTAATGGCCGGAAACAAATCATACTAATTAGGAAGCAATTAATGCACAAATAATGGTCTTCCAATGTGAATGAGAAACATTATCCTCAAAAATGGTAACCACATTTTTCCAATTAGGGATAAACTCTATCCATTTTATCTCTCGATTTCTACTTGGTTATTTTGATATGATCAAGTCTTAATAATTTTTTATGTATAAAATGTTGTGTTACTCATGGACCATTGACTTAGACATTAGTTAAACCGTTAAGAAGTCAACGGAAATTAGGGATTGTTTGTGTTTATAAAAAAAAAAGTTATCTCTAGGTGTGATTTCAATTAAAGTCAAGGGAAATTGGTGCAATTTTGCACCAAAATGAAATTAATACGAAACTAATTGTGTAATTCATCAAGGAAGTATGTGAAATTATCAATTATTAACGTAAAATTATTTGATGATCAAGTACTTACAAAATATAAATCTCTTTATCATATGTTAACATTTTCACTTAAGAAATGTGTCCTAGAAAGGTCTAGGAATATATTTTAGGTAGTGTATGGAACATGGCCACATGGGGATATGTGTGCCAATCCAATCCAAGTCTCCTGTCTCCTATAATTAAAAGGTCAGCCCCTACGTATATTCCTTGTCCCATACTCCCAGGCTCATTAAAGATTCAAGAATCATAGTATTTACTTTGTAGGAATATACTTCCATGTACTCTACACATTTTAAAATTCGAAACAAAGCCAGCTCTAACATAAGGGAGTTTCCACAACTTCATGATTTCATATGGACGAAAAGAACATTTTATTTATATCTGTAACATGTAATTCTATTATAGATAGATAGATAGATAACAAGTTAATCACTCTTAAATTCATTTGATTATTTCTTAAATTTATTAGAAATCTGTTTTGTCGATCTAAAAACCTATTTGTATAATCACTGCGCAATGTGACTTTATGGTAAACAATGATTATTAAATCTGACAATACTTAAGTTACAAGTTGTTGTAATGTAGTACCTCCTACTAACATAGAAAAACTTCAATGCTCATGTTGCATGTGCTGAGTGGTACACCAAACCATTAAAGTTTAAAACCTATCACATTTAGAAATACTTTTGCACATATCATGAGTAGAGTTTGGAGCTTAGTACACTTCAATTATATTTTTTTGTATGAAGTTTTAATGAGTCCTTTTCATGTGTACAAGCAAAATCTTTCTGACACCAAAGTCAATGATTCAACTCTGCAATTTAAGTGAAAGTTGAATAGTTATGAAAAAGAATTCAAAATAATGAATAAAGGTTTGGATGCATGGTTTGGTGTATAGGGAAGTTGTGTCGGGACAGTGGTTGATTCGAGGGATAACCGTTACCTATTTAAGAAAGAAAACTAGGTTAGAAGTGTCGACTGGTCGACACTTATACTCCGACATCCAAATCAGTATCGATTATAGAGAGATAAAAGTCTAGAGAGATAAAGAGCTATAAATTACGAGAACGTACCTCATTTATGAGAACAATAATGCTACACATCCCACTTAAAATCCCATATTTTTCATCCCAACACATGTGGCATGTCAGATGTCAAATGGTTAGTAGATACATGTGGTAGGTGAGATAAAGCATCATTAATGTGTATCCACTCATAATTTGACATCTCACATGCCACATGTGTTGAGATGAAAAATGTGGGATTTTAGGTAGGATGTTTAACATTATTCTTATGAGAATGTTTCATCTATTTATAGATGAAGTTGCGTCAAATTCATAGTCAAGTGCTAATGCTTGGATGTGATTGGTTAAGGCTTATATGATATAAGCACTTGAGTATTAGCGGTTTTGGTTCGGCTCTTTGTTAGAGTATTGAATTGAGCCACCCTATGCATGCACAGCACGTACTCTATTAGCAAGTGGTACTGACATTTATAAGGGGCGTGGTATTCTTTATAGAATCAACGTCCCAACATAAACCGTAAGTTTATTGCTTAACCTTGAAGCTATCGGTTCAATGTCCCGAATCGGTTTGGGTCCAAGATCTGGTGATGAAGTTCGCATACCCTACAATTACTTTTTTTTTTAATGTACCCATGGGCTTCAGATCGCTATTCTGTTAGGCCCAAGGCTTTTGGGTTTTATATGGGCCCTGTTGACAAATTTAATATTATCATAGCCATTAAAATTATACAACTTAGACTAAATAATTTTTGAATATTTTGATAATCCTACCATTTAAAAAAGATTTTTTTAATTAGTAATCAAACGATCAACAACTTCTCATTAAAAGCTCTACTTGTATAAGGTCTACTCCTAAAAGATCTACTTAAAAAAGCTCTTCTAAACATAGCCGAAAACTCAACCAAACAAGTACTAATATCTAAAGTTATTTAATAATAATACAAACAATTAAGAGTAATCTATCACAACCATATATAGTCAAATTAATTAGTTAATTGAACGAGTCAAGATCAGAAAGATTTCTGTAGCAAGCAGATAACAAAATCTGTCACTGACACCATCACAAAATAGCAGCAAAAATTTAACCCACATTAATCACTGGACTGATGAGTATCAGCCCACTCCAGAAACTCATATTATCATAGAAACTGAAACTATAATGGGATTCACAAACCAGTTTCACTGTGTTTGCTTAGCATTGATTTTTGTATTGGGAGCTTGGTCTCCACAATCCATGGCTCGTAATCTCCAAGATGCATCCATGTACGAGAGGCACGAGCAATGGATGACTCGCTATGGACGAGTGTACAGTGACAATAATGAGAAGGAGATGCGCTTCCAGATTTACAAGGCAAATGTAGCACGTATTGAATCTTTCAACAAAGCCGACAACAAAACGTACAAGCTAGGCGTCAATGGATTTGCAGATCTTACAAACGAAGAATTCAAAGCCTCGCTAAACAGATTCAAAGGCCATATATTCAGTTCCCAAAACGAATTGATTTCATACAAATATGAAAATGTCACCGTAGTTCCACCTACCATGGATTGGAGAATGAGAGGCGCCGTCACACCCATCAAGGACCAAGGCAAATGCGGTAAGTGCATGCATGCATGTGTCAGTTTTCAGTCGTATCAGATATGATATGATTTGATATGGTAACATTTTCAATAACAAAACAAAGGGTCGAAATCTTGATAATTTCTAACAAATTCTCAATCTTTGGTTGATCAAAATATACGTACGTAGGATGTTGCTGGGCATTTTCAGCGGTTGTAGCCATGGAAGGAATAACTCAGATAAGAACTGGGACACTAGTTTCATTATCCGAGCAAGAATTGGTGGATTGTGACACAAAGGGTGCGGATCAAGGCTGCAATGGCGGATTAATGGACAATGCCTTCAAATTCATCGTACAAAACAAAGGACTAACAACAGAAGCAAACTATCCTTACACTGGAGTCAGCGGAACATGCAATGCTAACAAGGTAGCCATCCCTGCATCCAATATAAATGGGTTCGAGGATGTGCCAGCCAACAATGAGATAGCACTATTGAATGCTGTTGCTAATCAACCAGTTTCAGTGGCCATTGATGCTGGAGGGTATGAATTCCAGTTCTATTCGACGGGTGTGTTTACAGGAGCCTGCGGGACTAGTCTAGACCACGGCGTTGCTGCTGTTGGCTATGGAGTGGATGTTAATGGGACCAAGTATTGGTTGGTGAAGAACTCTTGGGGCACTGGTTGGGGAGAGCAAGGCTATGTAAGGATGCAGAGAGATGTTGTTGCAAAGCAAGGACTCTGTGGCATTGCTATGCAACCCTCCTACCCAATTGCCTAATTTTATTTTTTTTAATATTATTGCATTCTATTTTCTGTGTAAAATTAAATTTCTGTCTATGGAAGGTTGCATTGTCTACTTCTGCCATTTCTGATTGTTCAATTTCTCAGCAAGAAACTCATTCGTGTACTTGAATTTGAAATGAGTATGTAAAAATTTTAAATCATCATTTTTGTTTTTATACTTGTGGAGTCGGAGACACTTTCTGGGTCAATCAACAAAACAAATAAGCCCATTAATATGATGAGCCCAAATAGTAAATACCAAATATTAGAACGAAACCAGGCCTGTGAATGACTTTTTTTTTTTTTTTTTTTTTTTAAGGGTGAATGACTCTCTTGGCTCAATAAACCATGTGGAAAATAGAACTCAAATCAGCGGTCTAAAAATGGTGTCCCAATTTATATTTAACTAACCAAATTGGGATATGTATCTATATTTATGGAAGAAGTTGAAAAAAAATAATTAAATGTAAGTAGACACATGTCTTAATTTGGTTAGTTAGACACAAATTAAGACACTATTTTTAAACGGTTGATTTGAGTCCCTAGAAAATAGACAAGAAAGAGGAAATTTGTACGTTTCTTGATATTTAAAATAACAATAATGCTCCGATTTGGGCTAATTATGTTCAATAAATTAAGTTGAGGATTATATCAAATGTAAAGTTGTGAGGTAGATTTGACCTTAAATGTAAGTCGAAATTTTCAATTGTTTTAAAGAGGATGTGATATTGTGGTGATAGTTGAAATAAGTATAAATAATTAATTTCTTGAAAGCGGAAAATCGGTACAAAGTACTATAAGGTGAAATTGTGGATAGCATTTACTAAAAATCGTTGAAGCATAAGAGAGTGGTAGCTTTCCACTCCAATCTTGAAAGTGACACTTTGTAATTATCAAACTCACACTTAGAGATAAGTCATGCGTATGCATGTGAAACATTGTGCAACCTATTGACCGGTTCCATCGCATCATTTTCTTTTTTAACAATGATGACAATTACAGGAAAACATTGATATGTTCATCCTAATTTTGTGAATTCCAGTTCAAAAAGTATGATTATAAAAAAGAGTGCCACTACGAAGCCTATTGATTCGTTGACCGAAGACTTTTACAGTCTTCATCGACCTATAAAGGTTTAAACACTTATACTTTGTATATATTGTTTCACTATTGTCTATAAAACAACAATAATTATAAAGAGACTTCTCTTTATATTGGGAACCGGCTTTTTTATTATTATGAACTTAGAATTGCCTTCTTTCGATTATAAAAATAGATATCTGATTCGTATGTTTGTTTTTTATCTCGGTTTAACCCGTCCAATATTCTACTCTTACATACTATAAAATAGGATGCTGTACTTTTAAGTGAAATAGCATGCCACTATATTTATACTATATAGTCTATACCAATAATATCATTATATATGAATTAATTTTGTGTAACATGTCGACAATGGGTAGTAGCACAGATTACTTGATGTGTCCATTAATGATTAATGCACTCAATTTTTTTTTTCGAAGATTAGATATTGGGTCCAATTCACGTTGGATAAGGATGAAGACACGTGTATGGAAAAAAAAATAATCTAAAATTGGAGAAGAACTTGGGTACATCCGATGCACCATGCATCTCCCACCCAGATGTTGTCATGTTAGTAAAATTAAAAAAATTTGCGAACGTGGCAACATCTGGGTGGGAGATGCATCGTGCAGACGTGCATCCCGCTGCACCCAAGATTTAGTCCTAAAATTGATATGGCCAGGTGGCAAAGTGATTACTGGATTTGAGTAATGAAGGTGACACAATTCATAATTGTATCCAGTTTGACAAAATGGTGATAATGAATGTCGTTATTGGCTTTGTTAATTTTATTTTATGCTTATATAATCCGAAAATTTGGAAATCAAACAAACAAAGGTAATCCCCTTTGGGCCCCACTTTGATTGAAAACCTCATCCAAAGAGAATCCCCACTCACTCTCTATTAAGATAAGGCCTAGACCTTTCTTCAAGTACCCAAACCCAATTATCATTTCATTTTCCTTATGTCTTTTTATATATATTTCATATTTGTGATGGGATATTTTTCCACGATTTAAAGGACATATCTCTTTCACTCTTTGTGTTACGGAGTAGTTATCCATACAAGAAAAGTCATGGCATGCCGTGACTCACGAGTTGCCGATGGCTTATGATAAAATAAAAGAATCTCCAACCCAATGCGTTTGGAGAAAATAAAGTGTTATATATGATAGATATTAAAAAAGTTAGAAAAACTCTCTTCAATGTTAGAGCATCTCCAATGCAAATATGTATTTTTGAGTTTCTAAATAGTACCACATCAGCATTTCTATTTATTATGGGCTCACTTTTAATTTTTTTTTTAGAGAAATGCATATTCATATCTCCAATGCAATTATCTAAAGTCAAATATGCATCCATTCTAAATAGTGCCACATTAGCAATTTCTATTTATTATGGGCCCACTTTTAATTTTTTTTTTAGAGAAATGCATATTCATATCTGCAATGCAATTATCTAAAATTAAATATACATCTATTTTATGTCAAATCATAATAAAACAATGATTACACTCTCTCTCCTATTTTATGTTAGTTGAAAACTTTCATTTTATTGGTGGAAAGAGTTAGAAATCCTAGTCAGCATTTCTAGGAGAGTTTCTAGAATTAGAAACCCAACTCCATATTCTCTAACTTTTTTTGGGCCACATCATCTCCATATTCAACTTAGATAATAGCATTGAAGAGAGTTTTTCTAACTTTTTTAATATCTATCATATGTGGCACTCCATTTTCTCCAAATACATAATTGCATTGGAGATGCTCTTATTATCTAAGTTGAATATGAGATTCGGACAACTAAATCTTGGGTGTAGCGGGATGCATGATGCATTGGATGCACCCAAGTTCTTCTCGGTTCGGACAGTTGGATGATGAAAGTGATGTGTGTGTCAAGTCGAGTGATATTGTTTACTATTACTAGTAAGTATATTTGGACAGCTTGGTTCCTGTCCATAGTATTAGTGTATTACGTGTTGGGTGTACTCATCATATACAATCCAAATCACCGCTATCTCTATCTACTCGCCCGCCACGTGGTTGTTGCACTGATTCACCATCCTGCCCATCACTCTCCAACAAAAACCTTTCCTCACTTGTGCCACGTGAATATCATCTTCCTCGATTATTTCTTTATTCATTTTAGAGCTACTTTTTTATAGTTTTAAGGATAGGAGGAAAAACTTACCCATGCACAGTAATTAGGGGTATTATCAATTTAGTCCCTAAGTTTTTATGAAACATCAATATTTTAGTTGTGTTTTTTTTCTAGGATCTATGGTCCTTTACTTTTCAGAAATACATTAAATTGGTCCTTCTGACTTTAATTTTGATGATCAAACGTAACATAAAATATAGATCAACAATTTTACCTTTTGTATTTAATTATTGAATGAGAATGACATTTTTACCCTCCATTCTTTTATAATTTGACAACTTTACAATTTTGATTGTCCAATAAAAAATTGACATATGTTATAAAACTTTTTTTATAAAAAAAAATAAATACTTAAAAAATTAAAATAATAATAGAAAATTAATAAAATACATTAAAAACAAATAATATCATAAAAATATTACAATTTATTTAATAAAAAATCTATATATATATATATATATAAACTCTTAAAATAATATAAAAATATTTATTTATTTTTTAAATGGAAATACATTAAAAAGGAAAAATGAATTTATTTTTTTAAAATTGATCTCCACCATCCATATCAAAGATGGATGGTGGATATGAAATGATTTTTTTTAAAATGACAGTTTTAACCTTAATTAAAATTACTAAAGGAGATAATAACAACTCTAAAGACACTCCATACCCATTTTTTATAATTCAAAGTTTTGTTCTTTTCTTTGACAAACTTGGTGATAGAACATAGAAGTGATATGAAAGAATTTGATACATTTTTTTACTTCACAAACTGGTGACATAATTGATAGGAAAAAATTGAATACAAATTGTGAGAGCTTATTGGCTTGTATTTTTGAACCGGCAATAAAATTTGGGTTGAGTCTTGCTGGTGCAATGCTGCCTACAACTTCTGATGACTTTCATACAAGTAATACTATTTGTGGATTTTTTAAGTCCTCTAGAATCTCAAAGGTAAATCATCGTTGCTTTGCTTGAATTATTATTTAACTAAACATTTGGATAAAATTTTCCTGATAACCGGGCTGATGTGGCATTATGTCAATGGTCATCAAACAGTGGGAGATGAGACAGCCCATTCAAATGTAACACGTGTTTTATAGTAAATGGCATTGAATGGTATGTTTTTGGTATTTCAAATTTCTATGTTTAAGATGATTGGGAAGAATATTAGGTTACTGTATGTTCATAAGCTTCAGTTTGAAGTGTTGAAGAGAGCCAGTTACAGTCGAACATACTTGGCCTGTGCTGGTTCAGTTCAATTACATTGATATAATATTGCTCATCTTTTTTATCGGGGCTCCTTAAGCATATATATATATATATATATATATATATGTATGTATATATACAGAAATTCTATTATCAGTTCGAACTGACAAAAGTTATATCAGTTCCGTGCATGTGGGCCACTGGATTTAAATACTTTAACTTAACTGTATACACTTGTCAGTCAAAGTATTTAAATTCAGTGGCCCACATGCAAGGAACTGATATAACTTTTGTCAGTTTGAACTGATAATAGAAAGACTGTATATATATATATATTACACTGGCCCCTCAAGCATATTAGTATATTACCATGGAGATACGTTTAAGAATCTGAAAATTAATAATGGACAATATTAAAATTAAATTAAATATCTTTATTTTTTAACATCAAGTGTTAATAGATAAAAAGGATAATTTTAGAACAAAATGAATTGTCTTTAGATTTTTTTTTTTTTTAATTTAAATTTGTAAAATGAAGTCTTTTTAGAAAATGACTAAATGAGTGTCAAAAGAAAAAGTTGGATTGTAAGGAGAATATCTCTTTGTTTTTTTTATTTCTCTTAATCCCACAACCGTCCATCACAACGATGGACAGTTCGAGATAATTTTTTTAAAATATGTTTATTTTTTGTGTATTTTTTAATTTTGTTAATTTATAATTTTATTTTGTAAAAAATAAAATAATTTTTATTTTATTGGCATGTTTTATGTTTAAAATACAAAATAAAAAATACTCATGGAACCGTTAAGTTGGCTGTCGAGTAACCCAACCCAACCAATTCAATCGATTTTTTTTTTCGTTGACCGGTTCAATTTGATGAAAACCGAAATATATTTATATAAAAAAATAACCTAATTTTCTAAGCAGTCAGCCACCTCTGCATTTTCAAACCAACAGAAACCCTAGATTTTCTCTCAACTCAAACTCACAGTCTCTCTCGTCCGCCGCTCGTCTTCGAGTGCTCATCCTCCGGCGATCCGCCTCCGTAATTCTTCCACCGACGCTTGTATCCCGTCATTCTTCCTCCAACGGCCGTCCTCTGCTCGCGTTGGCTTTCCGTCCTGTTCGCTGTTTCGTCCTCTGATCACGACGACTGGGCGTTCTTCCTCCGACGCTCGTCCTCTGAGAGTGTTGCGCCACCGCTTCTCTGCTTTCCATCTTCAGGTATGGCCCTTTTGATTTCTCATTTTAAATAGCTTTTCTGTGCCAAATCACAATTTCACTATGTGATTGTGGATAGTATATAAATGCAGCAATCCATGCTTACTATGGGTGTCAATGCTCACCTTTAGGCTTGTTTATTGGTTGTGAAGGTTAATTTACTGCCTGCTGAAAAATGGTGAGGCATTATGCAATGAAAGGGCAGAAAAGGAAGAAGAAGAGACAGGAGAATTATGATAGAGAAAAAGAAGAGGAAGAAGTTCAAGAAGAAGAAAAAGAACAGAATGAAACAGTGAAGAGAGCGAAATTAGAGGAAACAACCCAAAATGATGAGAAGAAGTCGGAAGAAGAAGAACAAGATGTTAGTGCTCATGACATGGAGGGTATTCCAATTACCTTAAGTGATCAAAATTCCAAGAAACCTGGAGTTATCTTTGTTCTTGAGAAAGCTTCTCTCGAAGTTGCAAAAGTTGGAAAGGTCTGTACATTTGAACTCTTTTCTATCTACCTATTTATTGGCTTTTTAGCTTGTGGGTTTTGGTTTGAAGCTTTCAAGATTGGAGTCCTAAACTTTTATTTTGTGGCTTTTATGTTTGCAGAGCTACCAGATACTGAATTCTGATGATCATGCCAATTTCTTGCGGAGGAATAACAAAAATCCAGCTGATTACAGGCCTGACATTGTTCATCAGGTTAGTTGAGTTGGGAATTAGAAACTGATTTTCTATGTGAACAACTAAACATCTGTGAAACTCTTTTGTAAGCCTAAATAAATAAACATTTGCCTTTGCATAGTCTCTTTTGACCAAGCTTTTGTCTAGACCAAACTTGTAATTAAGGGTTTTTATCCACAGTGATGACTATAATAAAAGTGTCCCATCACCTCATAAAGCTATTATTTCTAGATTGAAATGCTATAATATTTCTAGTTATATTATGAATTTTTTTTCTTTCAATAGTTAAAATAAAGTGTTTCCACTTACTGTTATGTTCAGGCTCTCCTATCGATTTTAGACAGCCCGCTAACTAAGGCTGGGAGGTTGCGAGCTGTGTATGTTAAAACTGAAAAAGGTGTTCTATTTGAAGTCAAACCTCATGTTCGTGTACCAAGGACATACAAGCGATTTGCTGGTGTCATGTGTAAGTTCACCTGATCTCTCTCAAATCCTTTAAACGTCGTTCCAATCTTTGTGTTCTTTTCATTGCCTTTGACTTTGAGGAGTATCTCTGTTGCTAATTTGCACTATTTTTAACATTTATGCAGTGCAGCTGCTACAAAAACTAAGTATAACAGCTGTTGGTAAGCGTGAGAAACTATTGCGTGTGATCAAGAATCCTGTTACCCAGTATCTACCTGTAAACTCTCGAAAGATAGGTAATCTTAAGTTTCCTTAGTATATTCATGTTATATGTTGTAACATGATATGTAAAAGTTTGCTTGGATATCAGGTTTCTCATTTAGTTCGGAGAAATTGATTAAGATGAGGAATTACGTGGACACTGTCAATAATGAATCAGACCTTGTCTTTGTGGTACGCTCAGATGCTTTCATATATTGCAACAACTACTGCTTTCGTATCATATTGTGTCTGATTTAGACAATTAGACTTGTATCCTTTATTCTCTATCATCATCTTATATATTTTCAGGTTGGTGCGATGGCCCATGGGAAAATTAATACAGATTATACAGATGATTACATTGCGAGTAAGTCCATCTTGCATTGTTATTTCCTTGTGTATTCTGTTCTTGAAAGGCCTGGACTTTTACATTCATCTGAAGTTCATATTATTTTTCTTGTTTACGTCAGCATCTTTTTCTGTTCTGTTGAGAAACTCTAAACCCCATTTTTTTAATCGCCAGTGAAGCTGAATTTAATACAATTGAAGTGCTTTATTGTGTAGCTTTATCTGACCTGTTAATTTTTCCGGAATACCAATTACTTGTTTATTTTGGAGAAAAGCTTCAATACACCTAGGCGTATATGCTCAAACCACTTATATTGTGTCATGTGAATTGTGAAACACATCTCTCATGTGATTGGTTATTCATATCACATGACATGATTTGAGTGGTTTGAGCGTGTACGTCAGGCACACTGAAGCTTTTCTATTTATTTTGTGCTCCTGATGATAATTTAGAGGTTGGAACTAATAATTTTTTGTAATTTTGTAATTATTATCTTTTCCAGTTTCTGGCTATCCGATGAGTGCTGCCCGGTGCATTGCCAGAATTTGTGAGGCTTTGGAAGATAAGTGGGATCTATTGTAAACCAAAATTTTTGTTCCGTGCTTTTAGTTAAACAATATTTGTCTCCATAATTTCTAGTTTCAACATTTTGAGTTAAATTAATTTTCAAAGAGAGATGTAAACTAAAAGCCGATGAGCTCAGGATCATTAGCATATTGATAATAAATTTGCTAAATTCCCAAAGTTTAAATGTTTACTTATATTCAGTGATAAATTTAACTACAGTTAAGAAATTTCATGTTATACTATTTAGATTACATTTATTCATTATTGACTTGGATGTCACATAAGCTATAAGATCCCCCCCTTACACCGTAAGTACTCTCGAGACAATCTCGGAATTATCTCAAACATGATACATAAATAAAATAGAATATTTATAGTTTCTATCTTAAAATATTTTCTGTAAAATTGCATATTGCAAATATGTGTATCATAATTTTATTTTATTAATTTTGTGATAAATAATTTTTTCCGAAAGTATTAATCAGAGTCGGTCATATGAAAAGGCATAAAATCATGAAAATACGCACCATTATTTGCGTGAGAGCGGGATAGATGATCTTTGTCACTAAAAAACAATTACTTGTCAATTCATATGGTATATATAAAGAAAAAAAAAAACCTTATCAATTGAGCTTTATAATCTTAAATAGTATTATATGTTGTAAGCAACATTATTGATCCTGTTGAAGATATGTGTGCCCTACAAATCTCTATCTCTTGAAATATAGCATAAAAACAAGTCAAATTCCTCAAGTAACCAGTGATCCCTCCACATATTTATTTTTATCACATTTAGCATATAAATAATATCTACCGGATAACGTAAAGCAAACCTAAGAATCTCACACACAAATTGTGATTTATTCTAATCATTGTGTGCCCACCTATAATTCCAACCTTCAAAATTAACATCTTTCAAAATAAATAAATAAATAAATAAATAAATAATAATAATAATAATAATAATAATGGAGGTTCTTTAATATTCTAATTTGATTCTATCATTTTTACTTTATTCCCATATATATATATATGCTTATAAATATGTACAGTATAATTTGTCTAAAAAATATTCTGTAATTTTTTATTTGTCTCTAAATAATATTATAAGTTATTATAATATCAATTATCACTATAGTAACATATAATATTATTTGTCTCTAAATAATATTATAAGTAATTATGCGTATATAAAAGGTATTGCGGTATACTTCTCCTTTTCATAAAGTAATAATTTTCCACACCATTGTAACATTTATCACTTTCTTTAAAATTATCCACCGAATAACATCAAATTGGTATCACAGAAATTGGAATTTAAAACTATACAAAATGAAATAAAATAAAAAAAGTCTTTAACGACATAATCTAAATTATTAATGGTCTTGTTAATTCAAATCTAAAAATACTTTGAAATGAAAGAAATGCTCCAAATCTGATTTATAATCTGTCAAATGAAATTGTGAAATTGTGATATGGGGTCGGTATTTTTTTTCCACCCCCGATTTAATTTCGGTATGGTTACGGGATTTCAAATCCCCGCCCAGCCCAGCCCAGCCCTCTCCACGAACCCCGTTTATCAATAAATATATTGAACAATGTAATTAGTACTGTGACTACTTCATAAAACATAATTTTCCCTCTTTTTTAACAATTCAACTAATATAATTTTCCCTCTCTTTTTTCCCCCCTTTTTTCCTCCATTGAAACACTACTCCATTCAAAATCATTATATATAATATACCCTCACACTATTGTTTTCATATTATTCAATAATTTTGATATGATCTTTATCAAAAAGCCATTAAAAAAAATACATTAATAGGATGGAGATAGTATGAGGTAAAAAATCAATCTCCTAATGGGAAATCCCCATATCCACACCGTTTATTTTAAGGTGGGTATTCACCGGGATGTTATTTCTCATCTAAATTGATATTGGGAATGATAATAGAAAACATGTCCCTGACTCGTACCATTGACATCCCTACATATTCCCTCTTAGTTTCGGTGGTGTGCACCTTTCATTTTGAATTGTTGGTTCTCGTAGATTTCGACAAACACTTTACTAGTTTCAATGTCAATTTTTCCTTAGAAAATGATTTTTTATTTTTTATTTTTCGATACAAGTAAGGAAATTGCTACCATAAATCTCATAGCGAGGTAAAGGTGAAGGAAGTGAAAATTTACCTCCAAGGATTATAAATACATTAACCCTTAAGTTTGGCATTAATGCATTTTGAGAGCAAGTATGTATTTATCTACTCAAACCTCCTATACTTTTGAAACTGAACTAATAAAAAGATCAAATTGCCCTTAGTTATTAAAATTTAAAAATAAAGATAATCATTTAATAATAAAAAATTGGCTTAAATTAATTGAAGAAAATTCTTTCAATGGAATATAAATTAAAAAATTAATCTCCAAATAAAAAAATTATCTTCATTTTAAAATTAAAATTTTTGTTGATGGTTTTAAAATAAAAAATTTTAAAACAAAATAAGTATAAATGAGCTATGGAATTATTTTCATTTTTAATAACTTACCTTTATAAATTGTAAAAAAAAAAAAAAAAAAAAAAATTAAGAATGAAAATAATTTAAAATTTTAAAAATAGATTTTTATTTTTCCATTTTAAAATTATATTATATTGAAAAGATTATCTTTAATTAATTTAATTTAATTGTTTATTATAAAATGATTTTCATTATTTTTAAATTTAATAACTAAGAGCAATTTAGTCTTATTATTAGTTTAATTTTAAGAGTATGTGAGGTTTGAATAGATAAATGAATACTTACTCTCTAGTTGTATTTATACAAAACTTCAGGGGTCGATGAGTGTATTTACCCCAAAATGATATAATAAAAAGGAGTGGTGAGTGGTCCTTCAATGGAGGAATCACCCGCTATGTTGTTGATGTATTTTATTTTATTTTTATTATTTTTAATTCCTGTAAAAAGTAAAATGCAAGATATTGTTTCAAAAGGGAACAGAATCCACCACACTCGATACAAGAGTTACCTTTTTCTGGAAATTTTGTGAAAATGGCCTTCTTTGTTTTTCTTCAACCGAATATTTTCAGAATCCACAACTTTGGTAAAGCATAATTTAAAAAGTATAAAAACTTGGTTTCTAACAATTATTTTCAACAAAAAAATATATATATATATATATATTTTTTTTTCAAGCTAACTAAAAAATATTTAGGTTTTTTTTTTTTGAAGAAGTAGAATTAAAAAAACTAAAAAATTATACTGTATTTCCACTACTTTTACTCTCGAAATATTAAAAGTATGTTTTACTTCATTTATTTAATAAAATAATTAAAAGATTTAAGACTTTAGAGAACTGTCAAATAACCTTGTAGTTACGATACAAATTTTAAGGTCTACGAAATTTTAAAATTGCCAATGGCCTCTTGCCATTGTGGTGTGACTCTCCAATGGGAGACTCCACCACCATGGTTCAATACCCGGCATATGTATATATATATATATACAATTTTATTCATTATCCCATCTCATGTGTGGGTGCCCTCTCCTCCTTACGCGAGCAGTTGTTCGAGCTGTGCTAATAAAATCCAATTCTTGCAGGGTCCCGACAGTTGTTGTAATTTTTTTTTTTTTTTTAAAGAAATTTTAAAATAAAAATAAAATTATATAATTTCACCATCAATGTGGTTGGCACTCGACAGTAAAGATGTGATTCCATTTATCAATATTTCAAGTTAGAGTCGTGCAGTTGAGTAATTGCAAGTCTTAAAGGATAATAAAGTAGTCAAAGTTGATGTATTACTTTATCTTCTTAATCAAACAAGTTACGTGTGGTGCTTTGATGGGCTCATGGGCAGTCTTTTTCATGCTCATTTCTAATATTTTGTTTAGAGTAATGATATACCGTTCAAAATTTTTTAATAAATGAAATAAATATCTTATATATATTAGATAAGGTTGATTCGACGGTAAACCCCTCACACCTAATGGCATACCAAGAAAATTTTATTAGAGTAGGCTAAAATAAAACTATAATTTTTTTAAGCAAACATCAACGTTACTAAGAAATTTCATTACTTGAAAGCAAAAATACACCTAGATATGGGTGGATATAATGTGCCAATTACCTCTCAAAATACATATACATAGAGACTTAGGTGGCGTTTGGTTACTATGGTGGAATGGTAATGAGAATGAGAATTGGAATGGAATGGAAAGCTGATTTCTTTGTATGGTTGGGACTGTAGAATTAGTATCTGAATCAGTATTATTTTGTTTGGTTAACAATTGAATGGAATGGAATTAATTATATTTTGACCATACAAAACAGTTTTAATAACATGATGTATTATGGATAATAATAATAAAATATGAAAGTATAATATATATATATATATATATAAATTAATGTAATTAATAATAAAATTTATATTTTCAATTACAAAAAATGTATATAAAATTATAATATATAACATGTTATATATATATATATTACATAATAATATATATAATACAAATATTATTATATATTAGTAATATTAATATTATTATATATTATACAATATATAATATATTTTTGGATAATAATAATAAAATATAAAAGTATATATTATATATATATAATTATATATTATTAAATATAATATATATATATATAATATAATACGTATATATATATATATATATTATATTATATATAATATAAATATATAATATATATTATATATAATAATATAATACATAATACATATATATATATTATATAATATAATACATATATATATATATATATATATATTATAATATAATAAATATAAATATAAATATAAATAATATATATTATATGTAATAATATTATATATATAGTCTTTCTATTGTCAGTTCGTGAAAATAAATATATCAGGACGAAGAATGTGGACCACAGATTATGAAGAAGTTTTGACAAGTGTTTACACTTTGAGTCAAAGTATGTAAATCTAGTGGTCCATATTCTTCGTCCTGATATATTTATTGTTAGGACGAACTGATAATAGAAAATCTATATAATATAATAATATATATTTATATATCGTTATATATATTATAATAATATAATATATAATACACACACACACACACATATATATATATATATTATAATATATTATTTTTGGAAAGGAGGATATTTTTGGAATGTAGTTTGTGCATATGAGGGTATTTATGGAATAAATTTTTTAGGTTAGAATGGAATGAGCATTTTATTGGTTTTTGGATGGAATGCCCATTCCACCAAAATGGTGGAATCACCATTCCAATAGAATGCTCATTCCATTAGATTTTAACCAACCAAACATTGAGAATGGAATCCATTCCAGCCAACCAAACGCCACCTTAGAGAGTAGATAAACTTCCTATAAAACAACAATTAAAAAAGGCTAAAAGGCTAGACCTTTTTTACTTTGGAGAAACTTAGTAATAATAGATAAAAGTAAGGATAATATCGTAATAAAAGGTTAAGGGGTGTTATTATAATTATATTTAAAAAAAAAAAAAAAAAAACCGGGTCTGCCCTCTAACAAGTTAGTCACTACTCACAACTACACCACGAGATTATAGGGTCAAGTCCTCCTATTCTAAAAAAAAACCCCAAATTTATGTATGTAGTTGATCGGATCTACAATATTAAATTGTCGAGCTAGACACTAGCAACCTACAAAACAAACAGAAAAGTAGCGATTGTTAAGCCACACAGAGGGTTATCCCAGTGGGAAACTTTTCGACGTTTAAGTCAGTATGTTGTAGGAAGAAAAGTTGAATAAAGACAAAGAGTAAGCAATAACAAACCGTGAGTTCGACGCCTTGTGTCGAGTATAATAAATGGTACGATGAGGTCAACAAGGAATGTCGAAAGCCCAACCTCGTGGATGATCTAGAAATCAACGCAAAGTCGCCAAGGGTTTCCCCATGTTGGATTTGACTATGTCGAAGGAATGAACGGGTTGACACGTTAGATGTCGAGGTAGAGACAATAAATGAATTGTGAGAATTGCGGAGAAAAAGTATTAGAGCTTTCGTGTATGAGAATTATCAAAATCAAGACCCCTCTCTCTGAGAAGAGGTCTCATATTTATAGCGAAGGTCTTGAGCCTTCAACAACTAGCCCATTATTGTGAGGGCATGAATCTTAGACCCTTTATTGTCAGTTTTGATTCGATCGAACCTTGCAATAAATGCCATGATGACTCCTGTATGACGTTGAGATTCGAGTAACGCTCGACAATGATTAAAAGGGTGATCTAGGCCAATTATGATGCCTTTGACCACGTCTTCAATATGGCCAATATTCAGAAAATATAATTATTCAAAAAAAAAAAATGATGATATTGATCTCAAAATATAGAAAATATTGGAATATTTCGGCTAAAGTATCTATCATATTTACTTGACTGTTTTTGGTATTTCGGCTATAAACTATGCTACAAATAAACTTTAACTCGTCATTTTGGTGGAGCAACAGACAACAGTGCAACAATATTCTCTTGTTTTTTGGTATTATCTCTTGAGAGAGAAATATTAAAATAAAAAATTGGGGGAATTGCACAAACATTCCCTAAGGTTTGTTAAAATTGCACAAATATGGTAGTTTTGACCATATACACACAAACTTCCTTCAACATTTGAAAATTGTTGTACAAACAACCCCTACCGTTAGATGGATCCGTCAATCAATGGTCAAATATGTAAAAAGTCTAAAACACCCTATATTTATATTTAAACAAAATAAAAAATTTAAAAATAAGATAAAAAAAATATTAAAAAATCTTTTATAAAATATGAATGTATCTTAAATCTGAAAGCTGGAAAAAAAAAAAATCATCTTCAAAAATAAAAAATTCAGTTTGTACAATTCCCCCTTGATTTTAAATAAATGTAAAATTTAAAATTTATTTATTATTAAATTGTTCAAAAAACTATTTTTTTATTTGTAAAGATGAATTTTTTTTTTCTAGGTTTCAGATTTTAGATACATTCATGTTATCTAAAATATTAGTTTTATATTTTTTTATCTTATTTTTTAGTTTATTTAAAATAAAAATAAAAAGTATTTTAGACTTTTTACACTTTTGACCATTGACTAACGGATCCATCTAACGGCAGGGGATGTTTGTGCAACAATTTTCAAATGTTGAGGAAAGTTTGTGTGTATATGGCCAAAACTTCCATATATGTGCAATTTCATCAAACCTCGAGGGATCTTTGTGCAATTCCTCCTAAAAGTGAAGCTGAAATTTCTTGACAAAATAACAACTAAAATGAATAAAGTCTATCAAAGGACAAGAAAGCTCCCTTGCTATATCTATCTCTTACACACCAAAAATTCACTTCTCCAACTTAATTCTTGACCAAGCCAAACACACACACACGTCCTTGTCACGTGACTCTCCATTGTCCGTACCACAATTTACTCTTCCATTTCTCTCTCGTAGAGCAGCGCTGCTAATGGCCTTTGCAACCACCATCAACGATCTCCCCGACGCCATTCTCTCTAACATTTGCGCCTCTATATACGACACACGCTCCCGGAACTCTCTTTCCTTGGTCAATCGCAAGTTCCACCTCCTCGAGAGGACCACGCGCACCTCCATCACGCTCCGTGGCAACGCGCGCAACCTCTTCATGATCCCTACCTGTTTCAGATCCGTCACCGATTTGGACCTCTCTCTACTCTCTCCGTGGGGCCACCCTCTCCTCTCCTCCTCCTCCTCCTCCACCTCCGATCCACTGCTCCTCGCTCACCGCCTGCGACAGGCCTTCCCTCTTGTCGCTTCCCTCACCGTCTACTCCCGGTCATCGTCCACTCTCGAGGCTTTGCTGCCTCAGTGGCCGAGATTGAGCCACGTCAAGCTTATTCGTTGGCATCAACGGTTACAGTCACCTGTAGGAGCTGATTTCGTTCCTTTGTTTGAACAATGCGAATCGCTAACCTGTCTTGATCTTTCAAACTTCTATTACTGGACAGAAGATCTGCCTCCAGTTCTCCAAGCTTATCCAAAAATATCTGCAAATCTGACTCATTTGAATATCTTAACGGTGTCGTTTAGCGAGGGTTTTAAGACCAACGAGATTCAGGAGATCACCGCAGCCTGTCCGAATCTAAGCAAGTTCCTGGTTGCTTGTATGTTTGATCCCAGGTACATTGGATTCGTTGGTGACGAAGCTCTATCCGCTATTGCGATGAATTGTCCTAAACTATCGCTGCTCCATTTAGCCGATACGTTGTCTTTAGCTAATACGAGAGGAGATCCGGAAAGCGACAGCTTCACTTCAGAGGACGCCAGAATCAGTCGAGAGACTTTGATAGAGCTTTTTACCGGATTGCCTTTGCTCGAAGAGTTGGTTCTTGACATTTGTAAGAACGTGAGAGATAGTGCTATAGCTTTGGAGCTGCTCAAAACCAAGTGTCCAAATCTCAAACTTCTCAAGTTGGGACAATTTCACGGTCTCTGTTTGGCTATTGAGTCCCAGCTCGATGGGGTTGCTTTGTGCGGAGGACTCGACTCTCTTTCCATTAAGAATTCTGCGGATTTGACTGATATGGGTTTGATAGCGATTGGGAGAGGCTGTTGCAGGTTGTCTAAGTTTGAAGTTGAGGGTTGCAAAAACATCACAGTTCAGGGGATGAGAACGGTGACTTGTTTGCTTCGCAAGACTCTGGTCGACGTCAAGATCTCCTATTGTAAGAATCTCGATGCTAAGGCATCTTGCAAAGCTTTGGAGCCCGTCCGTGATCGTATCCAGAGACTGCATATTGATTGCGTATGGAGTGAATTGGATGAGAGTGTGAGTAGTTCAGAGGCATTCGCTTACAATTTTGACGTCCTCGAAGAAGATACTAGGACGAAGAAGAAATGTAAATACTCTGTAGAAGACAACAACAAAGCAGAGTTGAATAGCAATGGAAATGGGTTTTGGTGCAAGACATGGAAGAGCTTGAAGTACCTTTCTCTTTGGATTGAAGTTGGCGATCTTTTGGATCCATTGCCAACGGTGGGTCTCGATGATTGTCCCAACTTGGAAGAAATTCGCATCAAGGTGGAAGGAGACTGCCGAGGACGCTATAAACCGAGCGAGCGAGCTTTCGGATTGGACAAGCTCTTTGACTATCCACGGCTTTCAAAGATGCAATTGGATTGCGGCGATACCATAGGCTTCGCATTGACTGCGCCATCAGGACAGATGGATTTGAGCTTGTGGGAGAGGTTTTTCTTGAACGGGATCGAGAAATTGACTCTCGATGAGCTTCAATATTGGCCGCCACAAGACAGGGATGTTAACCAGAGGAGCCTGTCGCTCCCTGCGGTTGCGTTGCTTCAACAATGTCCTGTTTTGAGGAAGCTGTTTATCCATGGGACGGCTCATGAGCATTTCATGATGTTTCTTCCGATTATTCCTAATCTGAGGGATGTTCAGCTCAGATATGATTATTATCCGGCACCGGATCATGATATGAGTACAGAGATGAGACTCGACTCTTGCAGTCGTTTTGAGGAGGCTCTAAACAGGAAACGTGTTGATGACTAAATTTTAACGATCGACAAACAAAAATAATGATCAAATCCATCGAGTTGCAATGCTTTCATTGTACTCTTCCTGCTGCTTTTGACAAATAAATTTTGATAACTGAGTTCTTAAACTGCATGTTACATATATCATTTTAGTGTATTCTCTTTCTTCTTGTTTTTAAATTTCATACAATGTGGCGTAGAAACTTAAAAAGGCTGGAATTTAACTTCATGTTATAACCGAAAAAAGATAAGAGGAATTCGAGCTATTGTAAACTGAAAAAACATGCTATGCTTTTACAATTATTGGAAAAATCAAGATAGTTGTACAACTTGAAAAGCCGAGAATACATTGGAACAACTCTACCATGTTTTTTTTTTTTTTTTTTTTTTTTTTTTCTTTTTTTCTATACACAAGAAACGGATTGTTGTATTAGCAAAGTGAGTACTCGCAGTCGAGCAAGCGGGAAAGTATCTCCTCACAGCTTGGCCTTTCTTGTGGATCTGCCCAACAGTCTGCAACGAGAAAACGACACACGACACATTAGTTGATACAATTAAAATCACAAAGGAATCGAATTACAGTGCTATTTTAACTAAATTACAGAACCTGAAATTAGCCTGCCTAATGGACCTTCAGGAATCTCCAAGCGGGATCTTTCATTTGCAACAGCATAAACAACCTGGACAGAAGAGTGTATGAAAGCCACTGTTAAATTCCAACATCGAAATTGGATTTACTTTACAAAGATTTATAAGGTAAATGCAAAACTAGAGTCAGCATACCCTCTCTGGTAGTACACCTTCCCAAGGTCTATTTAGAGTGTAGAGCTCCCACATTATAACTCCAAAACTAAAAATATCGCATTTTTCCGTGAAGGGTTCATTACGAATAAGTTCCGGAGCCATCCATTCTGGAGTTCCAGCAGATGAGGAATCTCTTATGGGGGAGTCTGTCATTATTCTTGAGAGTCCAAAATCACAAATCTTGACAGTCCAGTGCTTATTCACGAGACAATTAGCACTTTTTAGGTCACGATGGACTATCTTCATGCGGTGTATGCACATCAACCCCCTTTATAGTAACCAACAGAAAGTTCCAATCAGTATAGACAATATTTCAAGATACTGATTTAACTTCAATTGCATCTGAAGAAAACACCCTCTCTTCGTCAATCTCTTAACTCATTTTTATTAAAAATGTGATTGGTTTTTAATATGAAATCAAATCCTAATAACATGTTTATAATAAAGTTGATCTATCACAAGATCATTAAAAGATGAGGTGGAGATTATAAGAGGACAGAATCCAAATTCCATCTGAAGGGAGGCATTTGAATCTATATAATAATAGTGACAAATATAAACATGGAAGATAAATTCTTTCAAAAAAAATAAAAAATAAATAAGCACGGAAAGATAAATAAGGTATCAATGCCAGCCAAGAGAGCGAGAAAGAAAAGAGATCTATGCCACAGAATCTAAGGGCATGAGTTAGTTTCATTGCCACCCAATCCAAACCGGAATATGACTTTTAAGTTAGAAAAAGATATTAAACACGGTATCCCTAGCTTTAAGAATGTGAAGCAGTCAATCAACCTTCAAATCAAAGAATTTTCCTTTCTTGTTTCCATCGGAGAGAATAAAAAGTGTACAAGCCCCACCAACATATGTATACAAGGGTCTCTTCTTATCTACTGGATCACTTCCGAAAAATCGCATATTTAAAAAAGTAAAGAATTTTCTAATTATTCATGTGATCCTACTTCACAACTTCACTAAGAGTATTCCAGTATATTTGGGTTGCTTATACGATATTGTTTTATCATTCTTCTCAATCCATAAATCAGAGGCAATAACAACTCCTTCCTGCCACACCATTTTTTTTTGTCCATCTTTACTGGAATTCCTTTCATTATGCCACCAATTACAAAGTGATAAAGTGCATTTAATTCTACTTCCATTCTCCATGTAAAATCATCAGCTTAAAACAGCTTAATTTCTATATCTTAGCTATCATATGACAGACACACTGCTGCTTTGATTTCCCAGAATACACTCTTCAAGCGTGGGTGGTCATATACTGGTTGAAACGTCACAATAGTTTAATAGGTTTCCTATGTTTTGCTTGTCTAGCCATACCCTATGGTCAACGACCTTTAGCCCCTCCACTCTAATGATCGAATCTCTATTCTATATTTCATGTCCATCAAAGTTTAACACTCAATTCTTGAACCAAATATCAAAAGAAATGTAAAACTTAAGGATGGAAAACTGTAACAGTCAAACTTAATTCCTAAAGATTGCAGCTACTACACATATAAGCTGTAAATATGATTTTAATTCCAAAAAAAAAAAAAAAGAGAGAAAATCAAAAGTAGCCATCCAAAACATTAGAATTTTGTTTCTAACCACATACAAAAGTTTAATTGTAAATAACCACATTTTTGAGAAATTACCTAAATACCCATACAAAATATTTCATGTTTTGTCAACATTTCAAGTTTTTATAGAAGATTTTAAGTTTTTACTAAAGATTTCACGTTTCCTGTCAACATTTTGAGTTTTTATAGAAGATTTCAAGTTTTCGTAGAAAAAACTTGAAACCTAATTTAATTCGATTCTTCACAAAACACACACAAAAGTGATGCAATAATGCTAAAACCATGTTAAAGTATCTGTTTGCAACTCAATTAATGAACAAATGAAAGATATTCACACACCTTAAACCGATTTAAAGCAAATCGGAAAAGTTTTTATTCAAGAACTTCTTCAAATCTTCAACACAATTCCAAGATCAAACCTTCCTCTAGTGGGTTGATTTTCAGGAACAACAATGTGGTTCTTTTAGTAGTTCGATTTGCAGGAACAACAATTCGAATTTGATGACGAAGAAGGAAGAGAGAAGGAGGAAGAAGACAGTAAAAAAACAAAAGAAAATAGAAAAATTTGATGTTCGAGTATTTTTATAATTTACGGAAATACAGTGATTTTTTTTTTTAATTATGGTTATTGTTAAAGTCAACTATTAATCTAGTTGTCAGTCAGCTACAATCAAGGTGTCAATCAGCTACAATCTATTAGATTATTCTCAATTATGATTGAGAATGTATAGTTGACTAATAGATTAATTTGCTTGATTAGTGTAGTTGACTATAGAGTGATTGATTAGCTTGATTGATTATTTCCCTTTGTAAATTTTTTTTCTGGTTTTTTCCATATTGTAATTCCTCTATATAAAGAAGAGTAAAGAAATTCTAACTTAGAGACAGGCTACACAGACCTGCATATATCACGCAGCATTTTAAGTCTCCTCCGCCAGCTAAGCTTCTTCTTTTGACCACTCAAATGGATCAAATAGTACAAAGACCCCATCTCCATGTATTCAGTAACCATTGACAACCGTGGAGGCTTTGCGCATGCACCCAAAAACAAGATAACTGCAAAACGCCCACCAGTCAATTCTCCAACAAAAGAATGATGAAAAGAAAATTCTCGTCAGACTCAGTTTCTTAAGGTTCTATGTTGGAAATAATACACACAAAAAATACCAACAAACAACACTATTAGTATCTTCCATTTCTTTATACAAGAGATAATCCATTAGATTAAGATATTATAGACAAAATCTGAAACACTAATCGATTTAAAAAGCAAAAAGAAAAAAGAAGAGAAGAGTACCATTAGGATGCCGAAGACGACTGGACACATGACATACCCACACAGAAAAAAAAAAAAGCACAAAAGCAATGAAATTAGAAAGCTATATGGATAAGTTGAAACCAAATGATCAACATATTATTAATAAAATACCTTAAAATGGATATCTCATTGCAGAAGTCTTCCATGTTTTCAGCAGTTAGATCTTGTTCCAAGAAAACCTTGATTGCAACCTCTGTACCATTCCATATGCCACGAAAAACTTCTCCAAAAAACCCTATAATTAAAAGAGTACAACAAAGGTATTAAGATTCTGTAAATACCCTTTTTAGATTGATCTTAGACTATATTATGTCTAGCACTAGAGAACACCTGCAAGAAATTAATACAATACTGTTGAGTATATAAGCAATGCTCACCGATCCCAACACGAGTTCCAACAGTTAATTCCGAGAAATCAATGCTCCATTCTTCATATGCTAATAGAGGCTTATTTTGGAACATTGGAGATTCAAGAACTTTATTCCATGTTGAGACCAGTTCAGCATTTACCATGTAACCAGAGGATCCACCTCTCTCTGCAGCATGACTCCTATATTGATGGGGAGATGATGGCAATGATATTGCCTTTTGAGAATTTATTTGGCCACGGGAAAGATTATATAACACAGATCTTCCGCCAGATATACTGTCATGACCACTGAGATGGAGATTTGATACCTAAAACAGTGTACAAAGTGATTATTAACCATCAAGAAAGAAAGTTTTCAATATTTCACCTTATTCAGATCACATACTGATTCCAAGTTTCAACGAACAAGCTGAGAATCAAAACTTGATGAAATTAAAATTACACTGGAAATGTGATATTTCCACGCAAGAACGTATTAGAGACAGGAATAGACAACAACCGTGCAATTAATCCGATTTATAACTATTTGGAACTAAAAGAAGTAACATCCACAAAACAAGCATAAACTTCTACCACAACTAAGCTACTTATACATGAAAGGCTGTGACAAAATTCTACTAGATCCTGTTAGTTTTTTCTGATTTGACTGCAGGCTCTGATTCTGCATGACTAATAATCTATCATGTCCATTAGTATCCATCAGAACCAAAAAGCTTAAGTTGATAGGAAATAAGTCCAACATTAGTATTTAAACACTCTAACACACCCCCTCACGTGCAAGACCAACGGGGTTTGCCACATGGATCAAGCCCAAACACAAAAACAACAAATTCTGATAACAAATAACAGATTTAATCATGTGGGGTGACTCAAACCCAAGACTCTTGAGACAACAAGGCTCTGATACCAAGAAAGCAAAGAGAAATGTCAGAAATTCTGTACTATTTCTTCAGTAAAAGAATTACAAATATATATATACACACATACACACACACATAACCCTAAGAGAGAAACTACCTAGGAAACTACCTAAAAACACCTACAACTATTCTAGGAAACTTATAGCTGTCATATTTACATAATGCAATAAAGGAAAAAAAAGAATAATAGTCATTATAGCATATCTAGTTTCCCAAAAATAGCATATTGACTAGACAACGAAATCTGCCATAATTGAAGGACCGCCGAATATTTCTCAACAATGTCCATTTTAGCTCTTATCATAGAACACGCAAGTCCTTTCTAGTGAGAGTCCAAAGTTTCACAATTCTTGCGCTTCTTTCCACGCTCTCTCATCCCCTCAACACCCTCTGATTTAAGGATGAAAAATATTGAGTTCCCATTTTGTCAAAGGAAAAAAAAGAAAAGTAGCATAATAAATCAACAAATTGAAAAAAAAAAAAAAAAAACCCAAGAAATTTCAATACTTCTATATCAATTTTTTTTCAAAAATAAGAATAGACCATATATTCTTATAAAAAAATAGTGGTGGATGAACAGCTAAATTAATAGTCCCTTTGGGGCTATGTAGTTTGTAAGCCTTCTTAGTATCCTATTCCATCCATTCATTTAAATCCATTACTTTACTATGCAAGTCCCATCATATGTACAAGAAGACTATCTGGCTTGACCAATGATACTAAATGTGATGTGGGAAGTGATCTAGCATCAATCAGAAAATTAAGTATATTGTGGCTAGTTTGAAGAACCAGAATATAAGCTTTGCTGATAAAAAAAGCTAGCAAAAGTAGGGTCCTAACTCCTAACTCACTAAGATCTAAGGTCACATCTTACAGAAAATGCATTGGATTTCCACTGCAGCATCTGAAGATGGCTGCATATTCTTCTTCAAATCCATTTCCAAAACAAAAAGCTACCGAAACAATACACATAGCTTCACTAAGAAGGCTGCTTGATGGTGAAACACCTTCAGAGTCAAGTGAAGTGAGTAGCTAATAAGCAGATTAAAGCAAAAGGCTTACAAGCAGCTTGCACAAGTATTTATCAGCAGTAGAAAACATTCATTAAAATAAAAAATGTAAAGTGGAGCCTACATTAGAGAACATAAACAGACTCTAGGGTCATGTTTGGTTGGAAAAAAGGAAACCGGATGGAAATATAATCCATCTAGGAATGGAATCTTTATAGGAAAATAATTCATTCCTTAAATGAATTCCTTTTTTTTGTTTAAATCATTGACCCATTGATGAAATAATTTATACTTGGACAAAATTTCGCACTTAAATTTGATGAGTTAAAAAAAAATTAAACTAAAATATCATTTTGACATTCAAATCATAAATAAATTAATACCAATAATTAATTTTCAAATCATTATTTTATAGTATGTAAGGTTATATAAATTAATGTATTTACTATACTATAAAAAAACCTTAAAGTCACTGGAGGTGGTCACTTCCAACAATGTCGTCATCACCAAAGGAGTAAAGATCCTCCAGCAGCGAAGTTGGAGGAGACAAGCCTCCAATGTTGAGAGGCTTCTCCTCCAACAAACGGATGCAAACCTCCATTGCCAATGTCGGCAAGAGGAATGACCTCAGTCGCTAGAGGAGCTGTCCTCCGACATTGGAGGAGGTCTTGCCTCCTTTATCACTGACTCTTGTGCTAGCCTCTAGCAATGTCAACATCGCCGGAGGAGGTTCAATTGTTCACTGGTGATGGATGAGCCCTCAATCACCGAAGGTGTTATTGAATTAATAACTAGTTATTTCAATTTATTTAGTAAATTAATATTACCTTTAATTTAAATTATTTTAATAATTAATTTTAATATCTTACTGAATTAGTTTTGAAAAAGGGTAAAAATGAAACTAAGACATAAAGGATGAAAGGAATTAGGATTCCTATCCCTTTTGGTTAGGAATCCAAATTCACCATTTTGGTGGAATCTTCACTTCAATGGAATCCTTATTCCATGGTATTTTTTGCAAAACAAACAATGGAATGAGGATTCCTCTTTCCTTTCCACCTCTGATTCCACCAAGCAAATATTACCTAGGTGTCTTTCTGATTCAACGTTACGTTTGGCAAATTGTTCATGATCCATGTTTTTTCAATATTGATGCACCAAATATTTAGATAAATCAAAGGTTAATTTGACCAATTATTGAAACTAATAGATTAATTTCCAGCTTATATAATTCACAAGCATGTTTTAGTTTAGAAATTGTGTTATTATAATTCTAATGTCAGTACATTGATGTATCTACAAGAATAAGCAGTAGGGAACTAATGAGTTCTGATAATATAGGATTTGTAGACTTCTGATAAGGCTTGATAACTAATGTCACCAATGCTTAGATTTTAAGTAACCCAAGCTGCATTACCTCCATTACAAATGACTTCGTTGATATTCGATAGGTTACTGACAGAAAACTGATGATGTTATGTTTAGAAGATTAAAGAAGACATTCTAATTTAAAATTCCGCCTTTATCATTATCAAAAACCTTGTGGGACTATTGATATAAGTGTCCTACAGTTTGTTACTATCACTTGCTTTTTGACATGGTAAGGAAATATTTCTCTTTCTTCTTTTTCGTGCAATTGTTAACACACACTGACTACAGACAAGTAGATTATATAATCCAGATTTTTTAATTCTCAGGAGAGATCCAAGCAATGTATCCAGTAAAACTATTTTTGCCAAAACGGCCAAAACTGCAATCATAATGATCCACAGCCATTCTCTTAAGAATCAGTAAGCATGCTTGAGTAATTGACACAAAAGCGTTACAGTACAATAAACACAATCTGTTAGAGCAGGAACAAGTCATATTTGTGTACATCATGTCCTTAATAAATCAAGCATGCATAACATGCAGAATAATTCAGATCAATGCTGACCAGAAGGATAAACAGTAAAAATTCAGTGATTTTAGGGATGAGAAAAGCATACATCTTTCTGAAGGTCAGAAGTATTGTCTCTATCATTTGATGAAAACGACCCATCTTCCCCTCTTTCTCGCAAAAGACGATTTTGCTTCAACGTTTCATTCATTGCTCTCACAGCCCTGAAATAGTTAAAAATATCCTTTGTTATTGCTCTGCCTCTATATTTCGACAAAGAATATAGTAGTGTTATTGTGAATGCCTTCATTATTTAAGAAATGAATTAAGAAATGAATAGTAGTGTTCCCAGGAAACGCAAGGCCTGAACTTGATTCTCTTATTCTAAATAGGTAAACTACAGGAAAAGCTAGGTAACCACGAGATTATTATTGTTAAAGCTGATTAATTGTTTTTGAATAAGCAAATACTGAAAAAGATATACTTTAAATATCAAATGTAAGCATAATTAAACTTCAGGGTTTGCAAGATGTTGAGCAACTAACTCAACTAATGCTTGCTTAAGCAAAACTTACATGTTAAAGGATTACTTTCTATAATGATTGAATGATATAGGGCCCAAATTCAAGCCCCATTTTGCTTCCAAATAAAATCCAGGCAATATGCATGCACCAAATTTCCCCTCGCATAAACTTTTCAGACAAAAAAAAAATTAAAATGGGACTAATTGCTGCCCTAATGTCACTAACTCGACCGCAAGCAGAAACTTATTTGCTGTAGTTCTAAAGTATATCTTTCAGATTTCTTTTTATTTATCAGTGTGTCTACCTTTCCTCTGTCTCCTAATCTCCTCTCAAAGATAGATATCTAATATATAAACCAATTCTTGTTTCTTGTTAAACATTAAACTTGATTCCTACTTTCTTAAAATATCAAATCAACAAACATGGTTACAAAGTTCAAACAAAAAATGCATATAATTGTATCAAACATTATCTGTACAAAATTCAAGAAAAAGATTGCCATATTACCGAAATAAGTCAATTATCGTTAGAACACCTAAAAAATTTGTAATTGCTAATCAATCTACAACTTTAGAATTATAACAATAAAAAGTAGCAAAATAATGTTAAGGCAGTGCAAAATATATATAAATACAACTTTGAGGAAATAAAAATATTCAACCTTACGATATCATCACTAATCTCTGGAGTAATACTAATGCTCCTTCTTCTTAATCTACGAGCTTCTGACATTGATGCACCATCTGACCTGTAGCTACAATTGAAAAGGCTGTATTCAGTTCGGAACCCTATGTTTCTTCACAAGTTTTTTTCTAATATATTTGCATGTGTCTGTGAGTGTTGAGTTTAGTATGCACCCCATCAATCTCATGCATAAACACAACTTTAGTTAAAGAGTAATGCTAGAGGACCCAAAAAACTAACCCAAATTTTGAACCCAAACCTATGTGGCAACATCACGTGGGATCTTTGGGAAGAGTGACGTGAGCCCATATTGTGTGTGATGTTGCCACATAGATTTGGGTTCAAAATTTGGGTTAGTTTTTTGGGTCCTCTAGCATTACTCTTAGCTAAATCCTCCTCCAAGATGGGTTGGAAGAGATGGATCTCCAAGACCTCTCACTACCGTTGCAAGAGATCTAACCAACTAGGTTATCCCCTTGGGAACTATGCTCTTCACAGATTAATAGATAGAATTTTAAAAAAAAATTCCAAATGTACATTGATCACACTTTGTGGCACCATATTCCACACAAGCAAAACACCAAAATTATTAAAATCAAATTTTCTGTTTTAGTGCCAACAAAAACACATGTATATCCATGCATGACACAATATAACAAACCGTGTATTATTAATTTTTGACACTATCAGTCTGCAAACGGAATCATCGGGTATACCAGTTTAAATCAACCGCAGCAACAATTACATAGCTGAACTATCAAACAAACTGGTAACATCATGTAGAACCATACAAATTAAAGCTTTTAAACAGAAGCAAGTTAAGTGAATATATGACAGACGGAATCATTGGGTATACCAGTTTAAATCAACCGCAGCAACAATTACATAGCTGAACTATCAAACAAACTGGTAACATCATGTAGAACCATACAAATTAAAGCTTTTAAACAGAAACAAGTTAAGTGAATATATGACGGAGATATGTATAATGTAAAATGTCTTGGTCCTAAAGTCCCTTTTCCTTGGAAGTGAATTTGTTCAGTCATCAATAAATGATGTTTAAAAAGGAGATTTTAAAAGAGATGAAATTTCCTAGTTGGATTTCATGTGAAGGTCAGTTTCTGCTATTTAGAAAGATAAAGCTACCAAATCTCTACGTCTTGAGTCCATGCCAACATAGAACTTATAAGAATTCTAGAAAGTAGAAAGTGGCGGTTTCTTGGGCACTTTGAACCACCCATCACGGCCAAATGAAGATATACAATATAGCACTGATGTCGGAAGCAGAATGCCTTCAGTGAAGAATAAATAGATGGGGAATATTTGAAGTGAAGCAGCCAAATCCTATTATTACCATCAGCGAGCAGGGTTTGGGGCTTGGGATTTTTTTGCTCATAATAAAATGTTCGAGTTTAATTAATCACTTTAGACCTCAACAGCATGTGAGATATAAGCCCCAGTGAGACTTATTGGACAATATTTTGTGGGCATATGTAGATCAGAAAGTTCCACCTTGAGTTAGAATGTCCTAGTAACGTGATTACTATAAATGACTGAGCTTAAAATTTCCAACTATGTAAAGTTATGCAAATTGTAGAATTACATAACACCTACTCCCCACCTTTTTACAACTTTAACTGGTAAAGAATTTTATCGGGATATTACAGGACCATAGCTAGATAAGACAATCAATAAAGAATTTTGAAATTTAGGCAACAAATAATTCTCTAGAAGTTTTGTTTCAGTTTTCATATTTCAAGCACATAAAAAACACTCAATAATTCTTCTTTCAAAAAAAAAACCCTCAATAATGAAAATTATGCATTTATGAAAAGGAATAATAAGAACATAGGATCAAAACTGGGTGAACCTTGATGTGGCTACATCATCGGTGTAATCTCCGATTGAATTTCTGTCTCCACTTAGCATGGATCGCCCACGTGCTCGAAATGAAGGATGCTCTGGACTGCAAAAAAAAAAAAAAAAAAAAAGGAACCATTTAGAAACAATAACAAACGAATTTATAAGCATATTAGAGCTTCATAATAATTATACAAAGTTTTCTGGAGTAACTACATATACTATCCATGCAAAACTTATTACACACTGATCAATTAAGGTGATGTAAAGAGCAGATGAGTATGTTGTGTGTTATTGCATGTCTGTGTGAGTGAGAGACAGAGATAGAGAGTGAAACAGATATACCACCATGTATATAATATAAGGAAATTCATTCCCCTTGGATGACAAAATAAAAACTTAAATAGAATCATATGTTTTAACCTTAAAAAAATGTCAACTAAACCAAAATAATGGAAACACAGGCCGGAGGGTTGTTTATCAAAGTAAAAGAGGATATTAGAAAGAAGAAAGGGCCTAAAAACCCTAAAGATAAATAAACAATTCAACCTGAGACTACATTTTTCTCTGAGCAATATATAAGATGTAAGATGAATATAGGGTTACCCTGGTCATTCCACACTCCATAGTAACTAGTGTACTATTCCAACCATGTACTAGACCCACCCATGAGATGCTTGTTAGATGTCAACCGAACTGCACATAGTTTCATTTAACCTTGTTCTAGATCCACAAAAGCATCTGTCTAGAATCCTAGAGAACTTACCATCATTATTGTTTTTACACCAATTCCGCCCTTTCAGTTAGTGTTTATATGGCTGCATTAAATGTCAACACAGTCACTTGCCTATAACCTTCCCAATTTTGTGTTTTCAGATAAAACGAGCAAATCTAGCCCTAGTTTAACAAGTAGATAAACAAAATAGTAACCACCAGATAGAAGGCAAGAAAGAAATCAGTAAGCATCATGTACAAATAACACTAATCCTTAAGGAATTACATGACAAAAACTTGAGTACAATAGACACATTTTCTGATGGGTTGACATGTAATTCCTGACAAGTGCTTGAGACTTTTACCAAGTTTATAATGAAACAATATTACTTACTAAAGATCAAAGGACCTTAACTCAATCATCTAACTCATAAATACTCATCTGTATTCTAACAAAAATATGGAATTGAGATTCATTGCACAATTAGGAAATAGTTATTAGCCCAAATAAAGAAAAACAAGGCAAATTCTCATGTGACAAAAACGGCAGATCTTAACCTGCAACTGCAAGTCTGCAACCAGCCTAAACAATAAAGGGCCAAGGTTAAGGGAGGTGGGGTTCAGGAATTACAACAAAATCAGGATTCAAAACTAAACAAGATTTGATTACTGTGAACCAGCAAATATCATAGGAGAAATAAATATAACCTTGAACTAGCAGTCCGCTGTTCGGCAATAACCTTTCTCCGACTCCGTCTCCAAAATGTAGTTGCAATGTTAGGTTCACTATGCGATAAACTAAGGGAACCAAAAAGATATAAAATAAAATTCAAATAAGCACCTTTCAAAATACAGTCTACATAGATTTTAAATAACACATTGCCATGTAAAGTTAAAAACAATTAGAATACAAGATACAAAAAATCTGTAAAAACCCTTATGGAAATACTCAAAACAAACTATTACCTCAATTTCCTGTCAAAAGAGGCAGTGTGTCGAAACATCTTACTACGTAATGATGGACCTGGTACATTTGAAGACGCTTCCAATTTCCGATGGAAGTGAAGACTCTCATCTTTTTCAGCACTGTGGCAGAACGAAATAGAAAATAACAAGCAAACCAACCATATACAGCTTTGGTGAGTAAGGTTACCATGCAACACCGGTTAATGTATGATTATATACAGATTCAAAATGTGAGTCAAACAACATCTCCTGACCTGTCAGGATCCACTCTCTCTGGAAACCCATATAGAGGACTGTTTGGCTCTAGTGGTGAATCACAAGAGTCATTTTCAGCAGAATCACTCTCCCCTGCAGCTGAGATATGTGTCATAAAAATTGCCTTGGTTGAGCGGGGTATGAGCTGACCAGGGAACCGCATAAGATCAACCAGCATTTCCACAGAATTCAACACAACTATCACAGACATATGTTTATCGGAGTCTACGCACTCAACAGCCCCATCACTTGGCAAACCCTGGGGAAGAATGTTATTAAAATAGGCATGACATTTCAACAATTAGATATCATGGTAAGCAATCAAATAATGTTTGGGAATGACTTTTTTTTTATTGAGAATCCTATGAAAATCACATGGAAGTTTAAAATAAAACCGTTCAATGAAAAAATGAAGATAAAGCTTACCACCATAAGCCTACTTTCTAAACCCACAGTATCTGCTAAGACTTTAAACATGATAGCTCGAGGACGGCATGAACCGTGCCTTATCTGCCCTAGTAATTGGACACCTCGAGTTTCAAACATGTGAGAGGAATCCTCTAGTGCAGCTTTTGCTGGACTTTCCACATTTGGTCGTTTATAAAATTCAGACACCTGTTCAGGAAATAGCAGAAACTTAAACCCAAATAAAACATAAAAATAATTAAAAGAGATCAAAGATATCCAAGTAGAAGACATTTATCCGGTTGATACATCAGCAAGAAAAATTCTGACTTTGTGTAAAACAACAAAAAGAAATCGAATAAGAACAATAGTGTATGATAAAACTTCAAAAAATTTAAACTCATATGCATAGCTTAGAATACAGTAGTCCTTACTCTTCTTTTGGTATAAGCTTCTAATATAGTTGATATATTTAAAGATTACTTTTCAATCTTCTTTTATTTCTAAAAAAAAGGTAAACCGTAAATCAAAAAGGATTAAAAGAAAATAACTAATAATCTAATATGGCATAAGAGTCCTGTCCACTAGCGCATAACTCACAGGCAATGCACGAACTAAAAGCTTTTAAGGGAAAATAATATAACAAAATAAGTGTTCTTAAACTATTTTACCAATCCGGCAATCTTTTTAATCATGGCAGCTGGGTTGGAGTTCAATCCTTTGACCGATGCCACAATCAACTGCTTTAGCATAGATAGCTTTTTATCTTTCGTAGCATCTACAAGAATAATATCTGCTTTGAAACCCTCTCCCCCCAGTGCATGAAGCTCATCCAGAGTAGGAATATCATCATATAGTTCCCTGAGCCTTTTATCCTGCAGACAATTTCATGTTATCAAGTAAAATCATAATTAAGTGAAGCAAGTCATAAATCCAAGTAAATCAGTCATGTTTACATTTAAATGATAAAATATCAGCAAAAGCTAAAACATATTATATTTATCGTCAGAATTAATTCCCCTTAAGAAAGCATTGATCAGATGGAAGTACAAATACACATGATTTGTGACACGGTGAGATCTTTCAATTGAAAATAAAAAAGGAATAGGCATTACTTCCTTTTACGTACAAGGAGGTATAAAATGAAATAAAGAAGCTCCAAAAAAAAAAAAAAAAAAACACTAGTGGTGGTCAATTTGACAATATATAATCATAGATGTATCTCCACGTTTCAGTGGAGCAGTGCATACATATTGCTCAGACAGGAGTAAATAAAGTTTTGCAATTTCTGAAATGAAATTTCATTTTTCAATACAACAGGTAAGAGGGAATAATAATCTTCAACTTATGTTTTCATTATATAAATAAACAGGAAACAATTTGACAGTGTACATTTCCAATGTCTTAAAAGTCAGTGATTTTTGTGTAAGCTTATGAAATGTCAGAAATCAACTCGAAAACCACCTCATCATGTTCAGCATAATGAAAAATATACATAAACATGTTCAGGTTCTATAAGACTGAACCCAAATCCCTTGATCATAGTTAACTTATATAATCCACCTCATTATTGGCCAGAGATACAATTACAAGTCCTCCATCCTCTGCGAGACTGGAGACTGATTGGTGTTCTAACCAAATCTCTAGGTTCTCCATCATTAAAGGGAACCTAACAACCAAACAAGAGCACATTCTCAGCCTTGACCAAAACATTAAAACCTAAGCACCTGGGGCTCCCTTTATAAGAATGCATAGCCTCAGGATAAATTACATATCGTGGAGGAAGTAACACTCTATTGCAAACTACCAAAGAACCTTTGACATTGTCTTGTACTATCACCTGAAAAGATCCAATTTCTTACCAAGCTTACGCAATCCCTCAACTGCATATGTAAGAACCTTTGCACTGAAATATTTTTGCCTTACTGAATCAAGTTTTTGATCATTGCCTTTGTCAAGTTTGACCACTACTCAAACTCCACCAGCTATTATTTCCAATCCCTCAGACCACATGTATAATGACTTCTGGGCTCACAAGTGGAAAATTCCAACAAGAATCAAAACCTGAGGCACAGGTCTTTCCTGTTTTTAAGCTGCAGCATGTATATCAGAAATCTAAGTAGTTTTGTTTACCACAACTGAGGATGACGCATCAAGGCCTCAAACACAGAATCAATTCTTTGCATCGAGATTTTCAACAAAAATGAAAGCAGTTGTCATAGACAAAGTAATTTTTTTATCCCAATTCAACAATTTCAGAAGCTTATAAAATAAATTTGGATGGAATGCTGTCCTTCTATGAAATTAAGTAATTACAACACTATTTCACTGTGGTCAAGCACAACTGACTTCCCAATCATCACTTTGAACCTTGCTCCATCAACTCACACTGTACACAATCACAAATTAAATTAAATGCCCCTCCAAGGTTGGTCTGAGGAGATTAATCACTAAAACTCTAGCATCATTGCAAGATATTTAAAGAACAGTACATGAAAAATATGTAGAAAATAATAAAAGCGTAAAGGCAAACTCTTATACTCATGAACAAGTCACTTAGAACATTCAGGTTTCAGCAAATATAGAACTGTAACTAAATCTAATAGCAACAATAAACAACAGCAGTTATCAATGCTCGCAAGATAAATTTTGATTCTCACCGGAATGACAGAATAGAAACCATTTGGAATTGGTTCAGAGAGCATTCCAGTGTTCCAAAGAATTTGTGATGCTGTCTGAAATGACAACCCATCTTGCTCAGAATTTCTAGGTGATTCTTTATTGCTTAAAATCTCTTCTTGAGAGCCCAAAGAAACTGATCCAAATTTTTCCATAAAATCTTGAGTCCACCATGTAGAATTTGAAGGTCCATGCGCCGTTGACCCCGAATCATCTCGTGTCTCCTCCATGTCCTTAGATATCTAACATGTAAAACCATTTCGCCCCTACTTTTACCCCATAAAAAAACCCTTTCAACTTAGAGATAAATTTTAAACAACAGCACATTGGATTATAAGCTTCATGCCTTGTGACTTCTTTAAGCTGGAGGCCATCTGACCTGCCACCAAACAAAGACCAGATAGTAAGACTTGGCTCCTGAATAAAAGAAAATATACTTCTATAACAAATCAAACCGCTATACAACAGCAAGATATCCTTCCAGAATTAGCAAGAAGACAGAGCAGAATGCACAACCCGAGACAGTTACATCTAACAGTAACACACAATAAATATGTCTCCACGCTTACCCTAAAGAAGACAATTCTCATTAAGCTAAAATATTATTTCAATTAGATGATCTATCATTCATTTATAACAATAACCAGTATTTATATGCCAACATGGCACAGTTTTTAATTAAAGATTGTAATAGAGAAGAAACATTCTGCAGCTCTAAAAAAATGCAAGGCATACAAAAATTAACCAGTAAACAGTAAAATCTCCAAGGCCAATAAGAGGCAATATCAAACACTTCCTTATTATATGTCATAAATTAGATTATACAGTCCATGGGTTATTTGAGCTTTAATCAAGAAGTTTATATGTAGTGTTCTCCTTTTTGGGTAGAAAAAGTGTGAAGCATAGAGATGTTTATTTTAATCTTATTTTTAGGATATTGGAATTTGGAAAGTCTCACTGCTCCCTTATTTTAGGGGATCCCCTGCCAAGCAACATAATTTGATTCAAATTTGAGGGCTTTTCTATTAAAAATCCAGAAAATCTGGATCAGGCGTCTTAAATAGAGGTCATAAGTTCAGTGTAAATTTCTATGCTCTACAAACCCTCTTTAAGCCTTTAACCATGATAATGCCATCAGATCAGATATGGGAACCCTGGTACATACATGAGACACAAAACCTGAGGCATTGTAATTTCTCCAACTTTTCAGCAGGTGGAACCACACACATGAAGAGAATAAAATATGCCTTACACCTCTATATGCCATCCAATAGAACCAACTTTGAATTATAAAGCAACAAAAAACGCATTTGTTTACTGCTTCTTTTTTTTTTGACACTAATTTGTTTACCGCTTCTATATGTTCCCTTTGAAGGCAAATTTTCAACTTAAATTTGGTTTTGTTTATTATCATATGTATGACCTGATTAAAAAATAGAGCAATATCCGTTCTTTGCATACTCACTAGTGCACACTAAACACCACTTTAACGCCTTTTATCCACACCATTTATGAACATTGATGCGAAAGTGAAAATTCATGAGTATATCTCTAGCATAAAATAAGATCACGAAAAAACATTATTTTCGGCACTTCATAAGGAACCCTAACTTGTATACTAAAGAGAAAATAATCAACAAAATTTCCAAAGAACTTTGCTAGTGCATCCCACATTGATAATTTTCTTGTATGGCTCCAATACTTCGATTGGAGCTTCCACCTAATAACTTAAGCTCGAAACAGATTTCTCTAACAACATCTTTAGCAATCAATTGCAGACTAATAAGTTAGCAAAAGACAATCAGGATTCACGTGATAATTTAAAGAAAGCAAATTTAGATCAAATCGAGATCTTCAAACAGAATACACATTAAACAAAACCTAATCATACATTTCTCGACCTCGCCACTTGAAATCACCCACACATTCTCGAATTCCACTTCATCACCTCACCTTCCACTAAAGAATTTCGAAAATCAGCTTTACAATCTTTATACTAAATTCAAGACTCGAACTTCAAACCAATCCAAACATCGAGCGCAATCATTAAAACTTGCACCAATCAAATAAAGCTCAGAGAATCAAACAATAAAGGCAAAAGAGATCGAATGAAAATCAATTACAATAACAAGAAGAAGAAGAAGATTTACCACCAGCAGATCCGTGCATTTGAATCGGCAAACAATAGAATTTGAATCTCAACTCTTCGTCGTATTAAAAACAGCCTCGTCTCTCTAAATCAGTCGCAGAGAGAAACAATTGTATAAATATCTGAAACAGAAAGAGTGAGAAGAGAGAGAAAATGGAAGAGAATTCAGATATGCAACAAACAACTATTTTCCGTTATGTATTTATATATAAGGAAGATACAATATAGAGGGGAGAGAGAGAGAGAGAGAGAGAGAGAGAGTGATGCGAACGAGGAAATGTAATAGAGAGAAGGAGGGAGAGAGAGAGGGAGAGAGATTTGATTTTTGAGTTTTAATGTAAAGTTTTTTTGATTGATATAAATTTGATCGACGAATGAAGAAAGCGATGGGCTTTCTCTTTCTCTTTGTTTCTTCATTTGAGAGAGAGAGAGAGAGAGAGAGGGTGAGGTGGTAAGTCACGTGCAGAGAGGGATCTGGCCTCTGGGGACCTCTCTCCGACAGCCAGCTGGCAATGGGGGGTGGCTCACCAACATCCACACCTTCGTCCGCGTGAATCACAACTCTCCCTAGCCTTTTTTTTTTTTTTCTTTTTTTTTTTATATATATTACGAGAAATATTAAATAAATTCCGATAATTAACTGTCGAAATCAAACATATAAGATATGTCGAAACCGGTGGAAATCAAATATTATATGTGTAATCATAACTCTCCATTAGTTTTTTTTTTAAATTACAATAAATTATGAGCAATCAGAACAGGATCGGAACCTGTCGAAATTAAATAGTCTTGATATCTATTATCTACTCTCGTAACATTGAGAAAAAAATTATCAAAACATACTTGTAAAATACGAATGATAGGCCTCAAATCCCTCCCCACTAACATGGATCGGACCACGGCTATTTGTTTTATAATTCTAAGTAGTATATTAACATTACATGGCACAAGAAACTAATAAAACAGTAGCACTTTGGGCGGTACTAATTGTACAATGATGGTGTACCAAATGGGCTCAGCAAGTGGTCATGCCAGTTCAAATCTCAATCAAATTGATGCACAATACGCACGTGATCTCTCTGTATGTATATAGTTTTTTTTTTTTTTTTTTTTTTTTTTTTTTTTACAATAATTCAGGGTTTTATGTGTAAGGAAAAGATACTCGAACTCACAACCTCATGGTATTGATGTGAGGGGCTTTACCACTGAGCTAATCTCATCTTGTCAAGTTAATTTCATTTTTAATAGTCCAAGACCCATTAAGGTTGATGACTATTTTGGGATATTCTAATCTTTTGGTTTAATTCACTATTTGAATCAAATTTGGGGACAATGAATAAAGCTCATTAGTTACTAGTCATTGCACATCTAAACAAAATTTACATCCAATTGAATTAAATATGAAATTCAATATATATTTTATTATAAAAAAATAATAGATATAAAGTAACTTCTATATTAGTATGCCAATATTAGCTAAATTAACTGTTTTTTTTTTTTTTTTTCCGTTTGAAATTGATTAATTTGGTTGTTTAAAATGATCCATCGTTGATAAAGACTTCAAGGATATTGAAGTTAACTTGATTCAATATTAAGATGTTACTGTTTTTTTATTTTATTTTTTATTTATTTTTATTTATTTTTTATTTTTTTATTTTATAAGTAAAAGATGCTACTTTATTGAATATAATGGAAGTTTTTTTTTTTTTTAATAATTAATATAATGAGAGTTTTTTTTTTTTTTTTTTTTTTAAACGATATAATGATAGTTTTGATCAATAATTTTCAAATAACATATTCAAATTAATAATTAAGCTGGTCCTAAACAGCTAAACAATACCTATTTTATGTAAATAAAACAATGAAGTCAATAAAAATGCAAGCATTTGAACTTTCAAAAAACGAATATATATATATATATATATATCAAGCATTTGATTTCCATCCCCTCTTTATCTCTCTCTTTATTTGATTTATCTATTTTTTTCTTCCCTTTATTTTCCACTAAAAAGTTCTATAAAATGTCGGATTTAAAATTATTTTGTCGATGTAAAAATGTGAGTGGTCTGTGGTCCTAATGTCCTACTCAAAATTCATGTGATTGATGTCTATTGTCTACTCACCAAACATTTGCCAATTTGTAGCTATTTATCTAGCTCTCTAAATCCACTAAAGTTCGAACTTATAGGTATTAAATGGTAAAATGTGTCTTATTAAAAAAAAAGCAAAATGTGTCCAAACGGCATAGAAAAGCTACATTTATCAAGTATGGGAAAAATACAAATGATTTAAATGTGGTGATGGCATTGTGACAACACATTTAAAGAGTTATAAAAAGATTGGTCTGTCTTTATTTAGTTCAAATTGTTCAATTGAGGTCCTTTGTCATGCTATATTCCCATGTCAACCTACTTACATATCACGGCATGGACCATGCCCAACTATACCAGGCTGTGTAGTACTCCAATCAATACTATTTTAATTTGTTAATCTGTTATCGTTATACATTAATAATTTGTGAAATTGAAAATATATATATATATCATTTAACTAAAAAATTGAATGCAATATGTTAATATGAATGTATCAAATTTGAACGACTTTTGATTTTTTTTTTTTTTTTTTTTTTTTTTTTTTTACGGTATATATCTACCTATTTAGACTATGTATTTTTTTGAAGTTTTTTATCATTGGCAGGATTCGAGTCGATGACTTAGAAGTCATTTGTCCAAGCCTTGTCTATCTACCAACTGAGCTACGCTCCTATAGCAACTTTTGAATCTATTTCATATTCAAACTATAAAAAAAATGTTTATATACATAGGCCGGCGCTGTTGAGGTAGGCAACAATTGACCCAATATATGACGACGAGTGTCTTTATCGATCCTTATATTCTTCCAAAACGGGAGTTTACGAATCTTGATCAAGTTAACGAGTCAACCAGCCACTTACGTGGGTGCCGGACTCATATATATATATATATATATATATCTACAAGTTGCTTCTTGTGATGTCACGGTCGGATTGGCTTCAATTGGACCCCCAGTTATTATTTGCTTTTAAGTAGAAAACAAACTACAAAATGATAAACAACTAAAACAAACAAGCTCTATAATCAGTTTCTTTCAACATTTTATTATATGTTGACACTTTTTACAGACTTTAATTGCTGACATGAACTTGGGCTAACGTTGAACTCAGGTGGCCTGCCCAGCTAACTTCGAATACGAACTGACTCGTTAAGGAATCATCATACGGTTGGCAAAAAATATATATATATATATATATTTATATATTTTTTTTCTTGAATTTATCGGGACATAACGAAATCAACCGCAACAAATATCGTTCAGAATGTAACTCTCAGTGCAGCCTTATAGGTGAGTGGAGCTGACTCATTAAGGAATCATCATGGTTGGCAAACTTTTGTAGACATTTTTTATTTAACAGTCTTTGTATATTTGTTATTATTAATATGAGTAAGGCTAGACATCCCAAATTTTGTTTCCCAAATTATATCCCAAATAATGTGGTACGTGAGGTGTCAACATCATATCAGTTACTATATAATTTCATGATTTGTAAGATGATGACACCTCACGTGTCACATCATTTGGGAAAAAAAAAATTAGGATGCTTAGCATTACTCTATTAATATATATACATTTCAACTACATCATTAACTTCATATGGTTTGGTGGCAAAGGGCGTCTATTCAAACTAACAATGTTCGAGATTCGAGTCGACGCCAAAAAAAAAAAAAAAAAACTATTCTTGTTAATTAATTCTTTAAAAATAATCTGTGCCGACGCCCTTTGTACTTATATTAAGTTTGGATATTTGAAGTTTTATTTTAACAATGCATTTCAATATTGCTAACCCAAACAAAAATGATTTTAAAATTTCTATGATTAATAATAGTAACGTTGAAACTTTTTAAAAATCAAGTCTCGAGACTGAAAGAGCAGTCTCATTGTGTATCTTTAAACTTCGTCCCAAAAAAGGCTAATCAAATAGCCTATGTTTTAGCTAAAAACGCCCTCTCTTGTGTGGAAGATTTGTTTTGGCTGGAGGAATTTCCTTCCTGTGTTAGTTCGCTTATTTCGATTGAGTGCTGTGTTTTTTTGTAATCGTTTGTTTCCCTTCAAAAATAAAAAATAAAAATAATAATAATAATAAAGAGAATCAATAATATTTTAATATCACTAAAAATAATTTTAAACACTCTTTAATTTATTTAAATATACAGTTGTGGGTGTTTTTCGAAATGTGTCACTTTCAAACAAAAGTGTTATCTAAAAGGCATTATATATATATATATATATATACATAAATTCTATTATCAGTTCGAACCGATAAAAGTTATATCAGTTCCTTATATGTGGGCCACTGGATTTAAATACTTTGACTTGGCTGTATACACTTGTCAGTCAAAGTATTTAAATCCAGTGACCTATATACAAGAAACTGATATAACTTTTGTCAGTTCAAACTGATAATAGAAAGCTTGTATATATATATATATATATTCAATGAAAAAACTTTTATATTTTATTTTAATGAGGGAAAATCGTATTTTAGTCCCTGTAGTTTGCCTTAATCTGGGTTTAGTCCACGGTTTTTTGGTATTGTAACTTTCAGTCCATCTGTATTCTGACAATATGAATTCCAGTCCCTACCGTCCAATTCTGTTAGGGTTCCGTCAAGTCAACGAGGGTCAACGAGGGTAAATAGGTAAATTCATCAGTGGGGACAGAAAGGGTAATTAGGGCTGCAGGGTAATTAGGTAATTTGATATTTTGATATATAATTAATAATATATTAAATAATAAAATAAAATAAATAAAATAAAAAACAAATCAATAAAAAACTCTCATCTCTCTCTCTCTTTCTCAAATTGAAACGGTGAAACCCAACCGAGCTTCATCTCTCTCGATTCTCTCTCCTTTCTCAGTCTCTCTCTCTCTCTCTCTCTCTCTCTCACAACCCGATCTGATCTTCGATGTACTTCCATGGGTTTTGGGTTTTTTCGATCTACTCTAGTGTTGCTCCATTTTTACTGATTTAATTTCTTTTTTTTACAAAAATTGATGTGATTATTGGATTAGGGAAATGAAGATGAAATTCGGGGTTGAAACTTGAAACAGAAATCCAACGGCATGGTTGTCGGGGTGGCAGCAAGGTTGTTGGATTTGGGGTTGGTGATCGAATCTGGATTTCTGGGTTTGTTGTGGGTTTGATGATGATGATGATGATGGTGACTATGTTGGTGAACAAAGAACAGTCGGTGGTGTGGGTGTGGGTGTGGGTATTCGTAAAATTTGGAGATTTCCAGGTGGAGAAGTGATGGGTTCGATTTATTTCAGTTTGTATTTCGATTTTTTTTTTGGGATTTCGATTCCAGGTGGAGAAGAGATGAGGTTGTGGGACGATGATGAAGAAGAAGAATGGATGGAGAATCTGGAAAATGATGAAGAAGAAGATGATGAGGCTGTGGAAAGACCTGGAGAGATCTGGAAAATTGATTTTTGTTTGGAGATGGATCCTCGATGGAGTTCGTCTCCACCGGTTCATCATTTTCTTTTTTTCGTTTTTAATTTTTTTTTTCAATTTGATCTCTATGAATTGGTGGATTTTTTTGGGATTATTAATTTGTGGATTTGTGAAGAAATGAAGATTGATGACCTGTGTATTGATGAATCTGGGATTCTAAAGATTGATGATGTTCATTAAAAAAAAAAATCGTTAAAAAATGCTGCAGAAATGCTTTTAATAAATTTATTTGGTTTTTAAAATGTTTTAAGTTTTTAAGGATTTTATTTTCCTTATAAAAAAAAAATTTAGAATTATTTAACCCTTATTTAAAAAAAAAAAATAAAAAATTTAACTCTTATTTAAAAAAAAATTAACCCTTATTTTATTTATTTTATTTTTTAAAATCTGTTATATATATATATTATTAAATCTGTTTTTAATTTTTAGTTTTTTAATTTTAAGTAAGGGTAAAATAGTCATTCAATGAATATCAGACAGTCAGAGGGGCATTCACGTCTTTTAGTCCGACTGACATGGCAGAATCTGTCTTTTGACGGATTCTGTCACAGAAGGACTAAAAGTTACAATAAAAAAAAACCGTGGACTAAACCCAGAATAAGGCAAACTACAGGGACTAAAATGCAATTCTCCCTTTTAATGATATATTATGATTTAATTTATTTTATTTTTTTATAAGAAATTAACAATGTTAAAATGTTTTATTTTTTATTCTATGCTGGAGTGATAGGCTGATGGGCCTAAAGACAAGCAGACATATAAGTCAAAACAGATTATAAACGTGAAAACAGATTATAAACGTGAAAGCCCACTTCACCTAATTTTGAAAAACAACTTTTGCTTTGCACTCTATACTAATTAATCAGTCAAGAAATTATCACTTCTTACTATAATTAATTATGTTTAGACTGATTAAATAGCATAGGTATCTCTTTACGTGAAAGCAACACAACACATTGTGTGTAATTCAGTCAAACAAGTGTTAATTTGTTCTGGGATTAATTCTTAAATGAATTAATTATTGTGTGTAATTCAAAGTGCTGTTGTTGTAGTATCTGTCATAAGCACAGAGAAAGACATACGTGTGCCCATTGACACATGGAAGGATCTATAATTATATACTTGATCGATACGGTCCAAATACAATTGCGGGGATGTCACTAACTATTTGTTCCGTCAACGTCAAGTGACTATAACAAGTACACTAATTGATAATGAAAATGAAAAGAAATCAAGTTTCATTAGAATGTGATGAATCAATTCGGAAATTAAAATTAATTCATGGGTCGGGGACCCTTAATGAGGCAATGATCGGTAAGTCGCTACCTCAATATTAATTATTATTGATACATTCTAATTAATTTGAGCATGTAAAGACTTTATAATTAGCTGTTCTTGTTTTCTACGATACATATTAATTAATTGGAGCTTCGAAACTCGAAAGGCTTTGTTTACCATTATCATTTAAAGGTTTTTTTATTTTTATTTTTTTAAAGTTAAAATTATGAAATCATTAAAAATTAAATTTTAAAAACAAATTCATATGATAGTGTTTTTTGTTTTTGTTTTTGTTTTTTTTTAAGTATTACAAGAACTATTACAATAGAACTGTTGGGACCTATCGAAATTAAAAAATTACGGTCCGGAAATCTATTCCCGACTTGGATATCTACTCCCATAACTCGGAAAGAAAACTCCCCACACATACTTATAAAATACGCATGATGGGATTTGAACTAACTATCATTAGTACCATGCATACGGGGTAGTGTTTTGTTTCCTAGATTGATTAAATACGAATTTCCTTGGTCTTGGAAAGTTGCAATGCGTAATTTCTTGACTTTGTAATCGTTCACACATCCAATTCCAGAAACAGTGGAAGACTTTTGCGTTCACCAACGTCTCTCTCTCAATGAGGTCTGCCATTCCTCTAAAAAAAGGAAAACGAAGAGTATCTAGGGTTCAAAATTTTAATACCAATCTTTAAAGAGTGAGTTTTAAGACTATCACCAATGTAATGACTTAAGTTTTATTAACATTTAAATATGGATTTAACAAAAATACACTTAAAAGTTAAAACACACTCACAAATCAAGTGACTTAAAGTGTATGCACTTGTCAAAACTTCTCCATAATCTGTGATGTACATTCTTCGTCTTGATATATTTATTGTCAGGACGAACTGATAATAGAAAGACTGCTACATATTATATGCAAATATGTTTGTTGACCGGTAGACAGTAGACTTATCATCCGATCATAAATGGGCATAGGTGTGGGGAGATATGAGAAACAATATATATCAAACCTATATACTAATTGGAATTTGAAATGAAAGTTTTGTCTTGTATCATTTATTTATTTAAACATGCATTGCCATTCTTAAATAGAAATGTGTGCTTTGACTTTTCTCTCCTATTTATTGCCTTGAAAACGAGTTGGAGACTTAAGACAAGTAGTTCAAAATCTCAGACCACCATTGCCTAAGTTCAGAGTCATCATCAGAATTCATAAATGGTAGTCCATCTCTTATTGGTTATTATTCTGTCTTAAGAGTTTTGTTTTTTTTGTTTTTTTTTGTTTTTTTTTTGTGCGTTGAAAATTGAAACATTGACCCATTAAAGAGACGGAGCTATTAATTGTTAAACAAATAAAAAATTGTAATTATTTAAAACAATTATCCCATAGTTAAATACATTATCTCAAAGTTCGTATTTGTAAAATCATATGAAGATGTGGTGGCAAAGGATTGGGCCTTGAGCCCAAACAAAGTCAACTGAATCCATTGCCCAAGATTCAAATTTCAAACCATATTTACCAAGGTATATATTTTTTTTCTTAAAAATTAAAGGTAATTTCACTATAGTCCCTGCGTTTTGATGAAATATCACATATTTAAACATCTTTAGCATATTAGTAAACTAAGTCCCTTGTTTTTTCAAAATACATCATTTTAGTTCATTTGACCAAAATACTAACGGTCAACTCTAATTATATGTAAAAACTTTTTAATTTTTTTTTTTGAAATACTTTCTTTTATAAAAATGCGTTCAATTTATTATTTATTTTAACTTTATATTTTCCATAATCCATTAGTTTTTTTTCCCTATTTATAAAATTATTATATTTTTGGCTTTTTTAGAAAATACATTTCTGTTGTTTATTTATTTTTATAAACCATTTTAATATTATTTATTTTTGAAACTCAATAAATCATTTTGACAAGGGTAAATTTGTACTTTTATTTATATAGTTAGAGTTGATTATTAGTATTCTGGTCAAATGGACTAAAGTGATGTATTTTGGAAAAACAAGGGACTTAAGTTGCTAATATGACAAAGACGTTTAAATAGGTGTCATTTCACAAAAAAAGTATGAACTTTAGTGAAATTACCCCTAAAAATTAAAATATACCAAGGTATAATTATATTATATTTTATATATATATATAAAAAGTTATAATTTATATGAAGCATTAGTGCATTACCAAATAAAAAAATACCCCCAAATGTATTTGAAATCTGAATGTTTTAAAAAGTAAATTATAGGTTTATTGGGTCATTATGAGATTAACATCTATAAACATTACTCGGAATTTAGCTCCAACGTCTCTCAATATTTTGTTATTTATTTATTTTTATTTTTTTGAAAAGAAACTTCATTAAAAGAAAGAAGCAAGACTATTCGGGACAATATTCCAAGACCTAAGGCTCCACACCAGGAGGGTACTCCTCAAGCCAGAAACAATTATCAACAGAAGACAATGTCAATTTGGCAAGACTATGAGCGACCATATTGGTCTCTCTAGAGGAAAAGGAAACTGAAACAGGGTATTTAGACAATAAACCAAGATTGAATATCAAGCACAAAAACCCCAACATTCGCCGTGGAGCTACTCCCGAATTAATAATATCCACAACAAATTTAGTATCGGTCTTTATGACTGTCGATAACAAACCAATCTCAACTGCAAAGAAAATCTCACGCAAGACCACAGAAGTCTCGCCTACAAGGGGAAAACACAAATATGAGACTCAAATTTGTATCACGTATGTGAAAGGGAAGCACACAAACACTTTGATAAAGTCACTTAAGAGTGGATTTGCATCTTGCCGGATAATTAATTGCATGATAATGTCGTTATTTAAAAGTGTTGCATGATCATTACTGTTTTTAGTTTTTACCATATAACAATCATGATTACACCATGATTTAGTTGGATCTTACAATTAAATACAAAAAAGAATCTGCTGTGATGACTTTGTTATAATTTGACTATATTACAAATTAAAAATCATGATGATTACCATTTTTGTATTGATCGCACTTTATATTTCAGCAATTTAGACCCCAAATGATTAATGAATGATTTGGAATGTGGAGGGCATTACCGTAAATTGACCGTGACTAAGAGGGTAATCAAGGCAATTCAGACTGCACGTACCAGTAAGCAGTCCACACTCCACATGCATGCAAGGTGTACAGGGATGCAATTAAAGAGTTGCTATTATTTATTATTTTTCAATAATTTTTTTTTTGTTTTTGAGGACTGTATTTAATAACAAGAATTAACAAGTATTTTTTGTGGTATTCTATTGAACTCTATTATTCAAAGAATATATTCTTTTCCTATTAAAACATTCAAAGTCCTGACAAGCTTTCTTCCAGGGCATCTACTCACTTCTGTAATACAATCACCTTTGATACCTATCTTTCATTAATCAGCTTCAATAAAAATAATAATTAGTTTTTATTTAATCAAATTGAATATAATAAGGGTGGCTCTATTGCCACCCACAAAATATCTTCCCATACCTATATTATAATGAAACTTTTTTATTTTTAAAATACCCTTGCATTTAATTACTTAAAATACATTGCTTTATAATTGAAAATTAAATTTACTTCTTACACCCATACGTTGAACACACAATCAAAATAAACCATAATAATATATACTAAATCAAACCCAACATCAATTAGGATTTTTTTTTAAATTTTTTTTAATTTTTTTAATTTTAATTTTTTTTATTTTTTTTTATTTTTACATATAGTTAAGGAATTGATGAGCAAATAATTGATTTCATAGATTTCGAATGCATTCAGCTATGTTTACTTTCATTCTTATTATTGTTTTGTGATTAAATAAAAAATTGTTATGATTGTAGTATTGTAGAACTCTTTTTTTTTTTTTTTTTTTTTTAAAGCAGTTATAGAATTAGTAATTTTTTTTTTTTAAGGAAAAAACTGTATAAATAAGATTTTTTTTTTGAGTGGTTGAAGCAAATGATGAGAAATGGGTGTAATGAGAAAATATATATGTTTAAATTAAAAATAAATAAATTAAAGGATAGTTTTGGTATTTTAAAGGGTGTAGGGAGTAAAATTAATAATTTTAATTGTTTAATATGGGTGTAGGAAGATATTTTATGGGTTGCAATATAACCATCCATATAATAATAATAATAAATGATTTTAAGTAATTTTAAAACAGATTTATAAATATCAAAATCACTTCCAAAATGTTGGGATATTTCAAGTTCCTACTAGATTATTATCATATTATTTTACAAAAATAAAAAAAAAAAGTTGTTAAAATTTCTTATCATATTAATTGAATATAAAATTTAATTATTATCATTGATTCAAATCATTTAGAATTTCAATTTTATACTGATTCGAGTTGTTATCTAAATATAAAGAAACTTTTTGAAACTTTTGCCATCGATATAAAGAAACTTTTTGAAACTTTTGCCATCGATAGAATTTGAGCTACTGATTTGAGAGTTATTAGCCTAAACTTTAAACTCGTCTATCTACCGACTGGTTTTGAGAGTGGAATAACCACTTTTAACAAAATGGTTAGATATTTCCCTAATAAATATGTAATAAAGGTTTGAATTTCATATTTATCCATCAAATCGTAAAAAACGTGGAGAAATTTCTATCCAATTGCATCCTACGTGCCCATAACTTAAATGGTTGATCTCGTCATAAGCATAATATTATTAATATCTAGGTAAATAACCGACAGTAAAAAAGTGATAAAAGTATCATTAATGATAACTTTTACAATTTTTTTTTGATATCATCTTTATGTTTTGAAATTCGGATGACGATAAAGACACCCAAAAAATTAAAAAAAGTGGACTGAAATCCAAAAAAATATCCCTTTAGGTACGACTTAAATTTCAAAAATGATATGATATTATCAATAATTGAGAGAAGATGGGGTCACCATTTTTAACTTTTTCTCAAGATTTCACATTCCAACTACAGATACCGAGATACGTGAATATGACTTGAACCACCCCTCCTTTTTATATAAATGCCCTCACATGATCCGAAAAAACCAAGTGCACATAAACAAAACAAGTCTAATAAATAAATTAAAAAGTAACGTTATAGTTTTCTCAATGATTTAATTATGATTTTGAATTTTCCATTAAAGGCAGGTAAGCTTAGTTTAAGCTTATGCTAAGCTAAGCACATTTAAAGCTCCAACTCCAATCTCCATAACCAAGCCACCGCTAGCATACAAATAAATTTATTCTTTATCTCTCTCTCGAACACTCTTTTTTTCCTTAAAAAATTTATACTTTCTTTGTGCATGACTAAGCATTTATTCGATACTTTATTCTCTGTCTCTCCTCTGTGCGGTGGTGGCCTTTTTTTGAGGTCTCGTTTGATCAGTCTTTTTGCGAAAAGAAATCGGAGTTTGGATTGTCTGGATCGAACGTGTTCAACAGGTAGCTTTTCTAATCCTCTCTGTTTTAACTCAATGCACTGTTTTTGGTCGGTTTTTTTTTTTTTCTTTTTTCTTTTTAATTTGATTAATGAGATATGTGAATAAGATCTGTGGTTCTAGTTCAGGTGTTTTGATTGAGGAATTTGATTTTTCTCTTATTTTGGGATTTCTTATATTTCCATTAGAGGAATTTTGTGCAGACATTGGAGTCTTTGGTGGTCATATATTGATAAAACTTGCTTCAATTAAGACTTATATTTTTGTTTGTTTGTTTGTTTAAAGCTGTTTATTATTTATTTTTTCTTCAATTTACATGGTTTTTGTTCATAGATGGAATTGCTTGTCAATAAGAGATGGAGAAACTGGCAGGGGTTTAAGATTGATATTGATTCTAAATGAGTGGCCAATTAAGAATTGTAGTTTTTTTTTTTTTCTTTTCTGGGTGGAAGATCTTTTGATTGCTCCTTTTCCTTCTAATTATAGATTCTTGTTGATTTTGAATTGTAGAGAATCAACAATGATGTTGATTGAACATCAATCAGTTTACTTTCTTAATTTTTAGTTATCCAGAACTTGCTAGACTGTTGTTGTTATTGTCCTAACTCTACTGTTTGGCTGCTGAAAAAACTATCGAAATTGAAATAGTTAATTTATAATTCTGGAATTTTTCAATAGTTCTTGTGTTCTCTGTTACATTGAGGTTCCTGTGTTAGTGGGTAAAAATCACTAGGAGGAGAGGTGTCCAATTACAGTTGCACGAAAACAAGGACTAGACACAAAACTTATCGGCTATATTTAACTAGTGTCACACACTGATATGCGAATCCTGTTAGGCGCTTCATAGGATTCATGGAAGAATACAAATCATGCTCACAGTTTAGGCTTACATATTAATTCATAGAAATTCTAGCTGGATTGCTTTGGTGCATCTCTAATCTCTTTTTATCTGAATGTAGCTCAATTGGACTGTGATTTGATTCAAAATTGGTGTTTTGCTGAAAGACATACATGTTATAAAGAATTTGATGGAAGACAAGCAACTGGATTTTAATCAGCCACTTCTATCTGTAAGGCGGTTCTCATCAACAGTGGGCACTTCCGAAGCTGAAGTTAAAAGGAAAACTAATAATTCACTTCGCAAAATTCCTCGTCTTCCTTTTTACAAATCAGAGTTGAAATCAGGTCCAATTAGGAACCCCGGAACTGTTCCTTTTACGTGGGAGCAAACCCCGGGAAGACCTAAGGATGGAAGCAAATCAAAGAGTCAGGCTATTGAACGCCCTCCTGTTGCTCCAAAGCTCCCGCCTGGAAGGATTTTGAATGTTAAACAGCAAGCTTTGGACAAAGGCTCTGATAGTACAAAAAGTACGTGGACACGAACAGGAAATGTCCCTGCCAATTCTCAAAGTGTATCAAATTCTCATAACAAGGTAACTAAATGTGAGAGCTCCATAGAGGAGATGGAGGAGACTGCAAGCTCTAGCACAGAGGACAGTGATGAGGCTTATGTGGATGCACTTGAGACACTTTCTCGAACTGAATCATTTTTCTTAAACTGTAGTGTAAGTGGTGTGAGCGGGTTGGATGGTGCAGACCTGAAACCGTCTGGAACATTCGCAACTGACCCACAGACTCGGGATTTCATGATGGGTCGATTTTTGCCTGCAGCAAAGGCAATGGCATCAGAAACACCTCCATATTCAACTAGGAAGCCACCTATAGCACGTGAGCAGCCAAGACCTAGGATAATCAGTGTGGATAAGCGGCTTCCAATTAGACTACACAGTCCAAACAATGTACATTTTCTTGCTCAAGACGAGAGGTTAGGAGAAAGTGACGATGAAGATGATTTTGATGAACATGAAAACTTATCATCTTCAGTTTGTGGGTTACTTCCTCGATTTTGCTTGAAAAATTCCTTCTGCCTGTTGAATCCAGTACCTGGGATGAGAGTGCAGGCACAGGAGCCAGTCGTTTCTGTCCGTGGAGGTAGAACTCAGGCCTGGAATTCTTATTCTAGTTCATGCAGTGACAATCAGAATGAGGTAGCTACATTACTTTCCTCTTGGCATACTACAATTGTTGTGTTTTTCCTATATGACCTTCTTTAGCAAACTGTTGTTGAATATTACAAACTTTTTGTTCTTTTAATGGAATGTTAGAGATGTTTTGTTCTTGTTTTTTTATTTATTTATTTATTTATTTTTTAACAGAAAGTTAGAGATGCTGCATATGAGCGAAGATCAAGAACCCAAACAGCAGACATCCAGCAAACTAAACTCGAGCTGAAAAGTGAACCTAATCAGAAGACTTATCGTAATAAAGGTCAAAATTTAGACGGATCACCTTTATACAGCCGATTTCAGGGTAGTGTCAAGTCACCCAATGAAATTCAAAGTTCCCAGTCAATCTTCAGTGAACCAAAAAGGTTTGTTGAGGTTCCGGAAAAAGCTTTGATTTCCGAGGTCAATGGTTCTGATCCATGTTGTAAAGGCACAAAGAGTTTTCGGGAACTATTGACATGTCAGAGCACTAAATGGGAATCAGGTGCAGCAAGTCCCATTGAAAAAACTTTGTACATAGATTCTGTACATAAGGTGGAATCCCCCAATTCAAATTCATGTTCTTCAGATACAAGGTGGCTCAGTGATGACCGAGGGGATGATTTTGACAGTCCTGTTAAAATTCGGGAAATAAAAGGAACACTTCCGATTGATTCTTCACTTCAGGATATCAAGCACTTGAACTTGGTGGATGAGAAGGCAATTTTGCGACATAAAAGTCTGGAGTCTGTTGATTCCAATTTTCTCTCATCTCCTGCACGATCTGCTCGTGGCATGGAAATTGAGGTAAAAAGTAATTCCTCAGAGGATCTGGACCTCTGTAAAAGTTTTATTAAATTGACAAGCCCAAAAGTGGCTGGCAATGTGAAGATTGATCTTGAAAGCAAATCAAGTAATCAAGACATTTCTCATGGCCTCATCCAGGATTCTGTATCATCAACTAGCTCAAAAACAGCTGATGCTGGAAGGATTGGCTTAAAACGCCAACTGCATCCGGCAGTAAGCAGTCCAGAAAGTTCACATGACAACTACTCACAACTTCTTCTTCCACTACCTCTACCAAAATCCCCATCGGACTCTTGGCTGAAGCGTACTTTACCTACTGTTTGCAAGAAGAATTCACCTTCATGGTCTTCTTTAGGCCCGTGTGATTACACCACAGTTCAGGCTTCCAGCAAGACCCCTTCTGTCAATCCTAAGTGGGAAACTATTGTTAAAACATCTAATGGACATTTGCGGTTTTCTGAGGTAATTAGACAACACTTCCTTTCGCTTGTTCATTTTATCCGTTAACATATTGATTTATATTTATACACTTTAACTTAAATTGTCTCAGGAACTACTTGCTCCTATTCCAGAAAATTAGAAATGCAGAAACTTCAAGCCCATCGACTCCTGTATATGCATCGGTTGGAATGTCCATACTCCATAGTTTTTAATGGCTGAAAATACTCTTTAATCTCCTCCAAGGTGCTTCTCGCTTTCTATATATATATATATACTCGGTATACAATGGATAATTGTAAATCTACATGCCGGTTTTCTTTCTGCAATAAGGAGTTTTTTACAATTAATCAAAAATCTTGTAAATCTCTTCAATTCAATGAACTTAAAAGTTTGTTTGCTTTTGTGTTTGTGATGTATTTTCTTTTCAAAGGGAATCTTTACAGGTGTGTTTTCATTCTTTTGTAAATAAAAGGAGAAGCAAGCTGCTTTTATATGATCTGTCATACCAACTTCAATTGAAATAATGGTTGGTTCTTTCCTGGCAAAGATGATTAGCTCTTAGCTATTGAACCTTCACTTTCTTCTTTTTGTTGAAATGGTGTGATTTTTAATTTGGAAGATGCGGGCACATGGTCAAAATAACTCCTCTTCATTCAAGGCCACTCATAATTGACTTTTAGTGCACATAATTAATTAATTTGTTTACTTACATATATATATATATATATATATATTAAACATAATCTTATTGAATTAAACAATTTCTAATGCAAGAATATGTCAACTTATATCATGCCAACAAAGATAATGATCATGTGAATGTGATATTTTTAATTTCGGTTGACTTATGACTTATGGTTATGAGTCTCTAATAGACAACTCCCAATTGTCAACCAAACCACATTTTAATATCTGTTTGACCGTTTAATGCCCAGGTTTTTGTAATTCTGTAGGCGTCTGCTATGCTTCAAAAGATTGTGATCACATTGACTGAAAATACATTGAATCTTCATACCCAGTTATTCCTAATTAGCTGCTGAAGGTTCCAAGAATTTTCATCTAGTAAACAACTTGAGGCACACAATATTGAATTGAATATAAAAATTAATAGAACACAAGTAGGAATGATGATATTGTTGCTATAAGAAGTCCTCTAATAATCATCTTGTATAGCCGTGTAGGCAGGTAAAGGAGATAGAAGAAATGGCAAGAGAAATTTTGGTTCTTGCAGAAAGCAGATTGGGTGGCAATGCCTGGGTTGGAGGAGTATTTTTGTTTTGCTTGATTGTTGCCTCTCTCTCGATGATATCGATGGTTATATTTGCTTGTGGCGATGATGGAACCTCCAGGAAACGTCGTAGGAGTCGATTTGGCGACGGAGGAGGAGCTGGCTGTGGTGGTGATGGAGGCTGTGATGGAGGCGGCGGAGGTTGTGGTGGAGGAGGAGGTTGTGGTGGAGGAGGAGGTGGTTGAAGAAAAATGGCCAATAACAAAAGTTAAGAGGGAGAGGTTCACTGTAATAGAATAGAAAGAATAAGAAAAGTGAACCTGTACATGTTATTTATTTATTTATTTTATTTTTAAGCTTAATTAGCTTTGGTATTTATCTCTATTACATTTTTTTTAAGAGATGTATTTACATGTATTATTTGAATGATCATATGTATATTTATAATCAAATATTCTTTGTGATGTTACATTGTTACCCTTAATTAAAATTGTAATTATGTTTTTAATCAGTATTATTCCATAATAAGAGTATGTACTTTTTTTTTTGAAGAAGAAATCAATTCATTAAATAAAACCAAAGAAGGTTACATCAAAGGAGGGCAGTCGCCCAACACAATAGGTGTAACGCTAGGAGGCCTCCAGCCAAACACAGTCACTAACCACATGCAGCCCAAGTTTAGCAATAGAATGTGCAGCCCTATTGGCATCTCTCGGCACAAACCTAATACAGCAGGCAGGGGAAATCTCCTGAAAAGCCTTTATATCCAAAACAACGATACCAATATCAGAACAAATCAATCCATCGCAATTAACAAGGTCCACAACCCCTTTAGCATCGGACTCCACCACCTGAGGCCAAATACCCACCTCTCTTGCTAACATCAAGCCTCGCAAAATTGCCACTGCTTCAGCAACCATAGGTGTATAAAAAGCATCGATACGCTGGGCACAAGAAGCCAGGTTGGGTTGGCAATTTGATGGCCCAAGTCCACACTGGACCCAATCCTTTGAAAAGCCCTCATAATTTTAAAGGGCTTAAACCCAGCCCAAATAACAATTTTATGTATGCCGGTAGGGCTTTACCCAAGCCCGTCCTTTGACCCGTATTATTACCTATGATCTGGATTTGGAAATATTTTTAACAAATATTTATTTTTATTGAAAAAAAAAGTATTTAAAATTTAAAATTTTATTTATTAATTTACAATTTGGTCAACAGTTGACCAAACAATCAACCTACACCAAACATCCATCGACCATTCCACCAAACAATCAACCTACACTGCTACAAGGCAGACCACTGTGTACCAACATCCATCGGATATGTGCTCATGCACCGGTCGATGCTTTTCGCACCAGATCTATGCCTGTTTGTGGATCGTTTGATGGAGACACACGATTAGGTGAAGATCGGCTTGGGTCTGGTTGGTTTCAGACGCTTGGGTCTGGTTGTGTCACCACCGCCGTCGACTTTCTAGTGACGGCGAGGGCCACCGTGGTTTATGTCGATTGATTGGTTGGTTTATGTCGACTTTTTTTTTCGCCGGTGCGGATCTCTCTTGGATCGATTGGTTTATGTTGGCGGTGGCTTCGAGACTGGCTCCATCTAACCAGAAGCGACAGCGGCAAGAGGGTAGAGACCACCGATGATGAGAGCTGAGAAGTTGTTTAGTTTTTTTAAGTAGATATGTAGATAGGTTGATGGAGGAAGAAGATAGAAGTTGTCTTTGAACCTAATGATGTGAGTTTTTTTAAGGACTTAAAATTAACCAGGTTAAAACCCTCAAACGGCCCATATTCATGCGGGCTTATAATAAAGGGTTTAAAGTGGGCTTTTTTATGATGATGTCCGGGTTTGAACCCGAACCACATCATGTAGGTAAGGGCCAAACCCTGTGGACCCAACCCATTTTGCCAACCCTAAAGCCAGGACCTCACTTTTACAATCCCTAATAATCAAACCAATCCCAACTCTTCCTTTATCCTTGTCAATAGCTGCATCAACATTTAGCTTAAAATCCCCACTTTTTGGGGGCATCCATCATGGACTCGGTTTTGGGACCACTTGCCACATGCCGGGATTCTTAACTCTAACACGCTTCACCTCCTCCAAGTAAGAAAAAGCCCAGGGAACCACTTTGCCATCATCGATAGATGCTGAATCATGCACCTTTCCATTTCGACGGAACCAAACCTGCCAAAAGACAACACAAAGAAGTTCCATCTCCTCAGGGCGTAACTGGTTGCTACATTTGATCATAAAATTCAAAAACACGGCATCAATAAGAGTATGTATGTACTTGAGAACCACTTATATTTTAGAGTTTACAAAATGCAAGGATAAGATAAGGTTGGTATGCCCCCCACACCTACACCGAGAGGTTGTGGTATGTGGGTTCAAGCTCTGTTCCCATTTCCTAAACCCTGAATCATTAATATTTTAAGAAAATATATCTTTATTCAAGTAAAAAAAATAAAAATAAACATATCGTAGGTGGATGTGAGATTTTATTATAATTCTAGAAGAGTTATTATTGAATTTCATACATGTTTAACTAATTTTCTAGTCATTTGTAGGTTATTTGCACAAAATTACCCTGAATTTGTATTTTTGGATAAAATATTGCTAATTTTTATAATTTCGACAGAAACATACTCTCTCATTTAAGTCAAACCTCTGACTTCCCCTGCAACATCATCCCAAATGTATTTATTTATTAAAAAAATTATAAAAAAATTCATCCTCATGATCTCCAACATCATCATAAACCCATCAATTTCTTCCTATCTTCATCTTCATCACACCGATCTACTCCATCTCAAATGCAGCACAAAGTCAGAGATGGAGATCTCCGCTCCATCTGATGAAGCACATGCACTCCATATCATAGATGGAGCTCTATTTGGGAGATGGGTCCATCAGATATGGAGTGCGATCTGAATTATCATTTATTTTTTTTTTAACATACGCTTATCTTTATATTTATTTATTTATAATAAATTAAATGATCTCCTCCATTGACTTTCCTTATTTTTATTTACATAATCTCTCTTTCTTATATATATTTCTTTGAAAGTGAAACGCTAAATCTTTTTTCTTGAGTGTTTGTTTCTCACAACCAACTTGTCAATTCCTCACATACTTAACTTCTTCTTGAAATTTATTCAAAAAATTTATTGTCCAAAGTTTAGGCAAATCATTATCAAGAAGTTTCAGTTGTCGGCGTTTTTGTTTGAACTGGTCATTTAAAACGGCATTAGTATTGTTTTCTATTTTGTCCATCTCTGTTTCAGACTTTTCTAATTTTTTTTTTAGGTTTTTTTTTTTTTTTTTTCTCTAAAGCAGAAATTTTCATATAGAATTATTATATTTCCAAGTTATCAACTCTTTAAAAAAAAAAAAAAAAATCTCTTTTCATATTCTGCAACCTCTGCATTTACCTAGTAATTCATTACAATTCTTCAATTGAGAAGAAGGTCGATCAAAGTCTGAATTTTTATTTAATTCTATGAATTGCTTTGATAAATAAATGTTTTGTTGAGGCTATTCATGGTGTCTATATGATCTTTTTTTCATTATTGCGGGTTTTCGGTGAAGTTCAAGAATGAGACAAGGAAGAAAAAACCTTAGCAAATAAATTATATTAAAATAAAAACATTTATTTAAATAAGGGTACTATTGGTATTAAGATGAATGTTTATAGTAATGTTTTAATTTTAAATTTTAGATATGGGTGTACTTATGAATATGGATGTACTTATCATATTTATATGTGTCAATATTCACACCCTAACTTAAAATCATTTTTTAATTGAATATTAAACAACATACAGCTCTACTACTAAAAGATTTATTCAAGAAGTTCTATTTAAAAAGTCATACTAAACACAAGTTTTTGTAATTTTCTAGTCATTTGTAGGTTATTTGCACAAAATTACCCTGAATTTGTATTTTTGGATAAAATATTGCTAATTTTTATAATTTCGACACAAACATACTCTCTCGTTTAAGTCAAACCTTTGACTTCCCTGCAACATCATCCCAAATGTATTTGTTTATTAAAAAAATTATAAAAAATTCATCCTTATGATCTCCAACATCATCATAAACCCATCAATTTCTTCCTAACTTCATCTTGATCACACCGATCTACTCCATCTCAAATGCAGCACAAAGTCAGAGATGGAGATCTCCGCTCCATCCAATGAAGCACATGCACTCCATATCATAGATGGAGCTCTATTTGGGAGATGGGTCCATCAGATATGGAGTGCAATCTGAATTATCTTTTTTTAAAAAAAAAAAATTTATTTATTTATTTATAATAAATTAAATGATCTCCACCATTGACTTTCCTTATTTTTAATTATTTAAGTGATAATCCTATTTAATTAATTTGTATCATTCAATTTCAATTGCAAAGTGACTAAACTTTCAAATTTAAGAAAGTTAGCAATATATTTTTGCCTATAGGGAAAACCTCAGGTACTTTCGTGCAATTAACACGGCCTTTGCAAAGCTTTGAAATAGTGTCACATTGATTAAAAATAATTAATGCATTGAATCTTCAAACCCAGTTATTCCAAGCTGTTGAAGATTCTCCAATAATTTTCAAATAGTAAGCGTACACGATATGATATAGAATTAAATGTAACAATAGAAAACAAGTATATGGGAAAGATCATTGATTGAGACAGTACTTATTGTTGCTATATATATAAGTCCTCACGATCATCTTGTATAGACAGGAAAAAGAGATAAAAGAAATGGCGAGAGAAATCTTGGTTCTTGCAGAAAGCGGATCATTGGGAGGCGATGCATGGGTTGGAGGAGTATTTTTGTTTTGCTTGGTTGTTGCGTCTCTCTCCATGATATCCATGGTTATATTTGCTTGTGGTGATGATGGAACCTCCGGGAAACGTCGTAGGAGTCAATTTGGAGGAGGAGGAGGAGGAGGTGGGGGCTGTGGTGGTGATGGTGGAGGTGGTGGAGGTGGGGGCTGTGGTGGTGATGGTGGAGGTGGTGGAGGTGGGGGCTGTGGTGGAGGCGGAGGTGGTGGAGGTGGGGGCTGTGGTGGAGGCGGAGGTGGTGGAGGTGGTTGTTGAAGAAAATTGGCCGATAAAAAAAGTTGGGAGAGGTTGACAGTAATATTAGAATACATATATATAATAAGAAGACCAAATTGGGTCATGTGTACACATGACTTAATATGGTTGGTTAGACATAAATTGGAACACTATTTTTTGACATGTGATTTGAATCCTAATAAGAAATGGTAGTGTTTACCTATCATAATCTCTCTTTCTTTCTTTTTTCGAAGAGATGTTTAATATAATGTATTTACATGTATTATTTGAATGGTATATATGTATATTTATATTCAAATATTCTTTGTGATAGATGTTACAATGAACTAAAGTTAGAAGTTTTATATAATCATCCTGTAAGATCAAAATAGTTCAGTTTATTTTCTTTGTGACAGATGATCAAAATAGTTTTTTAATGCTTAGTTCTTACCCAGATTTCTCTTTAATTTTGACAAGTATCCTACCCTTCTCTTCAATTTTGAAAAGCAAATCAAGTTGATTAAAGAAAAATAAATTCCCACCCACAATTGTATCAAATCCCTGAATATTCAACAGAAAAAAAAAAAAAAAAAAAAAAAAAAAACCACAACACAGAGCATTGATTTTTAGCTGCCCTACCGAGCTCCCCCTAGGGCCAGGCCTTCATAAACTTGAAGTTATCTGAATTCTGAACTGCTCGTTTAATGTTTGTTTGTTTTTCTGATATATGTTTGTTCTAGTTAGATAGCTAGACTTTCAGCTCGTGTAATGTTTTTTTATTTTTATTTTTTAGATATATGTTTGTTCTAGTTAGATAGCCATATTTTCAACCCCGTCAATGCCAAATTTAATATATATTCCACAAAATTCTATTTATTCAGAAACACAACCATGTGAACACTCTGACTTCATTAATTAAGATGGAAAACTAAGAGAAAAATATCTATATAGTGGATAAGAAAATAGTGGCTACTATATGTTTTTCTCCTGCTACACAATTAAATATTACACAACTCAAATTTGTTCTCAAAATTCTCATCTGCAATATATAGCCTATGATTTGTAACTAATTAACAATTCTATATATAATTTACTGTGTTATATATCTCATGATTTTAATTTGTATTATATACAAATAATTTCTTTTAACATTTGAATGAGAATTATAATAGGTGTTAGGTTCAATTCATACCCCCTCCCTCAATCCCAAAATTTTATAATAATAATAAATAAAAAAAATGAAAATTCTAATAATTGATTAAACTTCATCAATTTGTATTACAGAATTTAGTGTTACCCGCAGATTTTTTTTCTTTTGAAAAGGTTACAACTTCATGAATTGGTATATATAATAATACATATAAGCTTACTTTAAAACAAATTTCAGCAACAACGAAGGTCGGTGTCCAGAAAACTCATATCCATATACGATTGATCTGTGTTATATCTCCCATCATTTTCACTTGTAACCTTCAAAAAACTCATATCCAATATTAACGGTATATATCATTCTTTTTCTTTTTCTTTTTTGTTATTTAATAATTTTCAAATACTATATATATATATATATATATATATATATATATATATGAAAGCTTTAAATTAATTGTATTGCATATATCAATGAAAATTAATTTGTTTGTTTTTCTGATATATGTTTGTTCTAGTTAGATAGCTAGACTTTCAGCTCGTGTAATGTTTTTTTTATTTTTATTTTTTAGATATATGTTTGTTCTAGTTAGATAGCCATATTTTCAACCCCGTCAATGTCAAATTTAATATATATTCCACAAAATTCTTTTTTTTTTTTGAATGGCACAAATTTTTGTGAACACTTTGACTTCATTAATTAAGCTGAAAAACTAAGAGAAAAATATCTATGTAGTGGATAAGAAATTTGTGGATACTATATGTTTTTCTCCTGCTACACAATTAAATATTACACAACTCAAATTTGTTCTCAAAATTTGATTCAATTAATTGTAAGCGTACACGTACGATATAGAATTAAATATAACAATAGAAAACAAGTACAGTAGAACCCCTCTAAATTAATATTCTTGGGACCTACCCCTGAATATCTGAATATTAATTTAGAGAGGTTATTAATTTGAAGGATTTGACATTTTAAAGTGTTATTTTGTCTTTAAAAACGTGTAGAATTCGATTTTCTTTTTTAGGAAGGTTTCTTTTCGAGATTCCTTGTTCAGTCGGTTTTTTTCTTCAGGGGAAGTTCCTTTTTTTTAGGATTCCTAATTGCAATGGCACTGCCCATGGCAAATCGAAAGGTTTGCTTCTCCTTGACAATTGAACTGCCCATGTACCACTTGTAGAGCTACCTAATCACATCTAACTCAGGAACATCAGAGTGTACTATCTATCACCAAATTTGAAGAAGTGTGTTACACTCCAACTGAAGAGGTTATTATCAATGATATTACAAGGCAGAATAATGATGATGTGGTTGAGATAGATAACAACGACGATAGTCATAAGGTATCTAAAATCTCTACAAGTAAGGTTAAGTTGTTGAAATACTAAATTTAATTGAAACCTTTTGACTACAACAAGAAGGTGATGATAATAGCTTATTGAGGACAATTCAAAAGATGAAGAATGAAGTCAAAAATATCAAACGTAGTGACCTAGTGCAAACTAGTATCTTGAAATACTTTTCTAGTTCTTGAATATTTTATAATATATTTTATACTTTTATGAAATTATTAATTTATGCGACAGTCAGGACCGAAATTTTACACTAGGTTTCAAAAAGAAATTATTAATTATTACGATAGAAGGGTTTATTAATTTTTTACACTGGCCCGAGTCGGGACCGAGATTTTTTATTAATTTAGAGAGGATATTAATTTATAGAAGATTAATTTACAGGAGTTCTACTGTATATAGGAAAGATCATTGATTGAGACAGTACTTATTTTTTTGAAAGGATTGAGACAGTACTTATTGTTGCTATATATATAAGAAGTCCTCATGATCATCTTGTATAGGCAGGAAAAAGAGATAGAAGAAATGGCGAGAGAAATCTTGGTTCTTGCAGAAAGCGGATCATTGGGAGGCGATGCATGGGTTGGAGGAGTATTTTTGTTTTGCTTGGTTGTTGCGTCTCTCTCCATGATATCCATGGTTATATTTGCTTGTGGTGATGATGGAACCTCCGGGAAACGTCGTAGGAGTCAATTTGGAGGAGGAGGAGGAGGAGGTGGGGGCTGTGGTGGAGGTGGGGGCTGTGGTGGAGGCTGATGAGGTGTTTGTTGAAGAAAATTGGCCAATTGATAAGAAAAGTTGGGAAAGGTTGACCGTAATATTAGAATAGATATATATAATAAGAAGACCAAATTGGGTCATGTGTATACAATTATTTATATTTTTTTTTAAAAGCGTGTACACATGACTTAATATGATTGGTTAGACATAAATTGGAACACCATTTTTTGATATGTGATTTGAATCCTAATAAGAAATGGTAGTGTTTACCTATTATAATCTCTCTTTCTTTCTTTTTTCGAAGAGATGTTTAATATAATGTATTTACATGTATTATTTGAATGGTATATATGTATATTTATATTCAAATATTCTTTGTGATAGATGTTACAATGAACTAAAGTTAGAAGTTTTATATAATCATCCTGTAAGATCAAAATAGTTCTGTTTATTTTCTTTGTGACAGATGATCAAAATAGTTTTTTAATGCTTAGTTCTTACCCAGATTTCTCTTTAATTTTGACAAGTATCCTACCCTTCTCTTCAATTTTGAAAAGCAAATCAAGTTGATTAAAGAAAAATAAATTCCCACCCACAATTGTATCAAATCCCTGAATATTCAACAGGTAAAAAAAAAAAAAAAAAAAAAAAAAAAAAAAAAAAAAAAAAAACCCACAACACAGAGCATTGATTTTTGGCTGCCTTACCGAGCTCCCCCTAGGGCCAGGCCTTCATAAACTTGAAGTTATCTGAATTCTGAACTGCTCGTTTAATGTTTGTTTGTTTTTCTGATATATGTTTGTTCTAGTTAGATAGCTAGACTTTCAGCTCGTGTAATGTTTTTTTATTTTTATTTTTTAGATATATGTTTGTTCTAGTTAGATAGCCATATTTTCAACCCCGTCAATGCCAAATTTAATATATATTCCACAAAATTCTATTTATTCAGAAACACAACCATGTGAACACTCTGACTTCATTAATTAAGATGGAAAACTAAGAGAAAAATATCTATATAGTGGATAAGAAAATAGTGGCTACTATATGTTTTTCTCCTGCTACACAATTAACTATTACACAACTCAAATTTGTTCTCAAAATTCTCATCTGCAATATATAGCCTATGATTTGTAACTAATTAACAATTCTATATATAATTTACTGTGTTATATAACTCATGATTTTAATTTGTATTATATACAAATAATTTCTTTTAACATTTGAATGAGAATTATAATAGGTGTTAGGTTCGATTCATACCTCCTCCCTCAATCCCAAAATTTTGTAATAATAATAAATAAATAAATGGAAATTCTAATAATTGATTAAACTTCATCAATTTGTATTACAGAATTTAGTGTTACCCGTAGATTTTTTTTCTTTTGAAAAGGTTACAACTTCATGAATTGGTATATATAATAATACAAGTGAAAATTACCACTTGGGGTTTCTACAAGTGAAAAGGATGCTTCACCTCAAAAGGGTACGAAATGCAAGTTATTGCATTGGATTGGTAATGGACAAATAGTGGCAGAAGCTGAAATTGATTGCACCGACCCCCAATCATCAGTTCATCATAAGCTTCTTGGTCCGGTTTATTGAAGAGTTTGTGTTAAGAAGATAATGGTGAGTAATGTTCCGTTGATTCGTGATACTAGTGAATTACAAACACTTGAAGATGCTAGAGGCACATTTATAGCTTGGCCATCAAAATACATTACATATTAGGATTTCAGTGAATGTTTTTAAGTAAACATAATTTTAGGACGTCAAACACTTTTAACTATGATGTAATTTGTTTAATGTTTTTGTGACATTACTTTTATTATTATTATATATATATGCAGACTTTTATTGATATATCCATGTCCACAATGATAACAATTTTAATGTGATAATAGATTCCAAAAAAAATTTCATTACACAATTATATATACCAAAATCAATAGGCAATTAAACATTTTTTTTTTCTTAAAAAAAATTATCTACTACGGACATAGAATGTTATAAATAAAACAAATTATCACGTGCACAACCCGTAGTAAGTAGCTAATTCACTACGGGCAATAAACGTTGTAGTAGAGCGTATTAATCACGAACATAATCCGTAGTGGAAACGCAATTCACTACGGACTAAGCACGTTGTAGTTAAGTCTATTTATCACGGACATAATCCATAGTTGAAATGTAATTAACTACAGCAGAAGCACGTTGTCGTTAAGCCTATTTATCACAGACAAACTCCGTAGTCGAAACGAGATCCACTACGGACGATGCCCGTTGTAGTTGATAATATTTATCACGGGCAGGTTCCGTAGTCGAAGACACGCCATTATCCATCACAGGCTCGCATATAGCAAGCACTGTAACGGGCAATGCCCGTAGTCAATACGCTTCTACTATGTGTATTGCCCCTAGTAAATGACCGATTTTCTTGTAGTGCCGTCAATGTCAAATTTAATATATATTCCACAAAATTCTATTTATTCAGAAACACAACCATGTGAACACTCTGACTTCATTAATTAAGATGGAAAACTAAGAGAAAAATATCTATGTAGTAGATAAGAAAATAGTGGATACTATATGTTTTTCTCCTGCTACGCAATTAAATATTACACAACTCAAATTTGTTCTCAAAATTCTCATCTGCAATATATAGCCTATGATTTGTAACTAATTAACAATTCTATATATAATTTACTGTGTTATATATCTCATGATTTTAATTTGTATTATATACAAATAATTTTTTTAACATTTGAATGAGAATTATAATAGGTGTTAGGTTCGATTCATACCCCCTCCTTCAATCCCAAAATTTTATAATAATAATAAATAAAAAAATGAAAATTCTAATAATCGATTAAACTTCATCAATTTATATTACAGAATTTAGTGTTACACGCAGATTTTTTTTCTTTTGAAAAGGTTACAACTTCATGAATTGGTATATATAATAATACATATAAGCTTACTTTAAAACAAATTTCAGCAACAACGAAGGTCGGTGTCCAGAAAACTCATATCCATATACGATTGATCAGTGTTATATCTCCCATCATTTTCACTTGTAACCTTCAAAAAACTCATATCCAATATTAACAGTATATATCATTCTTTTTCTTTTTCTTTTTTGTTATTTAATAATTTTCAAATACTACATATATATATATATATATAGATATGAAAGCTTTAAATTAATTGTATTGCATATATCAATGAAAATTCTTTGAAACTCTTCAGTCTTCAATCCCAGTTCCAGATTCTTCAAGTTTCAGAGAATCTTCTTTTATTCGGGCTTGTCGGCTATGGCATTTGACATGTCCAAATTTTGAAGCATGTATATACCCCATATATATTAGAGACCATGCTGTTACACTTAGAGTATATAAACAATTAATAGTTGTTCCTTTTCATCTTTTATGTGACTCTCAAATTTTCAGAGAAAATTGAAGATCGAATTGAAGAAATGGCGAGAGAGGTGTTGTTTGTGGTTGCAGAAACCGGATCGGAAAGCAATAATGGATGGATTGGGGGAGTATTTTTGCTTTGTGTGATCGTTGTGTCGCTCTCAGTGATATCCATGGTGATATTCGTTTGTGGTGATAGTGAGGATGATGATGGCAGTTCCAAAAAAAGAGGACAAGATGGTGGTGGTGGTGATGGCGGTAATGGCGGAGGACAAGGTGGTGATGGCGGAGGACAAGATGGTGATGGCGATGATGGCAGAGGACATGGAGGACATGGAGGTCACGGAGGTCACGGAGGTCACGGAGATCACGGAGGTCACGGAGGAGGTGGAGGCTGCGGCGGAGGAGGTTTTGGTGGCACGTAACAACTGAAGAAAATGGTAAATCAATTAGGAAACTCGGATGATGACAATATTGGTTTCAAAATGGGTCAAGATCTTTTATTTAGATGTACTAAATTGTAATGTAAATATGTAATGTCTTATTTTATTTGTATTTTTGATGTTTTTTTTTATTTTTTTAATAGTTGTATTTGGTATTATTTAGATATTATTACAATGTATCATTTGAATGTTGTCATGTATTCATGTGATATAATATTGGTTTTCAAATCAGAGGGACTCTAAATTCATTATAAATGATACCAAGGCCTTTCTCTTGATGCTGGCTGTTGTATGAGCCAAGCGATTTCCGGTTTTGGAATACCTTGGCGCATAAGCTTGCTCTATTGGCTTTATCCTCTAACAGGGATCAAGTTTCTTTGGCTGGATCCCAATCCTGTTTTTCCTTCCTCTGTGTAATGTTTGTTTCTTATATAAAAAAAATAAAAAAAAAGATCCTGATTTTAAAAAATCAAGGACACTGCGCAGGAGCTAGCTCTAACCAGTGGCATGTTACAAAATTTTCTTAAAGTTTATTTAAATTTTATCATAATTTAATTTATTTGTTTTTAATATTTACATTTTTCTATTAAAGTTTTAATAGTTTTTCAAATTGACCCCAGTTTCCTGTAGCCGCTTGCCTCTTACTCTAACCAACAAAGCTCTAACTAGCAGAATTCTAATAGCTCAACTATCTCCTAGCTAGGAACAAAATTACTTGCTTGTTATTACTACATTCACCAATTTATTAGGAACTACAAAGTTGAACACATACATGATCTTGAAAGTAATTTTGACCATACCATTTCAAAACCGATGATTCTTGGTTTCATCAGACACTAAAACTATTTTCCCGACCCACTCCTACAAATTGCGCACGTGAAGAACACTTTTCATGCAAGTCAAAAGTTGGAGAAAAATATCTGGGAGCAATAAGAAATATGGCCTTCCACATTATTATTGCTTATTAGACAATTTCTCGGTGCAGTGGGTCGTTGATAGAATCATCACATTATTATTGTTTATTAGACAATATCTATTATCAAATTATTTAAGGCCACAACGCCTCATAAATGCATATTATCGCTTATTTCAGTCTCATTCTAGTCAATACACACTGATGTAACTACATCAGTACTAATGCATGTGGACCACTGATTATGGAGAAATTTGGACAAGTGCATAGACTTTGAGTCAAAGTATGTAAATCTAATGGTCCACATCCAGTATACTAATGAAGTTATATCAGTGCGCACTGACTTAAATATTTATGTCGCTTATTTAGCCTATCTATATCCAAAAGGCAAGTAGACTTAACTAGTTGACATCCATCTTCTTCAAAACTCATCATACAACTATGCTAACGTAGGCCCACGAGGCAACCGCCTAGGGCCCCCGTTTTCAAAGGGCCCCCCAAATTTCAGTTATAAAATAAACATTGTGTATTTCAGTTTGAAAATAAGTTTGGAGGCCCACGTTTAGTTTTTTTAAAAAATAGCCTATATATCACATTATCACTTAAATGCCCATCTTTTAAATATGTTTTTTTTTTTTTTTTAGTGGATAATGCTTGGGTATTGACTGGTCAATACCTAATTTACTAACCCACCAATGGGGTGTTGGTACGTGTCATTTTTTCTTTCACTGTTTATATTTACCTCCTTGTATTCTTTCAAAATGAGCCACGTGCCAATATCATATTGGTGGGGTCAGTACCTTAGTACTGACCAATCAGTACCCAAGCATTATTATTTTTTTATTTAAAAAAAAAAAGGCCCACCAAAGAAACATAATTATTATAATTACCACATCCACATCAGATCAAATTGCATATTAGACATTTGAAAAAACAATTTGAAATCAATTCTAGGGTTCTTGGAAGCTCTCTTCATGCGAAATCCAGACACGAAATCTCAAGAATTCAAACAATTTTAAGTAATTCGTTTATAGAAGAGTTGAATTCGTTGGAAAGTCGAGAGCCTCATTTTTATAGTTCGCCTCGGGCCCCTAAAATCTCTGGACCGGCTCTGCCAGATTGGTATATGAACCATCAGAACCAGCCTGTATTTGTATCACCAATGGAATAATCTTGATTCCGGGAGGGTGTAGGTGTGAGGGATTTACCATTTAGCCAACCCCATCTTGTCTCGGAAAATCTTTTTTATATGTATTATTTTCTCTCATATTGTACTCAAATAAAAAATATTAAAGAAAGTTCAAAAATAAATCAAAATAAATAATAATAATCGAACAACTGAACGGACTATTATTTCTATGGCCACTATTCCGTCCACCTCCATCACCCCTGCCACTAGTAATTGCACCACAACCGGCACAGCCTCCAGGCCCTCCACCTTAACGTGCTCCACAATCTTCCCGCCGGTACATGTGTTGTCGGCCAACCTAGCTATATATATATATGTACTGTCTCCTAGAATCAAGAGCTCTCTCGCCATTTCTTCAATCTATTTTGTTTCTCCAAACCTCAATCAGACATTAGAATTTGAAAGCACAACTTATTATAAATTTGTAATATAACAAAATTTGTTGCTAGGTCTTGCGTACGTACTAGCTTCTGTTATTGTAGTTAATTCAAAGTAGTACCCTTTAATAAGCTGTTTAGTAATTCAAATCTTTTAAGATGTCAAAGCGTCCAATAATTACAAAAATCGTTATAAAAACATGATATGTGCAGTCGAATTTACATATTAAGAATAACTTGTACTGCACATCATCTCTTAGAAGAGTTGGTAGTGCACCTCCCTTCCACTTAAGTGGTGAGGGGTTCAAATCCCACAATACACATTTTACAAGCATTTATTGTAATAGTTCTTGTAATTCTTAAAATATATATATATATATATATATATATATATATATATACAGCCTTTCTATTATCGGTTCGAATTGACAAAAATTATATTAGTTCCTTGCATGTGGGCCACTGGATTTAAATACTTTGACTTGGCTGTCGTGAAAAACTGAATCATGTTTTTTTTTTTTTTTTTTTTTTTTTTTTTTTTTTTTTTTTGATAATAAAAACTGAATCATGTTGATACAGAATAGAATTGACATATTTTGTTTTTATCGAAGAGAACATCAACGTGGACGTGCCGGAGTGGTTATCGGGCATGACTAGAAATCATGTGGGCTCTGCCCGCGCAGGTTCGAATCCTGCCGTTCACGTTTTTTTGATGTCATGACTCATGAGCCATTTGAATGCTTTTTTATTTATGTTTAAATAAATATGTTAATGAATATGATAGGACTTAGGATGCAACACAGTTAGATATCTTGTACATAGGTCCTCCAAAAAGATATTAATTACATTCTCGTATCATTGTTTTGGCAAAATGTCTTCAGTCTGTTAGAAATAAAGTTCTCAAGTAATTTATATTAATTATATATATAATCTACTAAAGAAGAAAATTCATTCGGTTGATTGGGTTTCTATGTGTAGAAGCAAGAAAAATGGGGGTTGGGAATTGGGAGAATGAAGGATAAAAACAATAGTTTGCTAGCTAAATGGGTGTGGAGATTTGGTAATGAGGAAAATAGTCTATGGAGGAGGGTGATGTGTTCTAAGTATGGAATTCGGAGAGAAGCGTTGGTTTGGAAGTGGGGTTGCTCTGGTGCGGCTCGGGCATCTAATTTTGTTCAAGCTGTCAACGGTCTTTTTATCTCAGGAGCAGTCTCGGACAGGTTATTTAAGGAAGGCTTGAAGTTTGTTTTAGGTGATGGAAAGATGGTAGATTTTTGGAGAGAGTTGGGTAGTGAGGAAATGCCTCTCATGAATGCTTTTCCTAGAATCTTTGCGTTGTCCTCTAAAAGGTCTGGTCCGGTTGAGGAATTCGGTTATTGGCATGGTCAAGATTGGGTGTGGAAGGTGCCTATGAGAAGAGAATGCTTTGATTGGGAAAAAGATAATTGGAACGCCTTTGTTTGTAGGATTGATCAATTCAAACCTCGCAAACTATTTCAGGATTCGATTGCTTGGTCTTTTAGTGCTAATGGTATTTTTACGGTAAGTTCATTTCGTAAAAACCTGGAAGAGTCGGGTTTGGAGGTTGATGAGATGGATTCCTCTCTTATTTGGCAAGGGATTTGCCCTATCAAGATCGAGATTTTTACTTGGCAATTGCTAAAGGGTATAATTTTGGTAAGACAGGTGCTGAAAAAATTTGGCTTGTGTTCTAACTTGTCTCAGGATTGTCCAATGTGTAAGTGTGTGGAAGAATCAGTAGACCACTTATTTCTTCATTGTAAATGGGCGAATGAAATTTGGAGGCAGTGTATGGGGTGGTGGGGCGTGTACTGGTGTACTAGTAAAACTCTTTTGGATTGGGCTATAGGGTGGTTTGGCCTGTGTCCGAAAAATAGTCAGGGAAGAGCTTGGAATACTCTCTTCTTTGCCACCGTGTGGACCATTTGGGACTGCAGGAATCAAGTGGTTTCCATGAATTCTAATCAAGGGGTCTGTCAAGCCGTTGACATGATCAAAATCAGAGTCGTTTGGTGGTTCAAGCGTTATGCGGACGGTTGTACAGATTCAATCACTGCCATGCTCCAAAATATTGCTGAGAGGTGCTCTGTTTTGAAGCCCCCAAAGGCTGTCTGACCGGGAGACTGGACTCCTCCATCCCTTGGTGCTCTGAAGTTTAACGTGGATGGATCGACAAGGGGTAATCCGGGGGTCTACAGGTATCGGTGGTGTCTTGCGGGATCATTGTGGTTAGTTTCTAGGATCCTTTTCCAGAAGTATAGGCATTGCAGATGCCAATACGGCTAAAATTATTGCAATTCATCAGGCTTGTGCGTTGTGTGTTAACTCTCCGGTCTTGATTGGTAAAAGGATCACCATAATAAGCGATTCTAAGGCGGCTGTTTCTTGGGTGAATGACACTGGTTATGGGAGTCTGAATCATGTTAATTACATCTATGATATTCGGTCTAACCTGAATCTTTTGGGAAGAATCGTTGTCATTTACAATCCAAGGTTGACCAATTGTTTTGCTGACTTTCTAGCGAAGAAAGGTTCAAATTTGGATGGGGATATGAGATGCTGGAGGTGGACTGATCCTTGCTTTCCTGCATCTTTCTGCTGGGTGTTTTTTGCTTTCTTGTTTCTCTAGTTGCTGTCTTGGTTTTTTTTTTTTTTTTTTTTTTGGGTTTTTTGGTTTTCTCTTCTGCGTTTTGTTTTGTTGCTTGCTTTCTGCCTGGGGGTTTTGTTTTCTTGTTCTTGTGGCTTGTGGCCTTTTCGTCTGTTTCTTTGGTTTTGGCTTTTGTTGCTGGCTGGTGTTGAGCCAGAGGCTTTGCCTGATGTTGCCTGTGTTTTGCCTTGTGACTTCAATAAATTTTATGGTTCAAAAAATATATATATATAATCTTCTATTAGCAGAGTCTTGTGGCATCCACACGTACTTGGTGGTGGTGACTCAATATGGGATATTACCAAACTAAATGAACACCCTTTCCACGAAGTCACATTGGACAATGATTTGTGTTATCTGATTTTTAAAAGCTATATTGTTTATTATATTATCTAATTTGCATAACAACTATAATGTATAAATCAATTATCAAGTCATTTGAAATATGAAAGTATTTTTATTTTTAGTTATGTCATACAACCCATAAAATTAGCTTGGAAACCAACCAAATTGACGTGTCTATTGATTTTTCTTTATCATAAAATTCATGAGATAATGTGGAATTCACAAAGGAAAATCACTTTTACACATTATTTGAGTTGAATCTTGAGCTGAATTTTTTAAGTTGTATATTGTACTATTCTTTTTATATAAAAAAAAAAAAAATAATGTAATTATCGCATATATGTTATTGAGTCTTAATATTGCATATAGAATACACACAAAAATTATTATATTGGAGCTCTCGTACGTATTTTTCATGCTTGATTCCAATTTACACCGGTGCAAAATTGGATTCCGCAAGTAAAATTGTGTAGATGCTGCACATGAAACCTACTTTATCTATCCATCCATATATATATATATATATTGGTGACTTCAACATTTGAACAATTTATTTCTACTTAATCCAAGGGTTGTCATCTATCAATAATTGTTTTATTCTTTTCTACTTTTGGATTTAGAGAAAATGAATGGATAAAAGTTGAAGTCATAAATTTTATTCAAAATTTGAAGTTGAACATATAGTCTGATGCACACAAATACATATATACCAAAAGATAAATTTTGAACGGAGAAAAACAACTAAATTGTGATTACCTTAACTATATCTTGAATCTTCAAAACTGAAAAATAAAAATCCACATTGCGTTTAAGATAAGTACTTGAAAGATCTCACTCCAATGCTCAAATTGACATGGTCAGATCCAAAGTACTCATCCCGATACAATACTACCCTACCTAATTGCAGTTCATTTGTAAATCCCACTTTTCAGTTTTAGTAAAATCTTTATGTTTTAAACTACAAAGAGCTGCTTGTTGAGTAGTTGTAGTTGACCAAGATGAAGAGGCCGGTGATGAAGAAAGTGAGAGCATTGTGTTGATTACTTCTGTGCTTCTTTGATTATCTTCATCCATTTTGCTACATAAACTCAACTGTAAATCAAGTGACTGTTTCTCATCTTTGTTACCACTCTCGCATTTGACCTGCGCCTGCCATTTTTGTAGACTTTGAACAGGCATTTTCAAACATTCCACCTGTAATTAATGAAGTAATTACGGAGTTATATATTATATAACCATTCATAAAAATTATACTTAAAAATGAAATAATATGAACTCAATGTCATATTTTAAACATAAGAAATAGTTGGTCAAGTCAAGTACGAGATAATGATGAGGGTGATCTAGTGATATTATAGTTCAAAAAAAGAGAAAAAAATTGTCAAAGGACAAGAATTTTAATAAATTTTTGTGTCTATAGATCATGATCGATCATTTTTAGAAAACAAAGGAAGATATATATAATAATAAAATTTGTGTTTTCCCAAATATTTCATATAGAAGATCATTGGAAAATGAAATTTGTGTTGTTTAAATATTGTATTTGCCTTGAACCAATTTGGAACATGCCCTAATGTTTATGAGAGAGATGTTACCTCAAGAGGAGATGGATTCTCAAGCTTGGAATCATAACTATTGATAGAAGAACTGAATATGGAACTATATGTATTGGGTTGAAGTTGATCGTTGATGTTAATGGCTATTGCTCGGCCAGCAAAGTTATCATCCCAATTAGATATAAGTGGATTCTTTATGCTCCTTTGATTTCCAATAATTTCAGGTGCAGGCCATTTCTTTTCATCTTCAAGAAATCGACTGGGTCTAATTGGCCCATTAATTCTTGTTATGTCCTCCTTCATATCACATATTAGTGAATTACTTGCCAACTTGTTCCCATTCTGAGAGATTGTGGATCTACTGCAACCATCATTTAAACTCCATGCTTGGCATCTAGAGAGAGAATATAATAAGTATAATTAAATTGCATTTGTATAAATATGACTACCTTAATTAAAGATTACGAGGTTTCAAGTGTGAGAATCTTGTTCAGAATCTTGATTTGCACCGATGCAGTGTAAATGAAGATCTCACACCTGATAATTAATAGTAATAATAATAGTGCATTGTTTATATTTTGAGTTGCAAGTAAGAAGTAACCTTGAAGAGTTGGGCTTGAAGTCGTATAGATGTCTGAGAAGCAGCGGGGATGGAATTTGACTTGTGTGCATTCTAAAATCCCCATGTCGATTGAATTTTTGGCACATTTCTAGAATGTGATGTCTTCCTCTCATGCTCCTGCTACTTTCAGATATAACTATATATTCATGCACAACAAATTCAACAAAATCTGTGAGTTCATGCATGCCTTGCAAGAAATTAAATGTCAAGAAATTTGATTCAAGATCAGTACAAAAGAAAAAAGTAAGACGAATGTGAAAAACAATGTAAATTTTACCTAGGCCAGACTCATCCAACTTCTTACTTCGATACATCTAAAAATTAGAAAATGAAAGATTAGAGAATTGGAAATCAAAGAGAAAATCATTTAAAAAAAAAAAAAAAAAAAAAAACCCTGAAGAACAAAAAATTAGAAAATGCAAGATAAGGAATCTCAAGGAACTAATTATTATAAATACCTGCAAATGACTCTTTACATGAGCAATGCTTAGTCCTTTCACGTTCATCAGCTGAAGAACTAATTTAGGAGTTGCTCCTATTTATATATACACATCCAACAGAAGCCAATTAAAACCAAATTAATTAAGAATATTAATTATATCAAAACAAAGTAATACATTAATTCAACAAATTAATTATAATCTTACTTTCTTGCCCACCAAGCCTTTCAACAGCATGCAAAAAAGTTAGATGGAGATCAGGAGTCCAACGTAGCCTAGGCATTTTCGATCGAACGTATTGTCTGACCATGGTGGCTCGTTCTTTATTACCTTCCATGCTCGTGGTGGTGGTACTGCTTGTATTATTACCTTCTGGAGATGATTGGTCTTTGACAAATTTTTTGTATGATAAATTGGTGGTGCTATCATTATTCTCATCATCATTTATCGCTTGTTCGTTCAAGTCAAAGGATGTGCACTTCTGATCATGAGAACTGGCTAGAGAAGATGTTGGGGCTTGAATCTCATGATCACTTGCAGTAGTGTTACTTTCATCAGATATCTCAATTGCCTCGGCCATGTTGTTTTCCATTGATGATGAGCTTTGTGGTGTTCTCATCAAATACATTACTTGCTGTAGCTAGCTACTTCACTATATATAGCATATTTAAGATTTTTCTTAATGAGAAAATTAAAGAAAAGTAATCATAAAATGAGGATACAATATATATTGAGAAGACAAGATGAGGTTGGCCCAGTGGTAAAACCCCTCACACACACATCATGAGGTTGTGAGTTCGAGTCTCTACCATTTTCCCAACAAAACCCAAATTATTGTAACATTATATATATATATATATAAACGGTCCCGTTTTGATCGGTGCGCACTAATATATAATTTGTACGAAACTAGTGTACCTATGGGCATATATAATTTGCTTCCTATTGCCTCTTTCTATTAATAAAGCTTGCCTTTTCAAAAAAAAATATATATACAAAATTAAGTGAAATATCCACATAATTAAAGACATATCAGTGATAGAAGGTTTTTTTTTTTTTTAACCCTACTATGTGATCTTGAAAAAAGGTGTGTTGACTGTTGAGTAATTAATACCAATATATATGGAGTATTTTCTTCTTATATTAACAAGAAGTGTATATATATATATACACTGATGATATACACTGATATCATATGATGATACATAAACAAAGTATATGATGATATACACTGATATATATATATATATATATATATATATATATATATATAGAGAGAGAGAGAGAGAGAGAGAGAGAGAGAGAGAGAGAGACCACACCATTTTTTTTCTTGAAAATAACTAGAGGGAAGACTAAAAGTAAATCTCAAACAAGGAAAGGGAAAGAAAAGAAATAACAACCATAAAATTTAGTTTCAAACACCTGACATTAATTATGGATGCATACATGGACACGGTACATAATAGAAATCTTCTATTTCTATATATATCCAAGAAGTTAATTTACACTTGAAAGCTAAATTTTAATAGGAAAGAAATGATATTCAGGAAATAAACATAATAATTAAGCAGTTAACAGTGCTAATCTATTACCCTAAATTAATCTTCTAAATATATAACAGGTGGATTCAAGCATATGAGAATCATTGAAACATCAACATATATATATCCATGAAATCTCGTATATATATTCCCTATATATCGATCCAAGCTAATTATCTCCTTATTGGATCCAGTATAATTTCCTACTGATCTAGAAACAGTTTAGCTATAGCAGTAGATTGAGAGAGAAGTTGATACAAACTTACCAATCAAAGAAGAAGAAGAGAGCTCTATCATGAATCCATCCACAAGTAAAAAATTGGATGAATTATGGTACAAGCAAACACAGAGAGGAAGAGAGAGAAGGAGATAGCTTTTACTCTCTCAAGTATTATTGTTCCCCTTTGTGTTGAAATATTCCAGTTTTAATTATATATCTATATGTGGAATTTTAGGCTAGGAATGTGTGGAAATTAATTAAGTTCATACCATTACTCACCAAACTTCAAATATTCTTTTAGACTACAATATGCAATATTATATATATATATTACAATAATGTGTATAGAAGACAATGGTCGGGCCTCATATATCAACTTTATCTCTTCACACTTCAATTATATATATAGTAATTATACCAATAATATTACGACCACCCTCTTTGACTGTTGAAAATCATGTGACTTCATGAGCCCTTTCTTGTTAATTATCATTGTTAACTTTGACAGCTGCCTCTCTCTCTCTTCCTCTCTCTTTCTTAAAAATCCATGATAATCTTTACTAGTTGACCTTTGCTGGGGACATGGAAACTTTTGTTTTGTCATAATTATTCAATTCTATATATTTTGATATTTACTTATTACTTTATTACATTAATACGTACGATCATTGATATATTTATATTGCAAGAGCTCTCTCTGTGAAAAAGGCAGGCCATCAACTGAACCCTACTTAAATATATGTATAATTAAATAACTTATTATTTCGCACATATTTAAACACTAAAATTTCTGTCTTATTGTTCTCTGATTGATCGTTTTCTGTGGTTTTCGTTTAATAATATATATATATATATATATATATATATATATATATATATATAATATGTTGTTATCACTTCGATAGTTTTTGTCCTAATCTGAAGACTTCCCTTGGTTGGATAAAATATAAATTAACAATCAACAACCCTTGAGACTAGTACTGCTTCTGACACCCGAGGAGCCTTTGAATTAGAGAAAATTACAAGTATAAATTCTGACAAACAAGTATGGGCGCCCTGTAACTTGACTCTCACAAAACTTAAATTTTATTATATTTTATATATATATATATATATATATATATATATATACACACACATACATCATCTATCTTTGAATTCAAACAAACATATATTTACTTCCTAGATGTGTCGGGACTAAACATATATAATATATATCGTATTTTAATGAAAGTTGCTGGTTTTAGGGTTTGATTCATAGTCATTGTGGATAGTCGAACAGTTTCATAATTATGAAACTGTTTACCACATGTGACTAACGGTGATTCTATACTTGAAATGTCCTTAAAATATATATATATATATATATATATAAGTTTGTGTAGGCTAAAGAATTCGCAGTCTAGCTATGGCCTTGAGCGGTTTGTAAAGGTGCATCAATTGTCCTTGAATGAAATATTTTGTTGTAAAGATATGCAGTCTGACCCTGTTTCTCCTTTGTTTTTACTTTTTATAGATAAAAAGCACATCCATATTTGTTTTCCAAAAAATATATAAGTTCGTGTAGGTGTAAAGTGGTGTTTTGTAATCTGTATTAGGCTTTCCATTAGGTTCCTAGCTAGCTAGGGGTTTTGACTTTAGAGACTTCAAGAAGAGAGAATCTCATATCATCAGATTGTGATCCTCGAAAAAAATCCCACGTAAATAACTGAAATAAAAGACAAAGTTCATGTTCTCAACTTTTTGACTGTTCTGGCCGAAAAAAGAGAGTAAAAGAGGTTATTTATTTCTATCTCTTTGATGAACCCTAAAATAAAAAACTAGAGAGAGAGAGAGAGATGTTTTTGATCAATTCCTCCCCAATTACAATGGATAAGAGATTGGCTGCATAATGGTCCCCAACATATTTTATTTTATTTTCTTATCAGAAGTGGATCTTCAAGACAATTTTTTCTTTCTTGTTTAAAATATTTGCTTATCTTAATATTTTCATCTCTCTCCAGAACCAGTATGTTTCTGCTTTTTTACTCCAAACTGGTTTAATTTCCAGTAGTAAGCTATTTGAGTTTGAAGTTTGTGATTAAGTCTGAAATTATATATATAAAGATGGCTCCTAAGCTTCAATGTTATTAATTTGTAGAATAAAAAAAATAAAAATAGAATTAGTATTGTATGGAATAAGATAGAGTTAATTAGGTCAACAACCACGAACTAGCTAAAGGAAATTAATATAACTTGAAGAATAATTGCCAGTGAGATTCATATATAGGATACAATAGCCCATATATATATATATATAGAGAGAGAGAGAGAGAGAGATAATATCATCGCTTAAAAAATACAGTAGCTTTTCCTGAAATTAATTAAATGTTTTTTTTTTAATTACTAAGATTTTTAACTTTGATCAAGTGGTGCGTGTTTTACAATTCATGTATATGGAGTTTTCTTTCTGATATTGTGATAGTACATATCTCCTATTTGCGGTGGTAGAATATTCTCAACGGATCCTAACTTGTTTGGTATTTGATCTTAATAATAAGAGTATATATGTAATTAGAACTTAGAACTTAAATATTATAACTAAGTCATTATTTATCATCTTAAACATTATGGGTTGAACGATAATTTAACATGACCAAATTATTGGAGAGAAGTATATATAGTGTACGAAACCTAAAAATTTCCTTCTATAGTTCTAACTTTAGTTAAAGACGTATATGTTAAAATGGAAAAATAAAAGGATAATGAGAAATCGTACACTCCATGTTGTGTAATTAAAGATTGTGAGACAGATCAGTCAAGTGTCTCTTGATCATTAATTTGATAATTCCTTCATGTTGTCTCTTTAGTACATTCATCCACACCTTTTTTCCCCTACCGTCCAAGGATTTACTTTCCGAGGCTTCTTGGAGAGAATTTGAAAATTTTGTCTCGACATTGAACTGTTTATATATATCGGACTCATTAATTATTTATATATAATTTGGGAAATGCAAATCCCTTATAAAGGAATCGTTTCAAGGATCAGGTTTCTGCTAGAAGACACTCAAAATATGACTAGTTTTGCGTGAAATTTCTTTGTGTTTCGAGACAATGTGGACCGACACAGAGAGAGAGAGAGAGAGAGAAGAGGGAAAATGATTCTTGTGAGTAATGAAGACAAATATTCGAAGGATTAAAGTAAGTGTTTTAATGGAGGAGAGAAGGAAATTTTTTAGTGTCTGGTGTGGTGAAGAAAATAAGGAATTCTCTCCGTCCTACGTAAACCATATAAAAACAATCATGCATTTTCTATCTTCTTTTTGTTGTTTTGTGCATGGGAGTTGACATTTTTTTTCATTTTGTATTTACATTTCCCGAGCAAACAAAGAATCTTTTTCAGATCTCTTATATATATTATATCTTCTATGCCGGTTGGATATCAAAATGTTTCAACGTTTTCACATTGCCAAATGTTTTCACTGTTTTCAGCTCTAGCTATGTGACATGAAAAGCTAGCTAGTATATTTCTAATTTCATACATTATTTTTGAAAAATAATACAAAGGGTTTCATTTCACATAATCATATGTGCAATTTTCTGTATATAATTCTTTAATTATATGGGTATTATATATTCTTATTAAAGCATAATAAAAACTAAGGAGCCGATGCAAAGAATATATAGTCGATTATTACACATGCATCACAATCATCAATATTAATTATTGATAAAAAATAAAATTTAAAAATTTTATGTTTTTCAAAAACTTGATGAGAAGATTGATAATAGTAATAAAGAATTGAGTCAAATCTTGATATTCTGTAAAGTTGGCCACTGCAAAGAATCTAGGTGTGGAGAGGTCTCTGTTGTGTTGGCAAAAGAGACGCCGCGAACATAGGCACCATATGCGATCTCGCCACACAGAGATCAGAGACTCTCAGTGAGAGAGAGTGGGTGTGTGTGTTTTAGAGTTATGTCTTGTAGGGCACATGCATATTCATGCTTAATTAATTAATAACATATAATAATTGTTTTCGGTCATCCCAATATAGTTTTTTTGTTCTATTTTAGCTTCGTATTTGTTTTTATTTAGTTTAAAAGCTTACATTAATCAATCTCAAAAAGCATCTTCCGTTACAGTCTTACACAGGCACCGCCCCTTTTTTTTTTTTTTTTTTTTTTTTTTTTTTTTTTTTTTTTTTTTTTTTTTTTTTTGAAGGGCACTTGGAAACCAGAGCAAAACATGACTAGCATGTTTACATACACAACACAACTGGGACTTCACAAATAGGACACGCGAGCACTACCCAGGTGAGAGTCCCACAAACGGGAAAAAAACCCACACACAAAGGTGGAAATACAACCAGGAAATCAAACGGTTTCGCCAAACTACACTGTACAAACAAAACCCAACATCCGAACGAAAGCCGAGCTGGAGGAGCAACTTCTAGGCCGCCGGAGCAGACCCACCAGGACGCCGCCGTCAGAGCGACGACGTCGGAGATGCCAATCAAAACCCCACGCCCCTAGCCAAGCAAACCCCCACCGGAATCGACTCCCGTCGCCGAAAAGCAGAAAAGCCGACCAAGCCCAGCACCGAACAAAGAAGAAAGGAACCCTCGGCTGCCGACGGTGTCCGGCGGAGAGGACGGGGCCGGACGAACTACATGGCCGCCGATCAACTGCTCGCACCGATTTACACCAGATCTGGCCGGATCTGAGAGGATCGGCCGATCTAACAGCTGCCGACTGCGACTGAAGAAACAGGACCCCCCCCCCCCCCCCCGGTGGCGCGAGAAGTCGGTCAGCCGGCCGTCGGGGCCGTCGTAGTAGCTCCAGGTCACAACCTCCTAAGCGGGAAGGCTTAGCTTGAGGGAGAAGGAGAAAACGCCCTCAGGGGCGCCATCGCCGCCGGTTGCCACTGCCATAGCAAGAACCGGCGACGGGCGAAGGTGGGTAATGTAGAGAGAAGGCAGAGAGTTTAGAGAAGAGAGAGAAGGAGAAAGAAAATATATTAATTCCTCACAGGCACCGCCTTTGAATAGGCACCAGTAACTGACCTGTAATGTATATCCCACATAAGCATTTAATTTTGTAATAGCACTAATGTAAGTAAGTTTATCAAACACGATATATTGCGATATCATACGTTAATATCGATTGTGAGTAAAGGTGCCAATTGGGGTTGGGCCTGGCATACCCGACCCATTAAGGCCCGCTAAGGAGGTGGGTCGTGCCTGGCACGTCACGCTACTGTAGTGTGCCTAGGCTGGCACAGTACGATGGCATATGTCGTGCGGGGCCGAGGGTGTCAGCCCACTGTGTCAGCAGCACGGCACGGCACGGCACGGCATGTCAGGCCCTCGTGCGTGCCGGCCATTGGCCCATCAAAATTAAAAATTAAAATAAAAAATGAATTGGGAACTTGTGGGGCCGGCCCCTTAAGGCCAGCCAAGATGGCACGGCATGTTAAGGCGGTCGGGCCTCAAGGGGCCGTGCTGGCACGAATTTATAGCTTTAATTGTGAGTCATTGAGTTCAACTCCATCAAGGGTATACAAACACCCACTCATCTAATTAATCACATCATAAGCCGAGACTTAAAAGAGTCAACAATGAGATGGTAGGATCAATACGATGGTAATCAAAGCCTACATACTAAGGTTGCATTTGATTTATCATCTGAAGACCGAACAGTGTTGAATTGCACTGAAGACTAAATAGTGACTGAAAACTAAAATTGAAAAACATGTTTGTTTTTTTTTTCACTAAAAACTTAATATAAATGATAAGTTGTTTGTGTTTTTAAGTTACAAATATCTAACAAATAAATACTTTTACATCTATGCCCTTTCAACTATTATTTGTTATATATTTATATTTTAATATATTAAAGACAACTAAAAACAGTAATTTAATAATATAATAACAAATTTATAAATAAATAAAAATTACCATATAAAATATAACCCTTAAGTTACAAATATCTGAAAAATAAATATGTTTACATATATGCCCTTTCAACTATTACTTGTTATATATTTATATTTTAATATATTAATGACAACTAAAAACAGTAATTAAATAATATAATAACAAATTTATTAAAAAAAATTGCCATATAAAATATAACCCTTAGAGTAAAAATAAATTGAACAAGTTAATTGAAGTTTAGTTTAAGAAATAACAATTGATTAGAGTCAACCGCTAATAATATGTACAATATTTATATGTAGAATTATAATAATATAATAATAAATTTATAATGAAATATATATGCTCTATCAATTTTTATTTTTTATTTTTTTGAAAGTGACTGCTCAAGTTTTTTAAATAGTGAGAAGATAAAAAAAATATATTAATATAGTCAAGGGTTGTAAGGGAAGTGAAATTTTGAAATAAATAAAATTTATAAGGATAAATTTGAAAGTAAAAAAATTGATATATATTTCAGTTAATTTTCTTTAACTTAAAAGTTAAAAACTTTCACTTTTTTAAAAAAGTGGTTTTAGAAGCTCGTTTATTGATTTTTAACTAAAAAATCAAACAAAATAATGTAATGACACACATTAAGTGTCATTAAATGTTTAGTGAAAAAATCAAACAGACCCTAAGTTAATAATAACCTGACGTTTCAACATTAATAAACAAATTATTGTAAGCAATACAGATCCCAAATTTAGCAGCAAACAGCAAAGCTAGAAAACAGGAGTTTTCGCTTGTGCTTAACTCAAGTACATGATCATATTCAACAAAATTGAGGTTGAATTTGAAATCCCCCACACCTCCCTACAGAAAATTCACTGAATAAAAAGAACTACAGTGAGGCTAGACACCTAAAACAACCCAGTGGTCAAAACAAAGAAAAGAAAAGGATACATCAGCTTATTGTCACTAAACAAGCCAAAATGCAAACAAGAATATAATCCGACACAAATTTCCCTCCACTTTCAGTCACTATCTCACTAATTAAAAGTGAGGTCAGTAAATCAAAGGACTACATTGGCATAATAATATGTACAATCCCAATGCCTAACTTACATAGGCCAAAAATAAATTATTGCCTAGGCTATTGACAATCCTTAATAAACCATTTTCCTCCCTATTTTTCATAATATGAAGAGCCAATTTCAATAGAATCATGATACACCAACAAAACAAGAATTCTCAAGTTCTAATAACAGGACCCTTGTAGATCCCTCTGTGTATCACGAAGTTGTCGGGGGGTTGATATTCTTCTAACCAGGTAACTTCTGAGACCGTCTCTCCATTCACTTCAAGTTCGCCTTCAGTTAAATAAGGAAACAAAACACGGTACTAGGATTGATCAACATTACCGGTAGAACCATAATTTACTTTGGAAAAGAATGCGATAGAAATTTATTAACTGATAATTATAATTGACTGATACTGAAAAATGAATATGATTACCTGGAAGATCTCTCTTGGGTGACCTCCTGAAATAAGTGCAGTGCCGTCCATGCTCTGAAGAGTAAGGAGGGGAGAGGATATCAAATATAGCACACGGAGTTATTGCTCTGAAACAATGGATGTTCCCTCCGCTGTTGGGATAAAGAATTGTTGTTCCACAAGGGGCTGTCATCTCAGTATCTTTAACCAGCTTTGCTGGTCTTGCTGCAAACCGCCAATCATAACTTAATGCAAACGGTCAAAATTAAACAAAAAGAATTTATAACCACCCACTTGTGGGTGTGTAGGAGGAGGTGGGTGTAGATGAATTAAAAATGTGAAATGAAAAACAAAATCAGAGAGGAAAATTCATCAAAACATATTTCATTGTTCAACTTGCTCCAAAAAGTCATTTTCATTTTTCAACCAATTGAGACCAGCTACATTTTCATGTCCCCTGCATAATATTACATGGGACAACATGAGTAATCAAGCATCAAGTAGGGGACTAATAACAAAAAGTGAAAAGCTAATTGTTTCTATGCCTGTCTGTGTAAATGCCTTCATCTTGAACCACCAGTACAAATCCATACACCTATTTTTCCCAAAGACCATTTAGCCAGATTATTCTACTTCTTGCAACTCATGGCGTTATGTTTAAATTAAAATGAATGCAATTCTGTTTATTCATTGCATTCATAGTTGCCAATTATCCAGCTCAACTTCATGATAATTTGTTACCCGTTCTAATACTGACAAATTTCTAGAGTAGAGTGCCTTAACCTCCTTATCAACTCAGATAATCTCATCTAAATTGCTTATTAAGTGCAAATGGTCTGGAAACAGCTTCATATCATGCGCTCAAGCTATGAACAGCAGTCTCTTATATGCCACTTTAAATGTAATAGATCAACCAAACATGATAAATCAGATAAATTTGGGTATCTTGGTCACCGAGTTCAATAATGTCTTCAATTTAAAATTTAAAATTTCACTTCTTAGTGATATGTTGGAAATGTTGAGTCTAAAACATTTCCTACAACTCTACATTATACCATTGGATATCAGACCAGCTTGTGTTTTACACATAAAGTTCCAGAGCAGTAGCTATATGTTCTTTTTTTTTTTCTTTTTTTTTTTTTCTATTAATAAAAACAAGCAATGTCCTATAGCAACTGCCAAAGAAACGTCATTAAGAAGATATTTTTTTTTCAAGTACTACTCCAATTAATATCTGCCATAAAACAATGAGAAGAGATTACTTATTCCTCTACATATTGCGAGTCAAAAAGAGTTTCTTTAAATCAGTAAAATCTAAAGATGAAACTAATGAGGTTCAAGCTCAACCAATTAAAAATGGATACGAAATTGCCAAGAAAATCAAAGTCAAATGCAAAATATACTCGAGCAAAGTTTAGACATTATCATATGGAAAATTTAGCTTGTTCAATCCAGGCAGTTATAGAAAGACAACTATATCATTAAGATTTCTAGAAGGCTACCAATAACCTAAAAAGCAGACCATCATTTATGAACAACTTTTCAAATGTCAATCGAGGGGTCACAACACCCTTTCCTGTTATTATTTATTTACCCTAACGACTCAAATAATGAAAGGTAATTGTAATAAAAGATTGTCTATCATCTCATAGCAATAATCATATTTTTATTAATTCAATAAACATACAACCAACTCGATTACCCTTATGAATAAGAAAAAGATACCAAAAGCCTGATGTTTTATAAATTTAATCCTAAGCCCACTCACAAAAAGAAAGATTGACCAATGACTATTTCCTAAATCAGGCAACTGAGTTGATAGAATTCAATGTTACAAGAGAGAGACTGAGAGAGAAACAAAATTCAATCAAATAATATTAATAATTGTAACAAGAAAATTAGCATGACAAGATCCCTCAAGGCAAAGATAGTACAGGGCATATCCAATTGCATATAATCCATTATATCACTTAAAACACCATGTTGACTAACATCCTAATTGATTCAATTTTTTAACACCAAGTAACAAGGACATCATGTTATGTTGACCAAGGAAGTTGAATGGCAATCTTTAAAAACCAGACACGACAAGTTGGTAATAAACCGAATCTACACATCTTTAGTAAAAACAACCTAGACTCTTTGGATTCCTGAGCAACAGTACTCAAATGGTTTCATATTACCCAGCCAAATCAGAGGCAGAATTACCAGCATTTGTTTATACTTTCAATCCTTTATCATTCCAAAGTAAACCTGTACACCTTATAACCACAAGACTCCTAATATTCTTATGTCTTCTCCTTGGTAGTCCTTCACAGATGTTGACCACGACACCATTAAGCTCAAATTTCATGCCTTACTTTTGGTTTAAAGGTAAAGGGATGAATGGGGATGGGATTGCACTACTTTTAGTGTTAAAATTTTGCCCCACTGTTGAATAAAAAACAATCCTAAGAAGTCTCTAGTTTTAGAATCAAGATCAGACACCCTCTACTCAATTATTTTAATCCTTGTCAACAGCATCACATTTAAAAGAAATACAGCTTGTATTTATAAACGGATTTTTTTGTGAAATGCTATGGAAAACCTATAATTCTCCTTCTCTCTAAAAAGCTATAAACTCAAATTTTTAGGGTCATCCCCTAAAAGAGCACTGATGATGTGTACTTATGTCCAGAGTTTTTAACTTGACTCAAATAAATCAACTAAATTTGTAATCTAATTCGAAATAAATGGATAGTGTTTCTAAAGAGAGATTCACTCGTCTATATAACTCAGCCAGGTCTTGTAGAACCAAAATCGTTTAACAGCTATACAGGGCATATATTATACTACGAAGACTTTGGAGGTCCTTCCAATAATGCAGTAAAATCATTTGCGAAGCTGTAGAGTTTGGGAGGCTCAAGATTAAAGGAACAGAAAAGGCAGCAATAAATTACTGAAGTTACAAGCATAGGTTTAGGGAAACACACTATTGAATACAGGTTTTATGCCAATTAGAGGCTAAGCCCTTGGGACTGGAGAATGCCTTTGTTTTTGGAGAAACAATGATTTGATAGAATTAATCCAAAGAACGAGGAAATTCAAGGCCCCAGAGAACAAAATGATAATTAATCCAAGATTGGTATTTCAATTAAAAATCTTCCAGTTGGAGATTGAATTTCAGCAATTTGAATGCTAGTCTTTGTGGACTTCAGTTTCTAAGCATTTTATATGCACAACTTTGTTTTCGTCCAACGTGATTCCTTGGGAGAAGCCATCATAATATTATGTTACAAGAATCTTGTTACCAGCTTACAGCTTGCAATCAACTTTTTTAGTATTTTTTTGGTGAACTATCAGATCATCACCTTTCTGTAATAGTTTCCAGATATTAATAAAAATATCTGACAAAAAATTCATCAACCATTAGCTACTGTTTAACTTAAAAAGAGTACCCATAACAAAGAAACTGCATCCTAAAACTTCCTAGTTTTTCTTTCTTTTCTGCCATTGAGTAACCTAGCTGGGATAAACAAAATACAATCCAGAGTGAGGCTAGCTTTTCCTACATACACATTTATTAGAACTTAGAAGACTTTGTAATTACTAATTAGTAACGGTAATCAGAAACACTAAGTACTAGCATCAAATATCAACCCAATAATTAAATTAAATAATTTATAAGTCTAATAAGATATCCATGGCTTCTGACATCTACCCAGCTGTTTTTCTACTCTCTTTAACTTAAAAAGGGTACCCATAACAAAGAAACTGCATCCTAAAACTTCCTAGTTTTTCTTTCTTTTCTGCCATTGAGTAACCTAGCTGGGATAAACAAAATATAATCCAGAGTGAGGCTAGCTTTTCCTACATACATATTTATTAGAACTTAGAAGACTTTGTAATTACTAATTAGTAACGGTAATCAGAAACACTAAGTACTAGCATCAAATATCAACACAATAATTAAATTAAATAATTTATAAGTCTCTAATAAATAAGATATCCATGGCTTCTGACATCTACCCAGCTGTTTTTCTACTCTGGTGTCCCATATAATTGTATATTAATACAAAGTGAACTTCATTTGTCTGCAGTCAGATGTCAAACACCTCTGATGAAGAGAATTGAAGATTACATGGAGAGATACAACATTTACACATTAGCATCATGTCATGAAAAATTGTGAACTACTCTTCCATCATCAATTAGCAGAAATTATACTGAAGAGCAACAGATCTAAAAGATGAGGTGGGTTTCAACATTTAGATAAGTAGAAAATTATCATGGTCTAAGCAATTCTATTTGACATTTGACAAAGCTAATCACTTCACTTGTCTAAAAGAATGGGCATAGATATGTACTTTTAAAATGGATAAAAAGCCTAACATACTCAACCAAAGTGGGAGAGTCAATATACCAAGAACACACCTTGCGATGTATCAGCAGGCTCCGGTAAATCAAGCCAATCATATGACTTTACATGAAATGTACCATAAACCAGCTTGCTCAAAACAGTCATTCCCGGATGATTATGGAGTGGTATGATGGAGGAAGGTGGCATGCAGAAAATTCCTATCTGGAACAAAAATAAAAAATTAAGAACCAGAGTATCTCAGTAATTCAGTTTTCAAGTCTAAAACTTTCAAATGCAGTAATAGCAAACATTGATTGTGTTCAGGATCTACTGGAATTTCAAACTCATGGTATAGCACTTTACATAATAAATATGTAACTAATGACTGAAAACTTGAAACTGTGCTTACAGAGAAACTGTCACACTCATGTAAATGTAGGTATTTGATTTGTGGAAGCGACTGATGCCTCCCATTGCGTTCAAGTGCAGGAGCTGACCAATTGCGTACTAATTGTGCCTCCTGTTCGAGACCTACATCAGAAGGCTTGATTTTGTCTGAAACAAAATAATAAATGGGTTAGAAAGGGAAAAACTAATTTGATCAGAGATGATGAGTGATGACAGGATATGAGCTTAGTAACTTTGTGTAGGAAAGGGGAGTAAGAATTAAGAACCCCATAAATACATCTAATTTTCAATTTCAGATGAATTCAGATAAGGATAAAATGCATTAGGTACTAACAGAACATATACAAGTTCATTGAATCTCAGAGCATGAAGTGTTGGATAAAGACTTGGAGCATTTACTTATTTACTATGACACGATAATGTTCATTTTGAGGCAAACCACAAAGAGCACATCGACACCGAATAACCACCAAAAGAAGATATGTAAAGTTGGTATCTTCCTAGACAAGTATATTTTGTCCTGATGCATAAAAGTAGGTAATGCATTTCAACAACAAAAGCATTGTGTGGCATTGAAAAGAGCAAAGACTTCTTTTGAGTTGATAACAATATTAAACATCAATGGCAAACTCTTTTAAAATGAGAGAAGCAATCCATCCTCACATAGAACTTACACCCCTGATTTCTGATCTCACTTTTGAAGTGATTCTCACGTTTTCAGCTTCCCTCTTGTCCAATATTCTACCCTTTATTATCTGCAACACTAAGGGAGGCCATCTCTTAATTTGTTTCTATTTTTACTTCGATCAAGTTGTTCTCACTCCCCGACACATAAGTGGGTGCCATGTCAATGCATAAGTGGTGACACTCAAATAACCTACTCTGCTACTCACTAATCAAATTATAAAGTTTGATTTAACATAAACAATCAGTTTGTATTGAAATGAAGTATATTTGCATCAGTTGCTTCACAATTCTTGTCGAGAATATACATTTTCTTTGCAATCAGCAATTCCACAAACTTTTTTATTAAAATCAAATTGAATATAGATACGCCTACAAAGAGCATGCATAGTTTAAGTAAGCTCAGGAATACACACACACACACAATAAAACAACAGAAGAGTCAGTTCTTAATACCTAACATTGCACGAACTTTTTCGAGGGCTTCGTCCGAGACGTAGCCATTGGGAGAAAATGAAGATCTGCAGGTATTATAAAGTCTCTGTATATAATATGGCATGGTGAAAAGGACGGTACCAACTTAACTGAACCGGTATCAGTAAGCCGATAACGCCTTCGCTATAAACCCACTAACTGCAACTCCGATAGAAGATGCAATTGAATATTTTGATCTTATTCTGCGAATCGATTCGACGGTAATAGATCTGCATGACACTTATCTCATATTCTCATCTCTCTCTCTCTCTGCCAATCTTAATCAACCAAACAAATAACAGAAACAAATTGTATAAATTAGATTGCATTTCTCATCCAAAATTACAAGCATAATACGGAAAAACGAATTGTCTACTGTATCAGGCCGTTTGGGAATTTAAATGCGAAAATAATAAAATAAAAAAGCAATTAGTATTCAAATTTTTTGAATATTTCACTTCGAACCAGACAAATAATAGAGTGAATTTAACAATTATTCAATTTAATCTTATTAATATAAACAACCACACGAATGGCAGGGAGAATTTAAAAAACAAAAAACAAAATAGAAATCTAATTTGCAGACATAACACCTAATTCAGATTAAAAATATATATAATAATTTAAAGGATTTTCAAGGGAACACTAAGACAAATTAAAAATTAACAGAGAAAAATGGAGCGAATAGTAGATCCATAAAGCAACAAGAAGAGAGCGTATAAAATGGGATAGGTAAAATAGATGATGCGTGAATATAACGTACCTGATGGTGCGCGTGAAAAACGAGAGCCGTCACGCGCAGAGAAAGAGAGAAAGGGAGAGGGATCGATGGCGGTGTTGTGTTTGTTAACTGAGCGAAGAAGTATAGAAGGAGGAGGAGGAGATATTCGACACGTCACGGGCCTCTTGGGCTCCGCCTCAGCTTACTTGCTGCTAGTTACTACACGGGCGCTCCCTCTGTTTTTTTTTTCTTTCTTATTTGCCCTGCATTTCACTTTATTTTACGATTTTGTCCTCTTCTATTATTATTATTATTATTTTTTTGTTTTTTGTTTGTTTTTTTTTCACATATTAACAAGAATACAGGATATGTGCTATTTATAAGAAGAGTAATGTTACGTTGTCCAAATTTAGTATAAAAATCTGATACCGAAATGATGTGACAACACTCTATCCATTCATTTAAATCATACCACATCATTTGGATACCAGATTTGGACATCAAATTTGGGCAAAGTAACATTGTTATTATAAGAATAAGGATATTGGATGTGTGCACTAATAAGAGGAGAAGGTTTTGTGTGTGCAGAATTCTCGCACATTTTTTGTACGGGTTCGATTCTATAATGTTATCAGGTCCAAAACTTACTCTGTAACGTTATAAGGTGAGATGGTCATTTTTTTTTTTTTTAAGTTATCATGTTATTTTACATAGCGTTACATAATTGATTTCACGTAACCACGTTAGTGTTAATAATTTGAGTTGATTTGGCGGCACTCGGCAGTTTTGAGAAATATTTAACGGATTACTTTTGGAAGTAATTATGAATAATCTGCTTTGCGATTTAATGAATCTTGTAGCTAACCAAAATTATCTTTGTTAATTTCACTTAAAACATGTTAATCCCAACATTTATTTCATTTATATTTATTGTTATTATTCGCTATAATAATTTGAGTTTTTTCGTAGTAGTTATTTTAAAATTGTCATTTTTATTTATTGTTTATATTTTTTTTTTTAATCTACCGTTATAGACCACTTTTATCAACTCCAAACATATATAAAGTAAAAAAGTAGACATATAACCACAAAGAATAGTACATAGCAGAAGATCTAATACTTATTATCTACTAACTAATATTAATATATAGGTTGGTAATGTGAATTGGAAAAATAATTATTATTTTTTTTGGTTTCTTTGACATTTGAATTAAATTTTGGTTTGATACTTTGATACAAATTAGAAATTAAAACATTTAAATTACCATACATTTATTTTGAAAGAAAAAAATAAAAAACATATCATTTTTAGTTATTATATAAATTCACAACAATTAACATTATAATTTATCAAAAGTATGCATACCACTTTTGAGTTTAATAGAAGTGTTAGCAACAATATTAACTAAACAGTTGTCCAATTAAACACCTCATGGCACGATAATGAGATTGTGAGTTCTTATAACCTCTATTGCACCGGCCTCTTAAATTTGTAATATATTTAGGGAAAGTATCATTTTCCCCCCTGTAGTTTACCATATTCATAAATTTGCCCCCCCTAGTTTCAGAAATGGTTGGTCTTCCCCCTCTAGTTTGCCATATTCGAATATTTACCCCCTACCGTTATGATTTCTGTTAAATAAGGGTTTGACCGTTAAATACAAAGGAGAAAATACATTTTCCCCCCTGTAGTTTGCCATATTCATAAAGTTGCCCCCCCTAGTTTCAAAATGGTTGGTCTTCCCCCTCTAGTTTGCCATATTCAAATATTTACCCCCTACCCTTAGGATTTCCGTTAAATAATGGTTTGACTGTTAAATACAAAGGAGAAAGTACGTTTTTACCCCTAATAATAACGTTGATTTTAAAAAAAAAAAAACAGAATTAGCTTAACAAGGTATATTTAATAAATATTAAAAGATATTAAAAATAATATTAAAAAATTAAAAACATCAATTTCAACTTTCAAGCCTTAATTATCTCTCTCTCCCTTGAAATTAAAAAACAATTATTAATTATCTCCAGATTCAATCTTTACCATACATCTCAAACATGGACGGTGGAGATAATTATATAAAAAAATATTAATATCAAAAATTATAAAATAATATAATTGTAAAAAAAAAAAAAACTAATCAAATTATATAATAATAATAATAATAATAATAATAATAATAATATAATTGTAAAAATAAACAAAAACGATATTAAAAAAATCTCACTTTCTCTCTCTCAACATTATCTGTGATACTTTCCCTATTATTATTATTATATTCATTAGCAAACACCACCTAACTTTTTATTTTGTTTTATTCTCGTCGGCGATAGGATGAAGAAAAGAGAGAGATTAATTATCACAGATAATGTTGAGAGAGAGAAAGTGAGATTTTTTTAATATCGTTTTTGTTTATTTTTACAATTATATTATTATTATTATTATTATTATTATTATTATATAATTTGATTAGTTTTTATTTTTACAATTATATTATTTTATTATTTTTGATATTAATATTTTTTATATAATTATCTCCACCGTCCATGTTTGAGATGGATGGTGGAGATTGAATCAGGAGATAATTAATAATTGTTTTTTAATTTCGAGGGAGAGAGAGATAATTAAGGCTTGAAAGTTGAAATTGATGTTTTTAATTTTTTAATATTATTTTTAATATCTTTTAATATTTATTAAATATACCTTGTTAAGCTAATTCTGTTCTTTTTTTTTTTTTTAAATCAATGTTATTATTAGGGGTAAAAACGTACTTTCTCCTTTGTATTTAACGGTCAAACCATTATTTAACGGAAATCCTAAGGGTAGGGGGTAAATATTTGAATATGGCAAACTAGAGGGGGAAGACCAACCATTCTGAAACTAGGGGGGGCAACTTTATGAATATGGCAAACTACAGGGGGGAAAATGTATTTTCTCATTTGTATTTAACGGTCAAACCCTTATTTAACAGAAATCCTAACGGTAGGGGGTAAATATTCGAATATGGCAAACTAGAGGGGGAAGACCAACCATTTCTGAAACTAGAGGGGGCAAATTTATGAATATGGTAAACTACAGGGGGGAAAATGATACTTTCCCATATATTTATAAGGGGTAATTACCCTAGTGGCCATCAACTCTTGCCACCACTATCAAAATGGCCACCAAATGGGGAAATGGATGGAAAATGGCCATTTTTGGTAAACATTGTTACACTAATGGCCATTCCATCCAATTCCATCCATTTCCATCCAATTCCATCCAATGAATGGCATTTTGGTAAATAAGAGGATGACATTAATTAATTAATTAATTTTATATGTTTTTTGGAAATCAATTTTTTCTTTTGTTTTTTGAAACAAATAATTATATTTAGTGTCTACATATACATATAGCATATCTCAAACATATATATATATATATATATGTGCGTGTGTGTGTGTGTATATATATACATATATATTTCTTTTCAACTTATCTCAAATATATTTTTTAGAATTTGTAGATTTTGTAACCTTAATCTCTTCAAAAAAGAATATATATATCTTTTCAACTTATCTCAAATATGTTTTTTTAGAATTTTTTGATTTTATAGCCTTAATCTTCTCAAAAAAGAAAATATATATATATATTTCTTTTCAACTTATCTCAAATATATTATTTAGAATTTTTAGATTTTGTAGCCTTAATCTTCTCAAAAAAGAAATATATATTATTTAGAATTTTTAGATTTTGTAGCCTTAATCTTCTCAAAAAAGAAATACATATATATATATATATATATATATATGTTTGAGATATGTTATACGTATATACACACTAAATATAATTATTTGTTTCAAAAAACAAAAGAAAAAATTGATTTCCAAAAACATATAAAATAAATTAATTAATGTCATCCTCTTATTTACCAAAATGTCATTCATTGGATGGAAATGGATAGAATTGGATGGAATGGCCATTATTGTAATAATGTTTGTCAAAAATGGCCATTTTCCATCCATTTCCCCATTTGGTGGCCATTTTGATAGTGGTGGCAAGAATTGATGGCTACTAGGGTAATTACCCCTATTTATAATTAAAAAAAGAAAAGCTAACCTAATAAAGTAATTATAAGTTTTAATCATTCTTTTTTTATTAATTAATTTAGTGATTTTGTTTTTTCTTTTCTCTTATTTAATGTGGTTAGGTGAAAGAAGAGAGTTAGGAATGGTTAATTACTACTTATTATCCATGTAGACAAGACACGGAGACAGAGATATTTATGGTGAGATCACACAACACTCACATTTCACGAAGTAAATAGTAAATCATTAAAAGTAATCATAAAGTTATTAAAAGAGCTCGTGTTTGGTCTGATCTACAAGAACAAAACAAAACAAAAACTTCGTGTCTGGTCTAAAATATATACTGTATGATAAAACCACAATTATTTAAGAGTGCAGTGATGGACTCAAATCATATTCATCTTGAAAACATAGTATAGTGTGTACATAAAAAGTTAGACATATTTGTAACCGTGACAAAAGGTACCAAAAATAAAGTGATATGTGTATTACATGCGATGAGTTATCCAAGATAGTAAATGGACGAGTTTAGGGTTTGGATAAATGACCCCGAGATTCGTGGCTCGAATCATATCAATAACGAAAGCTTTCAAAAAAAGACATGATCCCGGATAAACATGCATTGCAAAAATTATTAGTTCATAAGTTAGATCTCTTATAATTATATAAACGGTTTTGAAATCAACTCCTTTACACGAAGAGTTGGTACACGAAAACAACAAATGTAAATGCAATTTCAATAATTTTTAGATATTGCTAGGTTAGACGGTATGTTTTCAAATTAATATTCAAATTAATTTATTTTTATAATTATAATATCTAAATTATGTAATAAATAATTAAAATAAAGTTGATATAAAACAATTTATATATTTTTCAAGACTAAAAAATCTAGATACAAATATTATAAAAAATGGTAAATACAATAAATAATAATGAACTTTCAACGAATCTCGCAACTAAAACATCAAGTAGTCAATTACTACTAAAGTGCTTACACTCCAAAAGGTCAATAAAATACCATCGCTTTCAATCTTCCTCAAATCAAAATCAACGGAAAATATATACAAATCCTCAAAATTTATGTAAACTCTGCATAGTATTGCTTGCCCATCAAATTTGTCATTGGTTGGTTCACACAATTTCTCTCCTGACAGTGACTTATAAGAAAGAGACAATTGCCGATTAACAATAACCACAAATGCTCAAGCCTTGCCACAGTTAATTTAGAAGAAACATCGCAAGTGATTTATCATCATTAAACTACAATTATTTCTCTAACCATAATAATAACTCGAGCAAAATTTGAAGCAGAAGCAAAAATAAGAGAAAATGGGCATAGTTCAGCTGGTGAATGGACGAATTTAGGATTTTGGTAAATAACTCCTAGGAACACGCACCTATATGTATATATCTAGTTTTTCTCTTATCAGTTCGATATAACACTAATAAAAGTTATGAAGAATCATCTAAAATATAAAATATATACCGTAATAATGAAGTAAAGCTAGTGTTCTTGAAACAAAAATCGAAGTCGGGCAGACTAACTACAAGAAGAAGAGTGTCTTAGCAGTTCTGCAAGTCTGCAACCTATTATAACAACTCAAAATTTTAAAATATTGTTAATGAAGTTAATTACATGACTCGCATTCTTATAATGTTTTCACTTAGGGTATCTCCAACCCAAGCACCAATCTCCAATTTGTTGCAGATTTTTTCTCCAACCCATGCGCTATTGCATGCGCCAGATTGCAGCTGGTCTTCTTCTTGCACCAGATCTAGCGCAGAGTCAGCTTACCTCTCTGCGCTACTTTGTTGATTGCTTTTGTTTTTTTAATCCCTTAATTTTTCATTATTCACATATTGACCACATTCAATAAAATCTATTATGATTGTATCCTTTATTTAAAAGTTTTGTTTAATTACAGTTTTACCCTATTAAATCAATATATTACAATTGTATCCTTTTAATTACCTAATGCTTTTGTTTAATTTTTATTTGTTTTAATTTAATTATTATTTATATTAATATTTATAATAAACTAAATTTAAGTATATAATACAAAAATTACTAAATGTTAATAACAAAACACTAAATTGAAAACAAAACAATTAAAGCAACACACAACATTAATAAAAACATTAAAAACATGAAGGAAAAATACAATAGAAATTACAACAACAATTTAGTACTCCGAGATATTATTTGCGAATCCTCAAAGATCATTGAAATATTGTCCAAAAGAACCAGAGGTATTTTGAGATCCTTGGCCTCGTTGAGCTCTTTTTGCCATAATTTTTTATTGTTCAATTCGAAAAAAGTCACGTACGCTTGGATCAGGTTCGGAATTGAAATCTTTTAGTAAAATCTTATTTTCTTCTCGTAATTCAGCCACAACCCTTTTTTTTTCCCTCAATTTGAGCTCGTATCATTTGGATTTTGTTTTTTTTTTTTGCCTATCCGCGGTACCTTTTTAAAAAAAAAATCCATGAGTTCTTGACTATCCAAATTTCATTAATTGATCATTTGTGGGATGAATATACTAATTCAGAGAATTCAATGACGATGGGTATTTTTTTTTTTTTTTTTTGTGTTTTTTAATTTCTTTTAAGAAATGTAATGTCGAAGTTCGATTAATAATAAATGCAATATTTTAGTTAATTAAATTTAATTTCTTAATTTACTAATTTGTTAATTTATTAACTTATCGTAATATTATGTTAATTTAGGGGTGAAATATTAATTGTTGAGAAATTAAAAAAAAAATACATATATTTACTGAATATTCTTTTTAAAGTAACATTTGATGCTATGGGTTGGAGATGGAAAAAATATTTGGTGTGGAAGTTGCTACAATTTGCTGCAATGGGTTGGAGGTCTTAAAAGCCTAGGGGGCTTCCACTTCCTGTGGCTTCAGATTTTTCTTTTGTTTTATGAATATCATTTCCATACCTGCAAAATATTATTTTGATGAGATGCATCATCATAGCAAATGACAGACTTGACAGTATGCATAAACTATATAATGTACCTGTGTTGCAACACTGTATTCTTGCACAAGTGCTTCTTCTGTTAATTGAATTTGTAAATCATCATCACTTGAAAGCGAAACATTTAGGCCACGTTGGAAGAACATAGGTAATGGGTTGCTATGAGCCCATGAGTGTCTAAAAAAGGGAAATATTGCTCAATGGTGACATTTTCACCCTTTTACATAATATTTGATGTGTATCTTTTATGTAATATTTAAATTATTTAAGGGTGCAATTGTTTTTCCATATTAAAATTAATTGTAGAAGAAATAAAAATTCCAAATGATACATATACCCCTCTTTTATAAACCATGTGTATAAAATTTAAGTAATTTTCAGATATATCAAGGGTGTAAAAGTCATTTAGTTTCAAACAAATTAAATGGGGCTATAATTCCCAACTCCATCCCATTTTTTATATAGAGTCAATTGATATTCACTTGTTCATTTTTTGTTGCATGATTTATACCGTCAATGAAATAAATATCAATACTTTATTGAATAATAATGCTATTTTGTCTAAATTTGATGTCTAAATCTGATGCCCAAATAATATGATAACACTATAATCTATTCATTTAAATTGTATTAGATTTGTATGATTTAAATGAATGGATTAGAGTGTTATCACATCATTTAGACATCAGATTTGGACACCAAATTTAAATGAAGTAGCATTACTCTTTATCGAAATATCATAATATTTTCTACATTTTGGAGATAGTATCCTTAAATATCTCCAGCGAAACCGATATTCAATACTTTTTTTTTTTTTTGAATAGTACAACAACTACCAGGACCGGCGAGATTTGGGCTCTACAAGCACAGCCTGGATCACAGCTCCCACGAACGGGGAGATAGCACTCACACAATGGTGAGACAACACCACACTTGGGAGTAAAGCCAAGGTGGACAAAGAATATATATACACAAATGGCATGCCATGGGTTTGAACCATGGTGGTGGATTTCTCACAAGGATAGTCCAGCCACTGTGGCAAGAGCCCATTGGCAAAATGGATATTTTAATCGTGATCCGGTGGACATGAAATGAAATGGGGTAATAGGGTATGGAAGAGATAATGAAATTGGGCCTTTTGTTTTGCAAATCGATTTGGAATTGGAAGGCCCAATTCCGATTACAAGATCCAATTTATTTCCAAAATCCAAATCAATGCAACCCAAAGAGATGTTTATACGTATATACCATTAACGGTGGGACAATTCGAAGTTGAAACATATAACCGGATAAGTATAAAGAAATCCTTTGTTTATTGATAGATATTGACAGATGACAGTTTTTTTTTTTTTTTTGAAACTGGGAAAATATATTAAGAGCAAAAAGGAAGATAATCTTACACAATCACAGACTCTAAGCCAGGAGGAACAGACTCCATCCAAAACTCATCAGAAGGCAACTTGACAGATGACAGTTGTTGGTTAATAATTCAGATTATATGTGTACAGGAAATATCACTTTCCTTTTCCTTGGTATTGATTATGTCGATTAATGTTTAACTCCATTTATTTTAAAAAATATTGGCTACGCTACTATTAAATTGAAATTATACCAAGATATTTTAATAATACTTGTGTTTAGAATTTCTTCGTTACCATGAAAATCAATAACTTGTTTTTCATTTTATGGGGCAATTGAATTGGACAACGACTTCAAAAATTGAAATCATCAATCATGCAATAATACAAAGTTGATAATTAATAGGTGTCCGCTCTATATTGTCATGGGTTAACTTGCTGTAAGATAAGGCGTAGTCGGCACAATCTATTATAATAAGCACGCTTTAAATTCTATTGGTTATAAGAGTAAGGACAAAGTTGTCAAGTTGATAATGTAAAGGATAAATATTAGAGGAAATTGCATGAAGTAACCAAAAAATTTATTGGTTTATTGTTTTTAGCCATCGATTTATATTTTATTATACTTATCACCTTTAGTCTTAAACAGACAAGATTGTCCTTCATTTTGTCTTTACTTCACCCACCCAAAAATTTGAAAATCAACTCGCATGTAACTTGAAAATCATTAACATGTAAGTTGAAAGTCAATTGACATGTAATTTTAAAACTTAATTGGTTTGTAACTTGAAAAATCAACTCGCATGTAACTTAGAATCAAATGGCATGTAACTAAGTTACATGTCAGGTGAAGTAAAATTTAGGGGTAATTTTGTCCAAAAGTGGTCAAAAGTAATTAAAACAATAAAATATAAATTGATGGCTAAAAACAATAAACCAATAAATTTTTTGGCTCTTTATGAATTCACCCCTAAATAATATCACCATCCTTGGTCTCCGGTCTCTTACTCTTTTATGATATTTTGTTTGGAAAGAAGATGATTCAAATCCATAAACCTCATTTGGATACGAAGGATTTAACCTGGTATCAATCGGTCAAAATGGTCACGCACAGTGCCGACCCTGAGACAAGGCACAAGGGGTGCCTGCCCCGGGCCCAGAAAAAAAGGATCCATTTTTAAAAAATATATATATATATATATATATTGTGTTTAATGCTCATATTTTTGGACTTTGATAAATTAGGGGTCAAGAAAATGATGGTTGCTGCTCACAACACACAAACACATTATCTATATAATTATATCAAATTTGGGCCCAAAATAAGAAAAAAGATGTGGAAATCAATTTCTATATAAAAGATTGGGCTCAATATGGATTTCATCAGAATTATTAAAGCAAATGAGTAGCTCTATTTACACCCCTGAAAATTTGTATGTGCATCCCTCTTTGCATGTACACCTCATTAAGGGTTTTTTAAAAATTATATTTTGTAAGCACACCCCAAATATTACCAAATATACCCTTTTATTTATTTAAATTATAAAATAAAATAAAATAAAAAAGAAGAAGATCTCTTCCCTTTTCATTTTCTAAGCAAGTTTGTCTTTCCTTATTTGCGTACGCTATTTCTTTTGGTGGGAACTGTCATGCAAATCTATTTGCTCGTAACTTTTTTTTCGGTTTCGTTTTTTCTATGTATTGCGATATAAATTTGATGAAAATTACTTTGATTAAGCTTTTGTAATTTTTTTTTTATAAATAATATATATATTGTAGTTGATCGGATCTACAATTAATTATGATCATCGAGGTGGGCACTGACAGCCTGTAAAACAGTAAATAAAAGGAGCGGTGGCGAACAACAGGAGGGGGTGTTCCCTTTGGGGGACTCTCAAACGCTCAAGTCAGTATCTAATTCGATATAAATAAAATAAAGGGTAGAGAATAGCAAACCGTATTTGTTTGATATAGTCGAATCGAGCAATTGGTCTATTGAGGACTTGGTCGATGTTGATGGTCGAACAATTTGGTAGTTTGAAGGGTTTGGTGAATCCCTTCGGTCGACTGTTATCGATGAAGGGTTGATGTCGTCTTTGTTCGATGTAGGTGATCTCAAGTTGACCAAGTGATGTTCTAGCAATTAATGCCGGAGGAGCACCACCGCAATAAATGCGAGAAATGAGTTTAAAAGAGACTTGAGAGATTTTCAGAGCTTTCGCATAGTATTGGGAATTTTCAGGACCTTCTACTTTGAGAAAGGGCGTGTTATTTATAGTAAAGACCAGAGGTCCTTAACGTCTCTCCCATTCAAGTAAGCGTGGATCAAGGAGATATTATTTGCCCGTTTTGGTTCGTTTGAACCTGACAATAAATTCAGGCGTTGAGATGTGTGAAACGTCCCATCTTAATTGCTTGGTTTGTGACTGATTTAACCATGTTTTTTTTTTTACTTGTATAATGGCTTGTTGGCCAAATTTTGGGCTTTGTGGGCCCATTTCTGATGGATTATTTGAAATATTCAACCTTTGAAAGTGGGCTCGTTTAGTTTGGTTAGAGGCCCAATTTTGACTAATATATATATATATATATATATATATATATGTCTTTCTATTATCAGTTCGAACGATAAAAGTTATATCAGTTCCTTGTATGTGGGCCACTGGATTTAAATACTTTGACTGACAAGTGCATACAGCCAAGTCAAAGTATTTAAATCCAGTGGCCCACATGTAAGGAACTGATATAACTTTTATCAGTTCGAACTGATAATAGAATTTTTGTATATGTCTTTCTATATATATATATATATAACTAGTGGCTCACATTCAATATCCTCATGAAGTTATATCAGGACGTCTTCAATTGAATTTATATATATATATATATAAGTACTTGATTTCATAAGATTTAAATGCAAGATTGAACAAAAGGTCCAATTTTAAATAATCGTCACTGGACCTTCAAAACCTCAAGAGCGGCACTGGACTCACGCAACTCAGTAGGGTTTGATGAGTGGTTCTAGGATAACCGGACGAGCAACCTTCGTAATGATCTCTCTCGTTTGAACCGAATAAATTGGACAAATTTAGTTACCCTATTGAGTATTGACAATGATAAGTGAATTAATTGGACAAAAAAATCATTATCTTGTGTAATAATTTTTAACTTTTAGTGGGTCACACTCACAGACTCGTGCACCACTATGACAACAGAAAAATTTAATCTCCAAAATCACAACCAGAATTTTCGCTCATATCTCATCCATTATAAAGCTCATTGCCTCGACAATAATCGACCCTTCACACATCCAAGTTCGAAACCCACTAAAACACCTTCTCATCGGTCCAATCCAACAATGGCAAAACCCCAAGCAGCAGAACCAACCTGGCCGGAGCTTCTTGGCAGCAGCGACTGGTCAGGCCTTCTCGACCCTCTCGACCTCTCCCTCCGCAACCTCATCCTCCGCTGCGGCGACTTCTGCCAGGTCACCTACGACTCCTTCGACAACGAACCTAATTCCAAGTACAGCGGCAGCTGCCGCTACGGCAAAGTCACTCTGTTCCAGCGAGTCATGCTCGAATCGGCCTCCGATTACCAGGTGGTCTCTTATCTCTACGCAACCGCGCGCGTGAGCCTCTCGGAGGCGTTTCTCCTCCACTCGCAGTCGCGTGAGTCCTGGGACCGTGAATCCAACTGGATCGGCTACATCGCCGTCACGTCGGACGAGAAGTCGAAGTCCCTCGGCCGCCGCGAAATCTACGTCGTCTGGCGTGGAACCACCAGAAATTACGAGTGGGTCGACCTTCTCGGCGCCGAGCTAGAGTCACTCGAACCCCTATTGAAGAAAAGCACGAAACAGAGTAACAGCAGCAGCAGTGACAGTGACGATGACGAGAAAATGCCCAAAGCGATGCTTGGATGGGTCACAATTTACACCACCGACGACCCCAAATCGCCATTCACGAAACTGAGCGCGAGGACCCAACTCCAGACAAAGATCAAAGAGCTGATAACAGAGCGTTATCGAGACGAGAAGCTGAGTATAACCATAACTGGTCACAGTTTGGGTGCGAGTTTATCAGTTTTAAGTGGTTTTGATTTAGTAGAAAATGGAATCACTGACATTCCCGTGTCGGCCATCGTTTTCGGTTGTCCACAAGTAGGAAACAAAGCTCTCAGACACAGGATTGAGAGCTATTCGAACCTCAAGATTTTGCACGTGCGAAATACGATCGATTTGATTCCTCACTATCCGGGAGAATTGTTGAGGTATGTATACATAGGAACAGAGCTGGTGATTGATACGAGGAAGTCGACGAGCTTGAAGGAGTCGAAAAACCCGAGTGACTGGCACAATTTGCAGGCGATGTTGCATGTGGTGGCTGGTTGGAATGGAGAGAAAGGAGAGTTCGAGCTGAGAGTGAAGAGGAGTGTGGCTCTGGTTAACAAGTCTTGTGATTTCTTGAAGGTTGAATTATCGGTGCCTGGTTCGTGGTGGGTGGATAAGAACAAAGGGATGGTCAGAGATGATGATGGTGACTGGTTTCTTGCTAAACCAATTGACGAAGACCTTCCGGTTCCTGAGTTTTGAGTTTTTAGGTGCTCTCAGTTGTGTTGTGTGATGGCTATGCGATTAGTTTCTACCTGTAAGGTCATGTTTGACTCATTGGTCTGTATTGCATGTGTAGAATTTTATTGTACTGTACTACTGTATTGAATAATATTGTATTAAATTTTGTACTGTGTATTTCCTCCATTTGATATTGAATAATACAGTCTCGTTGGTTTGTTGGCTCCTCGCCTTCTTTTTATTCATTAAATTTTAAATTTTAAAAAAATTACGAAAATTTCTCTCCTAACTAACACGGTTTTTGGGGTGTATTGGATTGAGATTTTATTAGACAATTTTTGGAAGTAAAAGTCTGGTGGTATTGGATTGAGACTTTTTAATAAGTTAAATAAGTCTTGTGGTATTCGATTAAGACTTTTAAGATTTTTTTAAAAGTCCATAATATCTTGTGGTATTGGATCCAGACTTTCAAGATTTATTTTAGAAGTCTAATATCTTATGGTATTAGATCCAGACTTTCAAAACTTTTTTTAAAAGTCCATAATATCTTGTGGTATTGGATCCAGACTTTCAAGAGGCAGCAAATTGTCTGGTGGTATTGGATTAAGATCAAGATTTGTAGGATTTCATGACAAAATAGATTTTCTAGACTTTTTAGTGATAAATAAATAGTTAGACCTCAAAATTGTCTTGCCCTCTCCCATCATGCTTTTCACTCTCGTTCAAGACTTTTTAGAAAATAGCAACAAGGTCATGAAGAAACTCTAACAACATACTAGATTCAAGTAATGATTATATTGTATCTTGCACTACCTAGTTATTGTAATTTATCTTGCACCGCCTATTATTCCACCAAATCCCACTAAATTGCTCATAGCCATAGTAATTGGTTCATGTGTTCATGTGTGTTGTCATGATTTGTTTTGCTTTTTGTTGTTGCGGGGCATTTGCCTTGCTTTTGTTTGCTCTATGTGCTGTTACAATATAATCACACCGTCTGTGCTATTCAAAAAAAAAAAAACAAAAAACAAAAAACAATTGTTGCTATTAAAAACTCACATCAAAACAGACCAAATTCTACCGAATTGCACTGTGCTCTAGATTCTGTGCTTTTCAAAAAAAAAAAAAAAAAACTCACACCGAATTGAATTATCTATCAATTCACATGCTTTGAAACTTCATGAGATTCTGCTCTTGTTGTTGCTTTGTTAATATTTTTATTGTTTTTTTGGATGATATTTCTGTTGGGTATGCTTTGAATCTTCGTTTAAATTCCAAGTTTAAGCTACAAGACAAGCATTTTTTTTTTGTGGGTTTATTTTCATTTCATTTTTTTGTGTGGTTTTGTGTTCTGCTGGAGATATTTTTGAGCAAAATTTTTCCTTAAAAATGTATTTTTGGCAAGGAAATAAATTTTTTTGTCCATGTTGGTTCTTCAATATTTCGATACGAATCCAACAGTATAAAGAACGTAAAATTCTGGGCGGTATTTTGAAAGTTATGATCAATTATTCAGTCAAAGGTCAAAAGCGATTGGAGATATTTTTATGCAAACGTTTTCCTTAAAACTGTATCTTTTGGCAAGGAAATAAATTTTTTCGTCAATGTAGGGTTCTTCAATTTTTCGATACGAATCCAATGGTATAAAGAACGTAAAATTATGGGCGGTATTTTGAAAGTTATGATCAATTATTCAGTCAAAGGTCAGAAGTGATTGAAGATGATCAATTTTTGTGCAAAAAGTTTTCCTTAAAACTGTATCTTTTGGCAAGGAAATAAATTTTTTGTTCCACAATGAGTTCTTCAATTTTTCGATACGAATCTATTGGTATAAAGAATGTGAAATTCTGGGTGGTATTTTGAAAGTTATGATCAATTATTCAGTCAAAGGTCAGAAGCGACGCGAATCCGCGAGTGAGATGTTTTCATCGCTCATTTTCACACATTTCCAAATCGATTTTTGGAATTTTCTGAATAAAAATTGTTTGTTTGCATGTCTACTTTCTTGTATCAAAAATTGATCAAATAAAGTTGAGTATTTTTAGAGATGCACACTTGAATGTGGACATAGGTCATATTTGAATTTCTGCAGAATTTTGCTTTTGAATCCATATCGGTTTTCCCAAAAACCGTTGTCTTTTCAAACCGCAATATTTAAGACATCATTTTTAATGGAAACCAATTTCTTATTGGATAAAAAATCCATATCGGTTTTCCCAAAAACCGTTGTCTTTTCAAACAGTAATATTTAAGACATTGGTTTTAAGGAAAACCGATTTCTTATTGGAAAATAAATCCATATCGGTTTTTCCAAAAATTGTTGTCTTTTTAAACCATAATATTAGGAAATCGGTTTTTATAAAAACCGATTTCTAAAAGTTTTTTTAAATCGGTTATCTAAAAGCCGATGTAAAAGCCGATGTAAACAACCGATGTCTTTTAACATTTTTGTAGTAGTGTGGGTTTTTTCAGCTCAGAATCTATCTAGTTTGGGTTTCTCAACTCGAGTATGTGTATTAGCTAACAAATTTATAGGGCCCATATTTAAAAAAAAATATATATATAAAAAAAGTCTTTAAATAAAGTCTAGATAATCCTAATAGTCTATTAATAAAGTCTAGATAATCCTAATAGTCTATAAATAAAGTCTAGAGACTCTTTAAAAAAAAAAAAAACCAAAATCTTGAAAGTCCAGTCCATATAATCATAATAGTCTCTAAAATCCATAAAATCCATAAAATCCTACCACCCAAAAATTGTCTATTTAAATCCCAATCCAATACACCCCTAATTTAATATCATGCAATGTACTATTCCTATCCAAAATTGGAAAGCCAAAGAAGCTATGTCTCGTATGTCAGTTTGGCTGTGAAATTTTTCAACAACAAAAAAATATCATTTTTGTTTGTTATCAAAAATGTTATCGAATTTAAGTTGTGTTTACTTGGATACGTTTCCTCCCTTATAAATAGGAGTCATACCCATAACAATGCATTGGATTATAAATAATCTACACGAATTTTAAACTCAATCTCCTTGAATTAACACTTAATAAAACAATATTATCGGAGTATAAACGCCGATCACCAACTTATACTCTTGACGATATTTTCTATTTTTCAAGTTTAAGTAATTGCCAAGAAACTCGAGCACCGCGAGTGACTCGAGATATCGCAACATCACCATTTTACATCAAGACTCCCAAGTCAAGAGTGTTTTCCACAATATTGACCTCGACTTTGTTTACGTGGTGATTTGACCTATTTACTTTCAATCGACTAGATTTACATGTCAACACAAATTTATGTGTCAGCCAAATTTCATTAAAGATGCTAAAATAAAAACACTTTAATTTCCCCGTATCCTAATTTTTATATATCACAATGTAACATTTGATTTGATATTAATATCCTCGGGAAGAATAGTGAAGAACCCTTCCCTTTGTATTCGTGTGATATACTAACAGTTCATTTGCACGGCATTACAATCCTATTCGTGTGAATATTATCTGATATATCATGCAAAACATGCTTACATGTTTTGATGCACAAAAAGATGATAATAATAATAATAATAAAAACACAATAAGATAATATGATGCACATCAACTTATAGCAGGTATGGTAGTGCACCTCCCTTCCACACCCAGTGATCAAGGGTTCGAGTCCCACAATGCGCATTTTATAAGTATGTCTAGAGAGTTTTCTCCCGGTTTATGGGAGTGGCTATCCGAGCCTTATGCATATGTATTGTCTGGATTTTGGTAGGTCCTGATAATCCTATCTACAGTTGTAAATGTAATACTTTAAAATAAAAAATAATAAGATGTTTAAAAAAAAAAAGAAGGATTTGAGAAGGGGGACAGTCTTGTGTGGGTGGCAAATCATCGGTCAACCTCATCTTATCTAATATGAATTTGTTTATGAGTAATAAATAAAAAAACCTTGGAAAGTCCATCACCAATCGAATCATGTATTCGCAGCCCAAATGTCCTATGGCTGGACCGATTCTCATTAAGGATAGAATTTGGTCCGACTCCGTAAATTTCCTTTTGCTGACGTGGAATGTTTTCGTTGGAAAAACAGCGTGTCGTGCACCTAGAATCGTTTTCGATTCACTCCATCGATTCAGAGCCCCAACGTCTGACGGAGGGCTGTCGATTCTCAGTAGTTTGTTACAAATTAGACGGTGAAAAATCGTCTCCGAGCTAAATCCTGAAGGCAGCACACGAAAAATCAATCCTTGGAATCACCATTATCGGCACATCTTCCTTTTGGCGATCTTGTGATCAGTTTCATTTTTGAGGTAAGACGAACTTGCAATGGCAAATAGATTTTTTTTTTTTTTCCTATCCTTACTGTTAGGCAGCTCTACAAATTAAAATTGAATTCTATTTTGCAAATTTTTTCTTAGTTGTATATTTAGCTGAAGAGCAGTGACTATAAAAAAAATGGCTTTGGCTGATGCGATCAGATATGGTATCGATTCCATTAAACAAGTAAGTTCGTTTTCCACCATGAATGTTTTCTCTATCTCTTGGCAATGTATACTTAATTAAAAAAATAAAAATTGCTGGTGCTACTATACTATTTAAGTAGAAAATGTTGTAATTATGTAATTTGATTACATTGTGTCATTTGGAATTCAATCCTTTTCTTTAGGTTTTCATTGAGCTGATGGATATTCTATTAAATTCAGTTTCATCCATGTAGGTTGCGGCTATGCTATTTTTTGGGTTATATTGTAGTACAATTAATTTTGATTTGTTTTATCTATTTATTTTCTCGCGTCTCTTATAGATGTCAGAGCACATTGAAGGTGCTATTCTTACACAAGGCCTCTTGCCTTGGTGGTTGGAGCCTCCCAAGGAGGTTCCACCACAAGGTTCAACGCCTTGGGGTGTATGTATATATTACTATTGTCCCACCTTTAATTTGACCTTTAACTCCTAAAGTATGGGTGCCGTCTCCCGATTCTGTGGAGCTAACCCTCTCTCCAGTGATGAGAGTTGTATTTCCATTTGTTCCCTCTCCCCGATAGTGGGAGTAGTATTCCGGGCCGTGCTTTGTAGAGTCTGATCTCGCTAGGTCCCAGCAGTTGTGTAATTAAAAAAGAAAAAGAAAAAAAGGTGCTATTCTTTATCTGGACTCTGGATGTACAGAGAGTTTCCAATATATGGGAGCATTTCCTGTATTACTGGACCTTGGAGCACGTGTTGTTTGTAGCTTGGAAAATGTCTTCTCTTGATGCGGTAAACTGATCATGTCACATATTGATGGACATCATTAAATTTAAATGCTTCTCACCGGCTTTCATGCGCAAAAATAAATTTGCTAGTTCCTCCATCTGCTAACTAATTATGTTGGATATTGTCTGATACTATATCAATGTGCCAATGTCTGCAACCGCAAGCATGTTGTAATTTTATATGTGGATTCTTTCCACAGGTGTTGATTGGAACTCAAATTTTGATCCTACAAGAAAAATTGTGGTCATGACAACTCGTCTATTAAGTAATGCACATCGATATATTGTACGATGCTTGAGCACACATCATGGTGTTCGATATTGTCTGATACTATATCAATGTGCCAATGTTTGCAACCGCAAGCATGTTGTAATTTTATATGTGGATTCTTTCCACAGGCTGTTGATTGGAACTCAAATTTTGATCCTACAAGGAAAATTGTGGTCATGACAACTCGTCTACTAAGTAATGCACATTGATATATTGTACGATGCTTGAGCACACATCATGGTGTTCGTTGTTGTGCAATATTTACATCTATCTCAGAGGTGCTTCTTTCACAACAATGTTTGTATTCATTAGGGTTTATTGACGTCTCTCTCGCTCTCTTTATCATATTTAAATTCATTTTGTTTCCCTCTAGGTCAGTCCAATTCTACCAAAAGAATTGTCATTCTCCCCTATATCTCCTTTATTTATGCATGTATGGGAGCTAGACTCTGACCTTACTAGTCATATCTCTCTTATCCATCTATTTGTATGTCAAGTCACACATAAAAAAAAAAGGAAAGACCCTCTGGACCCGTTAGAAAGGAGTCAGGGAACGGGGATGATGAGCTCCTCCTTACCTTTTTTATGGGAGCGAGCAGCCCTCTAGAGGATCTACCACCAGAACTAGTGGGGTAAGGCTAAATCCATGCCAAAAACCAGAGAAGTCCCTGCTATACTCATCAGAGGACCAGCCAAGCTCAAACACCTTCTCCGAGGGAGCCCGATACCTTTTTTGAGGATTCCATACCGGGACTAGAGGAGCCTACTCTAGCACAGCCCTAAAGTGCCTTTGGACCAACTAGAAGAAGTTGGGCAGGCTCTGCCCCTGACCTTAAGAATCGGAGCGCGAAGAATCACTACGGGTGGTCTCATCCTTCATGACTACATTTATATCATTAAGGAGCACATGTCCCTCCTCCTTGTATATCTACTTGTATTGGGGAACTACAGAGGGAAAACCATAGAGGAGACCGGAGATGGGTATTAGGGACGACAGATAGGGTACTAGGGACCATAGACCCGGTACTAGGGACCTGAGACCAGTATCAGAGCCGCAAGTGCCATCTCCTCTTTATCCTCGAGACCCCGGCGGGGGGCACCCGTACCTCCCGACTAAAAGTTGTACGGAAAGTCCCCGCGATAATTTTCAGATAACAGTAATAAATAAGGATAATAAAAATGGCGAGTGATGAGTGAGAGCATTTTGGGAAGAATAGGGTAGTTTTGCAATTTAATTCGATTTTATGGTAGATTTGCTGTTAAACCCCTAAAATAGGGCATTTTTATTAAAAACCCAAATTAATGAACCGTTGTATTTGTATGATATATTAAATGTTCATTTGCATGGCATTACATGCCTATTTGTGTGAATTTATCTGATATCTCATGCAAAATATGCTTATAATAAGGGTGATAAGTGAGAAATCACATGAATGTAGTTAGAGAAAAAGAAAAAGAAAAAAGAAGCATTTATCTACTTATATAGTTAAACCTCACTTATTCTTAAAATTAACTAATAAAAAGTTAAGATTGACCTTAGTTATTAAAATTTTAAAATGAAGATAATATTTTAAAAAAACAATTAAGGTAAATTAATTGAACATAACATTTTCAATGGAATAAAATTAAAAAATAATTTTAAAGTGAAAAAAATAAAATACAGTTCTTAAATTTTAAATTATCTTCATTTTAAATATATTTTTTTACTACTTTTAAATTTAAAAATTTTAATAAAAAATTGTTTATACATTTTAAACTATTTGTACTAGCTTTTACTTGTACAATTATCTTCATTTTTACATTTTAATAATTATAGGCAATTTGACAAGATGAGATTGGTCTGATGGTGAATCTATCACACCTACGCTATAGAGTTGTGAGTTTGAGTTCTCCCCATAAAAAAATCTTGAATTTATGTAATACTTTATATATATATATATATATATATAATATATATATAGAAAATTTGATCTTTTATTAGTTCAATTTTAAGAGCAGAGGAGGCGTGATTAGATTAATGTATACTTGTTCTCTAACTGCATTTATATCGGTCGTTAGGGATTTCAGTATTCAATCCTATAGGCCTATATATTATATATAAAAAAAAAAAATTGCTAAAAAATGCTTTAAAACACAAAAAGAATCTGATTTTGTTTATAAGTAAATAAGAAAAAAAAACACTGAAGGTACATCACCAATCGGGTCAACATGAATTCGCAGCCCAAATGTCCGATGGGCTGGACCGGTTCCCATTTAAGAATTCGGCCCCTCCATATATTTCCTTTTGCTGACGTTGAATGTTTTCGTTGGAAAAACCTTAGCGTGTCGTGCACCTAGAAAACGTTTTTGATTCACTCCATCGGTTCAGAGAATCAGAGTCCCCAATCTCCGATGGAGGGCCGTCGAATTCTCAGCGGTTCGCTCCAAATCAGACGGTGAAAAATCGTCTCCGAGCTAAATCCTGAAGGCAGCACACGAAAAATCGATCCTTGGAATCACCATTATCGGTACATCTTCCTTTTGGCGATCTTGTGATCGGTTTCATTTTTGAGGTAAGACGAACTTGCGATGGCAAATAGATATATTTTTTCCTATCCTTACTGTTAGGCAGCTCTACAAATTAAAATTGAATTCTATTTTACAGATTTTTTCTTTGTTGTCTATTTAGCTGAAGAGCAGTGACTGTAAAAAAATGGCTTTGGCTGATGTGATCAAATGTGGTATCGATTCCATTAAACAAGTAAATTCATTTTCCACCACGAATGTTTTCTCTATCTTTTAGCATTGTTATCATTAATTTCAAAAAATTGCTTGTGCTGCTTTACTATTTAAGTAGAAAATGTAGCTGATGATGTAACTTGATTCTACGTTGTGTGTCATTTGCAATTCCAACTTTTTCTTTCGGTTTTCATTGAGCTGATGGATATTCTATTGAATTCAGTTTCATCCATGTAGTTGCTGCTATGCTATTTTTTCGGGTTATATTCGTTGTACAATTAATTTTCAGTTGTTTTATTTATTTATTTTCTCGTGTCTTATAGATGTCGGAGCACATTGAAGGTGCTATTCTTTATCTGGACTCTGGATGTACAGAGAGTTTCCAATATATGGGAGCATTTCCTGTATTACTAGACCTTGGAGCACGTGCTGTTTGCAGCTTGGAAAATATGTCTTCTCTTGATGCGGTAAGCTGATCATGTGATTCATGTCACATTTTGATGGACATCATTAAATTTTAATGCTTCTCGCTGGCTTTCATGCGCACAATAAATTAATTTGCTAGTTCCTCCATCTGCTAACTAATTATGTTAGATATTGTCTGATACTATATCAATGTGCCAATGTCTGCAACTGCAAGCATGTTGTAATTTTCTATATGGATTCTTTCCACAGGCTGTTGATTGGAACTCAAATTTTGATCCTGCAAGGAAAATTGTGGTCATGACATCTCATCTACTAAGTGATGCACATCGATATATTGTACGATGCTTGAGCACACATCATGGTGTTCATCGTTGTGCAATTTTACATCTATCTCAGAGGTGCTTCTTTCACAACACTGTTTGTATTCATTAGGGTTTATTGATCTCTCTCGCTCTCTCTTTATCATATTTAAATTCATTTTGTTTCGGTCATTTAATTGTTATGCAAATTATGGACCTAATCACTTAGTTGATCTTCATCCTAGAGAGGTTTTTTTTGGTTATTTTCCATTCAAGGATAAGAAAAAACGTGGCATACATTTGTTTCCTTGATTTTATCAATCAAATTTGTTTTGTTTTCTGTACAACTTTAAAGTTGTAATGCCTTAAAAGTGATGTCTATTTTGTGATGAAGTTAGAAAATCGATCTGACCAAAATGAAGTTATAAAATCAAAGATTTGAGAAAGGCTGTTTGTACTCAAATATTGATAAAATAAAAACTAAAAGCATTCAAGAAAGTGTAGTTGACATGTCAACAATAAGATGAGGGCAAATGATAAAAATGGTTAGCTATGAAGGGAGAGCATAAGCTAGGAAGAGTGTCTGCTTCAAGTTGCAGATGTGGATGGGGAGTAAATAAGATGTGAGAGAAGATATGAGTGTGAAGGGAGTTAGAGCAAATGTGGGTCTAATCCAGGTAGAATAGCATGGAAGGATTTCTTTGATTGATCCTACGAATGTTCTAGGAGTATCTAAAAAGGGGATGTAAAATCTTATCAGTGCATGCAGCAATTTACATCCTCTGTACTGTTTGGTTGGTAGCAGAAAAAAGGATGTCGTATCTTTGATGATCATAACTTTAAGTGGATAATTGTGTATGTTTATTAAATGTTGTATTGTGACTGTGACATTCTATGGTGATAAGTTGTGTGAGGTTACGCATTTCATTTTGATGTTAGTGTTTTTATCTGCAATAAATGTTACTGTTGCAACATTGGAGAACTTATCCAACTATAGTTAATTTGATTTTCTTCCAATATCTGTTTCCCTTGTTGTGTGTGAATCTTATTGGAAGCTTTTCTCATTGTAGATAGCTCATTCAGCATATCCTGATTCACCTCTGGGACCAGATGCATTCCATGAATATGAAACATTGCTTCTCCAAGATTATGAGGAGCTTGTTAAAAAATGTGAGACAAAATCTAGACAGTCAGAAGTTGGCAACTTCAAGGAAAAATTAACATTTGAAGATGACAGATGGTCACGGCTCACGTCTAGTGAAGAGGACACCCCTCACCTTGAAGCTACTTCAAGTGGAAAGGATTTCTATGAAGATAATCCATTAGGACCTTTGGAAGACGTAGGGCAAACATTGGTTGTTTCTGTGCATCACTTCCCCATGATTTTGTGTCCTTTTTCACCTAGAGTCTTTGTCTTACCTTCAGAGGGATAGTTGCTGAAGCATGCTAATCATGAACATGAGGATTCCCTTAGTCCTGGGTTGCCTCCAATAAGTACCGGATCGTTCTCTGATGGTGATGATGTTCCTCCTGCAGCAACTCTCACAGCAAATTTTCTTTACCATCTTGCTGCCAAGGTAGTAGATTGGTTAAAATTTAACATATTTCCTTTTTTTTTTTCTGTGCGTTAGAGTTTTTTATATTCTTCCTCAAGTTTCTAATAATTCGTTCTCCGTATAGTCAGTTTTGTTAATCACCTACCTATTTTTTTTTTTTCCAATATTTGGAACCAAGATGTTGAATGGTTACTATGAAACTACCTGAGATAGTATCTGCCTTCTCACACTTTCTATAAATAAAATTTATTTATTCCATCAATACTAAGATCAAAATACATTGAGCATCATTTCCAGTGAAAGCTTGAGATTGAAGGGTTCCCACAAGTACAACTATTAAAGGCAGATTGGGTCAGTTATAGACTTATATTCTGAGAGAATGCTAAGCCTGATTTTTTGGCTATGGTACTTGTAAGCAGTTCAGCAGAAGAAAACTTGTAGAATATCTGAAATATGGGGATAAATGACAACGATATTGCAGAATAAGTACCGTTAGAAATAAACTTTATATGTGCTCTTGTATTTTTATCATGTTGGTTGCTCTACTGGTTTCATTTCTAAAACATGTAGATGGACTTGAAGATGAATATTTTCCCTTGTGACAGTTGTCAAAAACTGTTGGGAAGATTTTTGACAGAAATGTCAAGCCTGTATGATGTAGGTCGTCGTAACGATCAGCTGGATTATACTTGTTGATCGAACATTTGATCTTTACTCCATGTTGTCATGGAGACGTTGTTGACGTATGTTTTGTCTTTGCCCGTAGGAAAGAACAAACATCATATACCACATGAAAGGGTCGCAAACCCAATCCAAACTTGGGCCTTCTAGTGTTCAACGCTCACCTGTTGATGTTCAAATACCACTTGCAAAACTTTTAGTGAAGAAGATTCAAGTAGATGAATTGTCTTTCAAAAAATATCGAAGCTTTTCTATGTGGATGGGATTCTTACAACATTCTTCCTAAATTGTAGATTTGGTTGATCTCAGCAAAGAAAGTCCATAATGAAAAGTCTCTTTCCTCTGGATTCAGCTACTAGTGGGTCGTTATCTCCTCAGAAAATTTCCGTGGAACGCCATATATGGAGGCTATACTGGATAGAAGAACAAAAGATGGGGCTGTTGATAAGAAGTGGCTTCAGAAACACACTGCGCCAGGAAAATTTAAATGTTAATGTGAGAACTCGTCCTGTTCTGCTACAAATCAGAGTTGCAACCCATGGTCAAAGCACTGGCTGAAAGCCAGTCATCTTTTATAAGAAATAGAGGAATTATTCAGATAGCAGCAGCTACACTAGCGCCCTTGACGAGTCACATAGTGCCAAATGAGATACATTCATCAGTGCAGAGAAGATGTTGCATGTCAGTGCGGAGATACAAGCCAGAGTCTTGCTGCTCAAATTCAAGATCTTATCAATAAGAGTACTTTGACAAGCTCACACGGACGAAGAATGGGAAAATGGAGCCTCACGAGGACTACTCTCATTAAAAGATGCTCTGCTCCTTATGATAACTGGATATATATTGGCAGGTCAACATTCCCAACATCAGGGTCTGGTGGCCGTTTTCCTGGCAAGAGGAGCAATTCCTGAAAGATGCTATTAGGATGCACTTATTGAGAACCCATCAGAAGTAAAATTGAAATTTCTCCATGGTTAACAGAAGAGCTGAGGCCAACATAAACAGAAGCAAATCAGAGGAATCTAAACGAAACGTCTTCGAATCAGTTGGACATTGATGACTTTGATGATGATCAGTGGGGTATGTGGGGCGAGGAAGATGCTGATGATAATAAGCAAGTGTACGATGACATGCAACTGAAGTTGGAATTGCGGGATAGGGTGGATAACCTTTTCAAATTCCTCCACAAGGTATCTGGTCTGAAGGGAAGGAATATACCCTTTCGGGAAGGGGCATTTGTTGGAAAGTAACTTTGAAGGCGATTCCTACTCAAGTAAGGGATTACTCTACAAGTTCTACTGAAGTGTTGGGCAAGAATGATGTGCCGGGTTGGAGTACCATTCTTCTACAGTGGGGCGACTTTTCAAGAGTGGCTTCGGAAGATTTGGCCTTGGACAGGTATGTTTTAGCCCTTCTAATTTTACGAAAAGTCTGTTTTGTAGTCCTAAAATGCTGAATTTGCTTCTAAAATATTGCAGGCAAAACCTAGTCTTGCTGACCAAAATGTCATTCGGTTTTTGTCATCGGGGCATCAATGGTCTTGAGGTTTGACTCTCTTGCTTATTTCAATTCTTTTTTTCAGAACCATGGCAGTTTATCTTCTGGAAATATAAACTCTGATACACTGTTCTCTTATACATCGCTGGTACGCGAAGCTTTGGAGGCATTATCTGCAAGAGGAAGGCCTGATATAGAGTTAATTCTTGGCGGGAACAACACTTCTAAGCCCTGTGACATGTTGATTTACTTTTGGGAGACTTAGTAACATTTGATTTCGCTTATAGCTTTTTTCCTTTTCATTCTTTCCATCTGGTAAAGAGAAAATAATCGAAATATAGAAAAAGAAGTTTAATGTGTAGTGTTGTTTCTTGTGTGCCAAAATCATTGTTATTTTAGAGCAAAATTGTACTTCCTTAGCTTTGCAGGATAAGTTATGAAATAACAATCAAAAGTAGTATGGTATACTGCAAATGGTCTCTAGAGTAAACAATTCTTGCCTTCATTTTTGCTTTTGTGGACATTGCTAGGTCTATACATTGTTAGACAAATGAGCGTCTTGTTAGGAATGAGTGTCTTTGTAAAAATTGAGCCATGTTGGTTGTGTGGTTCATCAGAGTATGTTTATTTTACCTTTTTTTTCTTCGTTTTTTCATATAGTTTTTAAATTAATAGTATATTATCACTTTTTTTTTTTTTTACTTTAACGGTTATACGAAAATTTATGTTTTACTACATTTATGGGTCGATGTGTATTAAATATAATTTTAATATCAACGGTTTTTAAGTTATCCCATTTTCAATATTAATTTAACAAACTTTTTTTTGTCTCTCTAGTAAGTTTGAGATAATTCTAAGAACTATAATTAAGTTTGAAATTTAAGTATATACAATCAAGTATAGATGTGAAATTGAAATTAAAGTAAATTCAATATATAACAGGTTTTTTTTGCAATAAAATCATCCTTAAATTTTTAGCACCATTTTTCAGCGCAAACAGTTGATTTTGACAGAAAATATATTTACCGTACAATAAAAAATATATTACTAAGAAGAATTAGATTTAAAATCATAAAAATAAAAATTATATCAAAATTTGGAAACAAAAAAGGCTTGTTTTATTAATGAGATATTCGTTTTGCTTAAACCAGAAAAACCCCACTTTTTGTTGGTCTCTCTGCGTTTTAGTGATAGCGCAATCAAAGGGAGGTTTGAGGCTTCTCTTTTCTCAGGTTAGCCAGGCCTGAGCAAGACCAGACAGCACTCTTCTCCATTCATAACCTTGCAGAGATCTCTGCTCCTCGACTGTTCCCAAAACGACGAATCCTCCGCACCAAACCGCATCGAAGTCGTATCATACCAGGCCAACCCCAAGACAAATCGGATGCTCCAAATGAGAACGAACATCAACCGCGCCGAACAATCAGAACCGCAAGCGGAAGACCACCGAGATTCGCCGGCTCAGGAGGCTCGATCAGTGGACGGGAGGACATCCGGTACGTGAGGATTCTCGTCCATAACTCCAGTCTGTACCGACACGTGTAGCTCCTCTTCCTGACGACAGGGCGGCAGGCGAAGGAGAGAAAGGAGTGAAGAGACGGAGAGAGAGAGGAGGGGGAAGATAGAATCGGAGAATCGCTATCAAGTCGGAGAGTGTTAGGCATGCGGAGGAGGATAAGAAGGTCGTACCCTTCCCTTTGCTCATCAAGCCGAGAGTAAGAAGAAGGAAAGCAATCCAGTTCTTGATTGATGGACGCAATTAAACAAGTCAAGGTCAGTGAAATGACTTCGCGTGCTTTCACTTTCTTAATTATAAAATTGAAAATTCCTCCATTGTATTAAACTACTTTTTGTTAATGGTCATCAGGCCAATTGCCAAAGCCAATTCGATGAGACGATCGAAGCTCATGTGCGATTGCCATTCCTCCGCGAAAAACTGAGCTGGTAGGAGCCCATTCGTATAATTTCTTTTTGCAATAAAGGGTACAAAGTGAAATTTTGTAATCTCACACTCTTATCTACTTTGAACTGCAGATAGTTCGTGGTACCATGAATCTACCTCACGTGCTAAGAAGGTACATCTTTTAAGGTTATGTTAAATGTGAGGATTTTTATTTTAGAAACTTGTTATTTGGTTCCTCTGATAGTAAAAATCAGTTTTCAGGCTGTGAGGGTGGCTGATTTTGCTGAAGGGGCTGATGCAGATGAAGCTAGATCTGAGGGAAGCTGATGTTGTTGGTGGTTTAGAGCTTATCGAGGAAATGCAAGTAATGTACGATCTTTACCCCTGTGAAGATGATATATTGGTATTCTGTCTGTGAGTTAATTAAAATAAAATTAATCAGTAGATGCATTAATTTAAATCATGCTGGTTAATTTCACTCTTCATGTTATTGTTTTCGGTTAATTAAAATATTGCTCATATAAGCTTAGACTGGAAAACTGCCATTATTTCCAGCAGCATGACTGATCTGAGTCACTTGAACTTCATTACTTAATTCTCATCATTGTTTCAAGACTTCAAGAAGTAACTTTTGTAAAATTTAATACTTTATTTTATTTTTTTTTTTTTTTTATTTTTTTTGCCTTCAAAACCTGGGTTGTGATGTGCAGGTAGTGGAAAGATTGATATCGACAAGTGTTCGCAACCGTCAACTCAGGCCTCGTCTTTTTAAGGTTTTTAAATTGAAAGTCTTGTAAATTGTGTGATTCAACAATGCGGTTTGCTTATTCCAGAGGATATCCTTTTTTTATTCACTTTCTGCAGATATCAAAGATCTTAATCATCGCGGTTTGATGCCAAATCCTAAGTGAGTATATCATCTATGCATCCTGATTTAGGTGCAGTGATTTAAAAGGACCTCATATACAGTGGTACTAATATTAGTATAGCAAGTACAGTGACAATGACATTGCTAGGGCGGTACATGAAGCAAAACAGGGTCATGTTAAATTTAAATGGACATTCATCCAATGTGCATGTGGGACTTGGAAAGGTAATATCGTCTTCCAATATGACACAGTGACACAAATATACATGTGCTGAAAGTACTTTGTTGGCACTATACCCATCTCATATGATTACAATATTGTCTACAGGTGAGTTTGAAGGAGGAACTTCTACGTGAGAATGTTGGTGCCTTTGTAAATTCTCTTCTGTTGGCGAAGCCTGCAGGCTTGAAGAAGAGTAAGTAACATCTAATCTTTTTCATATATTGTCCAACTTGATGTTCATGGACTATCACGAGATTAGGTTTTTTCATTATTATATTTTTAGCCTTTGTGGAAAGGCTGTATGTACTCTTCCAATTCATTTGTGCTTCTGTCCCATTTTGGTTCTTTTATCGATTAGTTTACATATCAAAAGATTGAAAAAGAAAAGGAAAGAACTTAGGTGAAAATTCAGTACACATTAGGACATCTCATCTAATAAGGAAATGAGTTGATCTTGAAGTCATTGGAAATAGTTGTGATTTGGATTTTGGAAAGTGCAAAAAAGAAGAGTAATGATAAATTCATCTTTTTTTTTCTTTTTCTTAAAGATTGTTTGAGGAGTGGCCAGCGTAAATGCTCAATCTTTGCAATTGTTAAGAATAGTAGTCTGCCTGCAAGCTGTAGACAAGTCCATTCAGCATAACCTTGTAAAATGGGTTTTCAGTTCCTCATTCTTTATTTTATGACTCTTGAGTTTGGTATCTTAAGCTCAAGGAACAACTTTCCTACTATAATGATATCATCTTACTTGAAGAAAATTTACCTGAGATTTAGTGGACCTAGCACCATTATAGGAGAGCCCTTGCCTTGACATGGGCAAGCGAGCCAACCCAAGTCTACATGGGTCTGAAAGCATGCAGACATGTCTCTGTCTGGCATGCTTTTCTTGAAGCAAGTCTTTCCCTTGGAAACACCAAATCTGATCCTAATAATATTGTAAAGAACTTAGATGTCCTTGAAAAGGGTAAAACAAAGACTATAAATAAGATGATATGAATCCCAGATGAATATAAGAAGAGGATGAAAGCCACAGAACTTGTTGCTCTTGCCACAATGAATAATGTGCAGTGGGCAGTGCCATGGTCTATTCTTCTGCTTCAAAAGCCTCTTAATGATGTTATAAAATTTTCTTCCAGCCATGAGGCAAATGAGGGTAGTAGTGCCCGCCAAGATTATCAAGCAGGACCTAGCTATAGTTTCATGAGGTATATCCATATTACTGACTGATCCAGTTCAGTTCTCTTTTAGACTTCCATGAGAAACTTGTAGAAATTAAAAATTGGACTCGTATAGTTGTATTCACTTAAAAGGCACGACCTTAAAAATTCTATTCAAATTACAGAAGAAGGAAATCAGTTTGATGTATCAAATAAAATTTATGAATTTGATGCTTGAAAAACAAATCAATACTATTATCATCATATATGTATATGATCATGTACTAGTCGCTTATTTATTGGGATTATTGTGTTAGACACTTTATGCCCTTGTCTAGAAAACATAGAAATTTATATGTGTTGATCAAATTGGTTGTTTAATTTAGTACAGTTGTGTTTGTGGTGTTGCATGCTTGTGGAAGTCTTTAAGGATGACAGGAGGTCAGAAAATTTTAATGAAAATGTTTCCTCGTGTAGAGCATAAAATTTATTCCATGGAATCTGTTGCTGTAAATGTTTCCTCACATAGAGGATTTTTCAGGACTTTAAAAATAACAAATACTTCCCACTTCTTTCTTGCAGCTTCTAAATTTGCTGGCTATGTGAATGCCTTCCATATATGTAGCACGGTAAGCTCATATCTTTCCTAGGTAAAGGTATTCCTTTACAATTTTCTAGGTCAAGGTATATCTGGATCATTATTGATTTATTATTCCCTTTACAAAGACCAATAAAGAACAAAATTGTATATCTTGATTCGTTTAGTAGCTGAGACTTCCAGGACAAACTGTCCATATGTTCATGCAGAACTTTCTCGTGCATGGCATATATTGGAATATCTTTGTTTTCTATAACTTTTAAGTATTATCAATTGGGTGGTCTTAGCATGTGCCCACCGGTTAGTGGTGGTAGGTGGAGCCTTCAATTAATGACTTAATGTTCAGTTTTACTTTGTCTTGTTTTATGTAAATTGTTTCTATTCTAAAGATTAATCACCTTAACTTACCACTCTATCTGGACAAAATCTTCTGTAACCGATAAAAAGCTGAAAAGAAGCACTATAACCACCAAAAACCCAGCACGTTCACCTTTAGCTATGAAAACCGAGTGTTGTATCGATTGCTTACTAAGTTAAACCGAATACAAAATTGTTACAATTGAAGTCATTATTTGTTGGCCTTGTTATTTATAGATGTTACAAAATATTTACTATCACAATTTTAAAAGGAAGAACCTGCAACCTTGAAGAAAATGGTGTTAGGATGTTAATTCATCTATCTGTGTAAATTATTACGAATTGTATCACATATTTATCCAATAATAGTGAATATTTAAAAGTTACCCTTCATTTTTTTGACTATATTAATTTTGAGTTGAAAAAAAATTGTGCATAATGCATATACACTTGTGTGGAACAAAAAATTTGTAGGCCCCAATTTCACATTTTTGGTGGACATGGTTGCTAAAGTTTTTGTTTGGATTGAGTGGTAAGTTATTGAGCATTATGGTCTTTTAGAACAAAAAAATTAATTTTCATAAAACAAAACAAATACTAAGGAAAGTAAAAGTGAACATTCTATGAAGGCTCAGCATACTCCGATTAACCGACCTTAATGTGTGGCATTAGGTTGAGCCACCCAAATTTATCAATTAGGGATTTAATCTTTAGATGTGCTGTAAAAGGAATTTAGGCTTTTAGATTTAATTAGGATTTTAAACGAAAATTGTGTGAGAACTTGAAGAACTGTGAAGTAATATGCAATTAGAAATGTTGTGAATAATGATTTAGCCAATAGTTGTGAATAGTAACTGGAGCTTTGTGTTGAGGAATGAAGAGTGTCTTTGGGTTGGTCAAAATTTAAAAGAACCAGAGGAAGAAATTCAATTTCAAAAAGCTATGAAATACCTTCTTATTCTCATCAATAGTCCATAGTGAAAGGAAGTTACACCCTTCTTTCATATCCTCAAAAGCCTAATATCTACACATATTATCTACTATTAACCAAATAACCCTTCAAAACAAGTCGTATATCTTTAAATTTAATTGTTGCCAACATATTAGCATACAGTCCCTTCCCTTGGATACCAGCGACCTCTTTGGCCAAAGTTCAGATTAAACTGAATTACTTGTCATCTACAAGTGACAAGTTCAAATGCTAAATTTGTGGTTGTGCTTGTGCATGAGGTGGGGTAGAATAGGGAGTGTGTAAGATAAAAATGAATGAATGAATGAATGAATTAATTAAAGGAGGGTTTAGATAGAAGAAATATCATGTACAAATGATAAAGAATTCATGTTGGTTTTGATAGGATGAGCTTCTCATTTAAATATGCACTTATATTAGACATTATACCAAATGAATGTTATGTTTTTGATTCATGTAGCGAAAATCAGACCAAATATTTTGTGGAAATGTATTAATGCAATTTTAAGAAACCCAATACATTTGGTTAAATAATTGTGTATTTCCAATTAACCCGTTTCATTGGTTACACTTGCAGCTGGGTCCGGCATACCCTGTTTCGATACAGTCATTATCCAGAGCTTTAGAACAGTACAACAAGGCACACCTTGCCTGATTTTTAGACTAAATGCTAAAAGGTTTTCCTTTTTCAAGTTTTACTCCTCTTCCTTGTATTAGGGTCTCCCTCAACAGAACTAGATCTGGGTATGCATCAAATACTTGAATTATGGGCAGGATCAGTATGTGAGCGTCGTTTTAGTTTCACTTACGTTCTGTTGTATTTGTCGATGAACTAAACATCTATCGGTTTTGCGTTTGGCGATATGGTTCTGCCGTGGAGCTCTTTCCTCTAAAGATTTTGCTTACCTTTTCAATGCTCTCTGTAAGCTTAGTCAGTGTAGGTGAAGTTGTTCTTTTTTTAGAATAAATATTTGTATCTTTATATATTCTCTTGGATTACAACTTTGAAGCCAGTTTTTCACCCAAATGTTGAAAGGAATTTTGATCTCTGTTTCAACTTCCAAGTGTGTGACTTCTGTTGGTTGGAAGTTTGATTTCAAAAGAAGTAGCTATCTATCTAATAGGCCTCTACTGTGTTAGAGAGTATGGAAATTTGTAGACAAAGCACTTGAGAGAATAATCTTTAGGTTTTGGTGGGATGCTTTTTCAAGAACAAAGAGTAATGCTAGAGGACCAAAAATCCAACCCAAATTTTGGACCCAAACACATGTGGCACACATCAAAACAACATGACCCCACTTCACTCTTTCCAATACCCCATGTGATGTGTGCCACATGGTTTGGGTCCAAAATTTGGGTTGGATTTTTGGGTCCTCTAGCATTACTCTTTGTTATATAACCGAACGTGAGACGATTGAATAATTTTTTATTTATTTTTAACAAAGTGACGTTGGGTTGTTACATATTTTCTCCTTGGATTGTTACATAATTTGTCCATTGGTAGATTTTGTGTTTTAAGTTTAGGGAGTAGGGTTGTTTGGTGTAATAATAAGGGCGTGTTTGGCACACCGGATTGGACTCGGATTGGACTATTTTAGTCCAATTTTGGAAGATGGGATTATTAGTCCAAGAAGCAAAATAGTCCTATAATTATGGGATAAAATAATACCACCCTCACACCCATCTGTATTAGTCCTAGGACTATTTAAAATGGGCTCGCCATATTTATTTCATCTCTCTCATTTACACCACCAACCCCACGTCCCCACCATTCCACCCAACCCAACGTTACTCTCTCTTCTCCCTCTTTCAACCTATCTCAACTCCTCATTCAACACTGGTTTTTTTTTTAACAACTGGAATATATAGAAGACCATATAGGCGAAGGAAAACAAAGACCAAGCAACAGACCCAACCCAAAACAAGCAGAAGAAAAACCCACAAAAAAAAAAAAAAAAAAAAACGACATCTTGCCTGAGATTAACCCACGTTGAAGACTAAAGTAAGAAAGCACCCATATGAAAAAAACAAAACAGAGTAGGCCAGAAGCCAACAAGAAGCAACCAGAAAAACATAGAGCACCACCGAAAAAAAAAAATCTGGATTGATTTTGAGTTTTGGTAGAGAATGAAGAACTGATCTCCAATGGAGATTTTTTTGATTTTTTTTTTTCTTTGTTGTGTGTAAGGGAACTCTCAATTTACCCGTATTTTTTAAAAATTTAAAGTTGATGTCTTGATGATAAAGATCTGGGTTTTGAACCCAGATCTGCCCCAATTATTTTTTCTTGATTATTTTCTATTTTTTACAAATTAAAATGTTATCAAAACAAATTTTCTTGATTATTTCCCAAATTAAAATTCTATTTTCTTGATAATTTATTATCCAATTTTAAAATATTATCAAATTAAAAGTAATTATATTTAGTCCGATCCCACGTTTCACCAAACAAAACATAGTATTAATTCAGTTCAGTTCCATGTTTTTCCAAACACAGTATAGTATTCATTTAGTCAATCCAGTCCAGTCCAATCTCATTTAGTCCCAGTCCTATCTTAATCCCATGAAATAGTCCAATCCCATGAAATAGTCCAATCCAATCCTGCGCACCAAACGGGGCCTAAGTATATTATTGCATTGCACGTGTTAGAAGGACTAGATAGATCTGATTTTTTATAGCGACAGTGGGGAGTAACAGTGTAACACTTTGGAGACATTGGGGTTTGGGCTTGTTTTGTCTCTTTTGCATTTATTCAAACCAGGAAATGGTCATTCGTCTTTACTGCTTCTTGTTGCTTCCAATCAAAGCTGCCAAACGTGCTGGCCCCATCCAAATTTTGCACTTATTCCCCCTTTTATTTCCACTTTTCTTTTTAGTTTCTCACCTCATATCTTTAATTAATTTTATTTCAGCCACAGTCTTTTCAAATAATATTTACTATTAATAAACATTTTCTTTCGTATCTAATTTCTCATATAATCAGTTTTATAATATTTATCTATCTAATTTTTGTAGGTTTAGTTTATGTGCAAGAATCATGTGTTACTATCACGATAAAGTTGTAATATACAGTATTTAATTTCTAAATAAATTTTAACTTATTTTATACAATCAAAGATTAATAAAATTTTATTAAAAAAATAGAAAATAACTAATTCATTTAAATTTTCAAAAAAAAAAAAAAAAACTTATCCAAAAAAAAACTTTCAAATCCTTAACAATATCATCATCATCATCATCATCATATATATATTATAATATATATAATATATATAAATTAATCAATCATTTACTATCGAACAATATGGTTGAATTTAGTAAGTATTCATTGTCTTATCAATAAATTATAATTATGGGTTATGTGTAATATTACAAAGTTATACATTTTTTTAAAATGAATATAAAGTTATACATTTTGATTAAATTTAAGTGTATTTTCATTTTATGTAATTCAATTTAGTAGAGTTGGGTTTATAACCTGGCCCATATTTACCATCTATTCATATTGACATATTTAAATAATTATTAACAAAAATCATAAAAAAAAAATCAATATAAGTTGATAAATATTTTAAAAGAAAGAAAAACAAAAGTATCCCGTAATAATAAATAAGAAGAGTTACATACTAGCAACGAGAATAACACAAAGTATAAGCACTTGAGTGTAAAACCACACTACAACTCTGCCACTTCAACTATTCTAATTTCTCCGCGCCACAAAACAGACAACCAAGTACCGTCTCTCACACATACACACACGCACACAACATGTCAAAGTTCTCGAGAGCTTCTTCAAAACCCTCATTGTTCTTTCTCTCCTTCCCATTCTCATTAACCAGACGAGATTTCTAGGGTTAGGGTATCGATCGAAGTGGAAACCGAGAATGGATGACGACATGGAGTATAGAAGAGAAGAGCGCACTGTGTTGGTTGTTATTGTGGTTCTGGCTTCACTAGCCATCGCTTCTTTGCTCGTCGCTTTTAGCTATTACTGCTATATTCGTAACAAGGTCTCTAGGCGCTTAAACGACTGCAAAAGTATGTCACTTTTTTCACTTTTGTTTTAATTTTTAATTTTTACTCGCATTTTATCAAAAAAAAAAAAAAAAAACTTTTTTAAAGTTTGTTGTTCTGTTTTTCTTTTTAGTGTAGTAAACTACTGAAGTGGGAAATTTCAACTTTTTCAATACAGAACCATAGTACCATACAGAGAATTTTTAGAGGTTGTTGCTTTTATGATCCCCAGATAATGAAATTAAAAAGAAAAAAAAAAAAACAATCTATGCATTGAAGCAAGTTCTTTTGTTTGGTTGCTTAAGATTTTGAGATAGAGATTTAAATTGACAGTTGGAATATGATTACTATGTGTTGTTACAAAGCAATTCGTGTAAACAAAGCCTAAAAGATGGTGTTCTGTGGTCCCAAAGATGGTATCATATTAATGTGTCATTTGCCTTTGAAGGAGTTGATCGTGAGTACAAATGTGACTCGGGAAATTTGCAAGTCACTACTGATAAAGGACTTCAGGTGTTCACTTTCAAGCAGCTGCATTCGGCAACCGGTGGTTTCAGCAAGTCCAATGTGGTTGGGCATGGTGGGTTCGGGCTAGTGTATCGCGGAGTGCTTAGTGATGGGAGGAAAGTTGCAATTAAGTTGATGGATCAAGCCGGAAAGCAGGGAGAAGATGAATTTAAAGTGGAGGTTTGATCTCTCAAATTGCATTTCTTTCTATTTTCGATTCATTATACTTCAAGCTCTCTGCAATTGAATGGAGTGCTACTATATGTGAGATGTTTGTTGGCTTTCTAACTTGGGGATTGCCGGAAAGTGCATTCTGATTAGTTGGTAACATTTCAATCACAGGTGGATTTGCTTAGTCGGCTGAGATCACCATATTTGCTGGCTTTGCTTGGATATTGTTCTGATAACAGTCGAAAATTGCTTGTTTACGAGTTCATGGCAAATGGTGGCTTGCAGGAACATTTGTATCCCGGTAGTGGTAATTTATTTCTTTTACTCTATGATTCTTTTAACATTTAGTTAAATTAATTGAGACTCTCAGAACAAACATGAGGAATATACTAATCATGTGTGTGTTACTTCATATTGAATTAGTATGAGATGCAGGTCTGTTAATGTAATATGAGAGATGTCTCTTTAGTAGTTATATATCTCAATGTTACTTTGACCCTCCGAAAGAAATAATCTATAGATTTTATATGATGGGGAAAAAAGAACTCACACAGGGCTTGTTTGTTATTATTTGTAAAACCAGTTTCTGTTTCACGACATGATATTCTTGCAATGGTATTTTAAAACAGAAAGAAATGTACAAAATTCATTTTTCAAAAATTATTGTTAAGTTTTGTTATGGAATCTTAGCATTTATATCCAGTTAAACTTATAAATTTATGTACAAGCACTACCTATAGAGAGTTCAGAGGTGTTTGCTTTTTCTTTATTCAGCAGAACCGGGAGGTAGTGGTGACTAGACAATTTTGTTTTTATTTCTTGTATTATTGTTCTTTGTGTTCTTTTGGTTTACTTTAGCTGCATCGAATGTATATTACTAATTTTTATAGGTCTACTTTGTTGATTGGCCATGTTAGTGGACAGCTTGTTCACTCTCTTTCCGCACATTTTTCTAATCTTGCAAAGTTTCTTTGTATCTGAAAGAGAAAAAGTAACGTATGAGCAGTAATGGCAGGGAGATGATAGTTTTTGAAACAAAGGTGGTCTGCCTGATGTTAGGCAGGTTTAGAGGGTTAGAGAAATCTGCTTACTCTCTTAATACACCTATCAGGGGTATCGATTAGGTATAGAGCTCGAAGGTGACTACGGAAATAAATGAATGGCAAAGAATCTCAAGATTTCTTATTGAATAGAAATGGATTGAATCGTGAACTTATAGGCAGAGTAAGCAGGATTACCTAACATACAGGTCTTTTAATTTAGTTAGAAGTGCTTGACTTTGACCCTTGGGATGATCTACGTCTACGGATTGTATTTTTTTTTCTACTTTCAAGCAATTATTCAAGATTTAATGCTGGTTTTTCCGTCTCTTCTCTAAAAATACATTTCTACAGTTTATATCTTCAACCTTTTATATTGGGTGAATAACATTATGTTGATGTCTTAATTTGAGCTTTGTTTAGAACTAGATATTTGTGTTATGATCTGATTATAGTTTCCAATCTGTGGGATCACAACAGCTCGACCTGATCCGAATTATAAGATCTGATTCAAGTTTTAAGAGGTGACTTCTCTTCAAAGCTTGAGAGAGTAGCTAGTAACAGATCAAGATATGTTGGGTGTTAAGGTTTTTGATATGAGATCACATTGTGACATTGTCATTTGAGAATCCTTTCTTGTTGTATGACTCTTTGTTACTGTGTTTTACCCAATAAAAGGGTAATATGTGATTGAATTGTGTTAGACAGTTGCTTTGCGGTTGAAATTTACCAGAGCTAAAAACGTGCAGGTTCTAACTCAGTTTCCCTAAAATTGGACTGGGAAACCCGTCTCAGAATAGCTCTTGATGCTGCTAAGGGATTGGAATATCTCCATGAACATGTTAGTCCACCGGTCATTCACAGAGATTTTAAGAGCAGCAATATTCTCTTGGACAAAAACTTCCACGCCAAAGTTTCTGATTTTGGATTGGCCAAGCTTGGATCTGAAAAAGCTGGTGGGCATGTTTCAACTCGAGTGTTGGGCACCCAGGGATATGTTGCCCCCGAGTATGAACCAACAAACTCGTAGCTCGAATCTTATTGAAATGTCACTAGTGTGGGTTCTTTATTAATTCTGAACACGGTCCACTAATATTCGTATTAGAATCCGTGTGAAATATAACTTGATTTATGAGCAAGTGTGTTTAATGTACAGGTATGCATTAACAGGTCACCTGACAACAAAATCAGACGTGTACAGCTATGGGGTTGTTCTTCTGGAGTTACTTACAGGAAGAGTTCCAGTTGATACGAAAAGACCACCTGGAGAAGGAGTTCTTGTATCTTGGGTATGTTTGTTACTTCTTTTCTTCAGTCAATTTGACAATGCTACATCCAGCAGATGAATTTCTCTATCTCTTACTATAAATTTTATTTTATGCTACGTTGTTCCTCTCATATCCTTTTCGTTTTCTAATTCCTTTCTATGTCCGCAAAAGGCATTGCCTCGGTTGACAGACAGAGAGAAGCTTATACAGATATGGATCCAGCATTGGAGGGTCAATATTCAATGAAAGAGGTTATTCAGGTAGCGGCAATTGCTGCAATGTGTGTACAACCTGAGGCCGATTACAGGCCTCTGATGGCCGATGTTGTGCAGTCACTTGTCCCGCTCGTCAGATATAACAGGTCAACTCCAAAAATAGGGAGCTCCCCAAGCTTCCATGGCACACCTAACTCATCAATGTTACAGGATCCCAGTAGAGCTAGTGGCTGAAAAATTAATGAAGCAAGTCTTATTTTATCTTGCTGTCCCAATTTTAGTTAACTTAGATTTTCATCAATTTTATTTTATTTTATTTTTCCTTTCTAGGGCTTTTCATGATCTTTAAGTCATCTTTTTTGAGAAGTAACAATAGCACTGTAATTTATCTGAAATTTCTATCGGAAGATTTAGACCATCACCCACCACATCTCTATCTCTAAAATAGAGTTTCAAAAGGGAATATTCTTTTCGGATTCTATCTCTAAAATTTTTTCACTCCCATCATGCTCTCTATCTCTATTATCTCTATTTCTATATCTGTCTTCAAATAAATATATATATTTTTTTTTTATTTTTCAAATAACTTGTCTTCATTAAATTATTATTCAATTAAATTTTAACAAATATTATTTAAATAACTTTTGTATTTTTTTTTTAAAACTTTTTGTAAAGTTATAACGTTTTTATTAGTGTATGGATTTATTATATTAAATTTTATTTTAGTTTTATCGATTAAATTTAGACTAACTCAAGTGCAAGGGTGGATAGAGACGTCAATGGTACGGGTTGAGGATGGGTTTTTCATTACAATCCTGGCCCAATCTCAATTTGTGTGAGAAATATCATCTCAGTAAATACCCGTTTTATAATAAACTGTACTAGTACGGGGATTCCCATTAGGGGGATCGATTCCTTGCCCTATACATCCCTATCTATTAATGTATTTTTTTAATGATTTTTAATAGAGATTATATCAAAATTATTGAATAATATCAAAATTATAATACAAAACCGGTAGCAATTAACAAGCTCTAAATCAATTATAGCATAACACACCTCATTAACAAACTTTAAAAAGAAAGGGAAAATTAAACTTGCTTTTAGTTTTATATATACTTTTTTTTTTAATATTGGATGACATTCTTCATTAATTATATATATATATATATATATATATATTATATATATATAACGGGTATGGGGATGGGATTGAAAATCCCAAAACCATCCCGAAATTATAGGAGGATCAAAAAAATTACCAAACCATACCACAACATAAATGGTTGGTACTAAACCTGTCCCTAACTGGACGAATCCCCACAGGTCCTCGGATCAATGGGTAATTTTGATATCTCTAAGGGTGGACCAACAAGTAGAATATTAAACTCACACTCAACTAACTAAAATAGAATAATTTTTAACTTTAGTTTTATCCCAACAAATGTGAATTCTTTCAAGGAAAGAAGATGAAAATTCTTGAAAACACTCACAATTCCCAAATATGAGGTGAATCATTTTTAGGTGGATATGAAAGTCATTTGGATGACCTTCCGGAATATTAATGTCTTTGGGTATTATCTTATGTTATGTTCCTATTATTTAATTTTTTTTTTTTTTTTTGCTATTATTATTTTAATATGTTTATGTTATTGTAATTTTCATTTGTAAGTTTAAATGTCACTATGTTTTGGTCTTTATTTTAACACTAACTTATAATTATTAATATGTAGTTCTCCTGGTGCTGGAGGTTGCGGAGGTGTGTTTCGCAACTGTCGCTTGTTTGTAAAAGGTTGTTTTGCCGCCCCTCTTGGTTCGGTGTTTGCTTTTGAGGCTGAATTGTTGGCAGTGTCGATGGCTATCAACTATGCTTGGATTAATGATTGGCGTCGTGTTTGGCTTGAGAGTGATTCATCTTATGTGGTTCAGCTGCTTTCTGCTCGCTCTGATCAGGTTCCTTGGTGTGTTCGACAGGCCTGACATAGGTGCCTTTCTCAGATTACTCATATGGATTTCCAAGTTTCTCATATTTTGAGGGAAGGTAATCAGGTGGCGGACGCTCTCTCTAATTATGCTTTGGGTTTGGACGTCTCTTTATGGTGGCTTCTACTCCAACTTTTTGCTCTTCTTGGTTGGCAATGATTGCATGAGCAGAGAGTCTTTTTGTTTTCGTTAAATGTCTCTTTATGGTGGTCTTCTACTCAAACTTTTTGCTCTTCTTTGGTTGGCAATGATTGCATGAGCAGAGAGTCTTTTTGTTTTCGTTAAATGTTCTTTTTCGCTTTTGTTATGGCATGCGTGCACTTTTTTTTTTTTTTCTTTTCTTATATATTTATGGATACTGTCTAAGGGTTTTTCAACATATGATCTTATGTGATGCTTTTTCCCTTTAGGTCAATTCAATTTTAGAAATAATAATAATTATTATTATTAATATGTAAATAATATGATATTGTCAAAAAAAAAAAATGTAAATAATATAAAGTATGGTAAGAATGAGTAAGTATTGATAAAAAAAATTATTAATAAATATTCAATATTAGTCTCATTTTAAAAATCTAAATAAGACATTTATAATGGTATAATTTTTGTGTTAATAAAATTTATAAATTAAAATTTATTATTAATTGAATTTAATTAAAATGGTAAAATGAAATAAATGGAATATAAAATGTTGGAAAGTAAATTTAGAATAATAATTTTGGAAACTCTAAAATATTTTTTTAGAAATAGAAATTTAGAATATAGTGGAAGCAACCCATACTCTATTTTAGAGTTTATATTCTATTTTAGATTACGATGGAAGATGTTCTTGCACTATTTTAAAGTCTCAAAATCTGCCCACAGAATTAATTAAAATTGTTTTTATGCAATGACGGTGGAGCTAAATATCATATGTCTGGTCAAATTACAAATTGTTTTTGCCTTTCAAAAAAATATAGTTTATTCTTGTTTGTTTACTATTGTTCTCGTGTGCAGATCATGAGCTGTATGCATAGCGTTCAATTTTATTTTATTTTTATTATTTCTAAACGCCTTTAAGATGCAAATATAAATGGATCATTCTATGTAATGTAACGGTTTGTTTAGCTATGTAACGTACGTTTTACAAAATGATGGTCTTAGAATTCTGAAATTCTGATTAAAGAATTATTAAATATAAAGATTATTTTTTAGTAATATATATATATTTGACAATAACTATCTATTCACATTTACCAGGTATTTTTTTTTAAAGCTTTGGATATTGATAGAATTCAAACTGCCGACTTAAGAGTCATTTGTCAAGCCCCAACTCGTCCATATAAGTTACAAAATAAGGTTGAAACATACATTTAGCAAACTTAAAGATGATTGAAGCTGGCTTGCTGTTTAAACGATTAAAGTAATTGTAAAGTGTTGTGAATAAATGAAATGAATAATGAATAAAGTGAGAGCTAGAGAGAGACAAGAGAGGGAGAACATATTGCTTTTGTATTGATTTTCTGGAGAGCTCTAATGCTGTAATGACGCTCAGCTCGTTTCTTTACAAATGAAATCAAACATATATATAGGTACCAAAGGGTGGGGTGCTTATTGTAATTTCCCTTGTTGAATCATTGCTTTGTTGACTTATTGCTTTGCCGCCTTACGTATAGACTTTTAGTCATTGACGCCGTGTTTGGTAAGAGGGAGAAATGGAGGTAGGGAGATGGTTGGAGGGAGAGCTTCAATCCCTTGTTTAGTTGGAGGGATAACATGAAGGAGAGGAGAAGAGGAGGGAGATGTGATCCATCCGGGCCCACCAAAATGAATCCGCCCAATGATAGACGGATGAGAAATGAGGGAGAGAAGATTGGAGAGGAATGACCATAATGCCCTCCAATTTTTTTAAGGGTAATATAGTAATTTACAAATTAAATACCAATCCATCCATTCAACTCTCTTTTTAATACCAAACAACATGAATGATAGATGTTATCATCTCCATTCCTCCTACTCTCTCCCTTTTAATTCATCCATCTCTCATACTCTCCCTCCCTCCTAAGTCCTACCAAACATAGTGTAAGTTAGAAACAAATGCATCAAGCGGTAGAAAGCCACCTATGTTATAACACTCCCCCTTGGGTTTTCACCACTTGTATTTTAATTTTCTAGGAAAAATCACAGTGGGATAAAACCTAGGCAAAATATGTACAATGATCTTCTGGATCTAGTGGGGTTGGATATTCTCAAAACTGTAAAAACCTTATTAGGAAAACCCAGTGGGATAAAACCCAATCGAAGGGAAAAAAAGTATAGTGCTCAGAATTAATTTTTCTTCAAAATAATTATCACATTTATACCTTGTTAGGAAACAACTCAGTGGGATAAAAACCTCAGCAAAGATATCCATTGACTTGTCAGATCAAAGTAATATTTATGATGATCTTCTGGATCAAGGTAATATATACAATGATTAGCAAGATCAAAGTAATATTTACAATGATCTTCTTGATCAAGACAACATATATACGATGATCTATTGGATCAATGTAATATATGATGATCTTTATGGAAATGAGCATATGATGATCTTTATACCAAATCTGTCCATATTGTTTTTAATCCATATAAGGATTTTTGTGGTTTCATCACATACAGATTACGAGATCTCGATTTACATGCTTCTAGCATTTTAAATCCTTCAGGGATTATAAATACTTGCATCGAGTGAACCATATATATAATGATTACTACCTCTAGAGAAGCATTTCAAGCCTTTTAAAGGCAACCAAATTTATCAAAAATTCGAAACATAATCGTATTCATCACCAGTGAATACAAAGTTTCTGTGAGAAACCTTGTACTACGAGTCGTGCCTCATATTTTACAATCTCGTTTTTCTCATTACGTTTCCGTATAAAACCCATTGGTGTCCAACTAGTTTGACATCTCCAGGTTCCAATAATAAAGTATGACATTCATGTATATAACACTAAATCCAGAACTCCAGGTTCTGATCGGTTTGCAAAACCGCACCAACTTAAATATCATAATAAATCTAGAAACCTCATATTCTAGCTAGTCGGTTGGCTAGCATGACATTCATGTATATAACAATGAATCCACAACTTTATGTTCTTACTGAATTTTAAAATTCAGAACTTTAGGTTCTGATCGGTTTGTAAAACTGTACCAACTTAAATATCATAATAATAAATCTAGAAATTTCAAGTTCCGATTAGTTGGTCTAGTCGATCTCATATATTACGTATAAATAAATAAATACGAATAATTAAAGAGGATAATAAATAAAGAGTGGTGCTATTGGCACACCCACCTCTGAACTATTTATACCCCACTTTTTAAATTATTTAGTATTCTTTTTTCCTTTATCAAATTACTTAAAGAGACATACAATTTTTATTAAAAAAAATTCCTGTACAAAGTAAAACTAATAAAACCATACTTTCCTTATTTTAAAACCCTAATGACATAGATTGTAATACTAAAAAAACCTTACTTTCCTTATTTCAAAACCCTGATTATATAGATTATTTCAAATCGATGAATGTTTACTATTTTTGTTTACATTTTCTTTCAGATCTCGATATTATGTTTCTTATGTTTAGTATTTATTGATTTATTATTTCACATGTTTGTTTTTTTTCTTTTCAAATTCTAGATCCATGTTTGTTATTTTTTTTTCTCTCAGTTTATTTTCTATCAGATCTTCCAGACATTCTATGATTTGTATCAATTCTTTTGTAGATTTTATTCTGGATCTTCCAAAGTTAGTTTAATGTTATTTAGAAAACAAAAACAATGAAATCACACTAAGAATCGCAACCAAGAAAACCTAAACTCCGATGAAACGAAACCACACCAAAACCTTAACTCAATCGCTCAAAAAAATCATCAAACGATCAATATCACCCTCACAATCTACCACCAACAATCTAATCGACTATAGAAAAAATAAAAATCGCATCTAATAAGGTTGTTTTCACCATGAAATAAGAAAAAAAAAAAGAAGAAGTCATGTGAATGGATGTGAGAAAACTGTATATAAAGATTAGAGATGAAGTGTATTTTTATTTTTATTTTTCTTAAAAATATATATGGAGTGTATTAAGTTTGAAAAATATGTAAAAGGATAATCCTGGAATAAATAAAAAAATTAATAAAACCGTTTAATTTATATAATTAAATCAAAATTTTAAAAAGTGAGGCATAAATAGTTCAATGATGGCGGTTCCAATAGCACCACTCATAAATAAATCAAGAACTATAAGTTCTGAGGACACAGCATAAGTCAATCTCATATTGCGTATATTTAAAGAGTATAATAAATAAATCCAGAACTATAGGTTCTGCTGACACAGCATAAGCCAGTCTCATATATTGCATATAAATATATAAATACGAATATTGAAATGTAAGTAAATCTCCTGGAGATCCCTTTCACTTACATATACAAATATCAAGCTGTAAGTAAATCACTCACCTGGAGATATTTTTATTTACGTACGACCTTACTGATGACGTGTTATGAATAAATGAAATAAATAATGAATAAAGTGTGAGAGAGAGAGATCGATGAGAGAGAGAGAGAGAGAGAGCATATTGCTTTTGTATTGATTTTCTGGAGAGCTCTAATGCTCTGATGTTGCTCAGCTCGTTTCTTTACAAATGAAATCAAACATATACATAGGTACCAAAGGGTGGGCTGCTTATGGTAATTTCCCTTGTTGAATTATTGCTTTGCCGCCTTACTCATATACTTAGGGGTCGTTTGTTTTTTCCACTTAAGACTTAATGTGCCTGAATTGAACTCATTAAATTGTTTTGTTTTTTTTTTTTAAGCGGTCAAACAACTTAAAAATATCAAAAAACAACTTAAAAAAGAGAGTAAGAAATCCTGACTATTAACTTAATTCCAAATCACTAAATTATAATTAAAATATTTTCTTCCAAGTTTATCCTAAAAAAAGATATATTTCTAAATTTATCCTAATTTGACATGGTGTAGAATTCTTTCTTTTAATGTATTTCTTATTATAAAAGGGTTTTAGAGAGAAAGAAAGAAAAAACCCTAATCACTTCTCATATTGAAATCTTCCTGGTATTAAACAATTGAATTTCTCTCCTACCAAATCCTAGTAAGAACTCTTTAATTTTTTTTTTTTCATCTATGTGTAGTGGCTGTTATAGAACTCTTTAAACATAATCTATAATGATAATTTGTTATGATTATAGTTGCAGTTATATATTATCAAATATTCTTTTTGTGGTTGCATTCGATATTTAGTAGATTTCGTGGCTTGAAGAAGTTATAGAATAATTGTTTAATATGTATATATATATATATATATATATATATATATGTATGTATGTACCAGTGTATATAATTTAGGGACCTATTTCAAAAAAAAAAAAGGTATCTAGGAACCTTTAAACAAAAACAAAAAAAAAACAAAAAAATTGGTTTCTAGTTGCATATGATCCAGGAAACCCAAAAAAAAAAAAAAAAAAAGCAAACAAAAAACAAATATGGTTTCTAGAATTATATACTGGATATTTGGACAATATATAAAATTGAATTTTAATTTTTTTTTTTACAATAAATTGAATTTGAACTTTGTTTGTAGAATAACATGCAAAATTATATTTCTAGATGAATTTTTTGTTTTGTTAAATTAAACTTTGTTTGCGGAAGAACATGCAAAATCTTATAAAGAGTGTTGCATGTTAATTACTTCTTTTAATTAGTATGGGCATAGATGTAAAATTACTTCTTTTCAGACAATTTATTTTTAAAAAACAAACATGTTGACAGTACATTCAGACGTGAGAAGAAAAAAAACAAACATGTCATTCGGATTCAGGTTTCAGTAACTATTCAGTCTTCAGTAAAATTCAGGACGATTCAGTCTTCAGATGAAAAAACAAACGACCCCTTAGTCACTATGTTAGAAGCAAATGCTTCAAGGGGAAAGCAACATGTGTTATAACATAAAGGATATATAACTCTTTGTTTTCTTTGGTTATTTGGGTTCACACGAGAAAAGCATCATGAAAAGAATAAGCATAAACAAGTCTTATAAGCATGGCCATTCTTGCCATGTTTGTGACGTTTGTCTTAATAGTTAATAGTACAAGTATAAATTTCTTGTATTAATTCAATTTATATAAATTGAAAAATCGCATAACTTGTTAAGTAAAAGTTTATTTTTGTAGTTTTTATTTTATTTTATTTTTTTTTTAATATTACTAGAAGGGTTATAATAATAACTTCTAACACCAAACAATCTGGTTCGTGAGCAGTAAATATGCCTTAAGATTTAAAAAAATTAGCATTAATTTTTGAATTTTAACAAAATTGCCCTTATCAAAGGGATTGAATTGCAAATGTACTCTTAACCGAAAAAGATTACCAAAAATACCATAGATGACCTAATTGACGTTCCTAAAAACATAGAATAGAATTGAAAGAAAAAATCCCTAAATTAATTGCCCTAAACCTGAAACCCCGTCCAACTAGAAGCTTGTTGAACCCAAAGTACTTATTTAGTAAGGATTTGTGTTAAATTTGAATTCAAAAACTCGTTGAACCCTAACATCTAGTTATAAGGTCTTAAGATATTTTGTCTTAATAAGTTTTCTTTAGGGATGGATTAGTTGAATTTAAGAGAAAAAAAAAATTAAGGAAATTTTGAGAAAATGAGGAAATTTTATGCTTCCAAATAGGATGACCCGAAACATAAAAGTTTGTGCCTTTTTTCCCCCTCATAACTCCTAATAGCGATTCATTTATTAAGTTGATAAATAGTAAGTAAACAAGGGTGGAGTCAGGATTTTGGCTTTGGGAGGTCAAGACAGAAACTAATATTAAATGTCATGTAAGAAAAATATATTAATATATCTAAATGTAATGTCATTTAGTATTTAAGTTAATGATATAAACTATGTAAAGTAAACCATAAGATAAATATTGCATAATAAAATAGTAAGGAAAATATTTTTTTATTTATTTAAAATATTACATAAATTCGGGGTTTTTTATTTTTTTTTATTTTTTTTTGGGGTGGGGTGGTGGACTCGAGCCCACAATCTCGTGGTGTAGGTATGTGAGATTTACCATTAGACCAACTTCATCTCGTCTCAAAAAGTCTTAATTTGTTCTAGTTAATTCTTAATAAAATTAAAATAAAAATACATATATATATATAATAATATATATACAGTCTTTCTATTGTCAGTTCGTCCTGATAATAAATATATCATGACGAAGAATGTGATCATAGATTATGGAATTCGGGGTTTTTTTGGGAGGGGGAGGACTCGAACCCACAATCTCGTGGTGTAGGTATGTGAGATTTAGCATTAGACCAACCTCATCTCCTTTCAAGAAAGTCTTAATTTGTTCTAGTAATACTAAAAAAATAAAATTACGTACATATATATATATATATATATACACATCTTTCTAGTGTCAGTTCGTGCTGACAATAAATATACCAGGACGAAGAATATGGATCATATATTATGGAAAAGTTTGACAAGTGTATACATACTAGTGATCCACATTCTTATCCTGATATATTTATTGTCAGGACAAACTGACAATAGAAAATCTGTATATATATATATATATATATATAGGGTTTACCTGCTATATAGTTCATGTATAGTTACGGGTGTAATTACAAGATAGGGTTAATTCTTTTTAGTTTTAATTTTTTTTGCAGGTGTAATTACAAGATGGGGTTAATTCTTTTTAGTTTTAATTTAAAAAAAAAATAAATTAATCTTTGATTTTTGTAGACCTTTAGATTAAAATCCAATGCTTGAAAATTAACCATGTAACTATCCGGTAACCGTGTAGTAGCTGAACCTATATATAGACTAGATTAGGAAATAATGTATGAAATCATAAGAAATTAAAATACTAAAGGATTGATTTGTCTTGACAAACAAAAATATGGAAGAAATTTATATTATTAATAACATGTGGGACAACATTACAATTTTCATCTACATGTATACTATAATATTATAATATGCTAACAAATTAAAATTTCTCGAAATTTGATCCCCTTGTATTCACCTCTGTAAGTAAATATGATGTAAATAAAACTTATATAATGAAAATATCTAAATTTGTACTCTATTTTATATATACCACCCGTTCACTACAAGAAAAACAAGGGTTTATGATGGAGGAAACTGTCATAACAAACAATTCATGACGTTTAAAACCGTCATTAATCTCAGCGTCAAGAACAGTTTCTTGATGGTTTTAAGAGTGTCATAAGTTTATGACGGTATTTCACGTCATAAATTTGATGGTTTTACCCGTCACATTTCTTGTGAAATTGTTTTTTTATAAATAATTTTAATTAAATCTTTTAATATTAATACATATTAAAATTAATTAATTTAATTAATTTTATGAAATTAAATAAATCATTAAAAATATAAATGTCTTCTTCAATTTTATTGAACAAAATCTCATACACAATAAATAGCTATACAAAAAAAACATAAAAAATATGCAGTAGTATTACACAAAAGAATTTCAAGAAAAAAAAGTAGTATTAATCAAAAGCAATCCAAAATTTTATTCAACAAAATTTATCTCATACACAAAAAACTGTGAAAAAAAAAAAAAAAACATAGATACAAAATATAAAATGTCTTAACTAAAAAATTACAATTGCAAAGTCATCATAATACTTCAATTTGAACAATAATTCCAGAGAATGTTACAATCTTCATGTTGATAACCTGCATGATTGAAACACAAAAAAATAAAAATAAACACAAGTGTATAGAATAATTCAATAACATTAATAAAACTAGAAATACAAAATTAAAATTGTAAGAATCTAGTAAAAAAACCAAGAATATATATATGAATCTAGTAAATACAATCATATAAAAAGAACAAAAAAAAAAAAATGCTCAATCATATAAATAAAACCCAAAATATGCAGGAAAAAAAAAATAAAACAATCATATTAAAAAAAAAAAAACAGTAAAAGATCATATAAATAAGGTGAAAAGAAGTAAGATGTAATTGAAACCTCGAGTTGTGGTGAATGAAGAAGAAGATAATGAAGAAAAAGAGGAAAAAGAGAATGTGAGAGAGTGAGAATAAAAGAATGGTGGCTGCTGTGAGAGAATGTAAGTGAAAAAAGAGTATAGGGTAATTAGGGTTTGTAAATTATATATATTTTTATCATAAAGGATTATGACTGCTAAAAACCGTCATGGATTTATTATGGTTAAAACTGTCATGACTTCATGACGGTTTTTAAAACTGTCATGACGTTATGATGGATTTTAAAACCATCATACTTTTATGACTGTTTTTAATAACCATTAAGACTTTATGACGGTTTTAAAAAACCATCAAGACTATTTGATAGTTTTAAAAACCATCATTATTTTGTGTCATATCTTATTTATTATTGTAGTGGTTGTGTGGTCGACTCGAACATAAACATTGCCGAGAGCTGAATGAGCTCCTTCACCACCAAACCACATTAGACATAAATATTTAAATTTATACTTAAATAAAGATAAGATAGAATTATGTAAAGAGACATGAACCAAGCATATCTTATCTGTATAACCCAAATCCATATTGAGAAGCAGTGAATAGTGATATCTAGCTACCTGTTTAATGCAATCATGTCTGGACTTTTGGATTATTATATAATATAAAGTGAACATTAATAATTAAATGGGTGACTATCACACATCACCTTTTAGCAGAGATGGTAGTGCATCTTCCTTCCACAGTGGTGGTCAAAAGTTCGAGTCCCACCATGCGTATTTTACAAGCATGTGTGGGGAGTTTTCTCCCGATTTGTGGGAGTAGTTATTCGAGCTGCATATATCGTCTTATCTTGACGGATCCCGACAGTCGTATTGTAATACTTAAAAATATATATATATATATATATATATATATATATATATATATATACAGTCTTTCTATTATCAGTTCGAACTGACAAAAGTTATATCAGTTCCTTGTATGTGGGCCACTGGATTTAAATACTTTGACTGACAAGTGCATACAGCCAAGTCAAAATATTTAAATCCAGTGGCCCACATATAAGGAACTGATATAACTTTTATCAGTTCGAACTGATAATAGAATTTCTGTATATATATATATATATATATGGGTGACTGGCTTATGGAGTCGAACACAACTATATATTGTCTATTTATGTCATTGTTATTTGTTAACTACAGCTTAATCAACTTTCTTTCATGACTTTAATGCCCTGTTTAAATTTCAAACGAATGAATAGATAAATAGTTTTTGTGTATATGATTTTTTTGAAAAGTTCAAATTATTAAAAAGGCTGCCAGAAGAAGCAACACACAACCAACCAAAACAACACAAGTCTCACAGAGAAAGAAACCACCCAGCTACAAACATCACAGGCATCGAACACAAGCCAAAAAATCACACAAGACGAGAAACCAAAAGAACAACGCAAGACCACCGAAAAGAAAGAAAAAACAAAACAGAAACCAAAACTGAGAGAGTCAACCATCGATGCTCCAATTAGGGATGGGCGTTTCCCCATGGGGTTTTGGGGGCAAATTTTGCCCCCAAATGGATTTTGGGGGTGGGGGTGGGGGCAAACTTTACCCCCAACATATTTTGGGGGAGGGGGGGGGTTCCTTCCCCCAAACCTAAAACCCTATTGGGGCCCCCAAAATAATCTATATATATTATTTTATTTTATTTTTTATATAAAATTTTTAACAATTAAAACAAATTATAAATTATTAAAATTAAATGTTATAGTTGTTCATTATAAGATGTAATTAACCCCAAAATAATATATATATGTATTATGCAATTATTTTGGATTTTGTATTGTATTTTTATTATGTTTTTATTACTTTTCGGGTTGAAGATTTAAAATTTAGAATTGAAAAGGAAATGAAATGGGGGAAATGGGTTTTGGGGTTGGGGGTGGGGCAACCTCCCCCCAAATGTCCCCCCCACTGGTCCCCCAAATGGATTTTGGGGGAGGTGGTGGGGGGAGGTTTGAGGAATGGGGGTGGGGGTGGGGGTACCCTCCCCCGCCCCATTGGGCCCCACGCCTATCCCTAGCTCCAATCAACCAAATCCACTTCAGCCAAAGAACCCCGTTTTACTAAACTATCCGTAAAAGAATTAGTAGCTCTAGAACAAAAAACAACCGACACCGTAGGCATAGCTTTCAAGCACTCTCTTATGTCATAAATAGTCTCAAAATTATCAAAATTTCCAACCCCTAACCGTGCACCCAAGAGACAGCAACCTTAGAATCATTCACCACCACAATCTCCTTTCCAGAAAGTTCCCTTCTTGATTCACATAGCCTAACGGCTTTCAGTATTGCCATAATCTCAGCAGAATTAGCACTCTGAATGATATATTATTTTTGTTATAATTAATTTATACCACAAGCAACAACCTGCCAGAATTCAGAAAGAGTTGCCACTCAAGTCTATATGCGAGTATGTAACCATTAAATTACGTAAACAAAAAAATAAATAAATTAAATAATTACAATGACAGATACATCAAAGAAAAGAATACATTCGCTAACATCATTTTCATTATCCCAAGGTGCTTAGAATAATTCGGATTCTCAGTAGTGAATTTTGTGGTTATGCCAACACTTTCTTCAAGTGGAAGGAAAATATCAAAATAATAATATATTTATGATTTATCATAGCCTTTTAACTTTTTAAAACGAACTAATTTTAACAAAAATACCATAAAACTTGAATGTTTAAAGTTTGAGAAAAAAAATAGAAGACGTGATGAGGTGGCCCTATCATATATTCCCCTTACATTTACAATATGTGGTTGTTAGTTTGAGTCGGTCTCGCTTTACAAAGCCCGGATTAATTGTAATAGCTAAAAAAAAAGAATTTTATAAGTTTAGGACATAATTGATATCATAATTTTAATACCTCTCCACCCTAAACATAATTCCAATGCAAAACTTTTGATATGATAATAAAAAAAAACTTTACGTTAAGTATTGGCGTAAATTATTTTACTTCTATAACGTGAATAGAATTTGAATTCAAAATTTTAGATACAATAATTAAAAAAACCTTACTAGTTAAGTTAGCTAGTAATATGGCGTAAATAAATTTACTTCCCGATGTAAATAAAATTTGAATTCAAAATTTTTGATGTGCACTAAGGCCATCTCCAATGTACAGTACCAAACTTTACACCAATCAATAAATATCTTATGCTATTTTTTTTTTCACTTCAACGTTCCACACCAAAATTTTATACTAAAAGAGTATCTTTAAAGAATATTCTTCTAATATTTATTATAAAAGTTTAATATTAATTAATGAGTAAATAAAATAAATTTATATATCAATATTTGTGTCATTTTAAAGATTTCAACGAGATTAAATATAAGATGGTTAAATTAGAAATTTTAAAAAAATTAAAGTGTTGATTTAATTGATGTAACTATTTAAAAATAAAAATTTACCATTCAATGAACAGTGGAGTGCCAATCTTGGCACGCTACTCTCTATATTTTTTTTGGGAAATGTATTTTGTGCATTCGATTGGAGTTGCTATAAGCTAGCTAGAATTGGCGTAACTTTTGTGACGTGAAGTTTTAAGTTAGTAGTATTGGCTTTAATCATTTTACATTTGGTTGATATATGCACGAAACAAAAAGGTTGATGAGATAAAGGTGGTCAGTTGAAGAATGTTAATTTGTTATTTGCATAATGAGTCAACTACGCTTTTTAGTAGTGTGGCATCCACTATATCATTTTGTTTTGGTTTCATGTTAGGTTTTGGTTCGTATTCTTAAGTGAACCCAATATGAATCAAACGAGACTCACTGATATGGAACTTCCTGAAAACATGGAAAAACGTTTGGAAGTTGGATATGATGTTTGAAAGAGGTTTGAAGACCAAGAAGATTTAAAGAAACGAAGATGGTTGACAACCGCTGTGGGTAATGTTGTGGGATGGACAGCGGTTCCCACAGCGGTCCAATGCGTTGTGCAATTGCCTAGTGTTCCTATTCCAGTGAAAAGCGATGTCCATTGCGCTATGGGTTTAACAGTGGTGCGACGGCTAGACACGGTTTTGGGTTCGTTCAGCGTATGGATCGCGGTTTTTTTGAGCGATATAATTTCAGGTGACTTGTAACGGTTTAGGAAGTGGGTGCACAACCGTGACCCGATTCGTAGTCAATCATAAGCATGTGGAACGGGAAATCCTCAGCGGAAAAGGAAGTAGTTTGTTTTTGGAAGTTCTTGTGGTTAAAGGAAAATGATTTATCTTTACAAGAAGATTTGTCATAAAAGGAAATAGTATTTATTTGGAACAAGTATAATAGAACCTTGTAATTAGGTTATTTGTGTGGAGAAAAAAGAACACCCGTAACATTAGAAAGTGGTGAGATCTGGGGAGACCCCAGGGAATATCCAGGGAATATCAGTGGATCAAGTTAGAGATCCGTGGGTGATATTCAGGGGAGACCAGCTAGAGGATATTGGGGGTTCTTGGTGATGATCTTGTGAGCGTTGTGAGTTGAGAGTCATGATGTAAAGCTTGGTTGCGAGCTTGGGGACTTGGTAAGGCTCTTGGTGTGAGAGATAATCCTGAAGTATATGGTTGTAATAATTTATTATATAGTGGAACTTTCTCTGTCATCGTGACGGCCCGTGGTTTTTTTTCCCTAATTTAGGGTTTTTCACGTATATCTTGTGTTGTGTGATTATTTATTTTCTCTCATCTTATTTTTCTTTACTATAACGTTAATTGCTATGAGTTATGGGTGAATATTAGGCATGTCGTTTCCATGTCATTGATTCAAATTTCCAACATTTCATAGTTGTTCTCTTCAACTCCACGAACTGAAAACGCGGTATTATTAGCTGCAAACTTTGAATCTTCAAACACACACACGCAACAATACAAGTTCCCTCTCTCTCTCTCTCCCATACAGCACGTTGACGTAGCTTTGTGCTCCTATCCGTCAATCATCACTAATTCACTACCAATCTACTATATATAGATCACTTGCTTCAACTACATGAATCACACCCACAAAGCTCAAGAGATCGTATAATCGATCAATTGAGTATAGCTTTTTTCTTTCTCTCTATAGATAATGGCCTCCACTACTACTACTACTAGCCAGTTTTTCCTTGTAGTTTCAATCATATCTCTTCTAGCTTGCAACTCTGCCAATGGACATCATCTCTCTCCAAACTTCTATGCTAGAACTTGTAGTAATCTTCAAACCATCGTGCGCGATGTTATGAGGCAAGCTGTCACTAAAGAAAAACGCATGGGTGCCTCCATTCTTCGCTTGTTCTTCCACGATTGCTTCGTGCAAGTATGACCCCAATGCCATCATCTTCTCTCTCCTTCCACTTCTGTTCATTAGAGTCAAAACAATCAAACTTTTAACCATTCATTTCCATATTTTACTCCAGGAATCGTCTGTTCTTTCTTATAGTTTCTTTACACACACATATTAGATATATGCACCGATCCAGTAGTAATTATCACCGATATCTATTGGAATCTTTAATGAAAAATAAATATTATATATAAATATACACCTATCTATCATAAGTTAGTGTGGCAATAATTCTAGATATGATTTGAAGCATTATTGTGTCATTATGAGTTTGAAATAGATATCGTGCCACGTGGTATGTGGCCTGTGTAATTTTATCTGTTAATTAAAATATTCGTTGAACAAGTTATACAAGTCACTAAGTCAGTGTCATATATATTACCTATGGAATCACTATCATTACACATTAAATATTGTTTGTGTGGGCGTGTGGCTAGCAAGCTTCCTTATTTTGGTGTGATTGATGATGATCATGCATGATCTGTAGTACTGATGAGAATTTGGTATTGGTAAATAGGGTTGCGATGCATCAGTACTGCTGGACGACAGAGGTAGCTTCAAGGGAGAAAAGAATGCTGGACCAAACAGGAAATCTTTAAGGGGTTACAAAGTCATCGACGCCATTAAAACTCGCGTTGAAGCGGCCTGCAAAAACACCGTTTCTTGTGCAGACATCCTAGCACTTGCTGCCCGAGATGGAGTTGTCTTGGTTTGTTTTTTTCTTTATTATTATTATTGTTATTATTCTATTTTAATTTATATATCTCAGCTTAATTTAATTTATTAATTTCTCTTATATCATGCATGCATGGAAATTCTTTTAACTCATGATGCCCTTATAATGAGCAACCGGGGTCAACCGTAGCTTCATGACGGCCTTTTGATTTAATAACCAAGAACAGTTTTTTTTTTTTTTTTGTTCTTAAAAAGAAGGACAAAAAAATCATTTGTGATTGAAAACTGCAGTTTGGATATGAATATATGATTTAATACACTACTCATAAAAACCCAAAGTTAACTGTAAATATTTTAATTCAAATAAAACAATTCTAATTTTATCATGCTTACATATATAAAATTGAAGAAGTATTTAAAAAATAAAATAAAGTAACAAATTAAGTTAACTACTTTCGACCGTGATCAGTGGTGGAGTGAGATCCTAACATTGCCAGATTTTGATTCTTTTGTCATCTACTGTTGCAACTTTTTCTCAGTTTTTTTTTTTCTTTTCTTTTTTTGGTATTGAACCACGTTTTTCAACATATGTTCTGGGGCCCTTTCTGCGTTTGGTATCCACGGGGACAACTAAAATAAGGGATCAACAACTCACACTTTTTCCTGCCGGATCTCGGATATATGTATTTATATAGCTAGTAATGAATAAACTCGGTTTTTCATACAAGATTCCGATCTCATGACACATAAGCATTAAAATGAATATGATTAGTTTCCATAATTACTTTATCTCCAACCAATCAAATAATTACATACTTTAAAAGGAGCATGAAAAAAAAGAGATAAGGAGAGTATCAATCTCTATTTATATAGATAATTATGAATCTGTTTTGTATCGTTATAAATCGGTTTCATAATATTACTATTCGAAAATCTTTGATAATTTAATAAGAGTGTAATAGTTAATATTTTTTAAAGTTAAATTCAATTGTTTTTTAAAAAATCTAAAATTTTGAAAATATATTGTTAGACTCATGTAAAAAATATAAATATTTTGATTAAGTTGAGGTTGGTTAGTGGTTTGCCTCTCTCCCGCTCTAGCTCTCTTCTACAAATCACGGATTAATGTAATATTTCAAAGCAAAAAAGATTTGGTTTCCAAAAATTGATAATATTTTAATGATTTTTTTCCTCTGTTCTTCAGCTTGGAGGAAAGTCATGGAAAGTACCACTCGGTCGGAGAGATTCAAGAACCGCCAGCCTCAGCAGCGCCAACAGCGACCTTCCGCCACCATCCGCCGACCTTCCAACCCTCATCTCCATGTTCGCCGCCAAAGGCCTGACCGCCCGCGACATGACGATTCTCTCCGGTGGCCACGCGATAGGGTTCTCACAGTGCTCCAATTTCCGCCTCCGCATCTACAACGAAACCAACATCGACCCGGCTTTCGCCACCGCCAGAAGAGCCAACTGCCCGTTTTCCAGCGGCAACACCAGCCTGGGTCCTCTTGACAGCACACCAAATAGGTTCGACAACAACTATTATCAGAACCTGGTGGCACGACGCGGGCTTCTTCACTCGGACCAGGTGCTCTTCAATGGCGGATCACAGGATGCGACTGTGAGGACTTACAGCATCAACCCTGCTGCTTTTCTCAGAGATTTTGGTGCTGCGATGGTGAAAATGGGAAATATAAGTCCACTCACCGGAACCAACGGAGAGATTCGAAGGAGTTGCAGAGTTATCAACTCATGATTGCATTTCTTTTATGATTTTATAAAATATATAATTACAAGTGGAGAGATTTCTTCAATTCGTTGAAGACTAATTATTACAGAGTCTCTCTTGTGTGTCTCATCTTCTCGTCTTAAATTATTGCTAAGTGTTTATATGAAAAATAACAAATAAGTGGCATATATATTTATTTATATATACATATAAATAAATATATATACTTCAAATAAGGGGCTGTTGTGCTGCCCTTGTCGCTGCTGTTTGCGGCTGGTGGTTTTGGACTGCGTCCTCATTTGTTGGTATGGTTTGCTTGTTTGGCCTTTGTGGTCTTTGAATATATTTTGCCTTTCAAAAAAAAAATATATATTTGAAGTGTTACAAGAATTATTACAATAGGACCGCCAGTGCCTATCAAAATTAAACATTATATGTACAGATATCGTTATGGGAGATAACTACTCCCACGATCCGGAAAGAAAACTCCTCATACATACTTGTAAAATGCGTATGGTGGGATTAAATTTTTTTTAATGATTTTTTTTTTCAGTTATTAAATAATTATATATGTTTGTGACTTATTAATTTTATTTGCTAATTTTGAATCATTAAAATATGATATTAATTTGATAAGATAAGGTTGAACTAGTATATATGCCCCTCACACATAATTATAATATTTCTATATATATATATATATATATATATATATATATATATATATATATATATATAATATTAATTTAAATAAAATTTTGGATATTAAAAAGCAAAAAACGTGAGAGAGATTGCCTCACGCATTAGGGTCAATAATTCTCATCATTATATAAGGTCAATGGGAGTATGAGACCAGATACCATAACACACAAATAAATAAATAAATAAATATATATATATATATATATATATATATATACAGTCTTTCTATTATCAGTTCGAACTGACAAAAGATATATCAGTTCCTTGCATGTGGGCCATTGAATTTAAAAGATGCTTTGACAAGTACATGCATCCAAGTCAAAATATTTAAATCCAATGACTCACATACAAAGAACTGATATATCTTTTGTCAGTTCGAACTGATAATAGAAAAATTGTATATATATATATATATATGCAGTCTTTCTACTGTCAGTTCGTCCTGATATAAAATATATCGGAACGAAGAATGTTGTGGACCATAGATTATAGAGAAATTTTGACAAATACATACACTTTGAGTCAAAGTATATAAATCTAATGGTCCACATTCTTCGTCCTGATATAAAATATATCAGGATGAACTGATAATAGAAAAATTGTATATATGGTGTAATTTTAAGAGTAACACTATTTTAATAACTTAAGTTTAAATAGCATCTAAAGTGTAGATCCGACAAAATACCCTTAAAACACATTCACAGAAATAAGTCTCGTATTTTTTTTTATTTGTGTTTTTGAGACTTATTTTGTTGTTTTCAAGATTTATTTTGTATTTTCGAGACTTATTTTCTAATTTCTGAGACTTTTTTGGTAAATTCTAAAACTTTTCAGGTAGCTTCCTAGACTTTTTGGTAATTTTTAAGACTTTTCCAATATTTTTTTGTAGTTTCCGAAATGAAATTTTCCATTTTTTTATCATCTTCTTCGTTGAAACCTCCATTGGAGGTCAAACAAAGTTCAACCTCTATTGGAGGTCTTTTGAAAAAAAAAAAAAAAAAACAACCTAAAAATAGCACAAACTTAAGAAAAGAAGAAAATGGAGTTATTTTAGTCATTTGTTGCCATTTAAACTTAAGTTATTAATCTACTTACACTCTCAAAATTCAACATGAAAAGAGTGTCATTTCCTGACGTTTCTCATATATATATATATATATATATATATATATGGGTCATGTTATTATATACCAATTTTGTATAGTTAAATGGGTGATTACTTTTTTTAAAACAGCAGTCTTTATTAAGAAAGGGAAAAATCCCAAGAGACAAACACAGCAGCACAATACAGACCATGAGGGCAGGACAAAACAAAACACAAAAATGCCCCTGCGCAAACCAACTCAACATCAGCAGAGAAACATACACACCAGAACATGCCCATAACAGAAACAAAACAAACCAAAACATAAAACTATTTCATAATTACTGGGTGATTACTAGTTACTGGATTATCTTGATCTATAAAAATTAAGAGTGTTTCAAAATTGAAAATTAAACAAACAAAAAAAGAAAAGAAAAAAAAAGATAAATCTCTTAACTATTTTCATAATTATACGGATCATAGTAGCTAAATTAATATTATATTCAATCTTCAGTTTGGGTATTCAAGAAACTTGAAATGCAAAGATAAAGTTTGACGTTAAAATTGCAGATATTTTATGAAACCATACATTAATTATTAGAAAGAACCTCCTACAATTTTCAATTCTCCTTCTTTGTTTAATATTCGATCTGTACATTTATTATCGGAAATAAAAATGGAAATAAATTAAATTCCATAAGAAAAAGAATTCCAACAGAAATTTAATTATTGATTTGTGTTTAGCATTCACGAAACTTCAATACCAGCTGTTTACAACAGTATGGGGTGTATAAACAGAATTTGAGGGGTGCAAATATCTCGCGAATGATCATGAAAAACTATTATCAGACCCATTGTCTTGTCTTCAATTCACCCCAAACTATCACAGGATCACATGTCTACAACATGGTATCTTTCCAGTTCCCACTTCTAATATTTTTGGACATCAACTTGGGTTTATGTTATTAATTATTATACAGGATCTATACAAATACAAAAGAAATCATTAATAGCTACCTGCCCAAATCCATTTTGAGTCGACTTAAAAAAAATCCATATTGAGAAGCAGTGAATAGTGATATCTAGCTACCCGTTTAATGCAATCACATGTACACACTGGACGTTGAACCGTGGTAGTGGAGGCTCCCATGGGAGGGTCCAACCACATTGACAAGAGGCCCAAGTTTTGATACGTCTATTACTCTATTGATAATATGACGTGAACATTAATAATTAAATGGCTGATAACATAATAATAATTAAATGGCTAACTGTCTTATGGAGACAACTCAACTATTATTGTCCATGAATGTCATTGTTATTTGTTAACTACTGCTTAATCAACTTTCTTGACTTTAATGCCCCGTTTAAATTTCACACGTATTATATTTTTGTTATATAGTTAATTTAACAAATTAAATAATGATGGCCGACCCCTCCGGGTATGACTTATGACTCACAAGCCACAACCAGCCAGAAAGAGTTGCCACTAAAGTCTATATGTGAGTATGTAACCATTAAATTACGTAAACAAAAAATTTAAATAATTACAATGACAGATAGATCAAAGGAAAAAAATACACTCACCAACATCATTTTCGCTATCCGCAAGATGCTTAGAATAATTCGGATTCTCAGTAGTGCATTTTTTTTTTTTTTTTTTTTTTTTTTTTTTTTTTTTTTTTTTTTTTTTTTGTCAACACCTTCTTCAAGTGGAAGAAAAATTTCAAAATAATATATAATATATTTATCGTCATATATAGCCTTTTAACTTTTTAAAACGAACTGATTTTAACAAAAATACCATAAAACTTGGATGTTTAAAGTTCAAGAAAAAAATAAACGACAGACGTGATGAGGTGGCAAAACTTTTGATACAATAATAAATAAATAAAAAAGCTTTACCAGTTAAGTGTTGGCGTGAATAGAGAATTTGAATTCAAAATTTTTGGATACCATAATTAAAAAAACCTTACTAGTTAAGTTAGCTAGTAGTATCGTCGTAAATCAATTTATTTCCCTGATGTGAATAGAATTTGACTTCAAAACTTTTGATACGATAATAAAAGAACCTTAAAATCAGTTTACTAGTATTGGCATAAACCATTTTACTTGTCTGACGTGCAGTACTTAAGTTAGCTAAAATTGGCTTAACTTTTGTGACGTGAAGTTAAGTTAGTACTTAGTTGTATTGGCTTAAATCATTTTACTACATTTGGGTGATACAAACAAGTTGATGAGGTAAAGGTGGTCAGTTGAGGAATGTTAATTTGTTATTTTGTATAATGAGTCAACTTTGCTTTTTAGTAGTGCGGCACCCACTATATCATTTTGTTTCTCTTCAACTCCACGAGCTCAAAACGCAGTAGTATTAGAACATCTCCAATGTTAATGTGGGTTGTGAAAAAATTAGATGTCACGTAAGATGGACATCCATTTTGTTAAAAAGTTCATCTTCAATGCAACATTTTTAGTACAATTGCAATTTCAAGCTGAGGTGGCAATTTTTTTTTTTTAGAGGCTGTAAACATAACTCTCTGATTTCAGAGGGTCTGTTGGACAACTGTCTTGTTGACCCAGTCAGTAACCACTCTTGTCTTCTACTTTATTTTATTCAACAATTCTAAAGTATATTTAAGGAGATTAATAATAAATTGATATGTCATTAAAAACATGCATGTATTTTACAAATGAAGCATTGTAGACCACTTTTTCATTTGGATGTATTTCAAGTTTAGTTACATACCACATATGAAGCAATTGACTTGACAATGTTGACATATCACCATTTTTTCAAATGCAAGCCACATTACCATTAGAGATGCTCTTAGAGAGTCATGTTGACAGCCTCTAAAAAAAAAAGTTACCGCCTCAGCTTGAAATTGTACTAGACAGATTGCATTGGAGATGAATTTTTTAACAAAGTGGTTGTCCATCCTACATGGCAACCAATTTTTTCACAACCCACGTTAGCATTGGATATGCTATAATTTCAGAGGGTCTGTTGGACGACCGTCTTGTTGGCCCAGTTAGCAACCACTATTGTCTTTTACTTTATTTTATTCAACAATTCTAAAGTATATTTAAGGAGACCAATAATAAATTGACATGTCATTAAAAACATATATTTTACAAGTGAAGTATTAGAGACCACTTTTTCATTTGAATGTCTATTAAGTTCAGTTTTTTTTTTTAACAGCAACTCTATTAAGTTTAGTTACATACCACATATAAAGCAATTGGCTTAACAATATTGATATATCACTATTTTTTCAAATACAAGCCACATTACCATTGGAGATGCTCTTAGCAGCCAACTTTGAATTTTCAAACACACACACAACAATACAAGTTCTCTCTCTCTCTCTCTCTCTCTCTCTCTATGTGGCACGTTGACCTAGCTTTGTGCTCCTATTCATCAATCATCACTAATTCACTACCAATCTACTATATATAGATCACTTGCTTCAACTACATGAATCACACCCACAAAGCTCAAGAGATCGTATAATCAATTGAGTATAGCATTTTTTCTTTCTCTCTATAGATAAAGGCCTCCACTACTACTACTAGTAGCCAGTTTTTCCTTGTAGTCTCAATCATATCTCTTCTAGCTTACAACTTTGCCAATGGGCAGCTCTCTGTAAACTTCTATTCTAGAACTTGCAGCAATCTTCAAACCATCCTCCGCGATGTTATGAGCCAAACTGTCACTAGAGAACCACGCATGGGTGCCTCTATTCTTCGCTTGCATGTTCTTCCACGATTGCTTCGTGCAAGTACGATCCCAATGCCACCGTCTTCTGTCTCTCCTTCCACTTCTGTTTATTAGAGTCAAAACAATCAAACTTTTAACCTTTCATTTCCATATTTACTCCTTGATTAGTCTATTCTTTCTTATAGTTTCTTTACACACATACACATATTAGATATATGCACCGATCCGGTAGTAATTATCTTTTTTTGAAAAGCATGCTTTATTGAGAGGCCAAGAGACCAAGCAAACACAAACAGGGAAAAAGAGAGCCCCACACCAACAGCCTTAAACTCCTGCGACAAGGGCAGAACACCAGCCCCTGTCGCTGAAGTTTGACAGGCCAACCCAGCAAAAACACCAGCATAGCCCTTCAAACAACAAAAAACCACACCCACCAGAAACAGTAAAGCCCTACAAACAACAAAAACCTCACCCACTAGAAACAACAAGACAAAGAAAAAGAAGAAGCAGCAACAACAACAGAAACAGAAAACAAAAACAAGAACGGAGGGAAGCCAAACCAACAGCAGCAGAGCACCACGACAGCAGCCCAACGAAGACGAACACAGCCAGCTTAAGGGATACTCCAAGACACCATTTCAGCCCCACCACCTGAACCACTCTTAGCCAGCGAGTCCGCCAATAAATTAGAGGCCCTGGAAATGAAAATAACTGTGGTCTGATCCAATTTAGCAAGATTACTCTGAATATCAAACACCTCTTGCACAAGATCAGACCTGTCAAAACTGCTCCGGTAGTAATTATCACCAATATCTACTGGAATCTTTAATGAAAAATAATATACACCTATCTATCATAAGTTAGGGTGGTAATAATTCTAGATATGATTTGAAGCATTATTGTGTCATTATGAATTTGAAATAGATATCGTGCCATACCACATGGCCTGTGTCATTTTATCTGTTAATTAAAATATTCGTTGAACAAATTATACAAGTCATTTTATCTGTTGTTTTGTTTTTGCTCTGTTTTTCTGTTTGTGGCTGCTGTCTGTGGCTGTTGTTTCTTGTGTGTTTCTGGCGTGGTTGGCCTTGTGCCCCTTTATAAATACTGCTGTTTCAAAAAAAAACAAATTATACAAGTCATCGAGTCAGTGTCATATATGTTACCTGTGGAATCACTATCATTACACATTAAATATTGTTTGTGTGGGCGTGTGGCTAGCAAGCTTCCTTATTTTTTGTGATTGATGATGATCATGCATGAGTAATACTGATGAGAATTTGGTATTGGTAAATAGGGTTGCGATGGATCAATACTGCTGGACGACACAGGTAGCTTCACGGGAGAACAGAATGCTGGTCCAAACAGGAACTCTGTAAGGGGTTACGAAGTCATCGACGCCATTAAAACTCGCGTTGAAGCTGCCTGCAACAACACCTTTCTTGTGCAGACATCCTAGCACTTGCTGCCCGAGATGGAGTTGTCTTGGTTTGTTTTTTCTTTATTATTATTATTATTTTGATGTAAAAAAAAAAAAAAAAAAACAATAATAATAATAATAAAGAAAAAAAAAACAAACCAAGACAACTCCATCTCGGGCAGCAAGTGCTAGGATGTCTGCACAAGAAAAGGTGTCGTTATTATTATTATTATTATTATTATTATTGAAAACTGCAGTTTGTATATGAATATGTGATTTAATACAAAACTGTTTTGGATAAAAAACCCAAAGTCAACCGTAAATATTCTAATTCAAATAAAACAAGTATAATGTGATCAGTGGTGGAATCTTGAGATCTCATCATTGCCAGATTTTGATTCTTTTGTCATCAACTGTTGCAACTTTTTCTTAGGTTTTTTTTTTTTTTTTGGGTCCGGATTGAACCACGTTTTTCAACATATGTTTTGGCCCTTTCTGCTCATTGTTTTTCGTGCGATATTTCGAATCTATTTATATAGATAATTATGAATCGGTTTTTGTATAGTTATAAACGGTTTCATAAAATTACTATTCGGAAATCTTTGATAATATAATAAGGGAAAGTATCATTTTCCCCCCTATAGTTTACCATATTCATAAAGTTACCCCCCCTAGTTTCAGAAATGGTTGGTCTTCCCCCTCTAGTTTGCCATATTCGAATATTTACCCCCTACCATTAGGATTTCTGTTAAATAAGGGTTTGACCGTTAAATACAAAGGAGAAAATACATTTTCCCCCATGTAGTTTGCCATATTCATAAAGTTGCCCCCCCTAGTTTCAGAATGGTTGGTCTTCCCCCTCTAGTTTGCCATATTCAAATATTTACCCCCTACCCTTAGGATTTCCGTTAAATAATGGTTTGATCGTTAAATACAAAGGAGAAAGTATGTTTTTACCCCTAATAATAACGTTGATTTAAAATATAAAAAAAAAAAAAGAACAGAATTAGCTTAACAAGGTATATTTAATAATTATTAAAAGATATTAAAAATAATATTAAAAAATTAAAAACATCAATTTCAACTTTCAAGCCTTAATTATCTCTCTCTCCCTCGAAATTAAAAAACAATTATTAATTATCTCCTGATTCAATCTCCACCATCCATCTCAAACATGGACGGTGGAGATAATTATATAAAAAAATATTAATATCAAAAATAATAAAATAATATAATTGTAAAAAAAATAATAATCAAATTATATAATAATAATAATAATAATAATATAATTGTAAAAATAAACAAACACGATATTAAAAAAATCTCACTTTCTCTCTCTCAACATTATCTGTGATAATTAATCTCTCTCTTTTCTTCATCCTATCGCCGGCGAGAATAAAACAAAATAAAAAGTTAGGTGGTGTTTGCTAATGAATCTAATAATAATAGGGAAAGTATCACAGATAATGTTGAGAGAGAGAAAGTGAGATTTTTTTAATATCGTTTTTGTTTATTTTTACAATTATATTATTATTATTATTATTATTATTATTATATAATTTGATTAGTTTTTTTTTTTTACAATTATATTATTTATAATTTTTGATATTAATATTTTTATATAATTATCTCCATCGTCCATGTTTGAGATGGATGATAGAGATTGAATCTGTAGATAATTAATAATTATTTTTAATTTCAAGGGAAAGAGAGATAATTAAGGCTTGAAAGTTGAAATTGATGTTTTTAATTTTTTAATATTATTTTTAATATATTTTAATAATTATTAAATATACCTTGTTAAGCTAATTCTGTTCTTTTTTTTTTTTTAAATCAACGTTATTATTAGGGGTAAAAACGAACTTTCTCCTTTGCATTTAACGATTAAACCATTATTTAACGGAAATCCTAAGGGTAGGGGGTAAATATTCGAATATGGTAAACTAGAGGGGGAAGACCAACTATTCTGAAACTAGGGGGGGCAACTTTATGAATATGGCAAACTACAGGGGGGAAAATGTATTTTCTCCTTTGTATTTAACGGTCAAACCCTTATTTAACAGAAATCCTAACGGTATGGGGTAAATATTCGAATATGGCAAACTAGAGGGGGAAGACCAACCATTTCTGAAACTAGAGGGGGCAACTTTATGAATATGGTAAACTACAGGGGGGAAAATGATACTTTCCCATATAATAAAGAGTGTAATAGATTATATTTTTTAAAGTTAAATTCATGTTCGGCGGTTGGTTAATTTCCATAAGCCTGGGATTCTTTTCATTCAAGAGTCTAAACTCAAATCTTTTGATGATAGACTGGTGAATGTGCTGGGTCGTCCTTTCTTGAATAAAGGGTTAGCGGTGGATGCGGAAGGTGCTTCAGGCGGGCTTGTGACGTTGTGGAATGACCATTTCTTTGAGGTAAATGCTTGTATTAGTAATAAAAATTGCATCATTCTATCTGGTCGTTTGGTGCACCTTAACAGGGATGTTGTCTTCTGTAATGTGTACGCTCCTTGCGTGGAGAATGAAAGGAAAATTTTGTGGGACTTTCTTATCTGTTCCCAGAGATCTTTTCCTGTCCCTTGGTGCTTAGGGGGGGGACTTTAACACTGTTCTTGATCGGTCGGAAAGGATTGGTGGAGGGGGTTGTCAGGCATCTATATCAAATTTCAATGTTTTCATTAGAAAGGCTAAGGTTGTGGATATTCCTATGGTGGGTGAGACTTTTACTTGGACAAATTTCAGAGAAAATTCTGCTTGGGCAAGGTTAGACCGTTTCTTGTTCTCCCCAGATTTTCTTACTTGGTTTCCTAATCTTTTTCAAAAGGGGTTTAGGAGAAGCGTTTCTGATCATAATGCCGTAGGAATTGGCATTCCGAAGGTGGATTGGGGTCCGAGCCCTTTTGTTTTTTCAACTGGTGGTCGGAGGAGAGGGAGTTGATGTTGGAAGCTATGAATGGGTGGAGAAAGGGCGGGTCTAAAGGCAATGGTGGGAGTGTGTTGCAAGCTAAAGTTAAAGCAACGAAAGTGGCTATGAAAAATTGGTGGGCTGCTAATCCGAGAAAATCTTCTACAGTGGATGTTTTAGAGGTCAGGTTGGCTGAAATAGATAAAAAGGCAGCTTCAGTTGGCTGGTCTGAGAATCTTAGATTTTAGAGGATTTCTTTAGTCTCAGACCTATGGAGGTCCTTGCGCAAGGAGGAGCAATCTTGGCGTCAAAAGTCTAGAGTTAAGTGGCTGAAGGAGGGAGACAAGAATTCTAAATTTTTTCACTTCATGGCGAATGACAGGAGGCGTAGGAATTTCATCTCTGACATTTCTTTTAATGGGAAGGTCTTAACGGATCCTCAAGATGTTAGAGGGGGCATCTTTAATTTTTTCAAAAACCATTTTGAGTCGGTGGATTGGCAGCGCCCGACAATTGAGGGTCTTTCTCTTAACAGATTGGGTGATATGGAGAGCAGAAATTTGGAACTCGAGTTTGAGGAGGAAGAAGTCTGGGAGGCTGTGAGAAATTGCGACGGTAATAAAGCTCCGGGACCCGACGGGCTAAATCTTAACTTTATTAAGACCAATTGGGAGTTGATAAAAGAAGATGTGATGAATTTTTTTAAAGCTTTCCATTCCGATGGTTCTGTGATAAAGGAGCTTAATAAAACGTTTGTGGCTCTCATTCCGAAAATCTCCAAGCCAGTGAATATGGGTGACTTTCGTCCAATCAGCCTAGTTGGGGCCATGTATAAGATTGTTGCGAAGGTTCTTGCTAACCGTATCAAGTTGGTTATGGAGTCGATTATTGGGGAAACGCAAATGGCGTTTATGAAAAATCGCCAAATTCTGGACAGTTTCGTGGTTGCCGAAGAGGTTATCCATAAGTGGAGGAAGGGAGGGGATGGTGGTCTTTTGGTTAAATTGGACTTTGAGAAGGCTTATGATAGTGTCGATCACAAGTTCTTAGCCGATATGTTGGAGAAGTTGGGCTTTGGTAGTAGATGGAGGAAATGGATTTGGGAGTGCATTACGTCGGTCAATCTATCGGTACTTGTGAATGGCAGTCCAACCCCTCCTTTTGGAATCAAAAGGGGCTTAAGACAAGGAGACCCTCTATCTCCTTTTCTTTTCAATATCGTAGTGGAAGGTTTGAGTGCTTTATTAAAGAAATCGGTGTCCTTGGGTTTTATTGAGGGAGAGTCCTTTGGTGTTGGTGAGGTTTATGTTTCCCATTTGCAATTTGCGGATGACACAATTGTGTTCATCAAGCCTAGATCGGAGTATCTTATTAATCTTAAAAGGATTCTCCGTTGTTTTGAATTGGCGTCTGGCCTCAAGATTAACTTCCACAAGTCTTGTGTGGTTAAGGTGGGAAAGAATAGTAGTAATGATGTGTCTGGGGCGGAAATGATCAATTGTAGGGCTGCTAGTCTTCCTATCCAATACCTTGGTCTCCCGCTAGGTTCGAGACCTTTTTCCAAGGCTTTTTGGGACCCGGTGATTCTTAAAATTGAGAAGCGTTTAACTCCATGGAAAAGGAAGTTCTTATCTAAAGGCGGTAGGTTAGTTCTTATCAAGTCGGTTTTGAATAGCATTCCTTCTTTTTTCTTATCGGTTTTCAGGATGCCGGTGGGGGTGGCTAATAGAATTGAAAGGTTGCAAAGAAACTTTTTGTGGGGAGACGGGATTGAAAAAAGAAAAATCCATGCAGTTGATTGGATTTCGGTTTGTAGGAGTAAGAAGTATGGAGGGCTTGGGATTGGGAGAACTCTTGACAAAAATGTCAGTTTGCTTGCCAAATGGGTTTGGCGGTTTGGTAATGAAGTCATGCCTTTATGGAAAAAAGTTGTGTGTGCAAAGTATGGGGTGGATGTGAATAGATTATTGTGGGACTGGAGCTGCCCGCGTGCCCCCTCTTTTTTTGTAAAAGCTGTTGCAAGTGTACAAAATTTGGGTTCTAAATCTGGGAAGTCTCTCTCGGAAGGTTTACATATTGTGGTTGGTAAGGGGTCTAAGACTAGGCTTTGGCATGATGTCCTGATTGATTCGATTCCAATGAAGCTAGCTTTCCCAAGAGTTTTTGCCTTGGCCTTAAACAAGGAGGCTTTAATTAGTGACAGTGGGAGCTGGAACCAGTCAGCTTGGGAATGGTCTGTGGAGCTGAGAAGGGTTCCTTTTGACTGGGAGAGAAATCAGTGGCTTAGTTTTGTGAGATGTCTTGGTACTGTTCTAGTTAGGAAAGGCTTCGAAGATACAGTGGCTTGGAGTTTCGATACTTCTGGAATTTTTTCTGTAAGTTCTCTTCGCAAGAGACTTGAGTTAGAAGACCCGAATTACTCTTTGTCCAAGCATCCCTGGAAAGGGATTTGTCCCCCCAAGGTCGAACTCTTAACTTGGCAATTACTCAAAGGAAGAATTTTAGTGGCTGATGTCCTTCTCAGGTTCGGTGTTGAGGTGCAGCAAAGTTGTAAGTTGTGTGATAAAGACAATGAGTCCCTGTGTCACGTTTTTCTTCATTGCCCTTGGACTTGGAAAGTTTGGACTCATTGTATGAATTGGTGGGGGGTGGTTTGCTGCTCTCCAAGTGACATAAGAGGATGGTGGGAAGGTTGGTTTGGTTTATGTCCTTCTCCAAAGTTTTCTAGAATTTGGGACTTGTTATTCTTTGCGGTTGTTTGGACGACGTGGGAATCCAGAAATGCTGCTGTTTTTAAGGACAAGGAGGCCAGTGTTTTGCAAGCGATTGACATGGTTAAGTTTCGCATGGGTTGGTGGTTCAAGCATCATGGTGTCGGGTCAAAAGAGCCTCTGAATTTATTGTTGCTAAATATAAGTGAGCTTTGCATTGATCCTAAAAAGCCTAAGAGGATGACGAACGTTGCTTGGATCCCTCCCTTAAATAGCGATTTGAAATTTAATGTCGATGGGTCTGCTCTTGGGAAGCCGGGGCCGGCTGGGATAGGGGGTGTTCTTAGGGACTGCAATGGTAAGGTTCTTTGCATGTTCTCCTCTTATATTGGTGTCCAAGACTCGAACACTGCTGAAGTTTTGGCCATCCACAAGGCTATTGAGTTATACTGCTCCTCTCCTGCTTGTATGGGGCGGAATTTGGAGATTTCTAGTGATTCCAAAGTGGCCGTCTCTTGGATCAACGGGAAAGGTTTTGGTAGCTTTTATCATGTAAATATTATCTATGATATTAGGAGCAAGTTACAGCAGGTTGGGGGGACGCTGAGGTTTTATCCCAGGTCTTCTAATCATTTTGCTGATGGGCTGGCCAAGTCTGGTTCGTGCAAGTCTGGGGATTTTGTTGATTGGGGTGATACCATGTCTTGATGCTCCGCTGCTGGTTTTGGTTTGGTTTTTTCGTTTTTTGTGTGGTTGGGGTGTGGGACCTTTTGTCTTGTGTTCTGGTTGTTTTTGCTGTGGCCTGGTGCTTGGCTGCAAAAATTTCAGGAACATTTGTTTCAGCTTGGTTCTGTAGTGCTGCCCTGTTTTTTGCTGTGTTGCGGCTGGGTTTTGGTTGTGTTTTTGTGTTTTTGCTTGGCTGTGTTTTGCTGCCTTCGGGCTCTCTCTAATAAAGTCCACCGTTCAAAAAAAAAAAGAGTTAAATTCATTTTCTCAAAAAAAAGTTAAATTCAATTGGTTTTTAAAAAATCTAAAATTTTGAAAATAGATTGTTAGACTCACGAAAAAAGTATATATATATAGTTTTTTTTTTTAATAAGATGAGATTGATCAATGGTTTGCCTCTCTCGTTCTAGCTCTCTTCTGCAAATCACATATTTTAATGATTTTTAATGATATTTTGAGAGACATGAGTTCATGTGCTCATGTGATTCTTACCACCCAGGTTCAAGCCGAAGCTTGGTAGTATCGTCACAAAAAAAAGAAAAAGAAAAAAAAAGTGAATAATAATTAATTACTAGTAATTCTTGAGAAGACGAAGCTTCTGGTGAAATTCAATAAAAGCTAGTTTAAGTTGATCTTCAACTTTCTTGAGGATTTTCCTATTGAACTTGAGCTCTGTCTATAGGGGAACATTGAGAATAGTCTTGATGGTAGACCGAGGAGTCTCAAGAGTGTTGTTTATTCTCACACAGTTGAGTACGTCTAATGGAGTTGGTCTAGGCTTTCTTCATGTTCTACGATTTCGGTGGTGGTTTTTTGTGGTTGAACCGCCGTCTATTTCACATTATTATTGCTCTTCTTTGATGGATTATGCCACTAAAGGCTAATCTAGAGTGGTTATCTAGTAAGGCCACCAAATTTAAACAAAATAATATTACTAAAATATATATATATATATATATATATAAATATATACAGTCTTTCTATTATCAGTTCAAACTGATATAAAATATATTAGTTCCTTGCATGTAGGTAATTAGATTTAAAAGATGCTTTGACAAGTGCATGCAGCCAAGTCAAAGTATTTAAATCCAATGGTCCACATGTAAGGAACTGATATTTCTTTTGTCAGTTCGAACTAATAATAGAAAAATTGTATATATATATAAAGTGGTTATTTAGTAAGGACGTTCTAAAATTATAAAGTCAGGACAATCACTCACAACCATACATTCCGACACGGCTCCAACCCAATCAGCCCATCTCCCGATTGGCCTTTGGCGGCCTTACTAGATAACCACTCTAGATTAGCCTTTAGTGGCCTAATCTCGACGCCCAGACACAACACCAACCCAATCAGCCCATCTCCCGACCTCGAAAACCACTCAATCTTTGTCAACTCTGTCAGTCGTGACGGATCTCACGGTTACAAAACCACTTTTTGATGTCCTCTGACGACGGAAGAGAGTACGAGCTTGTTTATTTTAGGAGACTTGATGATGAGTTCAATAAAGTGGACAAAACTTCTCCATAATCTATGGTCCACATTTTTCGTCCTGATATATTTTATATCAAGACATAAAAAGACTGATATATATATATTGAAGTGTTGCAAGAATTATTATAATAGTACTGTCTGGATTTATTGAAATTAAATATTATATGTGCGGGGTCCGAATATCTACCCTTGTAATGGGAGATAACTACTCCCACAATTCGGGAAGAACTCCCTACACATGCTTATAAAATGCGTATGGTGGGATTAATTTTTTTTAATAAAATTTTTTTCAGTTAATAAATAATTATATATGTTTGTGATTTATTGATTTTATTTGCTAATTATGAATCATGAAAATATGATATTAATTTGATAAGATAAGGTTGAACTAGTATATATGCCCCTCACACCTGGTTATAATATTTCAAACAATATATATAATATTAATTTAAATAAAATTTTGGATATTAAAAAGCAGAAAACGTAAGGAGAGAAATTGCCTCACACATTAGGGTCAATAATTCTCATCATTATATAAGGACAATGGGACCAGATACCATAGCGCACACACAAATATATATAGATATAGAGTAATTTTCCAATGAGGACTTTTATGATGCACACTTTAAGCACCTTTTGATAAAATTGTATGAAATATATTGAATCTTGATTTTATTTTTTGTATGGATGGTTAAAACATTGAAATACATTTATGGAAAAAAAATTAAAAAAAATTTGGGTGCAAGAACTAATTTTTTATGATTTTTTTGAAGATAAAACATTTAAAAATAGGGAAATATAAGAAAAAATAGTTCTCAAATCCAAAAAATTTCCAAAATTTGAACAAATGTGTATTTTAATTTTCTTAGGATGCATACAAAAAATATGATCAAAAAACATTTGATTACATGCAATTTCATCAAAAGATGCTTAAAATGTGCATTGGTAGGGATGGCAATGGGGTGGGTTCGGGGCGGGGTGGCCTTCCCTGCACCCCAACCCATTTATTTTTTGAAAACCTATCTCCTCATAAAACCCCACCATAGATGGAGTGGGTTGGGGCAGTGCAGGGTACAACGGAGAGTGCTTTCCCCATCCACACCCATTTACCCCATTTATAATTTTTTTTATTATTTAAATAATAAATATATAACCATTGAATATGATATAATATATAAAGTAGTAGATATCCAAGAAACTATTAAAAAACATCTCATGAACATAATTCTCACAAGTAAATTCAATCATTTTCAAACATAAACATAAAGTATGAAGTTAAAATATTCGAAAATCGTAACGCTAATCATCTAATAGTTACATTTATTTCTGTAATTCTCTCTTCTTTAGTTTGTTTCCACCCCATATTGTTCTTGTATGTTTACACAATTTTCTCTTGATAACACCAATATTGGGTCTTCACTTTCTAGTGCATCTATAGACATATTTGTGCCTACCTGAAAATAGTTCTAAACGAATTAAATTTAATTCAAGAGTTGAGAATTATTAAAGTAATAAACTTGAAAAAAAAAAAACCGTTGTTATTAAACTTTTAATTTTAAAAGTTATTTGAGAAAGAAACTTACTGTGTGTCCTCTTGTGTTTGATGTTGAAGCTTGAATGATGAATTTTGAGTTGTTTGAGGATTAGAGATTTAGAGTTGAAGTTAGCGGCTAGGGTTTTTTTAATAGTATTTTGTTTTGTCACTTTATGTTAAGTAACAGTGAAGAGATGTAAAGTTAGGGTTAATGTATATATATATATTTCTTTTTTTAGATATATTTATTTTCTTTGAAACTACGTAGTTTAACTAAGTATTATTTTAAGCGGGGCAGGGCAGGGTGGGGAGTATAAAACTCATCTCCACCCCATACCCATTGCGGGTTAGACTATCTATCTCCATCCCCGCCCCATCCCCACCAAATTGAAACCCATCCCCACCCCAAAAGTACGGGTCCCCGAGGGGATAGGGACCCGCGGGGAATTTTGCCATCCCTATGCATTGTAAAGGTTCTCATTGGAAAATTACTATATATATATATATATATAATACTTCTATAAGCAGGACCGTTCTGACTTTATAATTTCAGGACGTCCAACCATAGCCACATATTCACAGTGGGCCCACAGCTCCACACTCAATATGAATATGTGATTGTGGTTGAATGTCCTTAACTTATAACCACTATATATATATGGTGTAATTTTAAAAGTATCATTAACTTAAGTTTAAATAGCACCTAAAGTGTGGATCTGACAAAATACCCTTAAAACACACTCACAAAAATAAGTCTCGTGTTTTTTTGTGTTTCCAAAACTTATTTTGGTGTTTTCGAGATTTATTTTATATTTTCTAGACTTATTTTTTAATTTGAGACTTTTCATGTAGTTTCTAAGACTTTTCAATTAGTTTCCAAGACCTTTTGATAATTTTCGAGACTTTTTTTTATAGTTTCTGAAATGAAATTTTCCATTTTTTTTGTCATCTTTTTCATTGAAACCTCCATTGGAGGTCAAACAAAGTTCAACCTCTATTGGAGATCTTTCATCTCCATTGATGGAGGACCTTCATTGGTCTTAAAAAAAAAAAAAAAAAAAAAAAAAAAAAAAAAAAAAAAAAAAAAATAGCACAAACGTAAAAAAAAAAAAAAAAAAAGTAAAAAAAATAAATATTAAGTTATTTTAATCATTTGGTGTCATTTAAACTTAAGTTATTAATCTAACGATACTCTCAAAATTCAACATGAAAAGAATGCCATTTCTTACCATTTCCTATATATATATACACACTATATATATATAAACAATTTCTCTATTGTCAGTTCGTCCTGATATAAAATATATCGGGACGAATAATGTGGACTATTAGATTTATATATTTTGACTTAAAGTGTATACACTTGTCAAAACTTCTCCATAATCTATGGTCCACATTCTTCGTTCTGATATATTTTATATCAGGACGAACTATTAGTAAAAAGTAGTAGAGATGCACATTTAGGGAATGGGGATGGATATAGGTCCCCCCATCCCCACTTCCCAGACCCTTCTCCCCCCCTAACTTGGGGGGAGGTATGTCCATCCCCAACCCCAGTTCCCTATTTTCCCCGTTTTTCCCTGTTTTCTTGTTTCCCCCGTTCCCCCATTTTCCCATTTCTCCATTTAACTAAAAATTACAAATTAAACTAAAAAAAATGAACATTCCATTACAATTCTTGAGAGGAGATTTTAGATTTAGGTTTTATGTTTTGTCTTTAAAAAGAGTAAATTAGTATATATAGTTAAGGTTTTCAAAGAATAAAAAAATTAAAAATATATATATTATAATTATATTTATATATGTTTGGCCCCCCCCCAAAAAAAAAAAAAAAAAAAAAAACCAAAATGGGGATGGGGACGTTGGGATTTGGGATCCGGGGGAAAATGTGCAACTCTGGTAGAAATACTATATATATATGGGTCATGTCTTTATATACCAATTTTGTATAGTTATATGAGTGGATTACTAGTTACTGGATTATCTTGAAATGCAAAGATAAAGTTTGATGTTAAAATTGCAGATATTTTATATTTTATGAAACCATACATTAATTATTAGATTAGTTCGTTATATTCCTACAATTTTCACTTCTCCTTCTTTGTTTAATATTCGATCGGTACATTTATTATAGGAAATAAAAATGGAAATAAATTAAATTCCATAAGAAAAATAATTCCAACAGAAATTTAATTGTTGATTTTTCACGAAACTTCAATACCAGCCGTTTTTAACAGTATGGGGTGCATAAACGGAATTCGAGGGGTGCAAATATCTCGCGAATGATTCATGAAAAAACTGGCCTTTCAAATTGGGCCTATTATCAGACCCATTGTCTTGTCTTCAATTCACCCCAAACTATCACAGGATCACATGTCTACAACATGGTATCTTCCCAGTTCCCACTTCTAATATTTTTGGACATCAACTTGGGTTTATGTTATTAATTATTATACAGGATCTATACAAATACAAAAGAACCTGCCCAAATCCATTTTGAGTCAACTTAAAAAAAACTCCTGATTGAGAAGCAGTGAATAGTGATATCTAGCTACCCGTATAATGCAATCAACGTCTGGAATTTTGGATTATTTTTATCCAAGTGATGAGGAATTACTATAATTTATTCATTTAAGTTATATAAATTTAATACAATTTAAATGAATGGATTACAGTTATACCACATCATTTGGGCACCGGATTTAGATACCAAATTTGAACAAATTAACATTATTGATAATGAGTAATACTAAATGTCTCAAAATTTTTTTTCTAAATTCTTTCCTAAATGATGTGTCAACATATTATAAATCATGAGATTATATAGCATTTAATGTGATGTAAACATCTCATATACCACATCATTTGGGAAAAAAAATTGGAAAAAAAATTAGGACGTCTAGTATTACACTATTGATAATATCATGTGAACTACATTAATAATTAAATGGCTAACAGCACAATAATAATTAAATGGCTAACTGTCTTATGGAGACAACTCAACTATTATTGTCTATGTATGTCATTGTTATTTGTTAACTACTACTTAGTCAACTTTCTTTGACTTTAATGCCCCGTTTAAATTTCAAATGTATTATATTTTTGTTATAGTTAATTAATTTGACAAATTAATTAATGATGGCCGGGCCCTTCGGGTATGACTAATGACTCACAAGCCACAACCAGCCAGAAAGAGTTGCCACTCAAGTCTATATGTGAGTATGTAACCATTAAATTACGTAAACAAAAAATTTAAATAATTACAATGACAGAAAGATCAAAGGAAAAAAATACACTCACCAACATCATTTTCGCTATCCGCAATATGCTTAGAATAATTCGGATTCTCAGTAGCGCATTTTATTTATTTATTTTGTCAACACTTTCTTCAAGTGGAAGGAAAATTTCAAAATAATATATAATATATTTATCGTCATATATAGCCTTTTAACTTTTTTAAAACGAACTAATTTTAACAAAATTACCATAAAACTTAGATGTTTAAAGTTCGAGAAAAAAATAGACAGACTTGATGAGGTGGCAAAACTTTTGATACGGCAGTAAATAAATAAATAAATAAAGCTTTACCAGTTAAGTATTGGCGTGAATAGAGAATTTGAATTCAAAAATTTTGGATACCATAATTAAAAAAACCTTACTAGTTAAGTTAGCTAGTAGTATCAATTTATTTCTCTTATGTGAATAGAATTTGACTTCAAAACTTTTGATTGTATTGGCATAAACTGTTAAGTTAGTACTTAGTAGTATTGGCTTAAATCATTTTACTACATTTGGGTGATACAAACAAGTTGATGAGGTACAGGGGGTCAGTTGAAGAATGTTAATTTGTTATTTTGCATAATGAGTCAACTTTGCTTTTTAGTAGTGCGGCACCCACCATATCATTTTGTTTCTCTTCAACTCCACGAGCTGAAACGCGGTATTATTACTTATTAGCAGCCAACTTTGAATCTTCAAACACACACACACAACAATACAAGTTCTCTCCATGCAGCACGTTGACGTAGCTTTGTGCTCCTATTCATCAATCATCACTAATTCACTACCAATCTACTATATATACATCACTTGCTTCAACTACATGAATCACACCCACAAAGCTCAAGAGATCGTATAATCAATTGAGTATAGCCTTTTCTTTCTCTCTCTCAATGGCCCCCACTACTACTAGTAGCCAGTTTTTCCTTGTAGTTTCAATCATATCTCTTATAGCTTGCAACTCTGCCAATGGGCAGCTCTCTCCAAACTTCTATGCTACAACTTGCAGCAATCTTCAAACCATCGTCCGCAATGTTATGAGCCAAGCTGTCACTAGAGAACCACGCATGGGTGCCTCTATTCTTCGCTTGTTCTTCCACGATTGCTTCGTGCAAGTATGATCCCAATGCCACCATCTTCTGTCTCTCCTTCCACTTATGTTTATTAGAGTCAAAACAATCAAACTTTTAACCATTCATTTCCATATTTTACTCAGGAATTGTCTATTCTTTCTTATAGTTTCTTTACACACATACACATATTAGATATATGCACCGATCCAGTAGTAAACTAGTAATTGTCACCGATATCTACTGGAATCTTTAATGAAAAGTAAATATTATATATAAATATACATCTATCCTATCTATCATAAGTTAGGGTGGTAATAATTCTAGATATGATTTGAAGCATTATTGTGTCATTATGAGTTTGAAATAGATATCGTGCCATGTGGTATGCAGCCCGTTTCATTTTCTTTGTTAATTAAAATATTCGTTGAACAAGTTATGCAAATACGTCACCGAGTCAGTGTCATATATGTTACCTGTGGAATCACTATCATTACACATTAAATATTGTTTGTGTGGGCGTGTGGCTAGCAAGCTTCCTTATTTTTGTGTGATTGATGATGATCATGCATGAGTAATACTGATGAGAATTTGGTATTGGTAAATAGGGTTGCGATGGATCAATACTGCTGGACGACACAGGTAGCTTCACAGGAGAACAGAATGCTGGTCCAAACAGGAACTCTGTAAGGGGTTACGAAGTCATCGACGCCATTAAAACTCGCGTTGAAGCTGCCTGCAACAACACCGTTTCTTGTGCAGACATCCTAGCACTTGCTGCCAGAGATGGAGTTGTCTTGGTTTGTTTTTTTTTCTTTATTATTATTATTATTATTATTATATTTTAATTTATATATCTCATCTTAATTTAATTTATTAATTTCTCTTATATCATGCATGCATGGAAATTCTTATAATGAGCTACCGGGGTCAACCATAGCTTCATGACAGCCTTTTGATTTACTAACCGAGAACAGTTTTTTTTTTTTTTTTTTTTCCTTAAAAAGAAGGAAAAATAAAATCATTTGTGATTGAAAACTGCAGTCTGGATATGAATATATGATTTAATACACTACTGTTTTGGATCAAACCTATCATAAAAACCCAAAGTCAACCGTAAATATTCTAATTCAAATAAAAAATAAAATAAAGTAACAAATTAAGTTGACTACTATCTAAATGACACTAATCCGTGGACCGTCAGTGGTGGTCCTACTGGTGGAGTCTTGAGATCTCATCATTGCCAGATTTTGATTCTTTTGTCATCAACTGTTGCAACTTCTTTTTATTTTTTATTTTTTTTCCGGATTGAACCACGTTTTTCAACATATGTTCTACTCATTGTTTTTCGTACGAGATTTCGATTCTATTTATGTAGATAGTTATAGTTATGAATCGGTTTTTGTATCGTTATAAACCGGTTTCATAAAATTACTATTCGGAAATCTTAATTTGATAATATAATAAAGAGTGTAATAGTTAATATATTTTTAAGTTAAATTCAGTTTCTCAAGAAAATAAAAAAGTTAAATTCAATTGTTTTTCAAAAAATCTAAAATTTTGAAAATAGATCGTTAGACTCACGTAAAAAGTATATATTTTAAGTATACATAATTTTTAATAAGATGAGGTTGATCGGTGGCTTGCCTTACCTACCTTCTACAAATCACAGATTTAATGTAATATTCTAAAACAAAAAAGATTTGGATTCCAAAAATTGATAATATTTTAATTTTTTTTTTCCTTTGTTCTTCAGCTTGGAGGAAAGTCATGGCAAGTACCACTCGGTCGGAGAGATTCAAGAACCGCCAGCCTCAGCAGCGCCAACAGCGACCTTCCGCCACCATCCGCCGACCTCCCAACCCTCATCTCCATGTTCGCTGCCAAAGGCCTGACCGCCCGCGACATGACGATTCTCTCCGGTGGCCACGCGATAGGGTTCTCACAGTGCTCCAATTTTCGCACCCGCATCTACAACGAAACCAACATCGACCCGGCTTTTGCCACCGCCAGAAGAGCCAACTGCCCGTTTTCCGGCGGCGACACCAACCTGGGTCCTCTTGACAGCACACCAAATAGGTTCGACAACAACTATTATCAGAACTTGGTGGCACGACGCGGGCTTTTTCACTCGGACCAGGTGCTCTTCAATGGCGGATCACAGGATGCGACTGTGAGGACTTACAGCATCAACCCTGCTGCTTTTCTCAGAGATTTTGGTGCTGCGATGGTGAAAATGGGAAATATAAGTCCACTCACCGGAACCAACGGAGAGATTCGAAGGAGTTGCGGAGTTATCAACTCATGATTGCATTTCTTTTATGATTTTATAAAATATATAATTTCAAGTGGAGAGATTTCTTCGTTGAAGACTAATTATTAAATTATTAAAGAGTCTCTCTTGTGTGTCTCATCTTCTCGTCTTATATTATTGCCAAGTGTTTATATGAAAAATAACAAATAAGTGGCATATATATATATATATATATATATATATATATATTTGAAGTGTTACAAGAACTATTACAATAGAACTGTCGGGACCTGTCGAGATCAAACATTACATGTACGGTCCGAATATTTACCCCCATAATAGAAGATTACTACTTCCACAATCCGAGAAGAACTCCCTACACATGCTTGTAAAATGTATATGGTGGGATTAATTTTTTTTAATGAATTTTTTTTCAGTTATTAAATAATTATATATGTTTGTAATTTATTAATTTTATTTGCTAATTATGAATCATTAAAATATGATATTAATTTGATAAGATAAGGTTGAACCAGTATATATGCCCCTCACACCTAGTTATAATATTTCAAAAAATATATATAATATTAATTTAAATACAATTTTGGATATTAAAAAGAAAAAAAAAAAAACGTAAGGAGAGAAATTGCTTCACGCATTAGGGTCAATAATTCTCAGCATTTTATAAGGACAATGGGACCAGATACCATAACACACACAAATAAATAAATAAATATATATATATATATATATATAGTCTTTCTATTATCAGTTCGAACTGACAAAAGTTATATCAGTTCCTTGTATATGAGCTAATAGATTTAAATACTTTGACTGACAAGTGCATACAGCCAAGTCAAAGTATTTAAATCCAGTGGCCCACATGCAAAGAACTGATAATAGAATTTCTGTATATATATATATATATATATATATATTATATATAGATTTTCTATTATCAGTTCGTCCTGACAATAAATATATCAGAACGAAGAATGTGGACCACTAGATTTACATACTTTGACTCAAAGTGTATGCACTTGTCAAAACTTCTCTATAATCTGTGGTCCACATTTTTCGTCCTGATATATTTATTGTTAGGACGAACTGACAATAGAAAGACTGATATTATATATATGTATATATATAATACTTCTCTCATCAGAACCGTACTGACTTTATAATTTCAGGACGTTCAACCATAACCACACATTCACAGTGGGCCCACAGCTCCACATTAACAAATACCCACACCTAATATGAATGTGTGGTTGTGGTTGAACGTCCTTAACTTATAATTTCAGGACATCCTTTAGAGAACCACTATATATATATATATATATATATATATATATATATATAGTGTAATTTTAAGAGTATCACTGTTTTAATAACTTAAGTTTAAATAGCATCTAAAGTGTGGATCTGACAAAATACCCTTAAAATACACTCACAAAAATAAGTCTTGTTTTTTTTTTTTTTTTTTTTTCTCGAGACTTATTTCGGTGTAGAGAACCACTATATATATATATATATATATATATATATATATATAAATTTTATTATCAGTTCGAACTGATTGAACTGATAAAAGTTATATCAGTTCCTTGCATGTGGCCCACTGGATTTAAATACTTTGACTTGACTGTATGCATTTGTCAGTCAAAGTATTTAAATCCAGTGGCCCACATAAAAGGAACTGATATAACTTTTGTCAGTTCGAACTGATAATAGAAAGATTGTATATATATATATATTGTGTAATTATAAAAGTATCACTGTTTAAATAACTTAAGTAAAGTGTGTATCTAACAAAATACCCTTAAAACACACTCACAAAAATGTCTCTTTTTTTTTTTTTTTTTTTTTTTTTTTTTTTTTTTTTTTTTTTTTTTTTTTTTTTCTGAGACTTATTTCGGTGTTTTCAAGACTTATTTTATATTTTCGAGACTTATTTTTTAATTTATGAGATTTTTCTGGTAATTTTCGAGACTTTTCATTAGTTCCCGAGACCTTTCGGTAATTTTCGAGACTTTTTTGTAGTCTCCGAAATGAAATTTTCCTCTTTTTTTTTTTTTTTTTTTTTTTTTTTTTTTTTTTTTTTTTTTTTTTTTTTTTTGTCATCTTCTTCTTTGAAACCTCCATTGGAGGTCAAACAAAGTTCAACCTCTATTGGAGGTTTTTCATCTCCATTGGTCTTTTTAGATAAAATAAAAAAAAATTAAAAAAAAAAACCTAAAAATAGCACAAACGTTGTTAAAAAAAAAATTGAGTTATTTTAGTCATTTGATACTATTTAAACTTAAGTTATTAATCTAGTGATATTTTCAAACTTCAACATGAAAAGAGTGACATTTCTTACCGTTTCATATATATGTATATATATATATATATATATATATATAAAGAAATTCTATTATCAGTTCGAACTGACAAAAGTTATATCAGTTCCTTGCATGTGAGCCACTGGATTTAAATACTTTGACTTGGCTGTATGCACTTGTCAGTCAAAGTATTTAAATCCAGTGGCCTACATGCAAGGAACTGATATAACTTTTGTCAGTTCGAACTGATAATAGAAAGACTATATATATATATATATATATATCATGTTATTATATACCAATTTTGTATAGTTATATGGGTGGATTACTAGTTACTGGATTATCTTGATCTACAAAAATTAAGAGTGTTTCAAAATTGAAAATTAAAATGAAAAAAAAGATCAATCTCATAACTAGTTTCATAATTACAAGGATTATGTATAGTAAAATTTTTTTTAACATCAGAAATTTTATTAAAGCAAAGCAGACCAAAGCAGGTCGCAACAGATCAAGAAGCACAAAGCACCGGCCAGAGACAGCCACTGAGCCACGCACCAAAACAACCAAACAGGAAAAAAGCAGAACAAAGAGAAACAAAAACATGCAACACGTACCCGCAGAACAAACAACCAGCTAACAACACCAAAACACAAGGCACAGAGCACACACCCAAAACAAAAAATCAAACATCTCCCTAGATAAGAACATATTATGTATAGTTACTAAATTCATATTATATTCAATCTTCAGTTTGGGTATTCAAGAAACTTGAAATGCAAAGATAAAGTTTGATGTTAAAAATGCAGATATTTTATGAAACCATACATTAATTATTAGAAAGAACCTCCTACAATTTTCACTTCTCCTTCTTTGTTTAATATTCGATCGGTAAATTTATTATCGGAAATAAAAATGGAAATAAATTAAATTCCATTAGAAAAAGAATTCCAACAGAAATTTAATTATTAATTTTTGTGTAGCATTCACGAAACTTCAATACCAGCCGTTTTTAACAGTATGGGGTGCATAACCGGAATTTGAGGGGTGCAAATATCGTCCCGTGAATGATTCATGAAAAAACTGGCCTTTTAAATTGGGTCTATTAATACGGTGTTTGCTGTATTAGACTATTAAAATCTACTAAAATAATACACCAAACACTGTATTGTATTATTTTAGTACATTTTAATTGCCTAATACAATACAATACGGCCAAACAAATGAGGTCTTAATGCAATCAAGGTCTGGAATTTTGGATTATTTTAGTCCAAATGATGTGGAATTACTATAATTCATTCATTTAACTTATACAAATCTAATACAATTTAAATGAATGGATTACAGTTATACCACATCATTTGGACACCAGATTTGGACATCAAATTTGGACAAAGTAACATTATTGATAATGAATAATGCTAAACATCTCAAAAAAAGAAATTGGAAAAAAATTTGATACGTCTAGTATTACTCTATTGATAATATCATGTGAACATTAATAATTAAATGGCTAACTGTCTTATGGAGACAACTCAACTATTATTGTCTATGTATGTCATTGTTATTTGTTAACTGCTGCTTAATCAACTTTCTTTGACTTTAATGCCCCGTTTAAATTTCAAACCTATTATATTTTTGTTATAATTAATTTAACAAATTAAATAATGATGGCCGGCCCCTCCGGGTATGACTTATGACTCACAAGCCACAACCAGCCAGAAAGAGTTGCCACTCAAGTCTATATGTGAGTAGGTAACCATTAAATTACGTAAACAAAAAATTTAAATAATTACAATGACAGATAGATCCAGGGGAGGAGATAGGCAGGGGCCGACAGAGGCTGACAGGGGCCATGGCTCCTCCAACCAAAATATTTTCAACAAATTTTTCATGAATAAAATTGTCGTAATATGTTATGTAGATAATGATATCTCTGGCTCATCCCATTATTATTATTATTTTAATTATAAACATAATTATTACCCTTTAAAGTTTGGCTCAACCAATATATTTAAGAAAGTTTGATGTGAAGCAACACCGGCAGCTATGAGCCTGTAACCATAATAGTTATAAAAAGAAATTATTCATATGGTCCCATTTATTAATATATCTAATGAATAGATATCACAAAGATTACTAACCATAATCAGTCATTTAATGGTCCCATTTATTAATGTATCTAATGAATAGATATCACAAAGATTATTAACCATAATCAATAATTTAATGGTCCAATTTATTAATGTATATAATGAATAGATATCATAAAGATTACTAACCATAATCAGTAATTTACCCTGTCAAGTTCTACAACAAAAATTTCAAGACATTTAACAAATAAGAGATACTGGATGTAATAGATTATTTACTAAAATAAGTTAATTTTGTGAGACGTACACCATAGATGTTCGAAATATGAATGCTTGTTACATTTCAATATAAAGTCGAACTCACCATCAATAAGAAAATAAAAGAATAATTGAACAGTATTACTTGATAGATATATTTATGTTACCATTGGTTCTCAATTATAAGAATTAAATATGAGTATAGATTCAATTATAGATGATTTTTTAGATTTTCAAAACCGGCAAGTTTCATTTTGATTCATAAAACTTGTGTTTTATTTTATTAATTAATTTATGAGACTAAACAGTATTACATTTGGTTTTTTAATAATTTAGTTTTTAAATATTAATATATTTGTCTCGCAAAAACTTAAAAAAAAAAATTGTCTCGACCCCTCCAAAGCCAAATTCCTGATTTTACCCCTGGATAGATCAAAGGAAAAAAAAATACACTCACCAAGATCCTTTTTGCTATCCTCAAGATGCTTAAAATAATTCAGATTCTCAGTAGTGCATTCTTTATTATTTTTTTGTCAACACTTTCTTCAAGTGGAAGGAAAATTTCAAAATAATATATAATATATTTATCGTCATATATAGCCTTTTAACTTTTTAAAACGAACTAATTTTAACAAAAATTCCATAAAACTTAGGTGCTGTTTTTTTTTTTTTTTTTTTATCTAAAGTCTTATAAGACCTTAATTTGCTAAACATATGAATAAGTCTTACAAATTAAGATAATATGATATGTTTGTTTTTTCATTTTTTAGACAAATGTGGTCCCCCTTGAGTTGGTTAGGTTGCGTTAGGGTTTATTCAAAATTGGGAATTTTTGGAAAATTTATTTTTAGGGTTTTATCATATGAGAATAAAATTATAAATATATGAATTGTAATAGAACATTTATGGAAATTTACTAAAACACTCTACTATATCACTTTTTGAATAAGATAAAAGCCAAATTTTCTTACTTTTTCTATTAGACATATATATATATCTTAAAATAAGATATAAGTTATAAAAACAAACAAACTGATTTATATTAATTTAAGATATAAGAGACAATAAGTCTTATAGTGGAAAAAACAAACGGCCCTTTAGATATTTAAAGTTCGAGAAAAAAATAGACAGACGTGATGAGGTGGCAAAACTTTTGATACGATAATAAATAAATAAATAAGCTTTACCAGTTAAGTATTGGCGTGAATAGAGAATTTGAATTCAAAATTTTGGATACCATAATTAAAAAAACCTTACCAGTTAAGTTAGCTAGTAGTATTGGCTCAAATCAATTTATTTCCCTGATGTGAATAGAATTTGACTTCAAAACTTCTGACACGAAATAAAAAATTGCCATCTCTAATGCTATTGTGGTTGTGGGTTATGAAAAAAATTAGATGTCACGTATGATGGACATCCATTTTGTTAAAAAATTCAGCTCCAATACAACATCTCTAGTACAACTTCTGAGGTGGCAACTTTTTTTTTAGAGGCTATAATTTCAGAGGGTCTGTTGGACGGCCGTCTTGTTGGCCTAGTCAGCAACCACTAATGTCTTTTACTTTATTTTATTTAACAATTCTAAAGTATATTTAAGGAGACCAATAATAAATTGACATGTCATTAAAAACATATATTTTACAAGTGAAGCATTGGAGACCACTTTTTCATTTGGATGTCTATCAAGTTTAGTTACATACCATATATGAAGCAATTGGCTTGATAATGTTGACATATCACTATTTTTTCAAATGCAAACCAAGTTATCATTAGAGATGCTCTTAGTAGCCAACTTTGAATCTTCAAACACACACACACACACAATAATACAAGCTCTCTCTCTCTCTCTCTCTCTCTCTCTCCATGCAGCACGTTGACGTAGCTTTGTGCTCCTATTCATCAATCATCACTAATTCACTACCAATCTACTATATATAGATCACTTGCTTCAACTACATGAATCACACCCACAAAGCTCAAGAGATCGTATAATCAATTGAGTATAGCTTTTTTTTCTTTTTCTCTCTATAGATAAAGGCCTCCACTACTACTACTAGTAGCCAGTTTTTCCTTGTAGTCTCAATCATATCTCTTCTAGCTTGCAACTCTGCCAATGGGCATCATCTCTCTCCAAACTTCTATGTTAGAACTTGTGACAGTTTGGCTCATAACATCGCGGACGATGGTTTGAAGATCGCTGCAAGTTCTAGGCTTCTAGCATAGAAGTTTACAGGGAGCTGCCCATTGGCAGAGTTGCAAGGAAAAACTGCCTCCATGGCCCCCACTACTACTGGTAGCCAGTTTTTCCTTGTAGTTTCAATCATATCTCTTATAGCTTGCAACTCTGCCAATGGGCAGCTCTCTCCAAACTTCTATGCTACAACTTGCAGCAATCTTCAAACCATCCTCCGCGATGTTATGAGCCAAACTGTCACTAGAGAACAACGCATGGTGCCTCTATTCTTCACTTGTTCTTCCACGATTGCTTCGTGCAAGTACGATCCCAATGCCACCATCTTCTGTCTCTCCTTCCACTTCTGTTTATTAGAGTCAAAACAATCAAACTTTTAACCATTCATTTCCATATTTTACTCCTGGAATTGTCAATTCTTTCTTATAGTTTCTTTACACAAATACACATATTAGATATATGCACCGATCCGGTAGTAATTATCGCCGATATCTACTGGAATCTTTAATGAAAATTAATATACACCTATCTAGCATAAGTTGTTTGTGCTTGAGTTTAGTGTCTGTGTTGCTGGGCTATTTGTTTGCTTGTTTGGCTTCTGGTGCCGGTCTGTGGCTCAGGTGCCCCCCCTGTTTTTGCTGGCTTTGTGCCTTCAATAAATTGTGCTGTTAAAAAAAAATAAAAAATTCTAGATATGATTTGAAGCATTATTGTGTCATTATGAGTTTGAAATAGATATCGTGCCATGTGGTATGTGGCCTGTGTCATTTTATCTGTTAATTGAAATATTCGATGAACAAGTTATACAAGTCATCGAATCAGTGTCATATACGTTACTTGTGGAATCACTATCATTACACATTAAATATTGTTTGTGTGGGCGTGTGGCTAGCAAGCTTCCTTATTTTTTGTGATTGATGATGATCATGCATGAGTAATACTGATGAGAATTTGATACTGGTAAATAGGGTTGCGATGGATCAATACTGCTGGACGACACAGGTAGCTTCACAGGATCTCAAAGAGCAATGGGCATCCATCAGTTTTGAAAGAGAAAGAGGATTTGAGAGTGGTGTCTACCAAGTCTTTGAACTTAGAAGAGGAAGCAGCCTTGGTTATTCAGACAGGGGAATCTTTGGGTTTCAAGCGTGAGAAGTTTGCTCGGAAAGCTGGTTCCATGGTCAGCGGTTTATCCGTGGTTTCTCCGGGTACCTCGAAAAGAAAAAGAGGGAGGAAAAGCTTGGTTTCGTTGAAACAGCATAGCATGATTCTTAGAAATTTCAAGGCCTGTGAGAAAGTGATGCAGCAAAATTTTGAGATTAATAATAAGGTGACATGGAATCTTGAGGATGAAGTGGCAAAGGTGCTTGAAAAGGTGGTGGCCTTGGGTTTCAACTTCTATGGGAAAAAAAAAGAGTTGATAGAGATTATCGCAAGAAGAAAGGAGGTGAACGATATTAGGTTTCAGGATTTGGGTTTCAACTTCTATGGGGTGATGTGCTTTCTAGGTTTTGTTTGTTTTGTCTATTGGGTTTGCTTCTGGTTTTTTTTCTAGATTTTATGCGTTTAGTTTTTTGGCCTTAGGGCTGTGGGTGTGTGTCTTGCGGTTTGTTGGGTTGTTTTGCTGCAGTTTTGGTAGTGTTGCCTTTCGGGTATGTTTGGACTGTGGCTGGTGGTGGGTTTGTTGTAGCTTGCGAACTTGTTTTTGGGTCATTGTTTCATCCTGGTGTTAGTCTCTGTTTGTATCTTGTTTTCAGCCTTCTTTGGCTTTTTCAATAAAGCTTGCAGTTCAAAAAAAAAAGAATGCTGGTCCAAACAGGAACTCTGTAAGGGGTTACGAAGTCATCGATCGACGCCATTAAAACTCGCGTTGAAGCTGCCTGCAACAACACCGTTTCTGGTGCAGACATCCTAGCACTTGCTGCCCGAGATGGAGTTGTCTTGGTTTGTTTTTTTCTTTATTATCATTATTATTATTGAAAACTGCAGTTCGGATATGAATATATGATGTAATACAAAACTGTTTTGGATCAAAAACCCAAAGTCAACCGTAAATATTCTAATTCAAATAAAACAAGTATAAAAAATTGAAGAAGTATTTAAAAAACAAAATAAAGTAAAACATTAAGTAGTCACAAATTAAGTTGACTACTTTCTAAAACACACTAATCCGTGGACCGTGATCAGTGGTGGAATCATGAGATCTCATCATTGCCAGATTTTGATTCTTTTGTCATCAACTGTTGCAACTTTTTCTTTGTTTTTTTTTTTGGGTCCGGATTGAACCACGTTTTTCAACATATGTTTTGGCCCTTTCTGCTCATTGTTTTTCGCAATTCGGAAATCTTTGATAATTTAATAAGAGTGTAATAGATTATATTTTTTAAAGTTAAATTCAGTTTCTAAAAAAAAAAAAAAAGTTAAATTCAATTGGTTTTTTAAAAATTTAAAATTTTGAAAATAGATTGTTAGGGGTCGTTTGTTTTTTCCACTTAAGACTTAATGGGTCTGAATTGAACTCATTAAGATGTTTTGTTTGTTTTTTTAAGTGGTCAAACAACTTAAAAATATCAAAAAACAACTTTTAAAAAAAAATGTAAGAAATCCTGACTTTTAACTTAATTCAAAATCACTGAATTATAATTAAAATATTTTCTTCCAAGTCTATCCTCCAAAAAAAGATATATTTCTAAATTTATCCTAATTTGATATGGTGTAGAATTATTTCTTTTAACGTATTTCTTATTTTAAAAGGCTTTTAAAAAGAAAGAAAGAAAAAACCCTAATCACTTCTCATATTGAAATCTTTCTTGGATTAAACAATTGAATTTCTCTTCTACCAAATCCTGGTAAGAACTCTTTAATTTATTTTTATTTTTTATTTTATCTACGTGTAGTGGTGAATAAACTTGTCTATCATATTATGGTGTTTGTTATCGTTGTTTTATTATGATATTATGATCATGATGTTATGCAAATCAAATTTTATAAGCATTTGATTAATTTTGTTTAATTGTTATTGGAAAATACATTTTTATTTAGAATTCAAACGTTTTTGTTGCAGTAATGGAAATTTCAAAACATAATCTAGAATGATATATAATTTGTTATGATTGTCATAGTTGCAGTTATATAATTTATCAAATATTCTTTTTGTGGTTGCATTCGATATTGAGTAGATTTCGTGGCTTGAAGAAGTTATAGAATAATTGTTTATATATATGTACCGGTGTATATAATTTAGGGACCTATTAAAAAAAAAAAAAGTATCTAGGAACCTTAAAAAAATAAAATTGGTTTCTAGTTGCATGTGATCCAGGAAACAAAAAAACAAAAAAATAAAAATGTTTTCTAGAATTATATACTAGATATTTGGACAATATGTAAAATTGAATTTGAACTTTTTTTTTTTTTTTTTTTACAATAAATTGAACTTGAACTTTGTTTGCAGAATAACATACAAAATTATATTCCTGAATAAATTTTTTGTTTTGTTAAATTAAAATTTATTTGCGGAAGAACATGTAAAATATTATAAAGAGTGTTACATGTTAAATTACTTCTTTTAATTAGTATGGGTATAGATGTAAAATTAATTCTTTTCAAACAATTTTATTTTAAAAAAACAAATATGTTAATAGTACATTCAGATGTGAGAAGGAAAAAAAAAAAAAGCATGTCATTCAGATTCAAGTTTCAGTCACTATTCAGTTTTCAATAAAATTCAGGACTATTTAGTTTTCAGATAAAAAAAAAACAAACGACCCCTTAGACTCACTTAAAAAGTATATATATATATACATAAATTCTATTATCAGTTCGAACTGACAAAAGTTATATCAGTTCCTTGCATGTGGATCACTAGATTTAAATACTTTGACTTGGCTGTATGCACTTGTCAGTCAAAGTATTTAAATTCAGTAGCTCACATACAAGGAACTGATATAACTTTTGTCAATTCGAACTGATAATAGAAAGACTGTATATATATATATATATTTTAATAAGATGAGGTTAATCAGTGGTTTGCCTCTCGCTCTAGCTCCCTTCTACAAATCACAGATTTTAATGATTTTTAATGATATTTTGAGAGACATGAGTTCATGTGTTCATGTGATTCTTACCACCCAAGTTCAAGCCGTAGCTTGGTAGCATCGTCAAAAAAAAAAAAAAAAAAAAAAAAAAAAAAAAAAAAAAAAAAAAAAAAGTGAATAATAATTAATTACCAGCAATTCTTGAGAAGACGAAGCTTCTGGTGAAATTCAATAAAACCTAGTTTAAGTTGATCTTCAACTTTCTTGAGATTTTTCCTATTGAATTTGAGCTTTGTCTGTAGAGGAACATTGAGAATAATCTTGATGGTGGACCGAGGAATCTCAAGAGTGTTGTTTATTCTCACACAGTTGAGTACGTCTAATGGAGTTGGTCTAGCTTTCTTCATGTTCTGCGATTTCAGTGGTGGTTTCCGTGGTTGAACCGCCGTCTGTTTCGCATTATATCGGGACAAAGAATGTTGACCATTAGATTTACATACTTTAACTCAAATTGCATGCACTTGTCAAAACTTCTTCATAATTTATGGTCCATATTCTTCATTCTGATATATTTTATATCATGACAAAATGACAGTAAAAAGTAGAGATGCACATTTGGGGAATAGGGATGGATATAGGTCCCCCCATCCCCATCCCTACTTCCCAGAAACCCCACCCCCACCCCACCCCACCCCATTTGGGGAAAATGGGGATGGGGAATTTTGGGGGGAGGTATATCTATCCCCAACCCTAGTTCCCTATTTTCCCTATTTCCCCTATTTCCCCATTTGACTAAAAATTACAAATTAAACTAAAAAAATAAACATTCCATTACAAATCTTGAGAGGAGATTTTAGATTTAGGTTTTAGGTTTTGTCTTTAAAAAGAGTAAATGGGTATATATAGTTAGGGTTTTCAAAGAATAATAAAAATAAAAAAATTATATATTATAATTATATTTATATATATTTGGGGGAAATGGGGGTGGGGGACCTCCCCCCATCCCCATCCCCATTTCCATTTTAATTTGGGGAAGAAAATCACACACCCACCCCTCCCCATTTTTCCCCGAAAAGAAATCCCCAAATGAAGATGGGGACATGGGGATTTGAGAATCCAGGGGAAAATGTACAACTCTAGTAGAAAGACTATATATATATATATATATATATATATATATATATATATAGGGAGAACTCCATAACTAGCCAAAAAATTATGGGGTTTATTGTTTTTGTCCATGATTAATATTTTTACTATTTTTGTCAAAATTTCCACTTTTTGGACAAGATTGCCCTTCTTTACAAAAAATTTTTTCCCTCTTTCTCTCTCTCCTTTTCTCATGCCTCCTCCTTCTTCTTCTTTCTCTCCTCCTTCTCTCTTTCTCTCCTCCTCTCTCTTTCACGTCTTCTCTCTCTCACGAGTTCATCTTCTTCTTCTTCTTCTCTTTCTCTTTCTTCTTTTTTTTCCAGATTTTTTTTTAAACAAAAATTTTCAGATTTGGGAAATTTTCCAGATTTTTTAAAAAAAATTCAGTTTTTTTTTTTATGAAAATTTTTCAGATTTAAAAAAATGTTTGGATTTGAGTGTTAGTTGTTGATTTATGGTTGTATTTAAGTTTGGGTTGTGGTTGTTTTTATGAATGGTGGGAGTTGTATTTGGGTTTGGGTTTTGTTGAAAAAAATTTGAGATTTGATGTTGACGGTGATTTTTGGTGATCACCAAGTCAATGATTCGTTTTTTGAATTACTGCGGTTTATACTTGAGTATGGTCAAAGATTGTAAAGAAATAACAGGTGATTTACGTGGTAAAACTCCAAAAGATCGGAGAAACATCCACGGGATCGTTGCCTCTAGCAACAAAGTCAAATCCACTATGAATCACGATTACAAGATGAAGAATGATAAAGAATGATTACAATGAACTTTTCAATACGATCCTCTCTCTCTCCTATTCTACTTCTCTCATACCCCTGTTTATGAATAGAGGGGGTATTTATACATGTTGCTTCTAGGGTTTTAAGATGACCGCTAGGGTTTAGTGTTGTGGCCCCCAAGTCTCAAGCGGTTTCCTAGTCCTATTTAGATTGTGCTTCCCTTTTTCGGCTGTATCCAATTCTGAATGGGATTCTTTCTCCTTTATTCACGGGAGAGCTGCTTGTTTCTTTTTTTACCTCTTATGGTCCACATCGTTGCTTATCGTGGACCTGCTGGCTGCTGATTGCAAGTGTTGGCGACTGTTTTATTGTTTCCCGAGTGAGTATGCCCGAGTGTGCCCGAGTGTGCCCGAATCCGATCTGTTGCTCAAGCTGATCGTCTTTGTTTGTGGTCGGACTACTTATCCTCTTTTCCGAGTAAGTTATCGTGAAGGTTTCTACTCCATAAGTTGACTTATCTTGACCTCTGCTGACCTGGCCTTCCATGGTGATGACGTGTCTATCACGACTATTTTTACCTATAACAATACCCCATTAAATATTTGAGCCGATCATGCTTAGTCAAGCCCTCTCGGGTCTAATATTTAACTTCAATATTTCTTTATGATTAATCCTCATTTGTCGTTTCTTGCATTAAAGTATCCTCGTTTGGATCAGAGCTTTAAATGACGCGTCTTAATTGCGACCGCACACGTTTGATTTATCAATCATTTCAAATCTTTATGATGGCGATGCTTCTGCTCTCCGGCGGCGCCTGACGTTCACTTGCTGCCACTTGTCCCTATTTGTTTGGCTGTGGTACGGTGTATTTATGAGATGTGACCTTTCTGCTCGCCTGCGCTCAACCTACGTCATCAGTCCAAACCCCTCTTTTTTCCCGCTTTTTCTGCAACCTCTCCTAGGGTTTTGGTATTTTTGAAATCGAGACGTCGCCTATATATTCCGGTTTCGATTTTTCACTTTCACTTTTTTCTTCCATTTTTCGCTTTTATCTTCTCTTCCAGTGTCTTTGCGTGCTCTTCGAAGGAGGTTTTATCTGTGCCTTTTGATTCTCTGTGTTCCGTTTGGTTTACTAGCCCGTTTTTTCTAACCCTGCTATCCTTGAGTTTACCTGCTTCAACCCCCGATTTTTTCCTCGGAGACCTTTTCTTCTGAGATCTGCGTCGTCTTCGTTCTTTACTACATCAAGGTTAGTCTTTATGGATTCTGGAGCTAGATATCGTCTTTTTACTGTTGGTATGATTGCTATTGAGCGAAATGATGCTTTCACTGCCAGGGCCGGCTAAACCACTAAGCAACTTAGGCAACCGCCTAAGGCCTCAATTTTATTTATTTATTTTTTATTTATTACTTGTAGATAAATCTTGAGGCCTCCTAACATCTAGCCATGAAAGATATAAGGCCTCCTAAAGATAAGGAAACAAATTAAATTTTAATAAATGTAATTCTTTTTATAAATCAACAGCTTCTAGCGTATTTTTAACCAAAAAATCTACAAATTAATAGTTTTCTAGTTCCCAAAAAAAATTTAAACACTTTTTTATTTCCAAAACACTTACTCAAAATGTGTTAATTAAAGTTACATATTGACAACTTATTCCTATTTTTTTATACTATATGATTTCACTTGACTTAGTTTTCACCCACACATTTCATTTAAAGTTGAATATCGATGATTTGAGTTCTTTGAAGGCAAAGTTGTTAGAAGAACAAAATTTTTTTTTTTTTTTTTCAGGTT